>OY292279.1:15037394-16305427 GCA_958496175.1 Sisyra terminalis | reverse complement strand
AGGTAAACATTCTCCAAAATATCTTTACAAACAATATTCGCTATTTTCTTATAAGACTCCTAAAATATTAGACGATATGAAAAATTACGAGAAAATCTACAAATTGGTTTTAATAAATTTTAAAATGAAATTTTACTTAACATTGAATTGTATATCGTGCCAAAATTTGGGCTAAATCGATATAGACTTTTTGAGTTTTTGAAATCTACACAAACCAACATAACAATTTTATATATGTAGGTAAAAGATAGGTTATTCATTGTTTATTTAAATCAGAGGTTGTCAGAGGTGGCCGACCCGAGGACCACAATCGGCACACCTTTACAATTTTTCCGGCCTGCGAGATGTGTCAGGCTATAAATTGTATACATTTTATAATGATCAGAGTTTGATAAGAGTGGTGAAAATATGGTATGGTGAATTTGAGATATAACTTCAAAAGTTGCCCGCGGAGTTATGATGCATTTCCGAAGTGGCCCGCAAAATATAATTTGAGTTGGCCTCCCCTACTTGAAATTTTCAAGAATGCTGATATTTCGATATCTTAAAAAAGAACATAAATATTTAATTAAAGAGTTTAATTTATAATCAGTTAATGGGTGAACGTTTGTTTACGAAGTTATATAGTTTGTATACGAAGTTATATAGCTATAGTTATAGCTATAGCTATTAGCTATAATTATATAGCTATAGTTATATAACAGAAACAGTCAGATCGGTTAGAACCTATAAGCGGCCTATAAACGGTCAATATTATTGTGCAATGTGGGTTGCACAATATACTGACGACGGTCCCTAGATGGTTAATATTATTGAACAATATGTTGGTTTGTGCAATATATTGTATTGTATGGAGGCGATATTGACGGTTGTGCAATATAGTTAATTGCATATTGTAATTGCATTTTCACACTACGTTGGAATGTGATCGGTCTTACACATTTTGGAACTCAAGGTTTTATTACCTGATTTAACCCTGGAAAGATGTGATAATTCCATTTTCACACTTAGTTGGAATTTAACCGATCTAACACATTTTGAAATTCAAGGTTTTATTACCTGAGTTTAACCCTCGAAAGATGTTTATTGCATTTTCACACTAGTTTGGAATCTGGCTCGTTTAATATATTCTGGTATTCAAGGTTTTATTACCTGATTTTATCTTCGAAAGATGTGTTAATTACATTTTCACACTAGGCTGGAATCTGGCCGGTTTAACATATTCTGATATTCAAGGTTTTATTACCTGAGTTTTACCCTCGACAGATGTGTTAATTGCATTTTCACACTATGTTGGAATGCGACCGGTTTTTCACAAAACAAAGTATGATGCATAATACAACCTGATGAAAGCTTTGCAACTGTACTTTGTAGAAAGTCACGAACAGATCATTCTACGATAGTGGTTCTTAACCTTGTTGGAGATATAAATCAACATCTAAATCTAATAGATCATCATCTTAAAATTAAATTCTTTGTCTACTTCAGCAATTAGTGATTTTTTCGGATATTCTGAACACATTTTAAGAAAATCAATAATTGTTTTCATAAGTTATTAAAAATTTTACAGCGATTTCTGAAGGAAAAAAAACTGAAGATTGTTAATACAAATTGTACTCAAGTATCAGGATTTGTTATTGTTTGAAATAATCTCTCTAAATAACAAATATTTTTTTTTTTTTTTAATAATTTTATAAAATGTTTTTTTTTGTTATACATAAATTATTTATTTGTGATAGATTTGTAATATAGTCGGTTTGGAGTTATAAATTATATTTTATCATTTTGGAAATTTCTTCTCTGCCCATTTTGAATGTTTATTTTCCCGGTTGATTTTAAAGTTATACTTGATTTCATCTTACTAAAAGCTTGGTGTAGTTTGGAATTTCTTTCCTGAAAATGATAAAGAGAATTAGAAACTTATTTCAAAAAAAAAATTCAATCTTAGAATTTATAGCGACCTTCTTTTCTTTTATATTCGGCAATAATAAGCCTGCGAATCCACAAACTAAACAAAAAAAAAAGTTTTAAAAGCTTTGAAAATGTAAATTTTTGTAGAATAAATTCCAAGAATTAGATTTTTTTTGATCTTTAAATGACATTCTTATAATAAAACTAAACACTTAGGTACTCTGATAAAAATTATCTAATTTTTTGTCATTTTAGAGTCGAGAAGATTTTAACTGAAACAAATTTCCACATTTGCGGAGGAAATAGTTTCGAATTGGATATTATACAAGGATAACTGGAATCATCCAAAATAAAAGGAAGAAAAAACTTTCCAATTCTGGTCAGTCGGATGAAGCAGCTCTGATAAAACCCAAAATTATCCGGAACTCAAAATTGAACCATTCAACAATAAGAAGTAATATGTCTTAATACTTAATTCTTAAAAATCTAATTCTTGTATATAATTATTAGTCTTTTTACTTATGTATGTAGCTCCATATATATAAAAGTATAAATTGCAGTAGTTATTTAGCATTTCAGTATTATACAACGCAGTTAAAATTGGTCCTAAACGAGCAACTGTTGCCATAAAAGCTGTAATAGATGACCTGAAATTTAAGTTTCTTTTAGTTTTGTGTATTTAAAGATTCAAAACGAAAATTTTATTTTAAAGTTTCATAAATCAGAGGGCAATTTTTTGTTAATTTCTGATTTCATAAAAAAATTTACCGTCGTTACTCTCTGCACTTATGTTAAAAAGGTAGCTTCTGATATTTTTTTCTTTCAATGTTATTTCCCTATGACGTCAAAGTCCGTATATTAAAATAAAGATATAAACAGATCATTGAGCGGTTATCATAAAATCAAAAATAATTTACCCATTTTCCATCATGGAAAACATATCTCTGCCCTACTAATTACTGTCCATTATTTCTATGGAATTGAGGTCAGTGGTGTTGTGTGTATGCAAAAACTAATCTTTTAATTAATATTTTTAATAGTGAGTCTTTTAATATAAGAAAAAAAATGCGTTTCCAAACGATCAAACTATAATTGCAATTTGAACCAAGATCTAGTGAATAATTTTCTTAAAGATTTAAAAAGTATTGACTACGATGGACAATGAGGAAAATTATTTTTATTTTTAAAAAAAAGCATGTGCCATTATCATAAGGAAAACTTTGTTTTTACAATCTATAAAATTACATCAGATATTTAGGGTAAAAGTATAGTGAATCCTTTTCCGAGAGATCAAAAATGATTACTAAAGTGAAAAGTCCAAAAAAACTATTGGATGATAAAATGAAAATTTGGGAAACTCGGGAAAGTTATTTGAACCAATTTTGGAAAGTATGTTGTACTAAAATGATACGTTTATGCTCCGGCTTTCTATGTCTTTCTATTAGAAAATAAATCGAAAAAAAATGGTAAATCAGAGAAAATGTTATTTTCTCAGCAATGAGTGAACCAATTTGTCTAAAATTTGGACATATTATGAAAGCATATAACAGTTATAATCAGAAAAAATAACAGACTCTAATCTTTATTATTGCTGCTTGCAGCAGATGATTTCTCTACGTTTCTGTTCTGGTGACTAACTGTAAAGTGATTTCTAAAGGGTAAATTAACATGATTTTTCTTTATAAATTTAGGAAGTGAAATAAAATTTTCTTGACCACTCTTAATTTAAAATATTGTAATTGATTTAAATTATTCACATTTGATTTGAACAATTTAAATATCCGTAGTATTTGTGTTTAAATACATTTTTTATAGGAAAATATTCCTAGGATTAAGATGTTTCTGTACTGTGACGTCATTTTTATGCCAAGTCAATAGAGCTCGTTTTATGCACTTTTTTATGAATTAGATTTATTCTCAGGAAAGAAAGAAAGAACAAACAAAATCGTGAATGATATAATAACTTTTTTTACGTTGCTTTACAATCATATTCGTATGATAATAACTACTGTGTATCCCGAGTTTAAATCTAAAATTTGCACTAGCCAGATATCCTTCCCAAATTTTGCTCAGTAAATATATAAATAATCTTAAGCATTGTTTTTTTAGTATTAAAAAAATCTTAAAACATACCGATATTGCGACGGAAACATGTAAATAGCAAAAAAGGAAACCAAACACAAATTCAGTGTTATAATTTGATACATTGATAGCAGTACCAATCTTAGCCATTTGTCAAGAACGAACGTCACAGCTATAGTACATGTTCCAGTAAAGAAAAATACGGACACTAAAAACAATAAATCTCAAAAATTTCGATTTTTAACCAAAAAAAGAAAAAAATTAAACCTATTGCCTCTTTGATTCCAATTTTATTGAGAAAAAATAACGAAAGTGCAGTCAAAACTATTGCTGGAATGGAAATGATAGTGGAGTGAATATAAAATTCATTATCCGGCTTGAAACACAAATCAGATACATTGGACGAAACCGAAGAATTGATATTTTGCGATTGATACCATAGTTCGCACATTGTTTGAGAGTTGGTTGATTCATAGTTCGATATGGTGTATAAGATTTCAGGAAAAAATGTAATCAAACCAAAACATCTAAGAAAAATGGAAAATTATTCCAAAAAAATAATGGTTGAAAAGTCATTTTTAAAGTAGAAATACCCTAAATATGATCCACTTTGAAGTACACATAGAAGAACAGTCTTTTTGGAGTACGGTGGAACTAAAATCGCAGTCAATTGTATCCACATTTGCTTCAATTTTGAATGTCCAGAATCCTTTCCAATGAAATTTTCTTGCTCTATTTTTCGAACCTAAAATATTTCCAATACGTTAAAGAAATAGTAAGGAATATTTTTTTTTCATTTTACTAGACAAAATCATGATTACACCGGGACTGTGAAAACATGGTTGGTTTTGATATATCGAGTAAAATAGTATGAAAATTTTAAGAAATATTTGATTACTTTACCGGATACTCTTTGTTTGATTTCGAATTATTCTTCCTGTACATACTTCTAAGAGTTTGTAACGTCACTTCGGGATCTACATTAAGAGTGAAATTAAAACTTTCAGGATAATATATGATTCCAATAACAAAAATTAATTTTGGCGCTGCATATGCAATCGTTAACAACCTCCATGGTGTAAAATCGACTCCAAGAAATCCCATTGAAAATGACCAATCGTACGGCAAAATTAGCCACGCAAGTACTTAAAAAATATAATTAATGAAAAAAATAACTAAAATATTTTATTATCTTACAAGGCATGTAACTGTAGCAAAATGCTAGGCTGCATCCAATTGTTGCTACACTTAGGGATCTGTACTTAACTGGCGTTAATTCTCCTAAATAGGGAATTAAGTTTGCTACAATAGATGCTGCACTAAAACAAAGGTAAATGACATCAATTGGGTATTTGTTGAAAAATTAAATAGCAATTACCAGAATCCAGCCAAAATTCGCGTGATTATAAGTCCATAGAAATTGAAAAAAACTGATGAGAATGTTAATAGTACGCTGGGAAAGCCAGAAACGATTAGCATTTTCTTGCGACCGAAAACATCCCCTAAATATCCCCATAGGTAAGTTCCAACAGCGACTCCTAAAAATAAGAACTTTATTTGTTTATTTTATTAAGTCGAATACTATACAGTTAACTTGTCGGGTAGTTTCATCGAAAAATTTTAAAGTTGTCATCCACATATCTGCCGTTATATAGTATTTTATTCAATAAAAATTGATCAATTTAAATGTCGGCTAAATATTGAACACGTGTTTCTGAATACATTTTCGTGAATAATACTTCGGCAATAGAAGAGCCGAAATATTGTTTGAAAATAACGCCATTAATGAAGCCTCAAAGCAGATATTTATATATATATATTATATACTAGCTGATCCCCGCGACTTCGTCTGCGTAACGTAGGTGTAGATAATATTTTCTTTTTAAATTTGCTATTTGTAGTGGTATTTGAAAACTATTATTTCTCTTATTTCTTTTACGAAAAACATAATCATACTTAAAAATACTATTTTTTCAACTTTAAAAATACACATTAATAAACTGTTACTTAGAATAAAATAGTTGTATATAATGATCAATAAATTTTCAAATGTATTAATTTTCTATGTGTTTTGTGTATATAAAGGTTTATATTTCAAAGAGGCCATTTTTTAAACTTTAAATTGAATTTACTGTAATTTTTATCAGTTCAACTTAAAATATTTTTACAGATTATTTTCTAACTTTTAATTACCTTTCCAATGATATATAACTCACCTATCTTAAGTAAAAATTTCTGTTTTCATCCCTAGGGAATACCTTCCCTTATTATTTTTTTGGAATGATAAGTAGCCTATAGTATGTGGGAAATTTTGTTGTATCTTAATACCAAATTTTATTAAATTCGGTTGTTCCGTTCTTTAGTTAAATCGAGACACACAGACAGACAGACAAAATTTTAAAAATGTCAAATTTGGAATAACGGCCTCATGAAACAAATATTTACCCTAAAATTGGGTTCAAAATCGAAATGTACAGACAGACGTAAGAATTTTATATATTAGTATAGATATAGATATATTTTAACATTTGAAACATTGCAAAAGATACACTTGTCTCCTAGAACTTTATACTTTATACTCTATTATACTGATCTTTTATCAACCTTTTTCCCACCCGAACCATCGCAGCCGTTGGTCGAATGGGTGGAAAATTCTACATCCAAAAATTATCCATCGACTTATAACAATTGCAAGATGAGATTGTTATACTTGAAACCACACGAATCAATTTTAACTGACTGTAGTTTAACAATTACAAACTATAATATCTCATCTTTTAATAAAAAATTAAAATTAAAAAAACCATCTAGCAATGTGGTGGAAAAAGAATAAAATAGCAGCATTTTAATTAAGTAATATTAAAGTTATTATTTTCTTATTTATTTTTTCGTAGGAAAGTGGACTTAAAAGATATAAATCCATATATATTATTTATATCCATATATTTATTTGACCTTCATCAGGCTTCTTAATATGAAGTACAAGTTCGCTGAATTAATAATTAGTATATGGATTTACATCCTTTAATTCCACTTTCCTACTAAAAAATAAATAATATTATGCACACAACCAATTTATCGTTATTATTTTCTTTATAGTTTTTCAAAAGGATTAACCAAACTCGTGAAAAATGGCAAATTTAAAAGCCATTTTTGAAACATTTCAAAAATTTTATAATTTATCTTGATAACCTCGATCGCCATTAAAAGTAAACACACAGCACCAGCCACTTAAGAATAGAAAATGTTAATTTCTCTGTTTAAAAAATTATACATTAAATGATAAGTTTTTGTCATTGTAACTATAAAATGAAACAATTTAAAATTTCTCTTGCTAATATTTAAAGAAAAATCTAATTTATATAAATAATTTGTGGGTATCATGTCAATACCCACGTGTTTAATTAATAAACGATAAATTATATTCTTATATTTAGTCTAAGCTCGCCTGAACTTTCGGTTTCGGTTTCAGTCTAGTTACAAAAAAAAAAACAAGTTTCGGTTTCAGCTGTCGTCAAACCGAAACTTTGTCCAAAACTGAATTTGAATTCATGAGATGAAAATGTGGAAGAAATATTGTTTATCATTTATAATATTAGATTATTAAGTTATGAATATTATTTTTATAATCAGTTAAAGTTCGTTAAAATTATTTTAATCTATAGCTGTAGGTTCATGAAGCTCTTTAATATTTAATCTCTTTATTTAAGCTCTTTAATAATTTTTTAGTTACAGAGAAAACTGACCAAAGCTCAGAAACAATGAAACGATAATTTTATTTTCCAGGAGTAAGAAAAAGTATTTTCTGTTTTGTGAACCTAAACATATTAGGTAAAAAGTAATTTTGTACTATAACTTTCTTTTTTCAATTGTTATTTACTGGCGCTTTATAACTGCCAAGGCCTTAAGCGACTCTAGCGTTAATAAAGATCCGTAAATCGAAAAATATCGAAAATTTGCTTGATATGAGATGAGAATCCAACTCTTACCAGTTTTGGAGCGGTCAATAGTAAGCTATTTTATTTTATTCATAGGTAATACTAAAGAGAAATATTAGGTCTACTTCTTTCAAATCAACCCCTAATTTTAAATCCCTCTACCAAAGGGATTTAAAAGTTAAGACTAATTAATTATGGTTATTTTTTTTCCTGCAAAAAAATGGCCTTTATGGAAGTTTTGGTTTTGGTTTCGACTGATGCCGAAATTCGGTTTCGAACATAAAAACTAGTTTCGGTCGGACATTACTTATATTCAATTAGTTCTGTATTGGAACTAAATTATAAATTTAAAGCCATATTAGTGGGTAATAGTTTACTAAAGCATAAACTATCTCAAGTCTTTCGCAAATGCTGAAAGGTAAACAACGTGAACAGATTAGTATGCACTTATAGTAACTAATTTGAAGTTTCGATACAATGGCCTTCAAATATACAATTAATATGGTGATTTCATTGGTGATATATTTAAAAACTTAATATTTTTAAAATAGAATATTTGCAAAATTTCTGGATGTAGCCAGTCGAGTTGCTAGGACTAAACTGGTAATATTTTGGACTAAACTGGTAACAGGGACCGATTTTGCTAGAAATCTTTGATTGACCGTATAATAATCAATTAAGGCTTATTAACTGTAAGTCTTCTAATGTTTAGTTTCGGAAAATTTCTGAGTTTTCCTGAAAATTTAATCTAATTTGTACAATGTATAAAGTACATACAGAAGAATTATACCATAATATAGAGTTTTGCTGTTTTATTCGGATAAAGAAAGATAGTAGCGTATTCAAACGAACTTTTCATCTCTTTTCCCGGAAACTTGTGGCTATATTGGACATTTTTTGCTTAATAATTATCTAAAAGAAAATTTAATAAATCTTTTTGAACTCTTTGAACCTCTTTTCAAAAAAAAACAAATTCCAGAACCTTTAGAGATTTACTGGCATCGGAAAAATATTATAAATAGTTTATGCAAACATTATTTGAATCGACGTACTTTCACGACTGACAATTCGTTTTAATCCAAATTTACTTAACAAATCGTTAATCATCCCCTTTTTTTCTCCCTTAAGAAGTGTCGAATTTTTTCCATATTAATGGGACCAACTTCAATATATCCTTTTAAAAAATTTCATAGATTTAATAGAATTTAATAGATAATAGATTTTAATAGGAATTCAGATCTCAGTTTTTATTAAATAAGAAGACAATTCAGGTTGTTTAAGATCGGTGTTTTTTATTTAATGTTTTTAATACTCAAATTAGCTACGTTTCGTTACTAATCGTAACTTCATCAGGCTTCTTGATTCACAAAAATAAAATATTTTCAATTTAAATTCAATAAATAAGTAATTAATTTTTATTTATTTTAAATATTTTTTTTTATTTATTTTAAATAATTTTTTTTATTTATTTATTGAATTTAAATTGAAAATATTTTATTTTTGTGAATCAAGAAGCCTGATGAAGTTACGATTAGTAACGAAACGTAGCTAACTGAATAATAAAAATATTAAATAAAATAAAACGATCTTAAATAACCTGAATTGTCTTCTTATTTAAAAAAATAAAAGCTGAGATCTGAATTTTTTCATCTATTAAAAAACATTAAATAAAAAAACCGATCTTAAACAATCTCAATTGTCTTCTTATATCCTTTTAACTAAATATTTAACTTTTTAATATATCCTCTTAACTGAAATTAAATCAAATTTAAGAAATTGTGTCTATTTTAGTGTTTTTTTTTTTTATCTATAAGATATATAGATTATTTGTTGATATTATTTCGTAAGGTCTTTTTTGTCTAAAGAGTTTCACAATAGGTGTGTTTTATCGACAGTTGTTGCCTTGAAATGACGTACTTATTACCTGTTAAAGTTCTTCTCAGAAATATAAAATTTAAAAATAATTCACACAAACTGAAATCATAAAACTTTTCTGGTCGAACAAACTTCGCATTGTTGCACACTAAAGTCCTTTTGTTTTTCAACATCCTTTGATTATTATTAAAAATACTAAATAATAAATTACCAATCAAACTAGCCGAATTTGCTATACTTTCTTGATATGGCGTCAAATTCAAATCACATTTTGATGCTGGTGAAATAAAGCTCACTCCTGTAGTTTCTGCTACATAGCCAATTGCGCCTAAAGCTCCATATATGAAAAGCAGAACATTAGAAAACCCGAAACCTAAAAAAATGTATTTTCCCTTTTTGTTTTAATAAAAGCGCATTTTACTTATAATACATACCTGTGAGTGATAAAGCTTCTTCTAAACTATAGCTAGTTTTGATTTCTTCAAAAATATTCCCACTATTAGTGCCAAATTAACAAATAATGAAAACAACGTACCTGACATTCTTACGCGTAAGTTAAAATTTCAATTTTTATCGGCAATAAATAATATATTTTATTATTGAAGTGTATAGTTACAAACATTTAGGCTAAAGAAAACTTATCTTGTGTTAACACGCATATAAATATGTATGTACAAGGTCTAGTAGTAATAATATCGTCAAATATAAAAGGGTTAACAATTTATAATAAATTTGTGGTATTTTGTTGATAAAATCGAAATTCTTAAGAACTTTGTAATTTCAATTTGATCTATAGCAACATTTATTACAATATATTTGTTCATGAAAACATTTTATTCATAAATGAGTAACGGAGCTGGAATTTTGTTCACTTTCTTTTTCATCATTTGCTTTGGAAGTTTCCGAATTTGAAATAATGCTGATTATGACACCAAGCGGTGGATTTTCTTGACACATTACCGGTGATTTTTTCTTAAAATGATAAAATTATATCACAAATTAAAATAATTTTTTAATTAATATAAATTTACCTGTGTAGGGTTGGCACCAGGAAGAGCAAAAGATATGAGAGCACACACTATAATAAATGATTTGGATTATTTTTCACCCTATACCGACTAAACAACAAAATTTTAAAATTTGAAGTTTTCGATTTTTTTTGCCATTCGATGGAAAATCGTTCGTAGCGGTTTGTAAAAAAAATCGTACGCTAAAATCCATATTTTCTTTACATTTTACTATATCAATGATTAAATAATTATTTTTTTGTTTTTAATTAACTACTACTTAACTATTTTGTCACAAACAAAACTATATTCTTTCATAAACCTCTACAAACGATTTCCCATCAATTGGCCAAAAAAACCTTCGAAAAATTCAAACATTAAAGTTTTGTTGGCTAATCGATATAGGGTTTCTAATATTTTTTTTTTTTTTTTTGGGAAACTTCAGTTTTAAATGAGTTTCAACTTACGTAATAGTTCGGAACCAAAAATTATGAATGTAGAGGAACAACTCCATTCCAATAAAGGGTTGGCGATGCTGTTACTCAAAATAGCACCGATTCGTCCAAAAATGAAGCTCATTGCGATAGCCATAGCTCTAAAATGAAGGCAAAATTATATTCTTCCTATTCCTAAATCCATAAATTGTGAAATATTGAAAATATATTGCCCGATACGAGATTCGAACCAAAAATCTACCAGTTTTGAAGTGACCACCTTGACCACTCAGCCATTAGTAAGTAAAGCTAAATATTTATTAACTATAGCAATCTTTAGGATATGGCCTATCTATGTATTAGTGAACATACCGGTCCTTAAAGTATTACAGATGCAGAGACTAAAATGGAAGATAAGAACTCTAAACCAAAGTAAATCAAATCCCTCCATCTATTTTTAAGTGATCCAATTATTATCCCAATTTTTGTATTTTTTTAAAGTAAAACTTTGTAAAGATATCATTGGCAATTTCTGCAAGTTGTCGGTTAGCTTTTAAATCTTCACTTGTGAAGTTTACGCAACTGTGTCCCTAATAAAAAGTCACAAAATGAAAAAAGCTCTTATTTGCAGACTTGAAATTAGTAATCGATGTACTAAAAAGCCCAGACAACAATGACGAAGTGATACAGAGTTACCAATATGATTAAATAGCTGAAGAATCCGTGGCTCATGTGTATTTTAGCACACCCACAATCTGGCAATGTTGCATTTTCGACTTTGTTTTTAATTTAATTCGCGATTAAATCGGCCCATAATAAAAATTTAGCCACAAAAGAGAGAATTATACCATATTAGAGTTGAATTAACAAAAATATCGCGAATTAAATTAAAAACAAAGTGGAAAATGCAACATTGCCAGATTGTGGGTGTGCTTAAGTTCACATGAGCCGAATCCATTGCATGGGTTTCATTTCCCCAAGGAATCCCTGGTAACGAAATGGCTTCCAAAAACGTCAATACCAATCACAGATGATTCCAATTTTACCCTAGTGATATCAACCGTAAAGGAAGATTGAAAAAAATAGAAAAAAAAAATGTTTAACATCATATAAAGACCACTTGGAATATTGATTGATCCTCAAATCCAATAAGCCTGAGTAAAACCAGACAAAATGTAAGAGAAAAAACCCAAAAGCTCAACAATAGAAAAGATCAATCATTATGATTATGGTTGCGTATAAGTTACACCGCCTTCTCATATGGATATCTTTTGGACAAAAGTAAGCCCAGACGATGCCCTAAATTCGGCGCCACACTATCGGTTATCCATGCAACTGCATTCATTGCGATCATACTATCGGCAATTGCATCATGTTCAAGCAAAATCGGATAGTTGTAAACTCGAAAATATCTCTATTTGTGAAGTATATTCTGGAGACCATGAAGCTTCTGGATAATATATAATACCTAAACACAAATAAAAAACCCTGAATAAGGTCCTATGTACTAATCCGGTTAGTGGGACTCAAAATAAATATTACTGAAAGAAAAAGCTCGTAAAATTGTCTATTTCTACATAATACAATTAGGTTTAAGCCTACTGGTAACTCAATGGTTAAGGTGACCACTCCAAAGCTGGTAGGTGTTGGATTTGAATCTTGTACGAGCAATTTTATGATATTTCTCAATTCACAGACTTTTATTAATATTAAAGACCTTAGTAGTTATAAAGCGACGGTAAATAAAAAAAAATATAAATAGGCATCCTTCAAACAACACGGCATATCGAATTGTCTATATAAAGTCGTAAAAATTACAATTTCATTTTCTAAATAGTATTTAAAAGAAACATTAAAAATTTGCATAAATATTGAGTTTCAAAATGAAAAATATCAAAATTTCTGCAACCAATTAATCGGGGTACTTGAAGTATGCCAATAAAGTCTACTTATTTAATCTAAGAATCATAAAATAAGATGATAATGGTATAATAAAATACAATATTTTTTGATAGGTAATTTTAGCATTTAAAATAATACCTACCTGTATTTCGTTGGAAACATTTGTGCCGAAAAAGTATTTATCAGTCCAATTGTGATAACAGCAAATAAAAATAAGCAAAGGAACACTAAACGAAGCCACTGCACTCGAGCAAAGTCTAATAAAATTCCACCTAAACCATTTAACGTGAATAATGCAACTGGAAAAAAAAATTATAAAAAAATTGCTTAACAAAACTTGTTAAAGAAATTACTTAAAATATTTTTCTTTCCAAGCTTATTGAGAGAAAGTCCAATGATTATATAGGTAATATACATTGGAATTGCCAACGTTAATGCATGCTTGTAAAGCGATTCATCGATAACGTCGACACATGTTGTCATATCAAAAGTATCATTTCGAGAAGAAATTCGAGATATTTCAATCAATTCGCAGAATGATGATCCAGAATTTTGTTCTTCATGTGGAGCAATCACACTTAACATGTTTGGTATTGACATGTATAAACCTAATGCACTAGAAGTGAAGTAAAAAAAGCTCAAAATATTAAAGCGATATTTTGTGAAACTTACGTTGAGAAAGCTCCAAATTGTAAGGTACAAACTAATAAAGTTTTTATAGCCAAAGGAGGTTTAAACAATGGAATGGTTTGGTTCCAAATTTTCTTCAAAGAAGATTTTTCATTGTTTTCCGGAAATTCTTCGACATTTTTTTTCACAATCAAATCTTTCACCTGAAATGTAATAAATCAGTTGAAAATTGTACTTATAGTTTCTTTATCGAAACTTATTAAGTTCGAAAAGATCACTTACTAAATGAATCTTAAACACATACAAAATGTAAAAGCTTTAACCCTTAAAGCTCATTACCATTATAGTCGCGGATCTTCAATAAATTTTTTATATCTACTATTGGCCAAGTGGTCAAGATAAGCACTCCAAAACTGGTAGATTTTGGGTTCAAATCTCGTATCGAGTAATTTTCGATATTTCTCGGTTAAGGATTTTTTAACCCTAGAGTAGTTAAAGACCTTAGTACAGTGATTCAAGATAACTATTCCAAAACTGGTAGATTTTGGGTTCAAATCTCGTATCGAGTAAATTTTCGATATTTCTCGATTAAGGATTTTTTAACCCTAGAGTCGTTAAAGACCTTAGTACAGTGATTCATAACCAGGATTCAATCGAACCCTAGTTTAGCGAATATAATGTTTTAATGGTTTCGTTCATTTTGTGCATCTACTATATCTTTAAATTTATATCTACCTATATTTTGAATTTGAAGAAATCATATTTTATTTTTCTTATTAAAAACGGTTTGGTAAATGCCCATATGAAACTGGTGGGTCAGTATTTCCAACAAGGTTAAGAACCACTGGCTTAGTAAAAAGAATAACTTTTTGCGCTTTTATGAAAGATAGTGATTTTAATTAGAAGATTTATTAATTGGATAGTTCTTTTTAGTAGTTATAATGTCTTAAATTTTGTTTGCAAAATCTCTAGAAAGTAAAAAGAAGAACTTTTGGAAACTATTTTTGGAAGCTATAGTCTAAAGCGATTTAAGGTCTCTAATCATAGCCAAAACGGGTCCAAACAGGATCATAACCAGGCAACAGATTGTTCTTTTGGCTTACAAAATTCAATTGGTTTTGCCCATCCTTATATTTATCCAAACATAACTATTTGCCTAATGACGATCTCGTTTGAACCCGTTTTTGGTACGGTTAAGGACCTTGGATAGCCATAAGCCTTGTCAAAAAGACAAGTGATATATTGGTTCCAAAATTATTAAGAGTTATAAATAAATCTTTCATTACTATTCCTATTATTGTAAAGTGTAAATCATCAATTTCTAAACTAGCAAAATTAAGCAATACTTAAAGCAAAATAGCAACTACTATTTTAAGTGATTTAGTAATCGTGTCCAAAATATTAAACAAAAAGAACTTACTGGATATGTTTCAGGATCTTTTCCTGTATTAATTTGATAGATATTTTTTAAAATTTTAAGAGATTCATTTTTGTCGTGTTCAGATAAGAATGCTGGACTTTCCGGATAAAACAGCAGACCAATCACAAATATAAAATTTGGTAAGGAGTACATGATAATTAGGAGACGCCATGGACGGTAGATAATATCCAAAATTGGAATGTAAAAAGCCCAGTCATGAGGTAGAATTAGCCAAGCGATACCTAAAGAAATTAAATTTGATTAATTTATTTTAAATAAATAAATAGAGTTTTGATAATGAAATCAAAAATTTACAACATTCGCGATTAAAGAAAAACATTGCGGTAGGAAATTGATATATCCTAAGTTCTTGTCTATAAGCCACGGCTTATCGAAGAAAAAAATTTATGGAAATGAATAAATAGAATTTGATCTTCAGGCTCTTCTTCCCTATCAGAGGCACGAGATATAACAGTTTTAGCGCTTTGGTTGGATATTCGCGGCTTTAAATTCATCTTTAATGCAATCCGCGGTTATTTCATTTCAACATTCGTTAATCCTTTGACATACTTCTGCATAAGAGGCCCTTTTGATTGATCCAGACTTCGTAAATGAATGGTGATCATTGGTCATCCAATTTTTTCCAATTTCCATGCATTGTAATTTTTAAAGATCTATATTGCTAAGATCCAATAGCAGTAAATAAAACCTTACAATATAAAAATGCATATGCTGGCAGTAACGATGATACATTCAAACTTTATCCTGGAATGAAAATCGTACAACTTCCTACCGTTGAATTGTACTCGAAAATTTTCACAATGGATATTACAATTTTTTTAATTTAAATACATTAAAAAGAAGTTAACTTACATGGCATTAAAGTATACGTCAGAGAAACAAATGTAGCCCCCCAAATTATGCATCTGGCTCGATATTTAACCGCCTGGAATTCGCTTAGATATGCAAATATAACTGCTACTATACTTCCAGCACTAAAAGTAATAAAACATGAAACCATAATTTGTTTGCCTTAGTTTAGTGCTAAAATACATACAAAAATCCAGACACAAATCTTAGGACACTCATTAGCCATAAAACAGGAGAAAAACTTGTTATCACATTCAAAATAATATTAATGGAGACTGGAATTATAAGAACTTTCCGTCGTCCACGAGTATCGCCTAGATATCCCCAAAGATGAGAACTACTTAAAATACCTTAAAAAATGAAATAAATATAAATAAAATCAATTCTTCAACTACAACTGTGCAATGTATCTTCAATATTTTATTATTTAAATTTAAGGGGGTGTGTGAAAGTTAGGAATAAAATAAGCGGTGTTTAATCAGAAGGATATTTTGTCAATAAATGAATTAATATTTTGATAAATTATAATATTTATTTTGGCATCAATAAGGGGAAATTAAAATAATCTGTCTTGCTAAATTTATTATTTGATCAGACTAGCTTAGTTAAAGGAAAACAATTAAAGCTCTTTTTTCTTCAAGCTTTACACTTCAGCTTACTTATTGAAAATTAAGCACAGGTAAATTAAGACTAATACAACCAAGACTACTTATAATTTTTGATTTGTTTTAAAATCAATTTGCCAATAAATCAATAAATGCATTGTTGCCAAATTCTTTATAATCGATTTATTCGTGAATTAAGTATTGAAAACAAAACAGAAAATGAGACTTTGCCAAATTGTGCCAGTCTAAACTAAACCTGTGTCATAATTTTTATGATTATAATTATATGATGCTATAATTGTATGAAAATTCGGATAAAGATAAAAACGTTAATACCAAAAAGTCCCATGGAATTAAGAATTCCTTTGGAACTGGGCGTTATTTCTAAATCACATTGTGCAGCTGGAGTAATAAATCCCATTCCAGCAGTCTCGATAATCATCCCAATCATCCCGAAACCGCATATTAAAATTAGTATCACATGGTAACGACCAAACTCTGAAAATAATAATAATCATTAAAAAAAAAATTCTCAGAAAACAAAATTGTTAATTATAGGGGTAAGTTTAGACCCAATGATTTGATGAAGTACCTAATAAAACTTATTTCTTTATAAAATGTAAATATTTTACTTTTTGTCTCGCCTAATGTATGCAGTATATAAAATTAGTCTAAAGAAAATTAATTCCTTGATTTGTTTATTTTAAAGTTAAAATATTTCGTTTATACAATATATAATAAATATTGTAGTTGGATGGATGCAATATACAAATATAATTTACAGATATAATGTACAAAAGTTAACTTAAATTATCAATTTGAAAGCTCAAACAAATGTATTTTTTACGTATTGCCCAGATACGTATTTTAATTACCAAGCAATCTTCCCCAGTGGGCAACTAGTAATATTGGATCGCTTCTTAGCATCACATAGCACAAAATATAGTGCATAGTCAGATGTGACTCCACGTTAGGGTGTCCGTTATTTCCCAAATTGATTTTTTTACAGCGATCGCCCCCTGAATTTTTAGTTTAAGATATAAAAAAAATTATCCAATACAACTAAGCTCTTAATTTCTTGATTAAACCGTGCCGGAATCATGTTACTTTTACCATTTAAATACCATGGGATTATTTGACTTTTTACTCTTAATTTTTTTCTCAGAAACAAATGAATGAAAAGATTTAAGATTAAATTATTCTGACGTAAAATTTAACGTTCTACAAAAAAGGTTTCTTATGAATTTTCGATTAAATTACACCATCAAAAATTATTCAACATTTAACTTTTTAACGACAAATCAATCGACTATAGGCTCAATAAAAATGATGTTGACTACAAGTTCTAAGAAATTTCTCATAGATGGCGTCAGGTGAAATGCTAAAAATTTGAATAATAATTGAACTTTTGTCGATAGTCTCATTAATTAGTATAAAATTCACTTCGAAGGTACAAAATATTGATTCAAGTACGAAAATGTATCCTGGATAAATTGAATTTCACGACTATAGCGAATTCGGATCTTATGTCACCGGTTTTAATTGTCAAAAAATGATTTTTTGTTTGTTTAATTTTCTGTTCAAGCCATAAAATTAACACAAATAATCACTTGCGCTCTAATGATAATAATTGTTATCTTCTTTTCCAATGATTTTATAGTTAAAAAAAGTAAAAATGAGCAAAAAGTTGAAAATATTGCAAGATTTATATTAGGCACAAGTTAAATGTTGAATAACTTTTAATGGAGTGATTTAATGGAAAATTTATACGAGACCTTTTTTGTAGAGCGTTAAACTTTACGTCAGAATAATTTGACCTTAAATCTTTTCATCCATTTGTTTCTGAGAAAAAAAATTAAAAGTAAAAAGTCAAATAATCCCATGTTATTTAAATGGTAAAAGTAACATGATTCTGGCACGGTTTAATCAAGAAATTAAGAGCTTAATTGTATTGGATATTTTTTTTTATATCTTAAACTAAAAATTCAGGGGGCGATCGCTGTAAAAAAATAAATTTGAGAAATAACGGACACCCTACTCCACGTAGCAGCTACGGGGAGATTCAATACTCCTTGATGACCGCTAAGGAAGATTACTTGGCAATCGAAATACGTACTTAGGCATTACGCCAAGAATATATATACTTGAACTTTTGTTCAAATTTGTGTGCCCAATTTGTTCACTTTTGTCAATAACATTGTATAGATAAGACAACAATATATTTTATATATTGTAAAAATATTACAACTGTTCAAAGTCAGCGAAATAATATAATTTGATTTTAATACCATTCCTTTTTATGTTTATTTACCATAGTCTAGCAATTATCCCTAATAACTATAGTCCAACATTTCATTGGGATTTTGGGCTTCCTAAAGTGCTTTTATTAGAAGTATTTTTGCAAAATGCTTTAAGATAAAAGATTTGGAATGAGCATTATATTTTGCAAAGTAATAATAAAATGATTAATTGATAAAGAATTCAAAAAAGAACGTTAACATGTATATGAAATATATAAACTTCAAAAGATAAAACGTTTTATTAGAGGAAATCGCCATACTGTTTGGTAAATAAAATTTTAAATTGTTGAAAGGAAAATCATTATAAAAAAAAAATTTTCCTCAAATTATATCAAAACGTTGTATTTTCAACAGCACAAAAAGTAAATGAAAAAAAAAACTTATAAATTATACCGGTGTCCTTATTAATTGAATTGATGATAATCATATACTTGCTTTACTAATTTTCTAAGTATTTAGATACACATAAAAGGTGATATTTAATTAATCGTAAAAGCAGTCAATAGTTTACAAATATCGATCATAATATGAAAATAGCCATCGGTAGAAGATAGTAAAAGGTTTTCATATACCATATTGGAGGACAATAAATATTTCTGCAAGGGTAGCCATTAAATATTTGTGGCGTTAATATAGAAAATTCATATTTTTCATATGACCAATTATATGTCCACCAGTTCCTGTGTTGGAACTCCATCAATGTTATTTATTTATGCATCAGAAAACAAAAATAATAAGATTATGTATCCAAAAGCATTCCACTATAACACAAATTGAAAATTTTTATATTGATAGTCCTGAAGGAGCTACGGCTTCTGGATTAAATAAACTTTGATTTAAATAAACAACTATTTTTAAATATCTTTCCAAATTGTAAGATATAATTTCTTTGTATTCTTAATGAACATTAAACAATACGATGTTAGTTATTGGGCACAATAATTAAAAAGAAAATGTTCCATGAAAGTATTTTATTTAGATAAGATGTTTTTAATTATACGAAATATTAAAAATTATATTCATTTGAACACTTTATTTTTAATAGATTGAAAGTCATTTAGATTACATTTACAATTTCTCGTATTATATTTAATTCGCAGTTAAGTTCATCTCAATGTAAATCACATGATAGTTAAATCAAATATATGTATCGCCAGTTGTCCTTGTGTAATTAATTATAAAAATGTAGCATTTGCTTACAATTGAGATTTTTAAGATGAAAAATATTTGAAATAGATTTACTTCATCAACTATTGCCTTGCAGAATGATGTGAGATACTTTTGTATATTAGTAACTATTAGTCTGTGTTGGTTTAAATAATAAGTTTTGTCATTAATAAATATTTGAGTTGTAATGAAATATGGATGTTAGGTTTCTTTATTTATCATATTATAATGTATTAAACAAGACGAGGTGATTGTTACGTTTACGTAAATTGATTTTCACAGTTGAAGTTCATTAACAGTAATTATCTATTTAGATTTGATGTACAACGTAGTACTTATTTATTTTTTTAAGCAATTATAATGGCTGAATTCTGATAATACTTATAATATATGGCTTAATTGAGCTGATTTTTTTTCTATCTAACGAAGTGGTTGCATTCTTTCCTCTAACGTCGCCTATCCTATAAGTTCTATAAGTCGCCTCGTCTATTAAATCGGTGTATTCCAGATCTATTTTTAAAAAAAGTAGGATTTAAATCCTTTTTTTTAATTTTTCTTTGAGATTCACTAGTTTCCCTTTTTCTCGAAATGTGACCCGATTTTTTTTGCCACCATATCAATGATAGTTCTTTCTTCGTAGAATCTTTTCAAAAATGTAATTTTTGAAAACATTTTCTGGAAAGCCATCATATTTCTGTCTTATTTATTGCTATGTTGTATGTTTCATATTTAAATCTTCGAGAAAGTATATTCAACAAATACTTCAAATGCGTTGGTATATTAGTCTGTATTGAATTGTTTTATATTGGTCTGTATATGCAAACTTCAAATTAAAATAATATCATCATAAATGTCACGCAGATGAAGTTGCAGGCATCAGCTAGTAAGGAATAAAATGAAAATTGAAGTATTTTTCAGTTTTGTTATCATGGGTTCCACACGTTAAGGGCAAAACCAGTTTAATTGTTAACTAGATTGGAATGCAAAAAATTTCACCTGAAAATAACATAGTAAAAGCTTTAAAGTAAAAATGTTAACGAAAGAATGCCAGGTATAAATATGTAGTTCAGGAATTTGGAACCAGTTTGAGGTATTTATTATTTGTTGTCAATTGTAATTACATTTACAGTTTCCGAATCCATTAAAGACACCTTTGAACTTGTCTTTTTCTCACATTTTGGTCTTAAATCTTTTAATATGTTATTTGATATCTTCAGTGAAGAGCAGGTAAAATACGTTTTCAATTTCACACCTGTTAGGAATACAATCGGCTAGGCCCATTATATTGATCATTATGGAACAATGGTTGATAAAATTGAACGTAAAATTCTTTCTATCCGAATTCTATCGTACGATACAAAAACAGGTTTATAAATTTCGATAATATTTTGTTTTCAAAATATAAAGAAAGTTACAAACAAGTCTTATCCAAATAGTTGTACCAATATTTTATTCAGGTTTTTCTTTTGGTTCCAATTTAAAGACAGTTTTACTAATTTGATAGAAACTTTGTAATCAAGTTCAACTAATTTTTCTTCAGAAGAAAAGGTTGCCTTTTTACGTTTAATTATTATAAATAAATGTAACATTCAGAAGAAGGCTTATTAAAATAAATTAATGGATATCCATTAATTAGGTATTAATTAAACCCTTTATTTAAATATCTATGCTATTTTTAAGGTATACAAAATCAGCATATTTTAAATTAGGGGTGCCAACTCAAATGATATTGCAGGCCATTTCGAAAACGCATCCTAATTCCATGGACCACCATTAAAGTAACTTATCTCAAATTCTCCATACTAAATTTAGATACACTGTTAAATTTTTTCTTCTACATTCTTTTGCTTTAGTATCCGAATACTGTCAGAATGATAGGGATAAGCAAATACGAGAGATTTACATAAAAGTTGAATTTTACGTTAAAAATGTCGACGAAGTTTAGGCTACAATACGCATACTTTTGCCAAGAGATGTAAAAAAAATTTTGATTAAATTTGGCGTTTGCTATGAAATATAAGAATAACGGGCCCAATTTTCCATACTAACATAGTTACTTGTACTTAAAACACGATTATAATATCTCAAAAAGTATAATATATATAGAATCTCACCAATTATTAGTAGTATCATATATTAGTAAAATCAATAATCAACTGTTATAATTGATCAGTATATTAAGTAAAAAAAATTTCTACTAAAACTAAAAAAATTATGAAGAATAAATGGTTCATAATGGTTTGTTCAAAGTACAGTTCATCAATAGGCACTTCTTTTCCCCAGAGAAAAGAAACTTATGTAGAAGCTTTTTTCTATTTTAAAAATGTGGACAAAGTTTAAGCTGGTTTAAGCTAACATGGTGGGACATCCCAGAGCTTTTGTTAACCGACCGCTAATTGTCGTTATAAAAAATTAGTTTTGGCCAATCATAATTTTGTTAAGTAATAACTATCGACTTGTTAACAGAAGCTCTGGGATTAACCGACGTGCTATCCCAAACTTTGTCCATATTTCTAACAAATAATAGAATTTCCACATAATTTTCTTTTCTCTGGGGAAAAGTAGTGCCAATTGAAGGACAATTCTTCGAAAGATACGTTATGTATCATTCATTTTCAAAAATTTTTAATGAAAATTTCACACATTCCTATTAAGTACCCAGGTTCACTATAACAGTTGATTATAGAAGGCTTAAAGTAGAAAAAACGAATAGAAAATAATATATAAAGCCAATTATTTGCTAGATGTTTAAAAGTTTATAAAAAAAGGTGTCATTATTTATTTGATTTGAACTACTTATATTTGGGGGATACATTATATAGATAGTATACTATTTGAGATGTAATAACCGTATTTTTGATACAAGTAACTATGATAGTATGGAAAATTGGATCCGTAATTCTTATATTTTATAACAGATGGTAAATCTAATTTAAAATTTGCTTAGATATCAGTTTATCATGCAGACGAAATTGAGGGTATTTGCTAGTTTTCAAAGTTTTCAATCGCCAAATTAGAATTGAGACTCAAAAGAAAAAGTAAAATTTTTTAAATTGATTTACAACTAATCATATTTAAAGTAAACAAAAGAACATAGAATTAGTTCAAAATTTTTCCACTTAATGAAAATTGGGCTTATAAATTACTTAAAGGCTTATTGAATTTTCGTTTTACCTTGTCTGTTGTCGACAGTTTATAAATATTATTTTATTTACATACAACTGATAAGGCCAGTTTTGTGTGTTTAATTTTCCACATTGTTTTTCATTAAATTATTGTTTATGTTTGAGAAAATTCACATTTGATAAACTTACGCGCTAATTCGACAGCCTCTTCAAAAGTATATGCAGTTTGTTGATTGTTTGGATCTAAAAAAATATATTTTTGAAAATATTGTCTTTTTCACAGAACGTTAACTTGAATTTTGGTTATAACCTGTCGTTAACGAGTTATCCGGTTTCCGGCACATTTTATAAAAACAATAATCACACAAGAACGATATATTAGAACATAAGCACGCGCTGAACTAATTTAGCACTGATGAGATCTTTGTATCTTTGGAGATGAATTAGATCTAATGAGTAATATTAGCGCACGTTTTAGCTGAAATTTTTTACGCGTGTGGAAATTTTATACGACGTGTGGTAAATTCAATGTTCAGTTTTATTGTTTTATTTTTTAAAAAATATAATTCTACACACAAATATTGTACTATACATATTGTTTTATCATTGTAATTATGTAAACGCATAAAATGAAATGATGAACTTGAAATGTAATTGAAAAACCATATTATATATTTTTTGTACATATCAAATAATTTTAATAAGCAATTGAAATAATAAAGAAGCCAACCAATAAAAAGAACGCAACTTTGCACGATAAAATAAAACACTTGACTAGATTTAGTTCATTAATTAGTCAAAAAAAAATCAGTAAATTGTATTAAAAGAACTAACATAGATAAAATAAAATATAGTTATTTTTTTTTCTAATTTGGAAAATTAAATTGTAGTTCCACTTTCAGTCTCAACCTACTATATTGGCACTTATGTAGAGTCACCAAAAATTGTTCCCTTTTTCAATCAAGAAAATATTAATCATATAAACAGAAAATAATAAATAAAACAATTTGTCAAAATACTCTTTAGTTCATAGTAAGTAAAAGTTTATTTTTTAATTATAGGAAGTAAAGTAAAAGACATTATTTTTTTAAAGTTCTTATAAATAACTTCAAACAAGGTGATAAACTTTAATTACTATTTTGTATGTCTTCAAATTCTGACACCGAAATAATATTAAGATTAAATAATTATCATGTGGCAATATGAAATTGTTGTTATAATTGTGTTTATCTCTTAACTAATATTTCTAAGAATTTTCCCAGCGTAATGGAAATATATAAAGCTTTCATTGGAACTTTTACTGTTAATAATTTATTGGTAAATATGAGAAGTTATCGATATGCAAAATTGAAACGTACTAACTTTTGGGTTGTCTATATATACTCATATAACACAATATTGTCTATAAAGTTTACAAATAAAATTATCAAATTTATAAATCTAAAATAACAACAGAACTATCGATGCACTAAGTTTTCAGTTACTACCCTCAGTAAGGGTAGTATTTTTCTTCTGTTGTGAAAAAAAAACTCTTTTTCCGATATTTGGTGACATATGGTAAAACATTTTTACATTCTATTTAATTATATATTTGAGGTATCTTTTTTTGGGATATTGTACTCAGGGGATGTTTTTTAAGATGGCAACTGGTGAATAATGAGAACAAAACGGTCATAAAATTGCCTCAATTAGGCATTAGATTTTAAGCTCAACCGTTTAAAAAAATCACTAAAGATTGAAAAACTGAAAAATAACCAGAATTATGCTTCTTTCCACCGATATTATTGGTACCTATTGTTGCGAGGGTTGTTTTTTGCTACGTTGAATTTTCAGTTCTTAACAATAAATAAATTAAGTTCAAGTTCATAAAAACTAGTGAAAAAATTATAATACGAGTACATCATCATTTTCAAGAACCCCAATTCAAGGAAAGCGTACTTAATGTTATTTTAAAGATAAATTAATACTGGAAAATAGTCAGCAGAAATATCGATAAATTTAAAATTGGAAAACGATTTTTCAAATTGCAAAGAAATCCGAAGCAGTTATTCTTCACTTATATAAATCGTATTAACCGAAAATAAGTAACCTTGGATTAATTTATTATTTAATTGAAACCTAATTTCAATAATTGCTCCATCAATGAACCTGTAATGGCTTCTGATTTACCGGCATTGACTTATGAAAAATTTTGATTTTCAATAGTTTGATTTTCAAAGATTCAAAAATAGATTTGACTATAGTTCATTTTAAATACTTTTTTTTATTTGGTAAGAATTAAACCCGTAGGGTATCTAGCCTACATTAGTCCAACATAACGAAATTATTAAATATTTGCATTCCTCTGGCCATCCTCCTGCGGGAACAATTTTGAAAAAAATCTTAATTACTATGTACAAAAAATAAAACCTAAAATCTAAAACCATACAACATTTCCCTCCAATATAGGGGTATAAGCATGATGCATCAGTCCCGGAAAGTATTTTAATGATATTTTGTAGAAATGCAGGTACCTACAAATAATATACTATGATGCTGGAAGATTTGGGTTTTATCTTAATTAGTATAGTAAAAAAAATAGTGAAAAACAGAAAATATATTTTTTCTGAGACTTGAATTAATCGATTATAAGAAAAGCAATCACGTCAAAACAATAAAATCTTCCGTTTTTTAAGCATAGTTTGGACGATGAAATAATTGTAGTACTGCTCTATAAATTTATTTTTTAAATATAATATACTTTCTTTGTATTGTCTATTTTTTTCAGATTTTTTGAAAGATTATAACGTCGTGAAAAAAATAAATAAAACACTAATAATACACGCGTCAATTGCTTATATTTAACCCGAATTTGTATCATACATTGCATAATAGATGGCATTAACGACGAGTAGCTTTGTTAAGCTTCCAAAATGTCAACAATCAAAATCCCGCAATCTCATTGGCTAATAGTCACATGCATTGAACTGCATCCGCTGTCATCAGATAGAACATCGCTTAGGCTTATTCATGCTTCATTTGTTCTTAACTAATTAATTTCTTTTAATTATTAGCCAAAAAGTATTCAAATTATAATTTAAATTGTGCTTAATTAATCAAGATTGCAATAATTTAATTCAGGATAGAGAAATTATTTATAAAATTTATAAAGAAGAGCCATTACAAAGCGTAAATAATATTAAAATTTTTGAACTTTCTGTTAAGTAAAAGCTAAAAAAAATCGGTTCTTCAATTATAATATTTTTTTCCACAAAAACAAAGAAGGATAGAAGTCTGATACTTCCAGGATTGTAGTTTTTTATTACTAAGTATAATTGAAATATTTTTTGGGGTCGATTAGTTCTGCTTTTAGACCTCGGTCTTTTAAGGTTTTATTCATTAATTTTCACCAAAAAAAAGAATTAAAATTATAAAAACAATTTAATATTTCAATATTCGCAAACAATAGTACAAAATTATTATTTTTTAATATTAATAGATAATAATTTACAATGGTATCGACACTAGAAAGTTTTAATTTAACTCTTTTACTTTCATATACGTTTTTTTTAACTAAAGTCATAGATTTTGTATTGTATTAGTTGAAAATTATACAGATAACACTAAAATGGTTAAATTTTCATTTATGAACTAACTTAAGTATAAAAATCGATATTTTCCTTATCGTACAAAACTACTGCGATGTTTGAGTTTACCACTAAACGGTTAAATCAATATATTATATGATACAAATTTTCTTATATTTACAAATATTCCTTCAAAACTTTTCAACCCTCATGATAAAATTCTTTCAAATAAATTATAACTACAAAAGCTTTTCTTCTTTTCCTTAGTCTAAAATCAAACCAATAATCAGAACTGAAATCCCTTCGTTAGTTAGTTCTATAAAAATTTAGCGACAACGTATCGACATCTTCTTTTTTTGGTGGTGGAATAACATTTATTATTACCGGAGGATTGTGATCCGGTTCAATTTTCTTCTACAAATTAAATATGAGTCAATGAATAAACCTCAAAAATTACCATTTTTCTTTGTGAAAATTTACCTCTTTGCTTGAAGAATCATCGGGAAGAGCTAGCGCGATCAATCCACAAACTAAAAAATATATTTTTTATAGTTTCTGAAAAATATATACAGTACTTTTCTTACCTAATAGTTCCCCGCCAAATAAAGCAAACGTGACTCGGCAACTGTATTGTAAAAGTGGATTTATGATATTTGTGATTAAAACAGCGCCTATTCGTCCAGAAATAAAACTCATTGCTATTGCCATGGCCCTAAAAAATAAAAATATTATTTAATTGTTTAAAATTTATTGTAAAAAAACTTTATTTACTGTCAAATGTTAAAACTTTAGGATATAGTAACCAAAAAAAAAATTGCAGTACCAATAGAATGTGAAACTATTAAGTTTTAATTGCGAAAAAAGAAAAGAACTTAATTTGAAGAATTGATATATGGTCTCCGTTTGCCAAAAAAAATATTTTATAATCTTATAATAATATAATCAAATATATAATCAAATAATTTATAATCTTTTAGGAGAATTAGATTTCTTTAAAACGATTTATTTATCACTATGTACAAATTTAGAAATTCTACTTGATAAATACTGATGAAGCTTGCTTGGCAATCAAAATACGTCATTTTTTCAAAATATTAAATGGGAACTTTTGATTATTGCTATATTATATAATAATTGCATTCCTATATATTTTTGTATGTGTTCTAAAATTCTAAAATTCTAACTTAAACTTTTCAGAAAGCAAAAAAATATCGCCATTTGATACCATACCTGAATTTAATTGGAAACATTTGAGCAGCAAAAGTGTTAACCAATCCAATTCCAATAACTGCTAGTAAAAATAAGCACAAGAATATTAATCTAAGCCACTGTACATGAGCGAAGTCCAATAAAATTCCTCCTAATCCAGTCAAGGCGAACAAGCTCACTAAAAAATAACAATAAATTGTTACCAACAATAATTATTTTCATCATGAAAAACTTTACCTAGAAGATGCTTTTTTCCGATCTTATTTAACATAAGAGCAATTATAACGTATGTTATATACATTGGTACTGATAATGTCAAGGAAAATGAATAAATCATTTCATCAATTGTGTCGTTGCAGTCATCTACGAGTGTGGCATTAAGTTTGGTTGTACGATAATAATCAATTAGTTCGCAAAGAGACGATCCGGGGTAGGTATCCTCGTAGGGTGTAATAATGTTAAGCATATGAGGTATGGACATGTATAATCCCAAGGCCCTAAAAGTAAACATAACATTGATTGAATTCTAAAGTAGAAGCCAAATAATTCACAGTTTAAATGTTCCAATTCTCATAAATCCTAGATTTACTTAGTTCCTATTTTCATAGTAATAGTTTGTGGAATTAAGACGACCATACGTGGAATGGGGAAGGTTTTAGTGAGTAATAAAATTTTTTAGGTCTTTCGAATTTTTGGATTGCAATTTTGAAAATAAAACGATTCTTTTGCATGTAAATTTGCATAAAATACAAAATTTTAAATATCAACATGAAACTAATTAGATTGTAGTAGATTTTCTTTTTGAAAAATTTAAAGTAATACAGTTAAGAGGAAGAAGAATTTTCTTCAAAGTAACACCAAATTTCTTGATTTTTTTTTTAAATAGGAGCAGGTAAAAAGAGGCACAAAAAACTAGATAGCAAATTATGTACTTACGTCGAAAAAGTTCCAAACTGTAAAGAACAAATGGTAAGCGTCTTAAGCAAAAGGGGTCTTTTAAAAAGGGGAGCCGTTTGATTCCAAATCCGCTGCAATATTGTGTCATGAAAATTTCGTTCATGTTCCACAATTTCCTTCTTTCCAACCAACTCTTTGACCTATTTTCAAAAGAAAAATTATTTTTTTAAAAGTTCAATTTTGTTTAACTGTACTTCATACTTACCGGAAACGTTTCTGGATCTTTTCCAGTATTGGTGGCGTAAATGTTTTTCAGTATCGCAAGCGATTGATCTGGATCGTGTTCGGACAAAAACGCAGGACTTTCAGGATAGCATAATAAGCCAAGAACAAAAAGTATGTTTGGAAACGTATAAGTGACGATTAGTAATCGCCAAGGACGATAAGTAATTCCTAGAAAGCTGATAGGTAACTCCCAATCGTACGGCAAAACCATCCAAGCAGCACAAGGCATATAGATATATGTAAGGGAGACAAATGTCGCACCCCATATTATAAACCTTGACCGATATTCACTCGTTTGAAATTCACTTAAATAGGGAAAAATAACGGCGACAGAACTTCCAACTCTGAAAATTAAAACAATACCATTAAAATCTTTGTACAGTTTATTGGAATATATTTTAAAAATGGAGAGATAATTACAGCAAAGCTTGTTCTTCTAATATTTAGCATTTTGATAAATCAAGTATTCGGAATCAATTTTATTTCCAAAAACTACGACTTTACTAGCTACAATTACGTTTACTGAATGACTACTAACATGGATCCCCTTGGAGTCCCAGAAAATTATAATAGCAAAGACGCTTTAAAAATTTAAATATGGAAATTTAAAAAAAAGTAAATAAAGGTCATTGTAAAAAAATGAGATTAATAAATAAGGGTTGTCGAATTTAAACTAATTTAGGAAATATTCTATTGTTCCAATGCATTTAAAATCATCTTTAGTTGGTTGGCCATATTAAGATAATCTAATGCACTTAGATAAGCATTGAAAATGTTATTAGTAACAAATTTGCGTCTCTATCCTGTGAAACTCGAAGAATTTGACTCGAAGAATACCGAATTTGTATTTTTCGAGTTTTTGGTCTTACTATTTCATTATATATTTTGGAATCAAAAATTTTTTATAAGTGTCAGGAGTACTATCTATATTACCACAAATAGTACTCCGGATACACTTGTGGCGACGCCACTTAGTTCAAAGTCGGTTTATGTTAAAGCAAAAAAAAATATTTTAAACTTACAGAAAACCTGCTGTGAATTTCAACAATGCAGATAACCACATTATATGAGAAAAACTGCTGACTATGTTAACAAGAACGTTGATTGTTAGAGGCAAAATCAAAACTTTCCGTCGTCCTTTGGTATCGCCCAGAAATCCCCATAAATGCGAACTGGATAAAATCCCAAAAAGGCTCATTGAATTCAAAAGTCCTTTGGAGTTGGTCGTTAATTGTAAATCACACTGAGCTGAAGGAGTTATGAATCCCATTCCAGCAGTTTCAATCATCATTCCAATCATTCCAAATCCGCAAATCATTGTAAAAATGATCTGATATCGACCAAATCCTGAATTAAAAATTCACAGATTAATTTTTTTTAATTATTATTAGAAGTATTAAAAATACCTGCAAGTGATAAAGCATCTTCAAAAGCATAGACTCCATTGTTTTTTTCTGAAAAGAAAATCAAAAATTTATAATCGAGGATTTTCACTATAATATTTCACAAAACTACCTTTTTCTGATTCTTCATGTTGTAATCCCATACTTGTAACAACAGAAAATTAAATATATTTGGGTAACGATTTTTTGCAAACTGTACGCCATCGTTTGAACTTTCTCTTTATATATAAACCCCCAAAAGAATAAAAATCTTGGCAAAAATATTGTTTTCTATGATTTGCCTGTTCAAATATTTGTTTTATTTTAGCGAATTGAAGCACGGCAATTTAAGGCATTATTTTGCCGCTTTTGTCATGAATAAATTGACTTTCAAAAGCGATCACGTGCCAATTACTATCGCTGACAAATAATCAATAACATTTTTTTGATTGATTTCATATTTGTGGAAAAACGATGATGAGCAAATAACAAAATATTTATAAATAATTATGCGACAAATTTGTTCTATATGCGTGTCAAATTGAAGTTGCTTAAAGAATTGTGTGTGTGGAATAACATTTGCTCTTTAATGAGTTACACACTACATACTATGTCTAATAGATAGATTTGCTTCTAGATAGAGGATAACGGAGATAATTTGGAAAATTCTTCTTTCATTATTTAAGCACAAAATTTTTTCTACGATATTTAACAAGTGATTGGAAAAGTTACCAGACAAAATAATCAATAATTGATTATGGAGTTTCCTATAAAGAAAAAGACTAAAATTCGTTTATATTTTACAAAAAAAGAACTAACACCAAATCAAAAAAGGATTGTTACATTTAGGAAGAAGATTGTAAAGATTATTAAACTAATAACAATAAAATAAGCAAGATATTTTGACATGAGGTATAAAAAAATCGTTAATCTAATTCTGTGATTTATTTCAAGAATCAAATTAGATTTTTTCCCTGACTTTAAACAGTTATAGTGTCTACACAAAATCTATATATATAAAAGAAAGTTGTGTTAGTTACACTATTTATAACTCAAGAACAGCTGAACCGATTTCACTGAAAATTGGTAGGGAGGTAGCTAAGAACTAGGGGAAGGACATAGAATACTTTTTACCCCGTTCTCGTCGTTCCCGTGGGACGTGCCTTTTTGAAATGTAAATGTTTTTATACCTAATAAACACTTAATAGAATTAGACGGTAACAGCACATTCGCTTACGTATCTGATATTCTAATGCTCACAATAAAAGAGACGTGGATTCGAATCCTAAAGTAACCTTTTTTTCTATTTATTTTTTACAAAATTGTTGAAAATAAATCCTTAGGGTTGCTCAATAAGGAAATATTAACGAAAAAAGTAACAGTAGTAGTAAAAAAAATAATTATATTAATAAAGCTTAAAGTGAATACGTTTTTAAAACCGTGCATACATAAAATCGTGTAATTATATATTTCCTCTGCCAGATGAAATTTTAATATTCGGTGTATTCCTTGTAAGAAGTAGGCATGTGAAAAGATTTTTTTTTTGAAAATTCTTACCCTAAAAGAGTGAATTGGGGTGATTAAGTTTCTTTGAGAAACTGTAGAAAAATGTAGAGTTAATCAACAATCGAAATTTTGAATTTACGAAGTGTAATTAATAAATAAATAATTAATTAATAATAAGTTTCTGTTTTTGTTAAATCATTTTAACTACAGCATTTTAAATAACGTCATTTCAATTAATTAGTATGAAAGTTTAGGTAGTAGGTACTTATACCAAATACCATAGAGGCGGTTTTTAATTTTTGTTTGTGTTTCAACAATCAAACTTTTTAAAATCTAATTTTTATGAACCAATGATTGTGAACTGGAGCAATTATATATTCTGCTAAAAAGCATTTAGGTAGCAAATTTTTGTCATATAAAAACAATTGGTTTTCAAATTGTTCTAAATACCGAAGAAGAGTTAGCGTAAAAGATATAGGTGTATATATATTTATTGATGATAATGAAATATGACAGAAAATTGCTTCCATAATGCTTTTCTGCAGAATATATAATTGCTCCAGGTTGCTATAATCTATCTATTATTATAAAGAGGAAAGATTTGATTGTTTGTTTGCTTTGAAAAGTCTCCGAAATTACTTGGCCGATTTGAAAAATTCTTTCACTGTTGGGAAGCTACACTATTTCCGGAGAACATAGGCTATATTAAATTTTCAAAAAAAAAAAAGAGGATCCATACTAAAACTCCAATAATGTAACCCAAGGTCTGAAAAAACCAAATAATACCAAAAATACCAAAAAAACATTATTTTATCGCGTGCGCTGCGAAAATTATTTAATGTACTACGATTTTGCAGAACATATCATTATCTACAAAAAATAGAGCGACAGCATATGTCTAACTATTACAGTTATATCACAATAAGTGTTTTTTCATTTTAAAAAATATATATAAATGCCACCGCTATAAAAGCTCTTTTATTTATACTTTGGGATTAATTATACGTTCATAGCGCATTCGCTTACGTATCTGACATTCTTATGCTCACAATAAAAGAGACGTGGGTTCGAATCTTATGTTAGACTTTTTTTTTACAAAATTGTTTTTGGAAAAAGGTTCATTCGGGAATCGAAACAGTGAGATGGGATTCCAACTAATATTCAAAAATCTAGACTCTGAACTTCTGTTACTTTGACGCGAGTATTTTGATAACTTTCGACTTTTTTTAGTCATAATTTAGACCGACTTTATTGGACTTGACGATATTTTTTATTTATGTATAGATACTGATTGATTTATGGATTATTTGGTTCACGGTAGGTATGCCTACCGACGGTATACGCAATTGAACATACTCTTCTTAGATATTTATAAATATTTTTTGAAGTTTAATTGATGATTACATACAACTATTTTATTCTAAGCAACAGTTGATTAAATGTGTCTCTTTAAAGTCGACAAAGCAGTGTTTTTAAGTATGATTATGTTTTTCGTAAAACAAATAAGAAAAATAAAAATTTTCACATACCACTACAAATAGCAAATCTAAAAAGAAAATATAATCTACACCTACGTTACGCAGACGAAGTTGCGGGGATCAGCTAGTATAAAATATATTGTGCTTCTTATTTATGACATATAACTTATAAAAGTAAACAATAAACATTAATATGTACAAAAAGCTCAAGCAAATGTATTACTGACGTATTTGCCTAGATTTTGTTTGAGCTTTTGTACAAATTTATGTTTATAGTTTACTTTTATGAGGTATATTGCATAAATAAAACCACAATATATTTCATATATTTGAAGTTTAGAATTTTAATCTTTCAAACACTTAATTGATTTAAAAACTATTTTTTTCTTGCAATTATGGGTTATAACTACTCACCTTTCATGTATTATATTATAGGGTAGTAGATAAATGAAATGATATACTTGTGACAGTTTACGGGAAAATTTTCTTCATCGTATATAATGAATTGGAGAGGGATTGATTTGAAGGCATAAATAGATATTAGTATGGTAAAAGATGCAGGTTATACAAATATTTTCCCAATAACATATTGAATGGAAAGCAATAGACCTCTTATTCGGAGAATTCGTATTTCGTATTTAGAATAAAGGAGCACCAATCGGTAAATCATTTAATCACTAGGTGTTAGTTTTATGCATGTTTTGTACTTCTTAAATATCATTCTTTAAGAAAATATTTAGAGTAGTGAGAGAAAATTTATTTTTTCTTCTCTTTCTTTCTAAAATTAATCAACTCAATAATTTCATTGCTATTATTACGTTAAACTTGGGTTATTCCCGTATTCCGTTTCCCTTGTTCTTTTTTTAAGTAATACTTTCATAAAATTTAAAATTTTCGTTGATCATTAATGATCTCTTAGGTTCATCAATCAAGGAAACAAAAATATTTCAAGAAAAAAATGATGCAAAGACTAAGAATTTATAACGTAATCACTTTTAAATAGTTATCGAATTCTATAAAAAATAGGTTCCATGATATGGCTTGGTTATATCATATACATTTAGGATGACACATATAATAGAGATTTTGGATGACACCTTTGAAGACCAGTGACTATTATATACGCATCCAATATGCATATTTCAATGTTATACACATATGATTATATAATACAGGAGTAGGGAAACTTCTTATCATTAGAGGTTCTTTGTGTTAGTTAGACAGTATAGGAAAGATCTAAAAGAATTAGGCTTCTAGTACCTATAGTTCAAGTAAAAACTCAACAAAGTAATAACTCACAGGGAATCAAAGTAATAAAGGGTTGTAAATAGTTTCAAAAGCCATATACTTAGGAATCTTAATCAAAAACACTGGACAATGCAGAGAAAAACACGGAAAAACTTGCTAATTTTGCAATCTTGATATAATCTTATAAATATTATATCTTGATTCCTAAAGTTCCTAAAAAAACATCAAGTAAAATATTGAAGTCATTGAACTATGGATATGTTCATAAAGCTGTATACTAAGAGTCTCCTGGATGATAGAATCGTAAGTAGAATGCACAAGGCATACTTGCATTACTTAAATCATATGGCTAGCAGAACTGTAGAAATGGGTCTTCTGATAGTTGAAGTAAAAGTGGAAAGCAAACCTAGTCGAGGAAAATTCTTCATATGATGGTCTAACCGTGTAAAGGAGTTGAGTGGCCACTCATTACTTGAAGCCACACATTTAGCACAGGACAAGAAAACATGGAAGATAATACCATCAAACCCATAGAAGTGGAAGGGCAGAAGAAAGATATAGCATTAAAATATTTTCTTCCTATGCGACAGTACTTACAGTTTCTACTAGTTTCGTGATCGTCAATCCCCTTCCCATGAAGTTCTAGTATGATACTAAATCACTAGACTTTTGTGTTTTGTCAAGAATTTTTTTAATGAAATAGACAGGAGACACCTTTTGTCTTGGATATAGGGTTTGAGAAGTTAGAACTTAAGGACTTGGTTCTTACTATGATCCGATACTTATTTATCAGCAAAAATGTTGAACTTGTAAGCTTTGGCACTCGTTTTCTTTCGTAAAAGTTATTAGAGGAATTTAAGTCCCAGTTCTTTTAATTTTATTCAACTCCAGTTCTTGTGGGCTAGCTATATGTTATGGAAATCTATTATAAATAAAAGCGAAAGAGTCCTTTAACAAATCAGATGAAAAGTTGAAATTGAATCAGAACCACAGGACGAGAGTACTTTAGAGCCATCATAATGAAAATGAGGCAAAGAAAAATAAGTGAAAAACTTATAATTACAATATTAACAATGAAAATTTTAACGTATTGCTTTTAAATTTTTGTTGAATATAGAATTAGTAAAGATACTGTATATTATACATTAATATATAACGGTATATTGAATACATAAACTGTGAATATAGAATTAGATATTTAAATTCAATTTGTAAACGTGCCTTCTTCCTTTATGGAGGTTGAAGTAGTTACAGATTTCTTTGATGTTTGTTTGTAAATCGTATCCTACATACCAAATCCCAAATTTCTAGAATCCGGAAAATAGCCTATTTTGATCTACTGACTGCTGATTTATACCCTTTAACCACCTAAAAGTGGGTTGCAGGGTATAAATATATAATTTTAAATAAATATGTAAAGTTCCTTTTTTTGTCTGCTTGCAAATTCTAGCTGAGTAACTTCATATCAAATTTCAGTCGCCTAATAATAATAATAATAATAAAACTTTATTTCCTACAATTAATTAACACGTGTAAGTTTACAAATTTAAAATTTTTTTTACTTATCTTAACATTTTTGTTTAACTTAAAAGTTCCTTCTTGTGTTTACCACAATATTTTACCTTTTAACTTTTGCTACTCATTTCCCTTTGCTTTATTTTTATTTTTTGATTTCATTATAGGGGTGCCCTTTTAAGGGGGAGAAATTCAAAAACTCCCTGTCATTGTTAAAAAAAAATTTTTTTTTCGTCTAAGATTTCTGATAGTACCATAGAGATTATACTGAATTAATGAAAGGCAAAATCTACATTTTTTAAGTAATAAATTCTGAAGTATGAAATTAAATAAAATAAATTGAAGATATTTTATAAAATTAGAAGCTCATTCGTATTTTTTTTTGGTCGAAGTTTTAAAGATCTGACCAGGATACAGCTTAAGGAAAGCTACCTAGTGCCATGCTTTGTTTTGGATTGTCTTGATGGATAAATTAAGCAGGTCATTCGCGCTCCGACTGGAAGTCCAACTAGCCGGACTACTAGTTGGATCGTCTAAATGATCTGCTAGACATCCAACTTCCAACACCATTCACGGTCCGACTTTAGATCCAACTTCGAAAGTTGGACCACAAGTTGGACTGCAAGTCGGACCGTGAATGACTTGCTTTACCTATTATACTTCAAATTTTAATTTTAATATTTGTAGTAGTTTATAACAATTATGAAGTAACGTTACAATTTTATAGAATACCCTTATTGAAACGTTTAATTGCATTCACCAGAAAAAGTGTTAAAACACGATCAATTTCGGGAACCAAATTGACCAAACTCCTCTATTTTTTTTGTTTTGAACTTAAAAAGATGACAGTTCCATTTTAACGATATTTATATATTTACTTTTCATAATAGTTACAACAAACAAACAGTGTTATTAAGCGACATTATATTTTAATGAGATAATATTTGTACTATTGATGTGTGAACGAAGAATTCTCGAAAATATTTGGTCACTCGATTTGATGGCACGTGGACGTCAAACAATTAAAAATTTGCTGACTTAATTTTTTTTTCTCGGCTTCAAATAGCGCCGTAATGAGAAGTGCAAATTTTCCATTTCTAAAAATATTTCATTCTTTGTAACTCCAACGACGAAAATGCTTAGTTGCGCTAAATATGTTCATGAAGTTTTAACTTACTATTGGTCCTGGTAAGTATAGCGATAATATTGTACAACCTAAAACAAATAGTATTGCAATATTAACATAGATAATTTTTTAATACCGAAACTACTTAAACTTTGATGTCAATAAGTTAAAGTTTAAATAACTTTGGATTGTGATTTGTATTTTCATACCTAAAAGTAGAGCACTAAAAACGTAAAATGTTCCCACACAAGAAATCTGAAGAAGAATTCCTCCTATATTATTTCCAATTACACCACCCAACCTTCCAATCGTAAATGATGTTGATAAAGCCAACGCCCTTAAATAAATATTGACAATACACTTAATACAAATTACAAACATACAAATTTTCATTAATTAAAATTGTTTTTCCTTCGATTTACGTATCATTTTTCCCACGCAAATTTTCATTACAATCGAACTTGAAAAATATTCAAGCCTTTATAGCAATGTTAAACAAGCAAAAGTTATAACACAAGTCACTTATTCATTTTGATATTGATTTAATTAATTTTTATTTATACCTGTACTGTGTTGGAAATATATCTGCTGTATAAGTTATAATGAGACTAACAGTTGTTGTGGGAAATAAAAACGATGACATTAGAGCAATTCGCAACCATCGACTTGTTGCGAATTCAAACCAAATATTTGCCAAACAACATAAAAGTGTTATGTAAACTACAAAAAAAAACAATATTTTCATCCATAATCTTCATTTTCAAAAGAATACACATAAGTTTTACATTCCAAAGTAAACATTTTTCAATCAAATTATTGCCAATTATTTGTTTATTGTTACAGAAATATGTAAGGTCCTCACTTCCGATTAAAATTTATTTATTTAATCCATAAAGAGTTTTTTTTCTGATATTTTGGATTCAATTTTTTCAATGCTTAGTTTCAAATGTAAAATTTTTAAGTCATGAATTTTCTTACCGACGAAATTCTTTTTTCCAAGCTTATTTAAAAATAAAGTGGTAAAAATTGATAGAATACAAACAGGAGCACCCAGAATAATCATTTGAAGTATCATAGTCTCACTAACATTACTATGACAATCCATTAGCCCTATTTTGTTCGGTTCAATTGAAGAATTCCCTCTTTTAATCTCATAAAGTTCACAAAAAGTACTATATTTATTAGCCGATTCAAATGGTGCTATTTCATTTAACATTTCGGGAATCCAGGAATATAAACCAAGATTTCTAAAGAAATTCATATACTTTTAATCATTCAGGATAAAATTAAAACTTACCTACATAAAAAGATTGCCGAAAAATAGCGCTGAAATCATCAACATTGACCACAGGTATGGTGGACGGAACAACGGCATAGTTTGGCTGGCCACTTTCTTCATTACTGCTGTGAATGTTTTGAGGTCAGTGTCAACAATTTGATTTTCAAAAATCAATTTGTTCACCTAAAAAGATTTCTTCTTATTAAAAGGAACCATAAATAGTTTATGTCCATTACCTTATAGTTTTCCACTGAGTCCGATTTGTTGCATGCGTACATTGTTCCTAGGACTTGTAAGGCTTTTTTTTCATTGGTTTGTGCTAAGAATGCAGGACTTTCGGGGAAGAAAAACAGGCCAGTTGCAAACAAGAAGTTCGGGAACCCGAAGAGAGCAAGAAGAAGCCGCCACGGTCTGTAGACGATGCCCAAAAAACTTAAATTGATTTCCCAGTTTTGACCCAGAATAATCCATGCAACACCTTGAAAATTTGGCATACAAATAAAGGTAGACGTTTAATGCAAAAAAAGGGATTAGAATATCTTTTACAACAATGAGGCAATTAAGGCTGAACCGAAACATGAGATTAACACTAATATTTATATTCAACATGTACATGTTTTAGGAGCTAGAATACGAAGAACCAGAAAAAGGGGTAAGGTTAATCTAGTACAGGAAGATCTTCAAAACATAAAGACTTCGAGGTACCCAAAAACTTTTATTTAAAATTTGAATCTCTGAAAAATTTTGGCAATAGAATAAACCAATTAATTTGCTAACACTCTTCTAATTAGTCGGTGGTGTATCAAAGTTTTACCACACCTAAGTATTCAAATCAAAATTTATATTTTTATGAAATACAAATCTAGAAGACATTAGAAATTTACCACTATATTATAAATTATTGTTATCCACAATCCTTTCTCCATACAATAATACGAAAAATTACTGATAAATATAACAAAATAGGACAATGAAAATTTTAATGAAATAAAACCTGTTGGTAGATAGATTGCATTCTAACAAGGTTGATACGAAAATAAGAGAGAAAAAAGCTGATATATGATATATGCATGTAAAAAATAGGACAGAAACTTAAATATGGCCGATGATCAGACATGCTACGAAACGCTACGCATCAATTGCATATTTTTTGCCATTGATTTTTACACATTTTCATATTTTACAAACATTCTATTGAACATTCTATTTCACTCTTATTCTATTCTATTTAACTAACTTCACTAACTTCTCTTATTCTATTTCATTAAACATTCTATTTCAAAGCATATAAGACTTTATAAATAATAACGTTATTATGATTGTATTAATTTCAAAATAGCTAAGAATTTTTGTTTGGAAAGTATGTAGTACTAATAATTTTTTTCGGGTTTTAAAATAGATCTCAATTGAATTTGTATTTTGCTGCGCTTAATAACTCGCTTATGTTACAACTCTTCCATCAAAAAAATCCTTTTTTTCTAATTATTATTCACCGTCGCCTTATAGTTACTAAGATCTTTGATGACTCTAGGGTTAATAAAAATAAATAATCGAGAAGTATCGATAATAAGCTTAGTACAAGAATCGAACCCAACACCTACCAGTTTTGAAACGGTTACCTTGACCACTCGGCCACCAGTGAACTTCCAAAACGATTCTGTTTTGTTATTTTTAAAACTCGCCAGATGGCGATAACAATTATGTAGCATGAATTTATTTAGTTTTTGATGAATGCCATTTATTTACTTCAAATAACTTTGATTAACTTTAAAAATTAAGTTATTTGAGAAAATATTTTAGATAATTGAATTTGTATTTTGCCACCATTAATGATTCCACCCAATTTCACTTTTCAAGAAGCTAATTGACAAGTTTTGAGAGAGTATAACATCATAAATCTCTATCTCATGATTTCTAAGTGATTAAAGAATATTTCAGTTACAGAATATTTAAATCGTAAAGGAAAGGCACATAAAGACATTTTAATTTTCAAAAAACCCATTAGAAATTATTTAAAGATATTAATAGCATTTTAAATATATTGATTTTAAAATGTCTGTAAATGCCCTTGTAACAGGGGTGCCGAGGCATACCTTGTTAAAAAAGGCATTTGGAGGCATTTTTAAATTATTTCATTTAAAATACCTATAATAACATTAAATGACTCCTAATGAGTTAAAGAAAAGGCACACTCAACAAATGGACATTTAAAGTGCCTTTTTTAACAATGCCAGCTACATTTCAAGTCCTATACCTTTACTTGAACTTTATAAATATATTACACTTTTTCTTTACTTAATATTATATGAAATATCCCGTTTCTGTAACATTGATATCAGTAATCTTACAGTTTATTTCATATTTCCAAAATTTATTAGAGAACATTTCTATCAAAAAAACCGAAACCGGGTATTTTTTTATACTTAGTTATTAGCACATACATAAAAATTTACTTACAAGGCATCAGCAACTGGCACAAAGGCATGAAAGTACTGCACCATGCTAAAGCGACTGATCGATGCTTAACACAATGAAATTCAGCGAAAAAGATGTAAAAGACTCCAGCTAAGCATCCAATGCTTTGAAAGATAAATAAACCAGAAAAAAAATCATTGCACATCTAGTTTACAACAACAAGTATCGTAAATACCAAATCCCTGCCAGAAATCTTAAAACCGCCAACATCCAAAAATTGATTGCAAAACTCGAAAGAAAAGTACATGCAAAACACAGATATGACGGCCAAATCAAAATATTCCGACGCCCTTTTATGTCAGCCCAGAATCCCCAGAAGTACGAACTAAGAAGAACACCTGGAAAAATTTTAATTTTCAATTGGATTTCAAGATGTAAAGCAGGCCATTCACGCTCCGATTTGCAGTTCAACTAGTCGGACTACTAGTTGGATATTCTAGTTGGATCGCCTAAATGATCTGCTAGACATCCAACTTCCAATAACACCATTCACGGTCTGAATTTAGATCCAACTTCGAAAGTCGAACCACTAATTGAACTGCGGAGTCGGAGCGTGAATGGCCTGCTTTAATGAGAATCATCTACCTAGTAAATTCATTCCATTTAAGATGCCCTGGGATCCTGAAGTTAAGTTTAGGTCACATTTGGCAGCTGGAGCAATAAATCCCATTCCAGATACTTCACAAGTTAAAGCAATTAATGCCACTGCTGCCAAGCACATTAATTTTAAATGATATTTTCCATATCCTGTTTACCAAAAAAAAAAAAAAATGTTGCAGATTTTTTCATTAGACATGTTTATAAGTCTTTCACCTGTTTGCATTAAAGCCTCATCAAACGACACTGATTTCTGAAACTGAAAATCTATTTTTGTGTTAATTAGAAATTTTCTTAAAACTTTCTGTAACTCACCATTTTCTTGTTTTTCCTCCATATTTTTGAATAACGATTAAACAATTACATTAACAAGAGCAGCACGTGCGGTTAATGGAACAGGAATAATTATGTAAAAATAAACTTAGTTCCTTCCTATTAGAAATTGCTTATCTATATTGAATTGTATATAAATATTTGAGACAAGGTCAATGTCTTATTGATACCAGATAAATGCCTTAGGTCAAAAGTTAAATCTTTAAGTTACATTTCGAGAAGTAATTAACAGAATGTTACTCAATAATGCTTAATATTGAGTAATTAGTCTAACTTCTAGTTATCTTATCAAACGATTTTTTTTATTGTTAAGAACAAAGTTTTTGTGGTAGCCGAGGGAATAGAATTAGGCAAACTTGTGGTATTTTCATTTGTCTATTGTTTTCTATTATTATTTAACAAATATCAAAGATTATTGTCTCTGCTATTTTTTTAGCTTAATAATAAATCATGTTTCTATAAATAAAAAGTAAATAAAGACTTATTTTTTTCTACGTTAACTGTTTTGTTTAGTTATCAAAGATGGGAAAATTAAGATAATAATTAAATAATTAAGTTAAAAATTAATTTATAGGTAAAACCCCTAGGCACTCCACCAATATTTCTCGAATATTTCCATGATTTCTAAGCGATTTTTTTGTTTCTTATATTTAGTATTCATTTGAAAAATTCTACCCGTATTAACCAGGCTTGTAAGTGGATTTTTTTTTATTTACAAATTTTGTTTTTGCACCTTCTGCCTCTTGACAATAATTGCAGTATGTCACACTTACAACACTTGTGAGTTAGTTGTGTCAAATGACACAATTATCATTAAAAATATAGTAAAACAACAGTAATAGTATTCTAAATACAATTATAGTATAAATAGTTTTCTTTAATATAATAACACTAACAACTAATATCACTAAAATTGGTCAAGTATCGACACTCTTTTGAGACGCTTAACATCCGCACTGTTATCAAGCAGATTCAAGGCAAGGTGGTTTGGATGACCATTAAGTCTAGTTTGATAGGCCCACGCTTTCTAAGTGATCACATCCTTCACATGTTCCACCTGTAGGTCGTCGTGGATTCTTACATTATTTATGTACCATGGTGCACCGATTATTGTTCGCAGAACTTTGGATTGACATTTTTGTATTATTTCCACGTTGGATGCTGTGCCTCCAAGTTCCACTCCATAGGTCCAAATTGGATTTATTATTGATTTGTACAGAACCAATTTGTTTTCTATGGTCAACTGTGACTTGTGACCAATCAGCCAATAGAACTTTCCGTATTTCTTGTTAAGCTGCTTTCTTTTTTCTTTTATGTGTTTTGCCCAAGTTAACCGTCTATCCAGGCACATTCCCAAATACTTGACATGATCCGTTTGGGGTACCTTTGTGAATATTTTTAATAAAATATTTTTCTGATCGAAATTGTTTTTTGAAAAATGACAGAAAAACACTATGAAATAAATATTTGCAGTTTCCTGGTGGCCGAGTGGTCTAGGTGACCGCTCCAAAACTGGTAAGTTTTGGGTTCGATCCTCATATCGTGCAAATTTTCAATATTTCTCGATAACGAATTTAATTAACCCTAGAGTTGCTAAAAGACTTAGTAGTTACAAAGCGACGGTAAATAACAATTAAAAAAATATTCGTATACAAACCTGATATTATTTTCTGTAGTTATTTTTTTATAGAAACAGTATTTTCAACCCCTTTATTACAGACCCTGGCCAAATTATTACACTATTAATGCTATTTACTTTTAATATTATTAAAAGTAGTAAAGATTTTTAGGAAATATAATTTCAAAATAAGGATATAGTCTTGATTATTACCCCAATTATCCTATTCTAGGGTAATAGTTTTGATTTGAATCCCATTGAAAATGTGTGGGATTTGATGGGGAGAAAAATGGTTAAATAAATGATCACATCAGAAAAATAGCTCTTAGAAAAAAAATATTCATAAATTGAATCACCATCCACAAATGCAGTGGACATTATTGACTTTCATATATAGCACGCTGCGAATTATTGAAGCTTTAATAGCAGTAAAAGAGCTTTTAAGTAAATATTAAACAATTAAGTTCGCCATAATTAACAAGATATTTAAATTAATAGTAAAAGTTATTTTTCTGTGAATATGATTTTTTTTTTGTCACATTTATTAGTAATAAGTGTAATAAATTACATTTTTATAGGAAAGTTAAATTCAATTAAAAATGTACACACAAAATAAAATAGCTTTTACTTCATATTTTGTACAAAATCTATAGTGCATCTATTAATATGGCCAGGGATTGTATAATAGAACCTTAGATCAATCGATTCAGCAAATTCAACGAAATTTTTTTACCTATTTTGTTTTTACTTAAACTAATTATGATAGAGATGTGAAATTTCCAGAATCTTAGAGTTTTATTAGTACTCTTAAGTGCTATTACAATATCTTTCCAGGGTTGATTCACCATGCTTGTAACCCCTAAAATAATAATTGTCCCAAATAAGTTTATATAAGAATTTTCACAGATATTCTTTATTAAAAATAGTAAATTCCATATTCACTATAAAACAATAAAAATATATTCAGTCATAAATATTTTTGTTCAATTTTTTTTACATATCATTGTTTTATCTTCCAATAAATAAATTCAAAACAGTATAAGTAAAATTAAGGGTCAACTTTTTCGTTTTCTTTCGATTTTTTTACTCTATTTGGTAATAGAAGAGTGAATACTATAGTTACTGAAAAAAAAATAAAATAAATGAGTTAATATTAGTGATATTTATGTTTAAAATTTAATTTCTTATATTGATATTTGGTAGTACTTTTTAATGGGTGATTAGACATTTGCCCAATAGAATAATCCTTACACGAAAGTTGCCCACATAAAAATTTACTGACATAGAAAACTCCTCATCCAGAAATTAACGCACAGTGATATATTCTCACATAAAAATTAATCCACAGGAAAAAAGTATTTAATTTCTTATTATTTTATTATAAGAATTCCAATAGTTTTGTTAGTATAACCATATTTTACAATATTAAAAGTGAATTAATAAAAAAATCACGAATTTAATTAAATACTAGGGGGAAACTGTAACGTTTCCAGAAATTGACGTCACTTAAAGGGACATAAATCCTCCTTTTCTTAATTTTAATTTTATAACTTTTTCAAAAAACAAAATATTTTTTTCAAATAGGTTAAATAATAAATTAAATACATATTTTATGCTACGGGTTAATTTCCATGTGAGGATAAATCATTGTGCATTAATTTATGGGTCAAAATTTTTCTATGTGAGTAAATTTCTACGTGGGCAACTTTCGTGTGAGCACTAATGCCTAGCTAAAAATGGAAATATAATTTTCGTCCATAATTCCAAGAGATTGCGGTTTATCCCTTCAAAATATATAGGTATTCCTAAAGTTGGTTAGTTCTATTAGTATACTTACTTATTAATACTGCATCAAAAGATCCAAAAGTCATAAGACAGTTAATTTCTAATAGCAAACCAATAACGCTACTAGCTGCAACGCATCCTAATCTTCCAATCATTATGCACATTGATACAGCCATTCCACTAAAAAAGTGATTAAAATTTATTCTCAATATTAATTTTTTCGTTGACTTTGAACAGTAATTTTGTTTATACAATACATAAAATATATTGTGATCTTATTTATATTAGCAAAAGTAAACTATAAACAAAAACTTGAACAAAAGTTCAAACAAATGTATAACCAACGTATTACTCAGATACGTATTCCGATTGCCAAGCAAACTTTCACAGTGGTTATCAAGTAACGTTGGATTGCTTCGTAACTACTAAATCACTACTACTTGACTCAAGGACTCAATAAAACTTGATAACTACTGAGGAAGATTGCTTGGCAATACGTATCTGGGCAAAACGCCAAAAAATTATTTTGTTTAAACTTTTGTTCAAATGTATGGCTATAGATTACCTTTGTTAATTATTTTGCATAAATAAAACCAGAAATTTAAAATTTTATGACATTTTTACCTGAAGCTAGTAGGAAAAAGTTCAACAACTATCATACTAACAACGCCAACTCCAATTCCACTAAGCACTAACAAAACCAAAAAGAAAATTTGAACCAAAAGCAAGCTTTTTGCAAAAATTAAGCAAATTCCTGCGATCAATGATATAGCTTGGCACATAACTAAAAGCATAAAAGTTTTTCGTTTCATAATTTTTAATATTTTATTATGGCTGATGATATACTTACGCAAAATACATTTACTACCCAGAGCGTTGACTAAAGAGCCAACAAATATATATCCCACGATATAAAAAAGGCCAATTAGAAAATTTTGAAAATAAACCGTTCCGTTGATTTGGTTGTCACAAATCTCCGAATTAATATTGGTTTGATTGTCAAAAGTTTCGGATAGAGCTAATGCATCGCAAGCCGATAAACTTTGGTCTTCTCTTTGGGATATTCGATTAATAATATCCACATACCAAATGAGTAATCCAGTGGACCTAAAACGTGGTGAAAGTAGAGAAATGTTTTATGGATGATTTTTCTATTTACACCATAAATAGCCCAAATTGGATAGTGCAAACACATATATTGTTCGTCAGTAAAGGTGCTTTAAATAATGGCAAAATTTGAGCCAAAATTTTGTTGACCATATTCTTGATTGATAATGATTTGGATTCCATTTCAAAATTGTTTTCTTTTTTTGGTAATTCCAATTTTTTTACCTTAAAATACCATTTTTATCAAAACTATCAATAGAACTAACTTTTTTTTGATCTTTTAAAAAAATAAATTTTTTGTGGAAAATTTGATTGAAATTCATATCTTGAATAGAACTCAAAAAATATAAGTAGAAATATTCAAACGTTAAATCATTTCTATGTAAAGGTACCCATATTCTTTTCTTACCTCATATGCATTGTTATTTCTATTTATTTTGTGAATTGTTTTCAGGATATCAAGACATTTATCGACTTTTCCGGCAGTTAATAAAAATGTTGGACTTTCGGGAAACAAAAGTAAAAGCAAAGCAAAAACCAAACTTGGTAAGCTACAAATCAACATAAATAATCTCCATGGTCTAAATGTAAAACCTTCCCATAGTTGAAGAGACCACGTCATTGTAAGAATGATCCATCCAATAACTAAAAAAAAAGGATTTCAATTAGATTTAGTGTTCGAATAAAGAAGTTTTATAAAACATGTTATAGGCAGGGTCGATCCCAAAGTGTTTGACATCCATGTGCAAAATTCTAATGGGCCGCTATCTAAAAAATTTTCCAAGAAAATCAAAACTATTGAACGCATATAAGCTGAAATTTATCAAAGTTTAATCCGTTTTTCATATTTTTTTTTATTGGACATGATATCATTGAAATTGGTCCCATTTAAACTTAAAAATTCAAATCGTCTTTTCTAGGTGGGAAAAATAGGTTCATTAATGGTATAGTACTATAGTACTTTAAATTTAGAAAAAATTTCATATCCCAACCGTACAAGTACGTCGATTTGAGAGTTTTTGTATAAAAATATAAAGTTCTTCTGGTCTCCGAAAATTATAGAAAACCGTTTGTACTTGTAGTGAAATTTTGTCATTATGAACATTGGCTAAGGATTCTTAAAGATTTTTTTTTCAAAAAGAAATTGTCTTTTGTTTTTTTATATATTTTCTCTCTCTCTCTCTCTCTCTCTCTCTCTCTATATATATATATATATATATATATAATGTTAGAACTATGACCGCCCCTTACGTTGGGCACTATAGTGCGGTGCACACGCTGCCCCCTGCTAGGATCGGCCCTGGTTATAGATAACAGCAGTTGCATTCATAAATATTGAAATTTTTTACCAAAACTACTTTTCAGCACTTTATCGCAAAATTTCGACAGCCACGTTAATTTATTAACTATTGAAGCAATAATATTCAAAAAATTGAACAATATGGCATAAAATTCCTTCAAATTTTTTTCCATTTCTTTATAATTGAAATGAAAAGCAATAAAAATATTTAAAAACCATGCTTCTATTGATAAAATGCAGTAAAAAGGTAAAAAATAAAATGAACTGAATCTTTGTACCGATTGCACCATCGATATTAAGGTGATATTAGGTAATTAATGAGAATCATAAGTTATCTTATTGAGCATTAAAGTCAGGGGTGCAATTTTGTATATAATTTTGAAATATGGAATACCTTCACTTTGATGTACAACTAGATACCATACGATTCTCATTAAATGGCTAGTGTCGCTTTAATATCTATGGTAATTGCTATTTGAATAACTATTATTGTTATTGTTGCTATTGATTGTTAAAAATCTTTGTACTTATACAGCACTAATCTACTGGGACAAGTGCTTACATGTGATTGTCTATGCACTTATTGCAACCCTATGCAGATTGTGCAATTTATTTGAAAATAAAAAAAAATATCTATGGTGCAATCGATACGAAAATTCGGTTCATAAATTTAATTTTTACCATTTTAGTGCATTTTATCAATTAAAGAGAGGTTTTTAAAATATATTTTTACCTATTGTTATTTTTCCTTTTTAGTCTTTCAATATATTTTTATCAGTGATTGTCTCAAATTTGAACTAATTCTTGTCATTTAATTCAATATACATACACAGCCTGTGAAGGTAGGTAATCAGAGCTTTTTCAAAATTAAATATTTAATTAAAGTAGAAATAGTAGATGATTATTAAATTTTACGAGGTAAAAAATCTTATAAATAAATTGACTATCTTGCCGTGCGTCCGTGCAGAATAGGCTATACGCATGCGCTCTGTTACCCTCACTTACGCACTCAAAACGTTGGTAGGGATACTCACTCACAAATGTATTTATTTGTGAATACGTATTTCGAATTTTCAGGTTTACAATATGTGAAGGCCAAAAAACATAATGCTTATTTATAAACTTAACTTAACCTTTTTAGATATATTTACTTATCAGAGTTTACATTTTTAAGCAGACTCTGTTTTTGTTTCTAATAATAAATCAACTTTGTTTTATATTAAGCAGTAATAACGTTTCGCTTTTAACGGACTTTGATTGATTATTAAATTTGAAATTTCGATTGTTTATTAAACGTTATCCCTTACAAACTTTGCTACCGTTTTTCACTCTTTTAGGGGAGAAATTTTCAAAAACCCTTTCTTATTATATATCTGCATTGTATAAGAAAAACACTTTCCAAATTTCATCGACACAAATGAGCACTTATATTTGAAAATACAATGTAAAACGAAAAAAAATAATGACCTTCTTTATGTTAGTTAACATGAATAAAAAGCTATTTGATTTCGCACATTTGGACGTTGTATATACAAAATTGTTGGAAATAGGTGGAAAGCGTGGAAGTAAATTTGAATATTTTATTTATTTTCAATAACAATAATTGGTTTTCAAATTGTTTTAAATACCGAAAAAAAAATAGCATCGAGGATTTTATATTTGAATTGACAGTGAAATATATGGCAAAAAATTGCTACCTTAATGCTTTTCAGCCGAATATATAATTACTCCAGATCACAACCATTGGTTCATAAAAAAATAGATTTTAAAAAATTGAATTGAAACGTGGAAGAAATAATAAGAGTTAACGAAGGATAAACTAGTATCGATGTGGGAACTAGAAGAAAGCAAATGTGTAAAACCGAATTTTTAGAGGAAAAGTTTTCATACTTGATGTTTTAGAAGGGAAATTGGAAGACTGCAAGGAAAAGGAAGGAAATCCTTGATTTTTGGAAACGTGAAACTATCCCAATTTAAAGAATCTTGCCAGGGATAGACAATGCTTGAAAGAAGAATTTAACCACTCGAGAATCTAACCGTAAAAAAAAAGTTAAAATATTACAGTGAATGCTGAAATTTTTTTGGATTGAATAAAATATATAAATGGAATCTTATTTGAATCAATCTTCCTATACTAGATTTAAATAACGTAACACTACTATTATAATCACTGAACTGAAATTTGAAGAATAAGTGGAAGATTTTAATTAGCAGAAATTCTAAAAATTCTAATCTTCGAATATAAATTTTATCAAAACTCGTTTAAAATAAAAAATAAAGATCTAACAGATAATTTTTCAAGAATAATTTCTTGATGCCAGGTTTATTATCATATTTGTAGGAACTGTGATATTAATAAATCAATTTTGTCCTTTTACATAAAAACTTCAAGGTGAAATGGTAATAATACTTACTGCGTAAATTAATAAAAAATATTCAAGTAAAATAAATTTTATACCCGGCAGTAATAAAAGTCCCAAGCTCATAATAATATTAGCATATGCAATCGAGCTTGATCGATATCGATTCGAATGAAATTCTCCCAAATAGGCGAACATTGTGCTTGTTGGTACTGATAAACTACAAAAACGAGAAAATTAGTTTAAATTGTTAAAAAAAATTAACAAGTCCTTACAAAAAACCAGTTAAAAATCTCAAAATTATAAAAACTGTAAAATTTTCTATGAACGCTGCTATTAAAGTAGTGACGAAACTAATTATCATACAATAAATAGTTATATTTCGTCTTCCTTGAGTATCGGCCAAATATCCCCATAATTGAGAACTAGTAATGAAACCTTAAATTAAAATTAAATTAAAATGGGGTACCAAAAATGTTTGGATCATCTACCGATGATACAAATTGAGCTTAAAAGCCCTTTGTCGGCTGCAGAAAGCTGTAAGTCACATTGGGCTGCTGGAAGTAGGTAACTTGCGGATAATCCATCAGTTTGTACAGCCATTAAACAACCCCCGCATACAAGTATAAGACCCAAATTATAACGACCATATCCTGGAAAAAATGATTTTTACAAAACCGATTTTTGTTGTTGTAATATCTTACCAGTTAATTCAATTGCTTTTTCGTAAGAAGTTGGAGTTTCTTTCATTGTTTCTGATTCTAAAAAGAGTATAAAAGTTTATAAATTTATCATTTTATTATTACCATTAACAAAAAATTGACTTGAGGCTAAATTTCCTCATCGAATCGTCACACTTTGTATTAATTTGTTGATTCAATGCCAATAAATTTTAATTGAAATAGCAATGAAGAATGGCTTTTTGTAATATGAGAACTGGCTTCATGTCTTATTTTATATGCTAATTGAGAAGTATGAATTTATTTTCGGAATTTAAAACGAAAAGTAGTTTTGGCTAAAATTAAATTTTTCGAAATTTTTTTCGCTAAGTTAACAATGAAGAGCCAAATTAATTTTGTAGTTCGTGGTTTTATTTAAAAAAATACAGTAAATCACCAATTTCACAAGTGTTTTGGGAATAAAATTTAAAATTTCTGGAAAAACGAAGATTACTAATCTGCCAAAGGAGACATCTATATAAATTTTCGATATAATAAGTCCATATACAACAGATACAATTTAAAGTCTTAAGTAGCTATAGCGACAGTAATGAAATGTTTCTCTAAATGTAACATTTAATTCGGATATTATTTACCAATTGTTACGTTTTTATCGGTGTTTGTTAAAAAATGTTTACACTTTATTCACAATAAAAATATTTTTAAATTTTAATCACATTTTATGCATTTGGACTTGTTTTCCCGTAAACGTTTTCCTAAGCTAATCTTCATGGAAAAAAATATATACACTTACTAAACTATTCGAAATTCAAGTGGTATAGCTTCCAAACTAAAAATAAATCATATAGGAAAACACTTAGAATTGTTCTTCATATTGTTTTTAATTTTTTTAAAATTAAGGTAATATTTAATTGTATTTATTTTTCACTCTAATTTACAACTTTGACCAATTTTCATTATCTTTTCATTTTCTTTATCAATAGAACACATTCCTATATAGAATGCCAGTGCGTAAGCAAATGAGGTATGGATATTTTATCTTTTGATTATAGTCTTTTTATCAATTTTTTACCATTACTTTATTCCTTAAACCTTAAATTACTTTTAAGGTATTTTTCTGTAATTTTTACATTGATTAAAGCTTAAAGCCATTGGCGACTCATGAGATTTTTAAATGGTGGTTTAAAATTCCTATCTTCCTATGTCTGTTTAATGTTGGATTACTTAACGTAGAACCACAGAATTTGGTTGATAAATTTGATAATCAAAGTATTGCGGAAATTATTCCATACTGAAAAAACATCAATGTTTTTATTTGATTTATCGATCAACATCGATGTAAGGATTCGATATTTTATATCAAATAAAATCATCGATGTCTTTTTTAAGTGGATACCTCTACTTCCATTCAGTACTTTCACGTTTGTTACTCGACCCGTTTAATAAATTTTCTCCATTTTTTTCCATCATCACTTTTTAACTACTATATCATGAATATTATACTCAAAAACTTTTGACTCTACAAAATTGAAATTTGGTAGGAAAATGTATTTTATGAACCGCAATAGCATTGATTCCTAGGCTGGGGTGTGGGAAAGTATTTTTGGGGGTACGGGATAAGCCCCTTACAATAAAAATTATATAAATAAAGAAGACAATTCAGGTTATTTAGATTATTAAGATTGGATTTTTTAATTTCATTTTTTTGATTTTCAAATTAGCTACGTTTTGTTACGTATCGTAACTTCATCAGGCTTCTTGAATCAAGAAAAACATTTTAGTTTCAGTTGAAACTCAATATAATTAATGAAGTTACGATACGTAACGAAAAGTAGCTGAAAGCCTGATGAAGCTACGATACGTAACGAAACGTAGCTAATTTGAAAATTAAAATACATTAAATAAAAAATCCAATCTTTAATAACCTGAATTGTCTTCTTTATTTTATAAAAGTTGAGACCTGAATTTTATCATCTAATACAGCGGTTCCTAACCTTTTTCAGCCGCGGACCCCCAAGGATATCAAGCATAATGCCAAGGACCCCTGAGTGAAAAAAGGTGTAATTTTCGGGCAGTATTGTATTTTAGTATTCCTTCATTAAATTAAAAAACAAAAAACAAACTTTTTCAAATGGGACCGCGGACACCCAGGGGTCCGCAGACCTTCACTAAATTAAGAAACAAAAAACAAACTTTTTCAAATAGGACCGCAGACCCCCAGGTTAGGTAACAATGATCTAATATAAATTGTGAAATTTGACAATAAGTTTTTCAAAAAATATTTTTTTTAAACTAAAAAAAACAAACAAATTTTTTATGGGGTACGTAGATCTATTTTTAGATTCGAAGGTTCATGTTAAAAACAGAGCTAAGATACAGAATCTTAGATACTTTAAAATAACTACGTTACTTCTAAATAACTCAGATACAGGATCTTAGATATTTTACTTTTTATAGATACTTAAAAGTAACTAAAATATATTTTCTGACAGTTCTGTCCACAGAAAAGTGGTACTTGTGATATTTTCCAGGCTTAGAATAATTTTTTTTCTGCGATTTTCTCCCAATATTCCAACGCCTACTTAATTGTTTCTTTTTGATTCGTCAGTGACCCATACTTTAGCACTTGGATTTACTTAATTTTGCTCTAATCGTTTCTATAACTTTTTGTAATTTTGAAAAAAAGAATGGATAATATTATGAATATCAAAATTTGTTTCAGAAAATTTGTATAAGGAAAGATAATGTAGTAAGTTTAAATTATTTTAATTTGTTATTACAATGTTTTGTGTTAAAAAAACAACGACAAATTAAGTTTCTTGATTGTTAAATAATTTATTTAATCAATTCGTAGCATAAGTGAAAAATTCATATGTGGAATTAACAACATGTATGCAAATGAAGACAATTAATATTAATCAACTTGAATGCATCTTCGTAAAAATATCAACTTGAAAGTTAAGTAGCCATTTGTTGCAGGCTTCAGAAAATCAATGTCAATAAATTTAACGAAAAAAAACTATATATAATTCCTTGTTTTATTAGTTTTCAATTATTAACATCACGATTTTATGCATTAATTTTTAATTTGATTGTAATTAGCCAATTAAAAATTAATTTACTACACACTTACCCACACACTAGTTACGTATGAAAAAATGCATCGACAATATCAATTATATGTAATTGTTTTTATTGATCTTTCTCACACTTAACGGTATTTTCCATATGGGACAATATGTTTCTCTTCGTTTATAAGGTGAAAGATTGAAAATTATTCTTAGGAAAATTTTAAATTCCACATTAAGTTTAATTTAAGTTAAATTTTTATGTTTAAATTTCTTACCAAATAAAAGAAAATATTGCATCAACAAATTATATTCAAATATCAAAAAATATTCCTCCAAAAAATACGAAAGACTAAATGAAATTTTATAATTGATTTGCCCAAGAAATTAGCAGAACTAAATTCTATAAAATTACCTGTTTTTATATTCTTAATCGTTAAATATAAAAAAATTAAATAAACACAAACAAATAACAAAATATACAAAAGGTGGCATAATAATTTTTAAAGTTTAATAAAAAATACAGAAAACTTGTAATAACGAAAACAATATGATTGGGTTTTAATAATTTTCCCAACAAACAACCGGTTGATTAAATTATAACTGCAACTAATAAATGCTATTTGTTGATAATATGTGATTTATTGGGAAAATAATTTGTATTTTCTGGTTTTTCCTTCAATGAAATATTAGAAATCATAAATAAAAGAAAGTATAAATAAAATGTTTTTGGCAAATATCAAATATTTTAAACAAATTTTATTTAACAATTTTCTAATCTAATTAAAAATATTTCTTCGTTGAAATGCTAACGATGTTTTCAGAGTTCAATTTTTAACATTCTACTAATTGTTAGATTTTGGTATTTCTACATTTAATTAATATTTTATTTTTACATTTTATAATCTAAGAATAATCTTTAAAAGTCAACTTCATATTGTTAAATTTTGGTATAGTAAATAACCAATAAGTACTTCAAAAGTAAGCCTATGTTTAACGCTAAAATTTTGTTAAGCTATAGAAATTACAAATTATTGATTAAGGCGATTTTTTAAAATATGTTAACTTATAAAAGGTCATGATACAAGTCTATACAAATAAGAGATTCTATATATTAATTGACTTACTATTCTCCTGGAGTTCCATTTTTTCTCCAACAACAATGGTCCTCGGAAAACTATAGAACTATCTAGGGTCACAAACTCAAACCGAAGTCGATTCGAAAATAAAATTACTAATGTCTTAAGTTTGTTAATTTTTTATGTCGAATAATAAAACAATACTGTTAAATATGTTTATGTCGTTGATAGTTTTCTCTACAATAACATGCATAATACCTAATGGTGCAATTTATAATTTCGTTTCAAAAACATTATAACATATGTATAGGCAATTAGTTCTACTTGTGTGTAATGCGTAAATTAGCATAGATTTTACTTAAGAGGTTTATAAAGAGTAACCGTGAGTTTTATTCAAATAACATTTCTGGATTTGCTACTATGGTAGTTAGGTGGAATTTAGAAAGTATCTTTTGAAGTTCTAGTAGCTCCTGTATCCAATTTACGAATATGATGTCTCAACAACGGATTTCAAAGGATTTCCACTGGCTGAAATTTGAGCAATCAATTCCAATAAATACGGGCCAAAATTCATCAATCTTATAAATAATGGTTTTCTTATTTTTTGTTTGATTAATATTTTTTTTCTAATAATCCTTCAACTACCCAAGTGTTCACTTTACCTGATGGATTGGGTGAAGTCCTAAAGCATTAATTTTCTCAACAGCATATTTAATCTGTGCTGCGATGTTTATGTCTTTATCAGCCTCAAAAGACATAAATGTATATATGCATAATATTTCTATAGTTATAATATAATTTAAAAGGAGTATAAACTACTAAGAAAAATATACAATGTCAAATTCGTGTAAGGATTGAATTGAATGACTATATCAAAGAAAAAAATGATTATTTGGTATTAAAATGAAATTTTTATCAAGATTTTCACGTAAAGTTACTTTATATTATATAGAAAAGATCTCTGAAACGATTTAACTGAAAATAAAAATAATAAATATGATATAACATAAAATATCTTGTTCCTAACCAGACAGTCAGAAAAAATTATCCCAGTTACTGTGAAGTAACTGAGTTACTTTAAGGTATCTAAGCTCTTACTTTAAGGTATCTATGTTTGCTTCTTTATATTTTGATAAAATCTAAAATGTAACTTATATCTTAGATACTTTCTAAACTGAATCTTGTAACTTAAAGAGTATCTTAGATACCAAAAAGTAGTTAAGATATCGAGAGATTCGGTATAAAGTTTTGCTTGGTTTGCTCTCTAAGATTCAATTATACTTCTTACATTTATCTTATATCGTTTTTTTAAAGGTATGTGTTTAAAGAATTAAGCCCACATTCTTTCCTTTTTCCTAAATTAATTAATATAAGAAATACATTGTTTGATTACCTTTCATCTTTATCTAATACGTAACCGAAAAATGATGAAGAATATGTAAAGTAACGAAAAAATCTTTTCTTAAGTATCTATTAATCAAATTTAAGTATTAAAGTGGCTTTTTTAAGAGGAACTAGATACCCGAAGTAACTTCGGATGCTTTTTAGAAAATTAGCTAATCTAGTAACTATTTAGATACTGTAACTAAACAATTTTGGTCCCTGCAAGATTGCATTACTTAATCGACTTCTCCAACGGAAATTTAAATGTCTTAATTATAGATTGATTTTTCCTGAAGCATAATTCAGTGATTACCGTAACGTAGCTAATTGAACAATAAAAATATTAAATAAAAAACAAAAAGATCTTAAATAACCTGAATTTTCTTCTTATTTTAAAAAATATAAAAGCTGAGATCTGAATTTTATCATCTAAGATTGTAAACTTATAAGGACGGCAGTTTTAATGTTCAGAAGCTTCTTTTACGAGTGCTTTAGCTTTATTTCTAGTTTCAATTAGCGTGAAATGCTTTTAAGCTCTCAGTAGGTAATCCATTGACTTTCTTTCGATATATCTTGACTTCAAATGATTCTAGAGAGTTTTCGGAAAAATTTGCACAGCATGTACGAATGGACTTGTACTTTTGAATGGCATCATAAAAACCAAATCGAAAATTTTACGATTTTCGTGAAAAATCAACGATGGTAAACCCACGGTTTTTTTTTTTGACGAAAAATTTTTTGGTTTCAAATTTAAAGTAAATTGTCATATTATCGTTTAACACACTATAACGAACCCGAAACTCTGCTTGGTTCGAATATCATCTCTTATTTAACGACGTTATAAGCTCATTAAGTTTTTATGGTTTGATGATTTCTTCTGGCACTTTGATGGTCAATTTCATCCCTTTAAGATATTTTGTTTTTGGTAAAAATTTGCATAGCATGTACGGGTGAATTTTTACTTTAGATTGGCATCATAAAAAACTATATCAATCCGACTAAAAATTAGAGCTGTGTAGCTAAATTGGATATTATAAAAATACAGTTGCTCTTTGGACAATTTTTTTTCCGATAAAAATGCACAACTTCAGTGGGAAAAAATTCCTATTTTTTTCATTCTGAAATTTTTCCTTAAAATATAATTTATAAGTCTGAAAGTGCTAGAACCCCCAAAGTACTGTCTGCAACTATATATCAATATTTTGTTAATTTTGTTTGATAACATTTAAACTATGTACATTGTAAAAAGGGTTATACACGTGTTTATGTCGACAATACAAATACGTAGATAAATGCACTTGGATGTTTGTTCATTCTTTTATTTCTAATTGATGCTGTCTTTTCTTCATTGATTAGAGCAATTAGTTATTTAATTAATTGCACTCTGACACAACCAATAATTACTTTCTAACGTTAAAACGTTATAATATTTTCCAGTTATATGCGAAAAAATATTCATTTTGTTACTTCCGAAATTTTATTTTTACTTAAACTCATACGTGTAAAATAAAAAAAAATGTAAAATTTAATTTTCTATTTGGATTTTTTAGGATATTGCATGAAAAATTATAAATCATAAAATTTTAAAAATCTATAATTAAGGGTGAATTAATTAAATTTTGTATCGGGTATCCGATTTACTAATGGCCAGAAAAGTATAATCTTGATCATCACAGGATTTAAATCCAGGACCCATTGGTTATGTAGCGGCCACTCTTATATCTACATAGCATAGTATTGTAGTTTTGTAGAAGACTTTAAATACTAAAAAATTGTACTTTTTAAGTACTTATAGTAGTTATATTTTACATGACCGGTGTTATTTCGTGCAAGACCGTTTGTGGTCGTCTAAGGGGAATCAAATATTTCATTCATTGTTCGCAATCCAGTGAATTCACGTGAATTTTTCCAATCGCTTTTACAATTGAAGACAATTGTCTAATAAACTTTAAAAATATTGATTTCTTTCCGTAGTTTTATATCAGTTTTCATTTAACTTAATTATGTTTATATTGGATGATCCAAACAGTGCTTCTCACGTGTCTTTTATAAATTCGAGTAAGTTATACTTGTTTATACTATTTTTTGTTTGGGTTTTAAATATGTTTCTTAAATTGAAGAAAATTGCTTAATATCTAATAATATTTTTCTGCGTAAAAATAATTTTCCAGAGGTCGCAAATTGTATGCTTTTAAGGAAAGCTTTTAAAGCTTCATAATTTTATAATTTCATTTCAAATATTTTTAGAATTACGGTGAATAACTAAAGTTGCAGTAAAATAGCACTAAAATAAATACAAAATTAGTGAAATTATTAGAAACTAGCTGATCCCCGCGACTTCGTCTGCGTAACGTAGGTGTAGATTATATTTTCTTTTTAATTTTGCTATTTGTAGTGGTATATGAAAATTATTATTTTTCTTATTTCTTTTACGAAAAAGATAATCATATTTAAAAACACCATTTTGCCAACTTTAAAAAGACACATTTGTCTAAAAAGATACAGTGTCTATATTATATATAAAGGTTTATATTTCCAAGAGGCAATTTTTTAAATTTTAAATTGAATTTACTGTGGTTTTTATCAGTTCAACTAAAAATATTTTTACAGATTATTTTCCAACTTTTAATTACCTTTCCAATGATATATAACTCACTTGTCTAAAGTAAAAACTTATGTTTTCATCCCTAGGGAATACCTTCCCTTAATATTTTTTTGGAATGATAAGTAGCCTATAGTCTGTGAGAAATTGTGTTGTATCTTAATACCAAATTTTATTAAATTGGGTTGTTCCGTTCTTTAGTTAAATCGGGACACACAGACAGACAGACAGACAGACAAAAATTTTAAAAATGTTAATTTTGGATTAAGGGCCTCTTGAAACAAATATTTACCCTAAAATTGGGTTCAAAATCGAAATGTACAGACAGACGTAAGAATTTTATATATTAGTATAGATTATTGCGTTTTTCAGATATTTTCTATAGTCAGTGCAAATTTGGTTAAAAATATAAAAAGTGTAGTTGCGATGTTTAAAAAAGCTGGCAAAAAATAAATATTATTATAAGTCAAATTTGATTGAGATTTAATCAATTTACTATTAAATTTGAATTTCATTACATTAAAACAACAAAAATATTTTTTTTCCCATCCATACTATACGATAAACAGTATTTGCTTAGATTCACTGCTTTATTTAAAGAAAGCACTAAATTTGATACTGTTTATTGTATGTACAATATGAAATTAGGAAAAAGAAAATTTTGCATTATGGAACTATTGAATTTCAAAACCAATCAGTCCTATAAAACCAAAATAATTACTAACGTTTTATATACTAAGTTATCACTAATAGAATATAACAATGGTGGACAAATGCGGCTCTTGGAGCCGCATTAGAGGATCCGTGGCTTATTAACGATATATAGCTTTATTATTTTCCTGAACTTTATAGGGATTGTTTATAGATTTTATTTTAAAATATAGTTTTTATGATATTGATTTCTGTTATATTTGATTGTTGTAATATGAATTTTATTAGTAAATTTTTGAGTAAATTTTTATTGTGTTATTTTTATGTTTACATATAATAATTATATTTAATCAGTTTTTTAATTTATTTTGTGACTTATGAAACTATGCAATTATATTTAAAAATTTGATTTTTGCGGCTCCTTTAGCCTTCATATGTCCCACCTCTGAAATATAATATAAATAAACCCTTTTCCTCTTGTTATTTTCGTCAGCGTTTGGAAAATATATTTGTTTTCGAAAACATAGCATATTATTTGCAAATCGTATAATTGTATTACTACTTTTTTTTAACAGCGATTTCCGCTAAAGGGGATCATATCGTACTACCTTCCCTTATATGAAGCGACAAACGTTTCATTAAACGTTTAAATTGGAAAAACCTTCCAACCAATGATAAAAAAAATTAAAAAAAAAAACTTTTTTTTACATTTTCTTTTTATCCCTGAAAATTAGCCTTGGGGTAACTAAGGTTTGGAATCGTAGATTTTCCTTTTTACTCAAAACAAATATTTTTCCACCAGAATATCCAAACTAATATCTTTCAAATACTATTAGGTTCGACAATTTACGTTTATAATGGAAGAAAATAGTTGTTTTCAATCAAATTATGGAATATGTAACTTTTCGTCCTCTAAAATTGATTTCTTGAACCGAAAAACAGTTCCTACACTTACTTTAAGAATTTTTTGAATATGGATGGGAAAATCAACCCGTAATTTTTTTCCGTGAAAATTGATATTTTGTATTTAAGGTAAGGAAAATTGAAGTAGTTTTTTGACGCAATAAATTAACATTTTCTTGCAACAATATTGAAACAAGTGTTTTTACCACAAATACACCCTTGGAAAATTCTTACGTTTACGGGCTTTAACGCTTCTGTTGGGAACCATTGGATTAAAAACTGGAAATATTTTTTACAAATGCATTTCTAAAGAAAAGCATAAACGGCGTAAACATTCGTACCTTTAAACGACATACACATTTTTCTAATCTCAATTTGTTTGTATATACAAGAATAAACAGTATAAAGCCTAACGCCATCTCTAAATAAAGCAGTGAACTCGTAGCAAATACTTCTACCATATTTATAATTTTGTGTTTCCCCTTTACCATTAATGTGTGCAAAATTGCATATAACTTAAAGAAAAAATAAGAATTTTGTTTAAATTGTTGAGAAATTTTTATTTGTATTCAAAAATTAATCAACTAGTTTAACTTTTAATAATAATATAATGAAATATTTTCTTTTTTATAATTTTTTTTGTTAGAATATCTGAATTATAAATTTAATTATTAAGGTGTTGAAAAATTGATAACAAAATATTAATCATATTCTACATTGACTAATATGTTGTGGTTATATAAGTATCGCACAAATTTGTATATTCAAGCTTGTGACTACATATTTTCTTAAAAATAATTTATCAAACGTCGGTTTTTGCGGTTATGCCTCGGTACTCTTTCGAGGCACCTAAAAGATTCATGTATCTAAAAGCTTGAGAAAAAAAAATGGAAACTAAAAACAAAAATTTATTGAAACTTTAAAACAGTTTATGAAAAATGACTTCATATGGAGGGTTTTTCCAATTGTTACCTTCCCTTATGTGGAAATATATGGAGAATCTTACAATTTTATATAAATGCTAGTTGGACCTGACATACTTGCCAGCTTTTTTTTATAGTAGATGTACTCACAGCATCCTTCGCTGTACCTATTGGTGTGAGAGTATTGAATCTTTTCGAATAATTAAAACGTGGGCATATATAAATTAATCCTTGATAAATTAAATTTCAGAACAATAAATTTTTATACGTATAAACATGAAACCATCCTATTTTATCCCTTTTAAACTTTAAAACTGATGTCATACTTCCGGTGCCTCTAATTCCGCTACAAATAATTGGTCTTACATAATTTTTATATCCTTTTTTTAACTTTTTTTTATTCTAAAATACGTTAACATCTCATTGGCATTTTGATATTGATATAATTATTTTTTTACTGATAAAAGAATTATTTATAGTTTTCAATTAAAAATGATAAACTGAGGAAATCAAATGATTTCGAGTAGTACACTAATTACAAATGCAAGTGGTGAAAAGAGAAAAAAATGCGTGCCAAATCGGTACTACTTCGTACACACTAATTGCTTGTTGTCTTTTCGATTTCCTTTCCAAGCAAAATAATGAGCACTTGTGGTGTTTTTCCAAATGTAAATATTATTTGCTGTATGCACAAAAAGTTTCATGAAAACAGATTTCGATTTATAGTTGGGCTAGTTAGTCGATTTTAAATGTTAGTGCAGTCATCATTACTTGTTTGAACAGTTATTGCTAGTGGGGAACAACAATTTTTTGCATTGCATTGCACCAATACCTTGATAACAAAAAATTTAGACAATAATTTTTTTTGGTATTTGTTCGTTTTTTTTAAAAGTTAATTTAATGTGCTTCCTTCATTGATTGTTAGTGCAACATGGATAATAGTAAGTTATGCTTTCTTTCAATTGAAAACAAAGAATTTAAAATTATCTTATTTCCTTTTGTATGATTAAAAGAGAAGGCCTCGTCAACGTTTATTACTCCATAAGTCAAAGATTGATGTTTTTGGATTTTGATGAATTAATAATCTTATTTTAGATATGAATAAATAAGCTTTGAAGAAGTAAAAGAATTCATTGAAGCATCTATTAGATCAAGACTATAATTTGTATTCATTATTATACTACAGGTTTTACTATACAACGATATTGTAAAATAGAGTCTAAAAATTGGTTTCAATGATTATTTCAGCTTCTTCAGGGGCTTGCACATTTAATTATCACCCTTAAATTTATGTCAGTAGACCTGTGAATTAACTACAAGTACTTTATTTTCTTATGATTATCATAACTTTATCATCTAGCTCAATACAACTGTAGCATCCAAAAGTTGATTTTGGCAGAGATTAATAATAAAGATGACCAATTTTTCACCTACTTGAACTATATACGAAAATATTTCATCCTAAAATAAATGTAAAATAATTGCATCAATTTTTTTTTTAGGAAGTATTGATTTTGAAGAAATTTTAATCACGAATTCATTGTTGGCAGTTTTCGTCAAATGATTTTTTAAGTCGTTTTAGTTAAAATAATATATTAGTAGTGGCGGATTAACAAATCTGCCGCCTACTGGCGGCAAATTTTTCAATTTTCTCCACCCCTACTTACCCCTGAAATTTGATACTCTATTTCTCAATCATATTAATTACATTAATTCTATCAATGGAATCGCAATTTGTGTTCTATAACCGTTATTACATTATTTTTTTTTGTGATTAGCAAACTTTCAAGTCAAATTTTCCGCCCCCTAAAACTTGCCACCCTAGGCTTCAGCCTATTCAGCCTACTGATAAATCTGCCATTGTATATTAGGCAAAAGTTATTCTTAAAAATTATATTTTTCTTTTTTGGGTGAGGTAGGCACGTGCAAGCACCTGAAGAAGATGGAGATTTAATTACCATGAAAATTTGATACTCACGAGAATAGTATAAGTGTTATGATTGATCTTCAAAAGCAGTTTACAATAAATGCATAAGTAAAATATTTCTGATTTAATTTTATTCATAAATAAACATTGTTGTTTATAAAATACATTGTTTAATCGTTTTAATATATTGAAATTAATATGAAATGGAAGTTATAAATAAAAATTTTCTCAGAATATCAATACATTAAATGTCTATGTTTGTCTTCATTTGACGATTCTAATAATTTCACGTACTCTACGATTTTATTAATTGGTCAACTTCAATTGAATAAATTGAAATAAATTTGATATTGTGTTTCATAGAAAACAGCAAATTTTCATCAAATTTTGTATCATTTCCTTCATGTAATTCAAAATCGTGTGAATCCACCCAAACACTTTTTTTTATGGAAAAAAAAACTTTCGAAAAGTAGTAGAGAAAAAAGCTGGAATCATCAAAATCACTGTTTCTTAACCTGGGGTGGTAGTTTTAAGGGTACAAGAAAAGTTTCTTACAATATAAATTATTGATTTTTTGACAATAAATTTCCACAAATTATGTAAATATTTTATTTTAAAAAGAAAATTTTTCTATACTAAAAATCGAAACCCATTTTTAATGGGGTGCGGAGACCCAATTTCAAGTTCAAAGGGGTGCAGTTCATTTAAAAGGCTTAGCAAACTGATCTAAATCATAAGGAAAACGTAGTGCTTTATACAAACCTTATAACTATTTATTCTTTTGCTACTAACCACCATTCTCAAATTCTATTGAAATGGATGTTATTTTTTTCTAATATTCAAAAAATTCCAATCGTTATATGTTTAACATATTTAAGCTTTATGTTTTAATAAAATAAATAAAATAATGCAATGAATAATGCTAAAATATTATTTGCAATCCTTGCTCGAAAATCTTGTCAATATTATCACATCGAAACAATTAAAAACTAATCTCAAATATTTCCATGTTTATTATTAAGTCTTGGTAGATCCAAAATGAACACAATATCTAAGTACTTGCGTTTGGTTTTAAATTTTCCATAAAAATAGAATTCGTGCCTTGTCATTTTGAAATTAGTGCAATCGAGATCAGTGTCGGTTTGTTGTTGAAATTTTTTACAACTATTCAAGGTAATGACAATGATATGAGATTATGCATTCGTTGTTATCTAACAGTTGTAACGTAAATTGTAATTTTACAAATAAATATTTCCATGACTTTACTATTTTTGTTTTCGTTTCGGGAAATGTTGGTTTTTTCCTGCCAAGATAAATATCGTCATTGCTAATATATTTTTCAGCAAATTTATACTTCAGCACTGTACAATATTTTGTATAGTTTTATAGTAAAAACATTCTAGTCAATTTCTGTTTATCAAAAACATTAATTTTGTATATTTTTTTATACATTTATTGGCCATCAAGATCATAGTTCTTTTATCCAATTTGATGACAAGAGTCTAGCGAGGTTCAAATTGAATCTAGCGAATCTAGGAAAACACTTCCGCTGGTGTGTATCTTAAGGAGGGAAGCTGGTCTAGAGCGTGAAAAAATGGGCATAATTTATGAATTTTTTGTGGCTCAACAAACAGATCAATCGAAAATCTGTGAGGAAGGTTTTATAATTTAAGTTTTAATATACAAATACAAATTTTTTCGTGTCAATTAAATTCAAAATGGCGGCTGTCCAGCATTTCTTCGGAGGCGCCTCATTTTATAGACGGATCTATGGCCGAAGATGCAACCGCCTTAATTTTGGTCCTGGAACAAAATCCTGAAAATTTTTAGTTTCTATATAACAACAGCAAGAGACGTACATAGGATTTTTCCGATATTTTGTTTTTCCGCGAAATGGTGCACGTTTGAACAAAACATTAAAATTTTCACTATAAAAAAACGACAAAATTTTTGATTAAAAAAAAACTTTGCAATATAGAAAAAAAAATCTTACGTACGTCTCCGGAGAAAGGTATTTCGAATGTACTGTCAAAATTTCATATAGATCGGTGAAGATTTGCTCGAGTTATGTCTTCGGCCAGTTCAAAAAAAGTGATTTCGAGAAAAACGCGTTTAAAGTTTTAAGTTGGTACTATAAAATCATATTAAATGTGTATATACCTTTAATCTGCGAAAGTTTGGGCATTTATACATTTTTGCCGGCATCCATCCTTTGGTATGTTATTTTTAAGACCCTAAAGTACCTTTTAAGACAAAAAAAAATCGGTTTCTTCAAAATTCTAGACCAGCTTCCCCCCTTAAGGGGGAAAATATTTTCAGTGTTCTTGGCCAATATTGCATTCCAATAACTACATTAAATATGTAAAATCGGTATATTAATCCTTTAGGAGAAAGTTCTTTTAACATTTTTGCTGCAATAAACATAGTAATTTCTTATATTTATTACAGTAAATTTATACTTTAGAACTATACAATATTTTTTACAGTTAAAAAAATTTTAGTCAATTTTTGTTTACCAACTTTAATTTTGTATATTATTTTCATACATTTAGTGGCCATCAGGATTATGGTCCTTTTATCCAATTTGATGACAAGAATCTAGCAAGGTAGATAACACTACCGTTGGTGGGTCTCTAAAGGGGGAAAATCATTTTCAGTGTTTTTGATAAATATTGCATTCTAATAACTGCATTAAATATTAATAATCGGTATATTAATTTTTTATTACAAAGTTCTTTTAACATTTTTGCTGCGATTTGGCCATGTCCTGAAGCTTTACCATTTTTCGAGCCCAAAAGTTGTCTTTGCCATTTGGTAAGGGGTAACCATACCGGGTTTATGGTTTATTTTCTCATTTCTAGCCAAAAAATAGCATTTCTTGATCCAATCATCCATAAGCGTTCATCTTAATTCTGTAATTGAATTCAGAAGATAAATAATTTATTAGGGGGTACAAATCAATTTTGAGGAACCCTTTTGTTTAATGGCTTATATTGGTGTATATTTTTTACTCAAAGTATTATCTATCGTTAGTTACTTTTTACTCACATCACTACTTTTTTTCTACAAAGGATTTATCTAAAAAAATCTTAGTCCTTCCAGGTGTTCCAGAAATTGATCCAATTTTTGGTGTTTTCGTAAAATCTAAAGAGTTATTCATGTGGTTCCAAAACAGGTGGTAATTGAACGGGTGAATATCTCGTAAATATGGTCCTGGAATGAGATAACCTATTGAAATGCTTCTGAAGTTTCCATTACAATTTCTACGTCTTTTGGGTTTCAAATTTGGGGTGATAGAGCTTTTATTCTCGACTTAGTTGCATTAATTGTCGCTGGTAACGTTCCCCAGTAATGGTTTTTTATTAGGTTGGGGTAACTCATAATAAACTATTCCAAACTGGTCCTACCAAATGCATAGCGATAATTTCTTATCAAATGGATATTTATCAATTTCCCGGCCATTTGGCCGAGCTTGCCCCGCAATTTTTTTCTCAGTAAATTCTCAAATAAGGTTCATTTATTGTCCTCTGTTGCAACTTAATGCAAGAACTCGTTCTATTTTTGCCTTTGGGGTAATTGTTCACACGTGAAGAAACCGTGCTTGATGTCTTTTGACTTAAGTGTATGAAGAATCCAGTTTTCTAGCTTTTGCACCTTACTTTACTTCCAAAAAAAATTCTGCGAGCTTTTGAGTAGGACATTAGTTTTGATTCAATAACTCCACCAATTAGACATTCTCAAATTTTACTGGTCTACTTTTGTATTTTTTATAACTGGTATCAAAATTACCTCTTTTAAATCGTCAAAACCAAAATTTACATGTTTTTATGGATAAATAATGTTTTCAATATGGTTAATATATGGTTATGCAGCATATATTCAATATGGTTATGCAGCAATTGATATACACGATTGCTAGTTTCTTTAAATTGAAACCAAAAGCATTTTAACACTTTCCACAAAGTGTTTATGGTCATTAAAGTTGATGTAGTTAGAGTACAAAGAAAGTATGTTGTTAACACTTCAGTAGAATAGGGAATGCTGAATTTTTAAGGAATAGGATAATACTTTGACATGAATATAGTTAATAAATAATCCGTTACAATTTAATCTTAGTTATCTCCATTTTTTCAGATCTAAATTGATGTGTTATATAAAAAATGAGTCAGGATGTAATAGACCAAAATTTAGTAATGTTAATTTATTGCAATTTATAATAAATAAAAATAAAACATTGCTAAATTTTGGTCTACTACATCCTGACTAATCTTAGTTATGTTTTCCTAATTCCTCAGAATTTATTTGTACACCTAATGCTTATAGTTGATGAAACAGAAGTTTTTATGGTTTGTGGTAAAAATCAAACCTTAAATCTATTGGTGTCATGAATAAAGTCCATGAAATTAGATAGGACAGTATTTCTGTGAACCGTTATGTACAGGTGTAGAGTTGTTACGAAAAAGAATATAAGTATCGTATTATTCGTGCCACTATGAATAAAATCACAAAATCAATTTACTAATCAATTGCTCACAAGCAACTATAAAATGGCCAAACACCTATTAAAACATTTAATTGTGGCTTTGAAAAAAAATATTATTGATTAAAAAAATTCTTTCCTTTTTTTTTGAATTGGGGTTTTGGGACGTCTTAATTAAAAAACGTAAGTAATCAAATTATTTTAAATAGGTATTGAATTCAATCATGTGCCTATAATGTTAATGGTCAGCAAAAATTATCACTTGAGTAATTAATTACATGTATTATTGAGTCAGCGTTTTCTCTAATTATTAGGCTAAACAATGAAAACAATGTTTGAAAAACTGTGTATAATTTCATCTGTAATAAAGTACGTTGATTACCCATTTGACGAAATTAAACATTTTATTAATATTGCACTTTAATAAGGTAATAGTTTTTTAATACTTCCAAAAAAAACATCGATAATTTAGTGAATTTTATTTTGTATAATACAAGAAACAAAGTTTAATTAAATTGCAATTGAACATAATAACCTATGCGTTAAAAATATTAAAACTTTTGTGATCATATCTGGAATATGTACTAAGTTATAATTTGATAAGTTCAATACTATTTATAATCTGAAAGGGTATTTTTTTATAGTCAATGTTTTGAAATTTTGAATTTAGTTTTATCAATTTAAGCTTCAGAAATTATTGAAATTTTTGAGATTAGAAAATATTTTTTTAAGTCCGTGCATTTGTAGTAATCTACAAAGTCTAAATAAAATGAGTAACATAAAACATAAAACACAATAACTTGTGTTTCATATATGAACTGCATTCAAAATTTAAGCTAGTGGATTAATTTTATATCATAGCTCCATGAAAATATGTCCATCAGTTACAATATTAGTGAAAATTGTCGCTCAAAATTAAAATAAAGTTTAATATATTAATAATGTGTTTCTATGAAATAGCTCAACTAATTTTTCACCAAAACGAAGTTTGCAGAGTTAGGATTAAGGGGCTTGGCTCTTCACGTATAACAGCTAAACTTATAAGTCTTGACCACTTATTCTGATAGGAAAAAAATGGGAAAGTGTTTTTCATATCCAACTCTTGAGATTTTCTTCTTACTATAATAAATATAGTTTTGGGTGTCACTTATTTTTGAATGGATCTTTTTTTCCAGATAATATACTAAAACTCGGATCACAACGGCATGAATACGCAACATTCGATCAAGCACTCAAGCTTGCACGTAAGCCACCTTTAACACCAACGATTATAATTTTACAAAAAAATATTGTTTATAATTTTTAGAGTATGGATTTTTTCACATAAATTTAATAGCAGCTTGCAGCTTATCCTTGTTATCGGCCGGATTTGAAAATGGATTAAGTGCCTACGTTTTACCTGCAGCACGTTGTGAACTAAATTTAAGTTCCGCACAAGTTGGACTGATAAACGTTGGCTTTTTAATCGGTACGTAACTAAATTAAAAAAATTGCTAAAATTTAAAATTTTCCATTGTTGTTTTTCATTAGGAGGATGCTTAAGCGCATTTCTTTGGGGACTTGTCGCTGATACATCATTTGGACGCCGAAATCTTTTAATTGCCACTCTATTCGCCGATGGTTTTGTAACAATTTCGGGCAGTTATTTTGCGAAAAGCTTTCCCGTTTTGTTTGTGTTTCGTATTTTTAACGGGTTTTTGATTGGAGCTCCGGGAACAGTACTTTTTAATTACATTGGAGAATTTTTCACCGAAAAGAAACGAGCTGAAGTAATTTGCTATACTGGATTATTCTTCACGGCTTCGTGGCTTCTTTTACCAGGTAGAGCTTGGTTTTAATAAAATTTATTTAAATTGATTTTGGATTTAAAATACAAATTGTTAGACATAAAAATTACTTTTATATCTAATCAAGGCGCTACTAATTCGTGATAAATTAATTTGAAGTCTATTTCAATTTCAGTATTGGCATCAGTAATAATTCCCTTACGAATTAATTGGAATTTGGGAATCCACGAAGAGTTCTTATACAAATCCTGGAGACTATATATGGCAATAATTGGTTTGTTTCCAGTAGTGGCAGCATTTTGGCTATGTTTCCTTCCTCGAAGTCCAAAACTTTTATTGGCTCAAGGACATTCCCACAAAGCTTTAAAAGTTCTTCGTTACATTTGGCATAAAAACACAGGTTGTGCCAAAATAGACTATCCAGTAATTAACATTTCATTAACATAAACAAGAAGCAAATCCCAAGTGTTAATTTTAACCATTTTTTGTAGATTAAATATATTCTTCCCGAATCAGACTGTCAACCGAAGTCTTCATATACGGACTCCGTTCAAAATACAAAGAAAACATCTCGAATTTTGAAGGATATTATTTTACAAATTCGAACTTTGTTGAAACCACCTCTACTGGCTAGTACATGTTTGACTATGTATATGCTTTTTTCGAATATGTTTGGATATTATGGCTTGGGGTTATGGCTGCCGGAATTGTTTAAACGTTTTGATGCTTTCTATGAGAAATATCCTAACGGTACAACAACGGTTTGTCAATTGACAAGAGCTAATTTTAATTTGAATAAGTTATCCAATGCTGTTTTATCACATGCTGAAGCTTTGATAATATCTGATAGAAATTCCTACGAAAATATTTCTTCTCCAAATGAAAAATTGGAAAATTTTAGTAGTTTAGATATTGAAAATGAAAAGTAAGTACTTTAACTATTCGGATTTTTTTAGTTATTATATATTTCCAAATTTAACAAACGAAACAGAAAATTAAAAGTAAACGTTTTTAGCTAAAAGGTAATTGCTTACTGGTAATAAATTTTATTTTTAATAAATTCTATATAAGATGAATGATAAACGAAAGGAAATTGTACAGCTTTTCACTGATGAATCCTTATAGTGCAATCGGCAAATTTTTATAAGCGTTAAGTTTATATTTTTCGCTCAAATGATTTTTCTTGAATCCTATAAATTTTTTAAACCTACCTTCGTTTGTTTTGACTTTGTTGAATTTCGAGGAAAGCTCATTCTAGAAAACGACTTTCGGAGAAAATTAAATTCCACGAAATAACGAGAAACGGCTATTTCCATGTTTATATAATAAATAGAATATATTGTTACGTTTTAATGGTTATTTACATAGATGGGTTTGATAGGATTTGTTTTCGGGCATAAAATAATAACACTACAAAATAATAACACTACAATTATTTTAAACGGTTGTAACTGCTGAACTTATTCGTAACTGTTTTGTAATTGATACTTGTAACTTTATCGATACTTTTCTGGTGATGATCGATTGTCTTCCTTATATACCCATTTACAACTTCTGGAAGGTTCGAGACTGCTTTAGAAACTTCTCGTAGTTTCAAATGTTTTCTATTTCTTTCTACTTCACATTAGAATCTCACGGATAGTGTTCTGGAACGTCTTGCATCTCTCTTCAATCTAAATGATAGAACATTCAAAAGTCCAATTAATTAGAACATTCAAATGTTCTACGACCGTAACAATATTATTAATTATTTTCCAATTTATCTAAAATCATTTACAAAAGTAAATCATAAACATAAATTTGAACAAGAGTTCAAATAAATGTATTTTGACATATTAATTAGATACGTTTTTCGATTGCCAAGCAATCTTCCTCAGTAGTCATCTAGTAGTATTGATCGCTCCATATTTGCTATGTGATGAGTTACTACTTGATTCAATAATTCAATAATACTTTATAATCATAAAGAAAGATTGCTTGGCAACCGAAATAAGTATCCGGAGCGGTACGTCAACAATATATTTTTAGGATAAAAGGTGTTGATGTTTAAAGTTTACTTCTGTTAATTATATTATATAAATTAGACCACAATATTGATTGAATGTTACTTACACAAAAAACATATAATGATACTTTCTACAAAACACAATGTAAAAATAGGAACAAATATATCTAAAGCAAGTTTTGGTAAGTATTGAAGGAACGGTTCCATTTTTTTTTATTAATATATCGTCGGCCTAAAGTGTTAACCTGCTAAGTCCATTTTTAATGATTTTTTTTTCTCCATTTGGAAGTGAATACAAAGTTCTGTTTAGTGACCAATTGATAAATCACTTTAAATGTAGTAGTTTCCAAACAAAACATTAATTTCTCTTCCTTCTCCTGTAAAATGGATTTAACAGATTGACACTTGAGGTCGACGATATTTACAAATTTGTCTTGGCTTAGAAAGAAAGGAAGATCGATAAAGTTTTCCTGTATTCGAAAAGAGACTTAACATCATTGCTTAGCAATCAAAATACGTATCTGAGCAAAACATCAAAAATACATTTGTTTGAGCTCTTATTCAAAATGTTAATGGTTTACTTTTGTAAATAATATCACTAAGATCAAAACACAATACATTTTATACGTTGTATAAAGATTGTATAATTTTTCAAAGTCAGCGGAATAATAAAAATTGATTAAGAATGTTTATATCGAAAAGCGTTTTCAGTAGTTTCTGAAGTATTTTTAAATGTTAAAGTCTAAGGAATGCAAAAATTTATTTGATTATTTTGGCAATATATTTTTTTAATTAATATTACAGGTGCGAAACAATAATTGTTTTCTACAATACAATTACAATTGGTCTGGTGTGTTTAGTGGGAAATTTTCTGTCCGGAGTTGTAGCTGGAAGAGTTCACAATCGTCGCTTTTTACCAATTTTCACGGCAATTTGCGGTGGCTTAGCCACAGCCTCAATCTATTGGCTTCGAACGGCTCAAGAAAATTTAATAGTAGCAAGTGTCTTTCAAGCAGCAATGGCTACTGGAAATATGGTTTTGAATAGTGTACTAGTTGATATTTTCCCCACTAAAGTCAGGTTAAATTTTACGATATTTCCTCTTTTCATATAAATAATTATATCGTTTAAATTTTAGTGCCCTGGCAATGTCCACTGCGACATTTGCTGGAAGATTTGGAGCTCTCCTCAGCAATTTGGTGTTTGGACTACTTTTAGATATTTCGTGTGAAATCCCTATATTTTTGGTTGCTGCAATTGTCTTAAGTAAATATTCAATTAGTAGAATTAGTGCAATATTTAATTTGTTGGTTTCCAGGTGGAGGTATAATGGCGTTTCTTATTCCTGAAAAAACAGATGAAGAAATTCAAATGAATGAAAATCAGCGAAAAAATCATGTAATTACCACAGCGATTAATGAAGCTTTTGATCTCAATTCAGAAGGCGACCATCAGCATATCTAAAGTTCTTTGGTACAGTAGTGCCAAACTTATATATTAAATTTTGAGTAAGCAAATAATTGCTTTCGTTAAATTTTTATTTAAATATTTATTTTAGCTAAATTTCGTTATTTTATCATAAATATATTTCATATTTAGATGTAATCCATAACTGTTTAAGATTAATTTATTGATAAGTATTTATATTTTTTTTACATTACTTTTATAGTATTGACTGAAATATAACTTATAAATTAAATTTGGAGTTAGTTTACTTTTAAAAGTAAAATTTAAAAAAAATTTTTTTTTGAAGTGGTTTACGTTTAAAATAACACAGAAAATGGATTATAAAGAACTAAAATCTTAATAATTTTTTCAAGGTAAGTTCATTATCCTTTTTTGATTCAATTGGCTAAAAATAAAACATTTACAATAGGCTTTCCTTTGGTAAAATCTTTCGATTCTTTTTTCTTAAACGTTTCACCTCAATTATGTTCCCTAGGTGCCTACTTTACTTGTTAGCTGAAAAGTGGAGCAAATTTTAACAACCAACCTACAAGGTACTTATTTTGGACTTAATTCTGTGGTGGTTTTGAAATAACCATTGCAAAAAAAAATTGTTTATATGAAATTAAAAATATTAGTATTATGAAGGATCGTTTTAGTAAAAAAAGGAGGAATACACCAGAGCGACCGTATCGTAAAAGTGTGTGGAATGAGAAATCTCCGCGGCGGTTATATGTCCGTACTGTGATTAAATGTGGATTGAGGATCGCCGGGGAGGCCATACCGTGAGTGTGGGTGTAATGAGGATCAGAAGGGTGGTCGTATCATGAAACTACAGGAAAACTCCAAGTTGGAGGATTTTCGACGTAACAGTACTCTTCGACTAGTTCAGCACTGATATTAATAAGCCTTAGCTAGTTTAGGAATCATACAGAAAAAAATTGCATATTTGATGGTCTACAAGTATCCCAATATTAAAGAATTGCTTTCTCAAATCATGGGGACCGGTTGTAAAAGAAATCTACATTAATTTTGCATTTCAGTAGTTAGATTTTGAATAAAATTTCTCATCAATCTTTTGTGGTATTTTTACCCCTTGGTTGTGCTCCATAAGGAGCAATGAATTGTTTAAAGTCATTCTTTAAAAGTTTATACTACGACCCATTTTGCGAACCCAAACACTGATTTTGAACTAAAAAACGGTGTAGTCGATGGGCAAGAATACCTAATTTTTCGTTCTTCAGTATACCCTTTTGGCTAATGTTACAAGATTTTTCGGTTCAGTTAGGATAAGTAGGAACTACCTTAGTAGTTTGGAGTTGACCTGTGGCCTTATGAAAGCTTTTAGCACAACCTTACAATAAATTAATAATATGGATTTTGTTGTTTTTAAGTCCCTTTTAAAAAATTCCCATGTACAATCCAGGAGGGTGTATACTTCAATCTGATATATAGTGATTGCTATTCCTAAGGGTACTGAAATTCTTCAAACTTGCAATCGATTCAACCCTCTGATATCACCAGGATAGGAACTAGGATCTACTTATTAAAATATAATAGATGATTCCTGAAATTCATTTCAGAAACGAAAATAATAGAAAATATTTCAAAGGATTTTAAAAGAAAAACCTCTGGAATTCAATTGGAATACCGAACAATCAAATATTGTACTATAAAAAATTAAAAACTCAAAAGTTATTAACAGTATAAAATAGGAATAATATTAGTAATTACGTGTAACAATTACAGGTATGACAAATGAATTATTCAAATATTTTTAATAAATTTTTACAATTATTTTTTTTCTTAACCCAAACTACCTATTCCCTGAAATTTTTCATAATTGTTTATTGGTTTATGAAAGGTAAATGTAAATCTAAAATTATCTACTTTTCAGCATCTATTCTATAAAGAAAGGATTTGCGAAGACGAAGGAAATTAAATCCACTCAAAAAATCCATATCAATTGATTGATTAGTAAATAAGTATTAAAATATTGCAAACATTTTTCAATGGATTAAGAAGACATATGTTACTAAGAACAGTGGCGTGCACAGAGATTTCAGGCAGGGTAGGCAGAAATTTTTAAAACTAAAAAAAATTAACGAAAACTACACATAACCTTCTCCCCTTCGAAAAAAAATGGAAAAAAAGGTAATTATGAAATTATTTTTTTTCCTCAAATTATATTTTCCTAAAATTTTACAAAATAACAAAAATTGAAACATAATTAAACAAGCTTTTCTCTCAAATTTTTTCTTCGTTTGTGAAAATCAACTTTTCACACAAATTTTTTTTGAAAAACATAAACGAAGTAGAAAATTAAATGTTTTTTAAATTCGGAAAATATTTTCCACACTTTCTGATCCAGCCAACTTTTCCAAACTAGTAAAAATCAATATAATATTAAACAGGCTTTTCACACATAAATTTTCATCGTTTGTGATCAACGTTTCACACCAACAATTTTTGAAAATATATATAATTACGAAGTAGAACATTAAGTGGTTTTTTGAAATTCGGAAAATATTTTTCTTTAACTTTTTATTTATTTTTAGTTTTAACTAACCGTTTCCTAAATTTTCCTGCATTTTTGTTATTGTATGTTGCTTTAAACCTTATTTTCTTAACATTTTACTATATCAATGACTAATTAATTAATTTATCTTATTTATTTAATTACCGCTAAACTATTTTGTCACAAACAAAACGGTTACTTTCACAAACCTCTGCGAACGATTTCCCATCAATTGGGAAAAAAAAATTCAGAAAATTCACACTTTAATATTTTGTTGGCTAATCGGTACAGGATCAATAATGATGATATTTTTAATCACAAATATCCATAGATAGACTCATTTTGTAAACTTTATTAAAGAAATACAATAAATTTGTCAGGATTAAAAACAGATTATAGATAATATATTGATCCTGATCGATATAATCGATCAGGATACAGATAATAGATAAAATATTATAATTTTTTTTAGAATTAAATAATAACAATGTTCGTAGATTACTGATCGTTAAATCGATTATTAAGATCAATCAAATTCAAACTTTGATAATGAATAAGAAACGATGCTACTTCGGTAATTATCGTAATTTGTCGTCTTGTAAGAAAAGAAAGTGTCTTTCTATGAGGTTGTATGCGTGCGTATGTGTAGAATTGTATATTTGTATTATTGTTTTTATCCGAACGCGCGCACTGACACATATATAGCTATAAGTGCACACATAAATATTTAGGCACAAATAGTTTGTCTTTCCCGCTGCTGGACTCAGTAGTGCTAGTGTCGTAATGCAAATATTACCAGTCACTTACTTGATATTGAACGAACGAACGAGTTAGCATAATCTGTATGCTGTATAGATGATATCCGTTAAGGTTTTTTGTTTATTGATATTCGATAGTACTCATAAATAAAATAAAATTAGATATCAGAACAATATTATAAATATTTATCTGAATTATGTAGGGTAAGCAGTGTCTTTTTGTTTATATATAATGTACGCCACTGACTAAGAACAACATAACTCGAAGAAATAGTTTTAAGTATGAAAAGTTATCATGCAAATAAATTTTGGACAAAAGAAATATTCACAAATCACAAAAAATAAAAATTAATAAGTTTTGCAATGTAATTGAAATCTTAAACTTGACACTCCGTATGAAACTCTAGTCACATTTCAATAATTAAGAACAAACTCAATACAAGAAAGGGGTGAAGGGTAGATTTTCATGCTCGCTATTATTTAAATTTGAAATGTAATTTCTGTCAGGAATAATAAGTACAAATCTCCCATAGGATTAATATATTTATGTGTTCCTGAGATTTCCATTTTGCGTCCAAATTATTACGACAGGTGAATAAACTTTTCGGTTAACAACGTTGGATCATAATAAATTAATGCAACTTTAAAGGGAATTGGCTTGTTTTAGCACGTTGGAGTTGTTTAAGAACTTGTCAATTCTTAATAGAAACTCCAATATATTATTTGTAAGTATATGCCACCGGCTGTGTGATTTTACTATTCCTCATTGTATTATATTACTTCAACGGAACCAAATTACGCGAAATTTAAATCACAAAAGTTTCCATTTATAATTTGAAACAGCACTACTGATTAACTATCTAAATAACTAAACCAAATTAACTTATTTCTTATCGAATATAAGCTAGTTATACATTGCAAACTGGGAAAATTGAAATTCATTTAAAATTGCGTAATTTACAAATTTGTCCGTTGATAAATTCCTGAATTGAAGGAACTAGTTATATCATTCATTAGTATTCATAGCACATATCTGGGAGCTCTACGTGGATGAAATAGGGTGTCAGACATAAAGTACTAGCTTTGGACTAACTACAAAATGAAGTTGATGTGAAACCGTCTACAATACTTCAATCAGAAGAGGATGGACAAAGAGCTTTCATTTTGATATAATGAATGTGGAACGTATGTTCTTCATTATATTGTTTGTTGAAAGTTCAACGTGATTGAAATGAGTATTTTCGGATTGAAGGGATACTGAATTGTTAACATGAAATTAAATTGAAAAGCATAAAAAAAAGCGAATACTATAGGTGTTTAAGCTTTTTGTATTAGAATTTGAACCATTTTGAATTCATTATTCAGTAGTTTTTCTTTTCAACGTTTGCTTTTTCCAGTTAGAGTATAACTTGATTCAAACAAAGTCATCGATGATTTTCTCTGAAATTATAAATAAGCGATCTCGTATATATCTTAATAATAAATAAAACTTATATTATAACTTGCCAGACTAACCGTAAAATGAGTCACTAAGTTCTTCTTTCGATGGGATATAGCGTTTACTCGTTGTATAATTTTTACTTTTGGTTTTTGGTCTACATCATCATCAACGGAAAAGAATGATAATTCATCTTATAAGTACCATAAATGCTGGCAGAACTTCTGTAAAGCTGATTTTGAGATCCATTTGTCTATTTTTTTTCGTAAGCTTTCATGGCCTTTAAAAAGCATAAAAAAACCGCCAGGTTAGGTGCTTTTAAAGCTAAATTGCATTGCAGTCATGGTTCAGCGTTGGATGTCAATAGTTAATGTCAGTAAATTAATTCTCAATAGTCACCTTTAGTGATTTCTTTCGTTAACTCAATTCGGTAAAATACTAACATTCTGTTCGATTCTGATACATTGAGGCATGATAACTTTTCTGTACTACTCTGTATTTTCTTGAAGTTAATATTTTTCCAATTTACATGGACATTTTTCAACAATCGAATGTAAAGACTATTTAATTGTCTGGCTAATTTTTTCTTCAAACACGCCTTTGAGTAATTCGTAGACATAATGGCAGCAAGTAAAAGGGAGCAATTCTTTACTTAGTTTCTCTTCAAGAAGTACAGAAGTCCCATTAATACAACATGTATGCGAAGCAGAAGTATCACAACAAAGAATTTGTACTTTATTTTCAAAATTTCAGTCAATAATGGTGTTCCAAACTGCCTGTTATCTTTCTCGAAGAGTTGTCCAATTTTAATATAGCGATAAGTTGTTTCTTACGACCATATGAAATAACTATCAGTAATCCTTCTTCTTTTGATTTTCATGCATTTAAAACGAGGAAGAGTTTACCATCCTAATGAACAGTTACAGTATCCGGTATTCATTTTGGGAATCGACTTTCAAAGCTTCTCGTGCTTTTTTGGCTTTTCCTTACGAATTCTTTGAAGAGAGGAATTAATTATGGGAAATTTACCATCGCTATATCCCAGTGCCTCAATAGTTGCTTCAGTAGTAATCACACAATTTCATATACTTAACTGACACCTATCTAATACTACCACTTGTTTTGGAGTTATGCAATTTATCCTAGTTAAAGTTTTGTTAGTTTCAAATTGTGTACTGGTAGTTGAAATGGGAAAATTTGCTTATAAATCCATTATTTCAGAATCAGAAGACAAATTTTCTTGCAGTAGATTAAAATTTAGTTTTCTTCTTTTTGTAAATTTCTCCAAGTTTGGGATATTGTAGCTTATTTTTTACATAGTTTGGTGAAAATTTAATCGGGTTTTGGGCCTCATCTCAATAAATTATGCATTCGAGAATAGATTTGTGTATTCATTAACACATGAATTCACTTCACTCATATTATAGAACGGAATTACCTGTCCTAGTCCGTAAAACTGCATAATTTCACCGACATGTTGACTGGAAGAAAAAAAAAATTCTTACTAAACAAATAAGCCATAAAAAGCACATCCTTACGTTAACTCCCGCGCGCTTTTGTATATAAGAATTGATATGTTTCCATACAAGTCGGTACGGGTTGCAGTGGTTCTAGGTACATGAAAATTTATTGTCAATCGTTTCAACAACATTCAAATAAAATTAAGGGGTATGCGTTAAAGAAAAGTTGTGTTTTTTTGGGACAAAAATAATTTTTTCTCATTTTTTAGCCTTGTCCTTTCTTTTTAAATCATGTGAATTTTTATTTATTGAATCTAATTTCAAATTGCAATCATAGTTTGATCGTTTGGGAAAACAGTTTTTCTTACTTGTATTAAGAGATGAGTCTTATAATGATAAATGAAAAGCATATTTTTCATATCCATTAGACACAATCAATCTCTGTTGGATTAAATAATTAAAATAGTTTTTGAGAAGGAATTTTTTTCCGTGGCAGAAAATGTGTAAAATAAAATTATTATGTGTTTATTATATAAAGTTATAATATTGTTTTTATAATAACCGCTTAATGATCTATTTATATGTCACTTTCAATAAGTGGACTGTGACGTCACAAAAACCCTTGAGCGCACCCATTGATTTCGGGATCTCATTTTTTTTATTCATATTAAAAATAAATCTGCAAAAATATATAATTTTCATATCTAAAAGTTGATTTTTGTTACTTTCATAATATCCCTTATCGATTAAAAAAATGTGTATATCATGTATTGAAAAAAAACATAATTTTTTTTCCATAATTAATTTAAAATCTGTAAAATCAAAAAAATCTGTTATAGTTTACTATTACTCATTTTGAAAACTATTTAAGAATAAATACTAAATGGTTATCTCCAAAATCAATACAAAAAGTCTCCAAAATTTTTGTCTCTTTGATTTTCCATTGATTTTCAGTTCTTGTAAATCTTCATTTTCAGTTAATACTCCCCAGTCGAAATTTATATCTGCAAGTTAATAAAAACCAACTTAGGAAAGACTGCGTTTTATAAGATTTTTAACATTGAAACTTGAATTGATGTATAAAGATGTGCATTTCTATTTTATGTTATAATGACGAAGTTTTTCGTAGTCAACCCAATTTAGAAAATCTGGAATTTTAAATGTATAGTATTAAGTATGTACACATTGGACAGTATATGAAATTGCAACAAATCTATAGCAGATTACATACAAATTTAGAGTAAATGTAAGTTTCAGATAATTATTAAACTCGCGGAAGGAAAATATAAACACTGAAAACTATTAAAACATCTCTTTTTAAAGCTCAACTTCCATTAAGACGTTTCTATATGAAAATCCATAAACTACATAAGTAATGACGTTTTCAAAGATTATAATTACTGCTCAAAGTAAACAGGACTTGAAATAAAACCAAAAAATTGAAAAATATAATCGCATATCATTTACTTTATACCATTATATGATTGAATATTGATACTTTTTGACTTGTGTCTCATGAAAGTTATGTCAAATTCGAATATTTCCTGGTGGAAATTCACGTTAATAATGATGTTTCGTGTCTTAATTAATTTATTAGTGAGTAAACATTGTTGTTGGCAAAGTCATTTGCATAAAACCAGCTTTAATGCACATCAGTTTATGTAACTAAAGAGAAAGAGAGGACCATGTCTGTTCTACATATTATCCTGTATTAAAGCAGGAATATAAAGTCAAATTCAAAATAGGAAATGACTGACGTTAAATATATATAGTCGACCTATTTTGTTAGCCTTGTAAATTTATTTTTGCAAAATTCATAGGACATCAGAATAATCGCATAACAATTCTATTTATAACACAATTTCAGCTGTGGGAATCCACTTAGCTTCACTTGCTTTCTCAGCTCCTTATTGTATTCTCGTTTTTATTTTCAACGGATCAGGCCTTTAAACGAAAAATTGTTTTATGCAATCCCGTTAAGAGAGAATTATTTTTAAAATGTTAAGTTCAATTTCTGCAACAAAAAAAAAACCCTTTTCTCCTTTTTATGCTCTTGAAAATTGTCCTTTTCGAAATTTTAAAATGATATTACGGGTGTCCTTTTGCTCACAAAAATAAAATTTTTCCATATTAAAACTCACGAAAGGATAGGTTTTATGATCCATATAATGAAATATGTCCTTATAATGAAAAGTCACCCCTCGAAATTGACCATTTTTAGGGCAAATTTGGTGAATGCATTCTCACCTCCTTGTTATATGCACATTTTAATTTTCAACGGATCTAGCCTTTAAAAGCAAAATAGTTTTATGCAATCCTGTTAAGGAACAATGATTCAAAAATATTCAGCTCAATTTCTGCCTAAAAAACATTCTCTTATATCCTTTTAATGCTTTTGAAAATTGACCTTTTTGAAATTTGGCATTATATTAAGGGTGTCCTTTTGCATACAGGACTAGAATTTATTCGCATTCCATATCACGAAAAGGTTTTGATTAATAATCCGTTTATAATATATACTCTCATGAGGAAAAGTGACCCCTCGAAATTATGAATTTCAGTGTAAATTTGGAGCATAATTTTTAGCTCCTTAATTTCTCGATTTGATTTTCGAAGGATATAGTCCTTAAATGAAAATTCTCGTAAACTATAACGTAAAGGATGATTCAATCTATAATATAAAACAAAATTATAGCGAAAAAAACTATCCCTATTTATCATTTTTATGCACTTGAAAAATGTCCTTTGTGAAACTTTGAAACGGACTTGCGGGAGTCGTTTTACACACAGATCAATAACTTTTTCTCTTCAATAACAATTATCGTAAGCGTTTTTTTTTATAAATCGGCGGAAAAAATATCCCTTATCAAGAGAAACATTCTCGCAATTATAAATATTTTAATAATGCAGAGGTTAGGCAACCAATGTATCAATTATGTAAATGGACTGCATCGTAAGTTTCACTGTTTACAAGTTAATGTAGCTGAATATGAGATTGATAATGAGTATGAGAAAATGATTTGTTTAAGTGCTAATATAATATATTTTTACAAATCCAGATTACCCGAAAGTTAAGGACAATGGAATTTTTTTTAAGTTGAAGAAAGTGTCAGCTTTTTGGGAGATAAATGATGTGATGGTGAGTACCAGTATGTTTGAGAACTTTGAGACCCACACAGGATTTTTTTTTCACATTATCACTCACGTTAGGGCATTGTTTAAAAATCCGATGCTCAAATATGTGCTCATAAGGAAAAGTCAACCCTCAAATATCGATCATTTTTAAGGACAATTTTTTAAATCTTTTTTAATCTCATTAAATTCCCGTTTCAATTTCCTAAAGATATAGCTTTAAATTGTAATAAATTTTTATGCAATATCATTAAGAGCGATTCGATCAAAAAAATTGTCCTCAGTTTTAGCAAAAAAATGCTTCCCTTATATCCTTTACATGCACTTAGAAATTGTCCTTTTTGAAATTTTGAATTGATATTGCGGGTGTCCTTTTACACATAGGACAAAAAAAATTTTCACATTATCACTAACGTAAGGGTATTGTTAAATAATCCGATGCTCGAACTTGTCCTCATAAGGAAAAGTCACCACTCGAAAATCAACCATTTTTAAGGCAAATTTGGTACATACATTTTCACCTCCTTAATTTTCCGTTTCGATTTCCCAAGGATCTCGCTTTAATATGGAAAAAAAAATATTCCATTATCATTTAGGATGATTCATTCTTAATTATATTGCTCAGATTCAGTAAAAAACCATCACTTATAACCTTTACATGCACTTAAAAATTGTCCTTTTTGAAATTTTGAATTAATATTGAGGGTGTCCTTTTGCACCTAGGACAAAATTTTTTTCACATTATCACTAACGTAAGGGCATTGTTTAAAACCCCAATTCTCAAACATGTCTTCAAAAGGAAAAAAACCCCTCGAAAATGGCCTAATTTTAAGGCAAATTCGGTGCATGCATTTTCACCTTCTTCATTTCCCGTTTCGATTTCCCATGGATCTAGCCACTATTTGGAAAAATGTTTTATGCAATTTTATTAAGTGTGATTATGATTCATTCTTAATAACATTGCTCAGTTTCGGCAAAAAAAACAGCCAATATATCCTTTTCATGCACTTGAAAATTATTCTGTTTGAAATTTTGAAATAATATTGCGGGTGTCCTTTTTCTCACAGGACAATAATAATTCACATTAAAAGTCACGTAAGGGTCTTGGCTTAAAAATCGTCGAAAAAATGTACCCTTATTAGGAACGTTATCCTTGCAATTATCTGTTTTTTTTCGATTGTTTATGTTAGACAACCAGTTATTCAATTTTGAAATTTCGGTTGCGGAGTTAGTTCCCTTCTTAACAACTTAATATACATGAATATGATTTAAATGATTTGTTTTATTATTTTAAATTATAGATTTTTTACAGATTCGTTTTACTTGTAAAGTATGGTCTTGGACAGTTTTGTTGAGGTTAAAAAAGGTTCATCATTTTGGAAGATAAATGTTTAGTAAGTGCTAGTGTTATTGAAACTTGTAAATTTTGTTACTAATTGAATATTTCACTACATAGGAAACTGACCGAACACAACAAATAAATCTTCAATGGATTTTAATTGTTCGTTATTTTCAATGCACGTTTGAATAACGAATGTGGACCGTTCGGGATTCATCAATAAAATTCCTCAAGGATTTCATTTCCGCAATTGGTATCAACATCATGGATTTACTTCAACAATCATTGTTATAAATTAAGTGGTGTGTTTCAATAAATCAGTGAAGGAAAGTGATATAAAGTGGTTTAAGTGATAAATATTAAAAACATCCGAAAAATTAAACTATGTTTATTATATCTTAATATTTCTATAAGGCTGTAGCAATTAATACTTTCCCATAATTTATATATATTATTGTAAACTTGCAAAAATCTCAATTGTATAATGTATCTGTTGTTTTTACATATATTGTATTATTGTATAAACTTAATTGATATTTATCATTAATAAAATTATTTCAATGGAATACATTGTTTCAATTCGATTTTCCGCACCCATCCTCTAGAATTTTATTTTTCAGAGTTTTTTTTATGGTAAGAATACATATAAGTGTTAAATTAATACATCGATAAGGTAGGTATAACGGTTTTCGATAGATTATCGAATAATACGATAAAAGTCAATATCGAAAAATATCTTAACTTTTTTATGTCCTTAATTGTTTTTGTTTTTTTTGTTTATTAAAAGTTTTTATTTTATGAAGAAATTCAATTGAAGTACAAATTAGTTTTTACAAAAAGAAGGATGAAGGACAATACAATGTTGTCATGTTTTTCGAAAATATGGACAATATGGTTCAAATATGGACGGGAAATTCTAATTATTTCATTCGAAAATAATTACAAATCTCATCAGAATTGTTTATATATGAGTTTTAACGTCATTTACATATATCGTCTGATAGCCGAGTCGTCATGGTCGCCGTTGCCGTTGTCGGAGTCGAGGTCCCTGGTTCGCTTATAATTTCTAATAATTGATTTCTATTCCTTATAGCATATAATATCACAAACTAACATTAAAAATTAATTCCAGACATTGTGTCATCGAAATATTCGATCGAACAGTTCCAAACTTTCGAGGTTGGAAATGGTCGATCGATCGATGACGCAATATATTTTTCATTTTATTTTGGCTTATTTGTTTTTATGACGTCATTTTTTTGAATAATGGGGGGAGGACCTCGAATTTTGGAATTTAGCGAAAGGGGATTTCGGGAATGGCTTAGTTACGCTGCGGGAACCTAAAAATAATTTTTAATTATATAATTTTTAATTTTTTTGGCAATTTTCTTTTGGAAAATCTGAAAAATTGGCCAAAATTGACACTTTTTCCAACTTTAAAGCCGTTTGTAGCAAAAACTATCGATCGTAGGTTAACGATAGTAGGCTCATTCGATAGCGCTTGAATTACTCTATCGATGGTGTAAATTTGGTCCCGGAAAAGCTTAAGGAGGAAAACTTTTTTTTTCAACTTTTCAGAAATTTTATTTCGTCGACCAAATGTACGCTGATTTTTTCCAAAAAATTATTTGTCGAATTTTTCGATGAAATTCACACCATAGCTGCATTACGTTACCATCGAAACATAAATAAATAAAAAATTTAATTTTTCGATGTCGTTAAGGAATTTTTCGATGTTTAAAATTCAACTATTGTGCGAACTAATGCTATGTAAATACAAATTTGTTTTGTTAAAAAAAGAATAAAGAACCTTAAAGTATCACAATTTTATTGGACCACTTTTCCAAACGTCACATAAAATTGCTTTGGTGACAATATTTCCGGAAAATTCTAAGAAAATCTTTTGGCAGATAGTTCACACCAGAATGATTTTCATGAAATTTTCCGGAAAAAATTTAATCATAGGTGCTCCATGTCAAGATTGGAAAAGATGAAGAAAAACATTGCACACTTTTACTGTCCTTGATCCTTTGTTTTCCCAAAAACATAATTGTATTTACGTAGCATTAGTTCGCACAATAGTTGAATTTTAAAAATCGAAAAATCCCTTAACGACATCAAAAAATTGAATTTTTTATTTATTTATGTTTCGATGGTTACGTAATGCAGCTATGGTGAGAATTTCATCGAAAAATTCGACAAATAATTTTTTTGAAAAAATCAACGTACATTTGGTCGACGAAATGAAATTTGTGAAAAGGTGAAAAAAAAAGTTTTTCCCCTTTAGCTTTTCCGGGACCAAATTTACACCATCGATAGAGTAATTCAAGCGCTATCGAATGGGCCTACTATCGTTAACCTACGAGCTATAGTTTTCACTAAAAACGGCGTTAAAGTTGAAAAAAGTGCAAAAAATCGCAAAATTTAGCCTATTTTTGAGATTTTTTAGAATTTCAGCCGAAAAATTTTCGAAAAAAAAACGAAAAAAATTGAGTTTAGGATATGTTTTTTAGGCCTCCCGTGACGTAACAAAGCCGTTCCCAAAATCCTGTTGCATGAAAATCGAAAATTCGATATCCTCTCCCTCATTTTTTCTAGGATGACGTCATTAAGTGTTGTCATTAGGTGACATCGTTTAGGGACGTCATTAGGTGACATCATACATGAGGAATCAAAAAAAAAAAATTCGTAATCGATTACTTTCCAACCTCGAAAGGTTGGAACTGTTCGATCGAATATTTCGATGATACAATGTCTGGAATTAATTTTTAATTTTTATTAGTGATATTTTATGCTCTTAGGAATAGAAATCAATTATAAGAAATTATAAAAATCCGGGACCAATCGGGATGCGAACCAGGGACCTCGACTCTGACAACGGCAACGGCGACCATGACGACTCGGCTATCAAATGATATATGTAAATGACGTTATAACTCATATATAAACAATTCTGATGAGATTTGTAATTTTTTTCGAATGAAATAATTAGAATTTCCCGTCCATATTTGAACCATATTGTCCATATTTTCGAAAAACATGACAACATTGTATTGTCCTTCATCCTTCTTTTCGTAAAAACTAATTTGTACTTCAATTGATTTTCTTCATAAAATAAAAACTTTTAATAAACAAAAAAAAAACAAAAACAATTAAGGACATCAAAAAGTTAAGATGTTTTTCGATATTGACTTTTATCGTATTATTCGATAATCTATCGAAAACCGTTATACTTACCTTATCGATGTATTAATTTAACTCTTATATGTATTCTAACTGTAAAAAAAACTACGAAAAATTAAATTCTAGAGGATGGGTGCGGAAAATCGAATTGAAACAATGTATTCCATTGAAATAATTTTATTAATGGTAAATATCAATTAAATTTATACAATAATTCAATATATGTAAAAACAACAGAAACAATATACAATTGTGATTTTTGCAAATTTACAGTAGTATATATAAATTATGGGAAAGAATCAATTGTTACAACCTTATAGAAATATTAAGATATTAAAAATGGTTTAATTTGTCGGATGTTTTGATTATTTATGACTTGAACCACTATATTTGTCACTTTCCTTCACTGATTTATTGAAACACACCACTTAATTTACACCACTGATTGTTGAAGTAAACCCATTCGCGTTCTTCTCAGTTGATACCAATTGCGGAAATGATATCCTTGAGGAATTTGATTGGTGAATCTCGAACGATCCACATTCGTTCTCAAACGTGCATTTGAAAATGACGAACAATTAAAATCCATTGAAGATTTTTCTGTTGTCTTCGGTCAGCGTCCTCTGTAGTGAAATATATTCAATTAGTAACAAAATTTACAAGTTTCAATAACACTAGCACTTACTAAACATTTATCTCCCAAAATGATGAAACTTTTTCAACCCCAACAAAACTGACCATGACCACACTTTACAGGTAAGGCGAATCTGTAAAAAAACAATAATTTAAAATAATAAAACAAATCATACGTCCAATTTATATTAAGTTGTTAAGAAAGGAACTAACGCTGCAACCCAAAATTACAAAGTTGAATAACTGGTTGTCTAACATAAACAATAAAAAAAAACAGATAATTGCAAGGATGACTTTCCAAATAGGGGAAAATTTTATCGACGATTTATAAACCAAGACCCTTACGTGACTTGTAATGTTAATTTTTTTTTTATCCTGTGAGAAAAAAGACACCTGCAATATCAATTCAAAGTTTCAAACAGGACAATTTTCAAGTGCATGAAAAGGATATAAGGAATGGATTTTTTGCTAAAACTGAGCAAAATAATTAAGAATGAATCATACTTAATAAAATTGCATAAATCATTTTTCCAAATACTGGCTAGATCCATGGGAAATAGAAACGGGAAATTAAGGAGGTGAAAATGCATGCACCAAATTTGCCTTATAATTAGTCGATTTTCGAGGGGTGATTTTCCTTATGAGGACATGTTTGAGAATTGGGTTACTAATGTTTTTACGTGAGTGATATTGTGAAAAAAATTTATCCTATGTGCAAAAGTACACCCGCAATATAAATTCAAAATTTCGAAAAGGATAATTTTTAATTGCATGAAAAGGATATAAGGGATTGTTTTTTTTTTACTAAAACTAAACATATTATTTTCGATTGAATCATTCCTAAAAATATTGCATAAAAAATTCTATCAAATAGTGGCTAGTTCCTTGGGAAATCAAAACGGGAATATAAAGAGGTGAAAAAGTATGCACCATATTTACCCTAAAAATGGTCCCTTTTCGAGGGATGACTTTTCATTATGAGGATATATTTGAGCATCGGATTATTAAACAATCCCGTGCGTTATAATGTGAAAAAAAAAAAAATGTGGGTCTCAATGGTCTCAAACATACTGGTACTCACCAATCATTTATCTCCTAAAAAGCTGACACTTTCTTCAACTTAAAAAAATTTCCATTGTCCTTAACTTTCGGGTAATCTGGATTTGTAAAAATATGTTATATTAGCACTTAAACAAATCATTTTCTCATACTCATTATCAATCTCATATTCAGCTACATTAACTTGTAAACAGTGAAACTTACGATGCAGTCCATTTACATAATTGATACATTGGTTGTATAACCTCTGCATTATTAAAATATTTATAATTGCGAGAATGTTTCTCTTGATAAGGGATATTTTTTCCAACGATTTATGAAAAAAACGCTTACGATAATTGTTATTGAAGAGAAAAAGTTATTGATCTGTGTGTAAAACGACTCCTGCAAGTTTGTTTCAAAGTTTCACAAAGGACATTTTTCAAGTGCATAAAAAAGATAAAAGGGATAGTTTTTTTCGCTATAATTTTGTTTTATATTAAAGATTGAGTCATCCTTAACGTTATAGTAATGTCCTATGATTTTTTGCAAAAATAAATTTACAAGGCTAACAAAGTAGGTCGAATATTTATATTTAAAGTCAGTCATTTCCTATTTTGAGTTTGGCTTTATATTCTTTCCTCCATTTGACTTTATATTGACTTTATTTAAGTTTTGTACGGGCTGGAAATCCAAACACATTTGATTCCAACGAGGAATTATCAAAGTTGCAATGGAAGCCTATTCAGTCTAATGATTTAAACTTTTTTATTTTCCAACAATATTTTACTCTTGCTAGAATATTGATGGTTACATAGGGATGATACAAATAAAAACAATACAAAAATGAGATTTAATATTGAGACAAAAATGATTTTAAAATGAAAATCAAACAGATTCTATAGTAAATTGATAATTTAAAAGCGACAAATACTTACGGAATTTCAACTACTTAATAGAATAAATGACGAATATAGAAACCATAGTGAAAACAAAGAACCAATCTATTCCACTTTACTTTTCCGTTAATTTATAATGGTTTTATAATACATCTGAGAGACTTAAACACATGCTTATTTCATTTAAATTAAGAAAACGTCTTATTATAAATGTAACAACAACAAAGGTTATTATCATAAGGCTACATTATTAACTGTACAGAAAAATATTAAAAAGTAATATTTAAAAACAAATATTTCACTGTAATTTCGAACTCGTGACTTCTGTTAAAACTATTGTTAAAGAAATTGGTACTCGAAATCTTAGACATTAAGTAATGATGTTAAATAAGGAATGCTTGTGAAAAAAACCCTTTTCTTTAATTGAAAATCTTTGCTGCTTGATGACAAATAAGAAAATTTAGGATAATTTGGAAAATGACAATTATTTGTCAATATTGTTTGGCGATAAAATACAACGGTGAATCTACTGGACTATATTGTGCTGGTGAAAATGTAAAATTATCATAATTGGTCATACCATTAGATCCATTAGGCTTCTTAGTTTATGGGATAAGTAATGATTATAAAAAATTATTGAACAATATTCAAAAATATAACAGTAATTTTCAAATAACGTCGTTTGACGCATAAGAAAATATTATGTTTAAAGAAGTACTGAAGAAAAAAGGAACATTCCCAGTTTGCTTTCAGTCCCTGATTAATAGGGAATTTAGGATTGAATTGGCCAAAAGAAAAATACAATTTCGAGGAGCACCAATAGACAAAAATCAAAATATGTTTAGAAATATCTGTCTTTAAACTCATGAATAGGTATGAATTTAAGGATTTTTTGTATGTACCATATATGAGTTTTAACATGTTTAATGTTTTTATAGATGTTAATCAAAATTATTAAAACACAATGAATATTAATTTAATTGTTAAAAAGTATTGTTATTGTGAGTAATTTATAAATTTAAAATGTAGCAATATTATCGATGTCAAATAATATTCGCAATTTTAGGTGGTATAAACTTCACCGGGTCCTCTGATACTATATTAAAAAAATATTTGCATATAATATAATCAAGTGCATATCAATTGTAACGCAGGGAATTTAAAAAATGCTACATTTTTTAAATAAATTTAAACATTTTTTAAATGAATACACAAAAGAATTTAATGAAACTATGAAATGAAATTTGAAATTTGGTTTGTTTGTATAAACATTTAAAATGTTATTATATTGTATGAACATAAAAAATTCAAGTATATGCTCAATTGGTGATATGAAATAACATAGTATAAGCTTGAAGGCCAAAATGAGAGAATGGCTGGTATAAATATGTCGTTTAAGGAATTTGAAACCAGTTTGAGGTATTTATTATTTGTTGTCAATTGTAATTACATTAACACCTGTTTCCGATTCCATAAATGAGACCTTTGAACCTTCTTTTTTTCTCACTACTATATTATTTATTATCGCCAGTTGAATGCAGATAATTCTTTTCAATTTCACACCTGCTTGGAATTTATTCGGTTTTGCTCACAAAATTGGTCATTATGGACCAAAGGTCAAAAGCATTGTACTTAAATACTACCTGAATTCTATAGTATGATTGAAGAACAGATAATCGATTTCGATAATATTATGTTTTCAGGTACATATTAGTGTTTCACCAAAAAAAAAGTATAAAGAAGGTCACAGACAAGTCTAATCTAAATAGTTGTACCAAAATTTTATTCTGATTTGACTTATGGTTCCCATTTAAAGACAGCTTTATTGATTTGACATGAACTTTGTTATCAAGTTCAACTAACTTTTCTTCAGAAGAAAAGGTTGCCTAATAGATAATAATAAAAGCAACATTCAGACGAAGGCTGATTAAAATAAATAAAAGGACACCCATTTATTGGATATAAAATGGAACCCTTTAATTAAATATCTATGTTCTTTTTTAAGATATCGAAAAATTAGCATACTTGAAGTCAGGAGAGGTTACCCCAAATGATTTTACGTGCCACTTCGGAAATGCATTATAACTCCATTAAAACTCTAATAATACACAAGATTTTTTATGTCCTTAACTCAATTAATTTATTTACAACCATTTACAACAATAGGCTGGCAGAACTACGTTTTTCGAGTTCAGCTAGTACTAAATAAATAAATATAAAATATAATGAGTAATGTAGCTTTGAGCAGGTCTTAGGTGTAATTATCAGTTGCTTAAGGTTTGTAATATGAATGTTTTTAAAATCAGACACCCAGATTTCTTAATTTATAATGCTCATAAAGAATTCTAGATAATTTAATTGGGACATTAGAAAACATAATTTTATTTATTCTGGTGAAACTTATGGTTTTTATTAAGCAGTATTAAATACTTGAGAAACACCTTTCGAACAAAGCAATAAAGTACTTTAAAATACATTTTTCAGCCATAAGGATTTGAAATAACTTTTGTCGATTCGAAAGTAAATTTTGTGGGAATTATGATTTTGAACAATGTCGCTTTTACATTCATATCAATTTTCATCTTATGTGTAAGACATGCTGTTTCAAAAGAAGTGTATTGGGAAACATCGTTAGGACCTCTAATTGGATACACTAAGACCAGTTTAAGTGGATATGAATTTATCGCTTTTGAAGGAATTCCATATGCCAAACCACCAATTGGAGAACTACGATTTAAGGTCTTTGCAAATTTTTTAAGCATGAGTTTTAAATTTTAAATACTAAGTAAACGAGAGAAAAAAATTAACTGTTTATCTATATTTACCAAATGTTCAACATAGGGTACAAAAATTCATCTTAATAATTCGATGTTTCAATTTTCAGGCTCCTGTTCCTGCAGGTGGTTGGCATGGAATTTTAAATGCAACACAAATATCTCCACATTGTTTTCAAAAAATTCAACAATATTTTCCTTCAGATCCAGAATCCGAGGATTGCCTGTATTTAAATATTTATCTCCGAAATGTAGTTTCTAATAATAACTGAGATTAAACTATTTTTTAATCTAATATTGTTTGTAGCCTTCGAAAGTATCACAAAGTGATGTCTTAGTTGGTATTTATGGGGGTTCATTTCAGTTTGGCACTACTCGATTGATCGGTCCTGATATCTTAATGGATCATGAAAATTTGATTTTCATCAGTTTTAACTATAGAACAAATATCTTCGGTATATAAATTATGAATCAAACAAAAAATATTTTTTTAATGAATATATTTATAGGACATTTATCTCTCCATGATCCCGATTTGGAAGTGCCTGGAAATGCTGGGCCTAAGGATGCGGTGCTTCTATTACATTGGATTCAACAGTATATCCGCGAATTTGGTGGCGATCCTGCAAAAGTAACATTAATTGGATGCAGTAGTGGTGGTATTTTAGTTAATTTATTGGCATTACATCCAGTGGCATCGAAACTTTTTCGTCATGCTATTGCTCAAAGCGGACCAGTTCTTTATGATCTTTACAGACATAACAAATTTTATGATATACTTGCCTATCATACCAATTATACGGGAAGTATCAAAAACGAAAGAGAATTTTTGAACCACTTAAGAAAAATTCCGGCAAATGATTTAATTGTTATGTACAGGAAATATAGTATAAGCACGGTAAGAAATTATAAATACAGCAAACATAAAGAAATAGGAGGTCAATGCATTGAAAAACTGATATATAATATAAAATATAAAGAGAAATTTCAAACTAAAGTAAAATTAGTTTTTCTTATATTTTCGGAGCTATTATTTGTGCTTCAAGTAGCAATTTTTCAGTGAAATTATTCCGTATGACAAAAAAATAGAATAAAATCTTTATAAATAATGGCTATTAAAATGTAACCTTTTAACTCTTACCATTAATTCGGGTAATATTATTAATATAATTATTACTAATATTATTAATATAATCCACAAAAATGTATATATTAATGTAATATATAATAATTTTAGGTGAAACGTGACTTACAAAATTGGATAGCTGTCGTTGTCGAATCAAAAACCAACAATCCGACCCCCTTTCTAACGGAATCTCCCGATGAACTGATTTTCCAAGGAAAATTTGCTCGTATGCCTTATCTGGTCAGTTTTGCCCAGTTTGAAGGAGGCATTTATAACGATCTAGCCAAAAAAATGACTGAAAAAGGCAATTATACAAACTATTCTAATGGGTTGGTCGCTTATTTAAGAAAATATTTATCAAATGATGAAATGAAAGAATTTAACATGGACATAAAGACATTTTATTATGGGAAAGAAATTCCTAGTCATAAAAATAAAGATATATTGTTAAATGTAAGTTTAATAGCCACAAAGAAAATAGCATTAAGTGGAAAACTAATTACATTCTTCAATACATTGATGGTAAATTATCGCTAATTAATGTTGAGGATTAAGGATTAAATTTTGGTTCCAATCTTAAATATTTGAACTCGTCAATCTATTTTGTGAAAATTCACTTAGTATAATTGTATTTCGGATTTTTTTTTCGAATCCGACGATTGAGAAGTATCAGTCGTAGATTACAATTTTAAGTTGAAAAACGTTAGAAGATTTATGTCGCTGTTTAGATTAGCAACTTCGCTGATTCAGAATGTATCTAATGAAACGATTCTACTTATGAACCTCGTTATATTATCAAAATAAGATTTTTTCGCTGATTTTGAACAGTTATACTGTGTATACAACAAATAGGATATATTGCGGTCCAATTTATGTAGTATAATTTAATATAATAATATATAAAAATCATACCATAAACATAAATTTGAACAGAAGTTCAAACAAAAATATTCGTGACGTATTGCCCAGATACGTATTTCGATTGCCAAGCAATCTTCCTCAGTGGTCATCAAGTAGTTTGGATCACTCCGTAACTGCTTTGTGATGATTTAACTCGTTATTAGTTTTAAGTAAAAAAAAAACATATTTCTTTTCAGATTATTGGAGATGAGGTGTATCTTTATCAAAATATTCTGAATTGGAAGTTAATGGCGGCAGCATCCAACTATCAAACTCCAATTTATATGTATGAATTCAATTTGCGAACCGATTTAAATGGTGTTTCAACCTTCCAAAGAATACCTCCACCCTACTGTTCCCATTGTGATGAACTAAGTAAGCATCAGAACTAAGTGAATATCTATCAAGTATTAATTAATTGTTTAATTATAATTTCAGGTTACTGTTTTTATACAGATGGCATTTATGGGTTGGATATCAGGCTTCGCATAAACAAGCCCCTGGTGAAATGGGGCATTGAAAAATATACAACCCTTATTCTAAATTTCGTGCGAACTGGAAATCCAAACTCGTTTGATCCAAACGAGGAAATGTCAAAGATACAATGGAAACCTATTCAGTCTAATGACTTAAATTATTTAATTTTTCAACCAAATTTTACTCTTGCAAGAAACCCATTTCATGATCGAATGGCTTTTTGGCATAGAATGTATCATAAATATTTTGCACACAAACACATACCTCTTAAAATATTTAGCAGTTTAGATATGTTTCATTAACAGTTAACATAAGGACAATATAAAAATTGTTTTGCTTTATATGCAACTCGGTGAGCATAAAAAAATCGTCATAATGAGAAACTCTGCTTATGACGTCATTGTACATTGTCTAGTCACTTTTGAGCAGAGTAGTTATAAAATTAATACGTTTTTTAATGCTCACCGGAATGCATATAATGAAAAATAATTTGGACAACTCAATAATGGAAATTAATTACTAAGGCATCAATTTGAAATGATTGCAATACAAAATATGTTTTTTTTCTTTTATTTAGCATGCATTTTTAATTCTAAATCGATAAAAGGGATTAAAAAGTTCTTGTCCCCAATCATTCTTGGCAATTTCGAAACTCGATTTTTACAATACATAATATCAACTGTTACAGAAATATTATATATTCTGTAACATAAAACAAAGAACTTCAATATTTCTACAAAAAATAAAATAAAACAATATATTTTTAAATTTCATAGTAAATTTTATACTTTATTTTACATAATTGACTGAAAATATGTAAGAAAATTATTACAAAATTTAAAACTATATTTCTGTTGATAAATAACGTAAATGCAATAAAAAATTTCAGTAATTGTGACATACAAACCAGTCACTATCCAATTTTAAATGTATGTCAAATAATACGTTTACTTACAATTTATAGTTTATGAAGAAATTAAAATAGCTATCGGTATAACGATTGATTAATTTCGAGACGTCTTTGTGTTGTGGTGTAAATAGATGTAAAAGTTAAATAGAAATTGAATACTTTGGTTAAATAAGTTCAGAAATGATATAAAGTTTCTGTTTGGATTTATCCTTCATTCATGAAGTGGTATTAATTTGATCGAATTACAATAATCCGCTGTGGCGAGAGTTTTAACTTGAGTATGTTTAAACTTGTAGGTATTTTCTTCATTTCATTTCATTGAATTAGTGTTGAGATATAGAGATACATTTTCCTTTAGAAAGTTTTTTTTTACTATACATGTATGACTTCTTTGATTTTTTCGTTAGAAATGATGACAATACATTAATTTTTGAAGTGATGGACATATCATTTTGATATAAATCAAGCAACTGAAATACTTAATAAAAAACAGAGGGAATCCTCAACTTCGATTTTTTTCCGTTATTATTTTAATTTAACAAAATAATTGCTTTTTAAATTCTTTACAATAATTTGGACCTACTTACATGCGATTGTTAGGTACCCTGCTTAAAACCATTTTAGGACATATTTTGTATTTGAAAAATGCAAAATACTTTTTGATATTTTTTTTTAATTCTTATTTTTCGTCGCTTTACATCTACTAAGGTCTTTAGGAACTCTAGGGTTCATAAAAATCCGTCATCGAGAAGTATTGAAAATTTGCTCGATACGAGGATCAAACCCAACACCTACCAGTTTTAGAGGTGTCACCTTGACTACTCGGTCACTAGTAGGCTTGATAAAATATGTCAACTGTAAATTAATGTGGCAAAGAATAGTTTTTTTTATTTTTTTAATCACTATGAGCACCAAAGGCAAAAGGAAGTTGGGAGAGAGATTCACAATAATAATAATTGATCCTTTAAATTACTTATCATATTAATTATAACTAGGACTGGTAATGATTTTGAAGTGTAGCAGTCGTCTTTTTGAGAAATAGATATTTTATACACATTGATTATAAATTTTGAAAATCTAAATGGTGCCGTGATAACATTTTCGCTTTTTATGTAAAATGCTTAAGTGTTAAGTGCTTAGGTCCAATTTCCACATATTTCTGTTACATTTATTTTAAAAATTGTGGCTAATAGACCCCAAAAGGTTGCTCAAGAAAGAAATAGTAGAGAAAACAGTAATATAATTACAGTTTAGAGAAAAATATTTTTAAATAGGTGTATTCCTGGCTTACTTATCAGTAGACATCGGATTATATGCACTATAAAAATGCCAAAATTTACATGCAAATATGCACTAAAAATGGGAAAAATATGCAGAATCAAAAACCATTTATTTTTAGAATTAACGTTTATTTTCACATTATATTTATCTTACTGTATATAATTCTTCTGTACATATGTACAGTACTGAACTTCTCCTAAGCTGCCAAACCTATTCTCCAGAAATTTTCAGTGTATATTTGAGTGAGATCCTGGATGGTTTAGATTCACAATTGGATCATATAGATAAAAAAGGTGAAAAGCTAAAAATTAACTTTCGACGTCAACTTACGTTACCCGACAGAATTTGAAATTTGGTGAAATTTTCGGAGATCTCTTCAGAAGTGCCGTTGATAAATGCATCAATTTTCTTTATTCCTTCAGGACGGGGGTTTATATACAAATCTGCATTTAATTTGCCACGAACCAATTGCAATAGTTAATTCGAAAGGGAGTTATTTGGCTTAATCATTTTTCCAAATATTTCCATGGTCTTGCACAAAGAAATGTGTCTAGTTTCTCAATTTCATCGAGTATAATGCTGAAATGTGTTGTATTAAGAGTAATATTTTTTGTTGATTGAAGAATTCTCAAATACCCGTTGGCTTGAATTGATTGCAATGGTGTCTGATCTTTCAAATTTTCCTACTTTTTTTATTGCTTCGAATTATTCAACATAAACCAATAATGCTTTCTACCAAACATCCCAGCGTGTTAAAATTAATTTTGGGGGTAGTGTTATGTTTGGTAGTAGCTCTTTATATGGTTGTAGTCGCCATAGTGCTTTTAAAAGGCCTTTTTTTGTAGAAGAAATCAATTTATTGACTATCCCGAGCTCGTTTCTGATCTTTTCCGCAACTTGATATAATCCGTGGGCTAGCCAGGTGATATGAAGTAATATTGGGTACAATACTTTCAGAGCTTGACGTAAGGGGGACGTTTCGACGGCAAAATATAACACGCCAAACATGAATAATTACCGAAATCAGCTTTTATAATGAAAAAGTACCAAAATATGCAATAACGCTATAAAAATAGAATTATATGCAGTTGCATATGCAAACATATATAATCCGATGTCTACTTATCAGTTATACAAATGAAGTTACGAGTAATACATATCACCTTGTAGCTTATACGATAAAAATAATAAATGGCGTATTTTTATTTATTTCGTTTTTTTTTCCACAAAATTTGTGTAATTGTATAAGAGTTAGCGACGTTTTTGAGGAGGAAGCTGAGATTTGATATAGCCCCGTTCGATTTTTCGGTTAGCGTACCGGAAGTCTGATTGCCGATAATAGTTACATTTGTTTAGGTATATTGCAACTTTTATCATGTTCAAATTTAGAGGATTTTAAAATAGATTTGGGAGAAATAATTTCGACCAGTTGGCATCCTTGGTTTGCAGTTATTGCTAGTGGGGCTTATTTACCGTACAGTGCGCTATCCATTCATATAAAATCAGTGACCACATACTGTTTTGTTAGACCGATTTTATTGTTTTCGAGCCAAACATTAGTAGATAGTATCTCAAGGGGTAAACACGAGAACGAAGAAAATATATAAAGACATAACCAGTTTTTTCGCTTTATCAAAACAACGTTCTTACATTCTTTGATGAAAAAAAAGATAAATATTGTAGATATGTAAGGTATAGGAAAGAAGGATTATAATTTAATTCTTTATTATTTAAATTTATATTCAGGTTGACTTTCAACGTGACTACAAATATATTTTCATAGAGAGATAATATAAACACATCACTAATAATTCAAGAGTATATATATGAGATTAAATACATTTTTATGAATATAACTATAAGTTTAAATTGCTAATAGTTTCTAATTTTTTTATAAATAGATTAAACACACATTTTTTTTTAGTTTGAAGTAACATCAAAGTTTTTGCTTTCATTTTAAAAATGATTTATAACGAAAGTTTTTTATGAAAATACATGACATTGCTTTATTAAAAAAAAGATATATTTTGTACTATTGTACTGTTCAGTTCGAAATAAAACGTTTTTCCACAATATAAGTGATTAACATTTGGCAAAGTTAATCTTTTTAAATAAAACATGATAGTAAAATTTTTTAAATCATTCTAAACATGATTTTTGTATATTTCTTTTTAGTTTCGAAACTAATCAATTGATTTTTCACGCAAGTATTACACAGTTTGAATGAATTTTTATGAAGTTTGTTTTTTTTTTCATTATATTTTTTTAACACATTTATGAACAAATAAGTATGTAAATGTGAATACATTAAATAAATAAAACAGTTTTAAAATTGTACCATATGAATTAAAACATTGAACTCATGTACGTACGAATTTTTAAGGGTAACAAAAATTATCTACAAATTTTTCGTTTAAATTATTAGTTATAGTTTTACATTAATGTTTTTAGAATGATGCACAATATATGTGCAAATAGTTTAATTTGAATTATATATTTTTTTTAAATTACTTTTTACTGTTTCCGATAATTTAAGACATTTGAAAATCTATATTAAGTTTGCAACGAAAACAACATATTTTCAAGTTTGATCTATCAATGTTATTGGAAAAGTGGTAGATTTTTTTGGTGAAGTTTCAAAGAATATTTAGTACAAAAAATATATTTTTTTAAATTGTAAACGTTGAAGATAATAATGTGGAATGATTTGATGTAAATTTTCAGAGGATTAAGATCAAAATGAGTAGTTAAAAGTAGATTTTTATTCGCGATGTTTCGGCCTTTTAGTAAGTCTTCCTCAGGTGTTCAAAAACAATCGCTTTAACTTTGTCAACAATAATCGTTGTCATGATCCTTTTTATAAATACGGCACAGTTAATAAAAAATAATAATAAGAGGTTCCATGATACATAAAATTCAGTAAAAATAAGTTATAAATGATACTCTTAATAAACCTAACCGGAAGCGGTAAGGCATATTAAGCGGTAAAGTTTATTAAGAGTATCCTTTATAACTAATTTATATTGAATTTGATGTATCCTGGAAGCGCTTATAACTGTACCGTATTTATAAAATGGATCGTGATAAGGATTATTGTTGACAAAGTTAAAGGGATTGTTTATGATCACCTGAGGAAGGCTTAATAAAGGGCCGAAACGTCTCGAATAAAAATCTAGTTTTAACTACTTATTGTGATCCTGGTTCTCTGAATATTTGCATTAAGTAGTTATCCCCAAGGATCTGAAATTTTACCAGAATAGGAGGTTCTGAGAATGAATTTTTATGGTAAGCTTTCAGAGTTGAGTACCTACAATTCCCGAATTCTTTCAACTTATGGATTCTAAAATTGATAGAACAAACTCGAAAATTTAGGATATTGAAAATGCGTTCAATGAACAAGCATCCATAAAGCGTGCGTTTAATGCGCATTATATTAAATAAATGTTTTAAAAGTTTTTTTTTTAAAAAATGAAAATTAAATAATTCTCGAATTAAAAAACATAATAAATATTGTGAGATTTGTTTTGATTGTGATTAATATGTATATTTTAAATTAAATACGTGAGCACGTATTTTTTATTAGAACAAAATTAATGATTACGTTTTTTTTTTGTTGTATATATATTTTTTTTAAGCAAGAAATCTTTCGCTTTTTATAAGTATTTTAGGATTTTTTCACTTAGAACGTCGCGGATATGGCGAAGCACGATAGCGCGAAGATTCATGATGTCGAGAACTGGAACTGGATGTTGGTTTATAACTCTTCCACGATCGCGATGTTGCTTCTGCACGTTTAACAAAACACACGACAAATATATAAACGTTTAAACAATTTGTTAATATTGAAAAAAAACCAAAATTTTCCCATTCCAGTGAGAACCATATACTAACATAAAACATTTTCCAAAAACTAAAACATCAAGAACAGCGACAACACAAAATTAAAATATTTAAAAGAAAAACATTATTCAAAATAAATTAAAATTCCTTTTTTTAATACATTAATACAGTACATTTTTAATCGAGACACTATTTTTCGATTAAAACATTTAATCAAATGGCGATTATATATTAACAATCTTTCGATTTTAACTTAAATCTGTTTTTGGTTTTTATTTATTTTTTTTTTTTTTGGATTTGAACCGATCAAATTAATATTAAAATCACATATTTAAAATAGTTTAAATCACAGTTATTTGATAAAATCACCATCATATATTACTTTTTTATATAAACATGAGTGTTATAATTTTTGATGATATTTTTAATTGATATGTTTAAATGAATTAAAAATGTATTGTAATTTTTTTAATTTTATTCTCATAAATCGCTTTTTGTTTAAAATAAACGCTGAAAAAAAGGCTGAAATTTGTAGTAAATTCAATCGAATTAAATTAATTATTATATGTAGGTGTTTTCTAAGGATAAAACTTTACTAGTTAGCTAAAACCAAAGATCTTGTTTGAATAATTGAGACCAATTATTATTGTTGAATAATTCAACGATTTACGTTAGTACATTATCAGACGGTTAGTTAAATTATTATAGAATTATTTATTTTTTTAGATATAATTTGATAGTCTTTAAGTAAAACAAAGCAATGATAATATGCGTTTAGGCCGGTACTGTAAAATTTTTTTGAACCTATTTAATTGAGATTTTATGTAGACTGTCCCAAAAAATAGTAGACAACTGCAATGATACGTACAGAAGATGCAATTTCGAGACGAAAATTTTCAAAAATTATTTAAATATAGTCATGCAAAATTAAAAAACAATTATAGTAGAAAAGTTAAAATAAAAAAGAAGTTGAAAAAAAGCGATTTATAGTACAGTAATCCCTCCGACTGCACGGTAGTTCCGTTCCCCAAAAACAGTACCAAATGTGAACCCTGTATGTATGAAACTAGGGGCGGTAGGTTCCAAATATTAGAAAAATTTATATTCAAACCAAAAAAAAACATCAATTGCTAAATTCATGTATAATAATTTCGGTATTAGTACAATAAATACCATAAATATGAATATGTTAGGGAAATTCCGAATACAGTATAATCTCACTTATCCGGCATTCCGATAGATCGGCATGTCCAATAATCCGGCATCTTCCACCCACGCCTCCCTCGCCCCTTTAAGCCTGTGCATACATTTATTCCTTCTATGAAATGCTTTATTTTATTCATTACCTATAACTTTTGCACTATAATCCAGTAATCCGAACATTCTAATAATTCGGCACCCTCCGGTTTTTAACAGTGCCGGATTAGTGAGATTACACTGTATTCTGTAATAAAAAGAGATTAGCCGCTGCTATATTCTGATGAGCTTTATTCTCATTGAAAAAAAAAATTATTTAAGATTATTTACCAGACTTTTTATTTTTTTTATAATTCTTTTCTTAAGGAGCGAAAGCATTTGTTATGTTTTTGCCATAATAATTCTGCATGCACAAAGACAAAATTTAAAAAAAAAACCGCGCAATTTGAAGTTTCAATCATGTAGTGTGAAAATAGGTATTAAAAACTTAACTTGCGCAGTGGAAAACCACGCAGTCGGAAAAATAACTATACATCATTCTACAACGATAAACTAGCTGATAGTCAATGATCATAAACTACAAAGAAATGGCCGAAAATACACTAAGGCATATTTATTTTTTTTAGCTAAGAGGTACTAAATAAAATGACAATAAATATTGTATGCAACAATGCCCATACTAAAGTTTAACACAAAGTTTAATAAAGAAGAAGCTATTGCTACAGCTTTGATTTTTTGGGATTCGCAAATATTTCGATCGTCCCAAAAGGTTATAATTGGGAAGGGTTAAGAATATTTAGGTGCAGATATTTGACCATTATTACAAGGTCAACTCCTATTAGACCGAATGTCGTTCAGCTGGAATCGATGAGACGTCACGCTGCAATAACTTTAATGAACGAATAAAAATATTACAAGTTTTCAAAAGATAGTGATTAAAGATGTAATAAGTACCAAAATGTACTTAAATTAACAGCACAGACTTTGGAAGCCCAAAAATAACGGCGGTCTTTATTCAGTAAATTAATTTTTAAACGATACCACTTGGATCACGGGTGAAACTGTGGGCCAACCTAGAAAAGTGCCCTTCTATACCATGGCTATAATATTGGCTTTTGTGCAGAGTGATTCTTAGAATTTCTAAACATCATAGATATTACAAAGCCATGGGAAATATATCATAAAAATAACAAAGAAATGGAAGGTGTTATACGTAACTCCGTGGTAATTCTAATGGCTTCGAAAATCTATAAAAAAATAGTTAATTTACTAATAGTTTTTTAACAATATTTTTGTTTTGAAATTTTACAAAGACGTAAGTTTACAAAGTTTAACATGTTGGCATTCCCAAGTCTAAGAAATTACTTCATTTTCCATCACTAACAAAAGTAGGTCAATTTACTTACTAAGATTGTACTATAATTTGATGAAATATTTTAACCGATGCAACCTTAGATAACAACTTCAGAAGTACTGAGAAAGAAATTAAAATGAGGTAGACTATCAAATTATGCACAATAGAAATGGAAAAGAAGGAAATTAGAAAAAAAACAACAATAGAACCTTCAAAACGAAAATATGATTGTGTTAGGAGTCTTACCATCGTAGGGATCGGCCGCTTCATGATGCCGACTCGAACTCGTATAATAATCTGGTTCATAATCATCATAATGATGCGAACTTCATACCAAAAAGAATACAACATTAGAAATGAAGGGTTTCAATAAAATGTTAATCAAGCACCTGCTAGAATATGTATGAGAAGCAGGTATTTCGTACTCCACGTAACTTCTTTCGTGATGATGGGCTACACTGTGATGGGGTGGCTCGTAGATGGGCTCTTCGTAGACGGAACCGTAACTCTCCTCCATGGCAACCCGAGCCCGATCCAGAATTGACAAAATTTTTGTCTTGGCCGGCATCACACCACGCGTACCTGCTGAGGATGATACAATAGATGATGATCGGGTGGGCACACCAGGGATTGTCGGACCTGGACGAATTCCCGCTGATGTTGGACGAGCAACACGCGTTATTGTCGGTGAAGCATGACCTCCTATTTATTGTGATTACTCATATGTTTAAATATTTTAAATCGCGGCTTTTTATTTCTCGATTTTTTTCGTTAGATCTTCGTAAAGGATAATATTATAGAACACAAGGAGAAAGGAACCAGGAAAGTGAGAAAATACGTTTTTAAAGTTGAGTTTTCTAAAAACGTATTTATGAGTAAAATCACAAATTTCCTCACATTGATAATTAGTAGGTCTTGCATGGTGTTAGTGAATCAATTACAAAACTATGAGATTTACCTCGAAGAATGGCACCGGTAGGTGGAGCGCTTCGCTTGAAACCACGAGGGGCTGCTGTTTTCATTTCCTCACCTGTCGCTGGATCGACGGTAGAAATAATTTCCATTTCCCGCATTTGTTCCTGACGTATATTATCATTGTTGTCGGGAATTAGATATTTACGAACTTCTGCTAATGCAAAAGCTATCCGGGCGTGCGCTTCTGCTGGAGGACCTACGTTTCAAAACAACAAAAAGGTATCAAGTCATATCCCATCGAGTGACCTCCCATTTTCTACATGATCATGAAATTTTGTCATATAAGTTTTTATCAGATGTAATCAGAACTTTTAGTAAAAATATAAAAATTTAAATCCCATGATAATGTGAAAAATACGAAGATCTTTTCGAGAAAATTTGATATCCTGTTAAATTAAATATTTAAAAAAATAGTTGTTTTTGGGAATGTAACAAACCTAAAGCACTAATTTCGACATGTAAATCGTCGCTTAAATGTGCATATTTAGGATCAAGACTATTCCGAAGTTCCTCTTCTCTGGCACGATCCTTCATTGATCCACGACCCAACACGGCCATTTTACACATCGTCTCCTCTTGTAAGCGTTTCATGGAATTTCCCTTGGGACCGAGCAATTTTCCCACGAAATTAAACTAGAAAAATTGAAATATTTGCATCGTTAACAACAGCCATTTCCACTCTTCTCTAATTACGTTTAACAAATTCGTTTTTTAAACGAGTTGCAGCAACAGAAAAATTACAAATGAATGACCATCTTTATTCTTTAACCTATTACAACATTTGAATAAATTAAATGGAGAAAAGCGTAATGAGTGGGAAATTTATTTATTTTTCTAATTAAGAAAGCTCCGTACAGCTTCTAAACGACACTGTAAGCTTAATGAAAATGACAGGTTTTACACGTAAAATAATTAAAAGTTCATTAAATAATTTGAAAACACTTCACTTGATGTTTAGAAATTAGACGAAAACGAATAAGATGGTTCTAGAATAACGAACTTAAATTTAAAATATAGGAGTTGTTAAGACATTGCCACATTACTTTGAGTAATTAAAAAAAATATATTCGTTGCCATTAATTGAAACGTAAAGTTATCTTTAATTTGACAATTAATGGTAATTTGAAAAGTAATAAAAAAGAAATTTTACCATCAATCAAATAAAAATGTAATTTTTGGAAGTTATTTCTATGTAAAATGTGGAAATGTTCATAGCAGAAAATTTGTAGAGATAAAGAAAATTCCCTAGCAAATTTAAATCCTATTAAAAACATTTCATGTAAAATAAGTTTGAAAGATTCACGAAACAAGGTTTTCACTTTGAAAAGCAATTAGATTTCATGAAGAGCCATATCCATAAATTCTACGAGTAAATCTACAAAGCTTAGATTTGGGTCAAAAAGTATAGTTTGGTCCTTTTAATAAAAATATTGCAAAATACAACATTGAAATCTAGTGAGTTAATTTCATACCGTTACTCTATGGAAACATGTGCGGGGGTACCGAAATAAGTAGAAACTGTAGATATTATCGCGTGGAGAAAAAAGAGTTATTATGATACAAATTTCGGTCCATCTACAATATAGTTACTGGTGTGAATTAGTCACCAAGATGTAAGTAAGCTAGGACTTAGCGACTTGGTAAGCCTTAGCGATTTTTTTTACATGAAAAGCTTTTGAATGGATTTCATTCCATTTTGTAGGATATCCCAGTTCTTTTTATTTTTTCGAACTGTAATATTAATGGGTAGCTACATATTTCCCATATGAATATAAAAAAAAAACAGTTTAATAGAGAAACTCTGTAAATCGGAGCAAAAGAACTTTTAAAAAATTTTCATGAAGGATAGAAATCAAAATCGACCTGTAGTATGAATAAATATGGCCAACAATGAAGAGCAAGGCAATATTAATATGAAAATTGGAAAAAGCAACAGTACAATTTGAACAGTAGAATTAGCAGAGAAATATTCAAAAAGGTACCCAATGTCGAAAAAACAAGATTATTTGTTAAAAAGAACTAATAATAATAATGAAAAGGGTATTTAAATTAGGTTACCCCCCCCTTTAAAGGGTTTAAGTAAAAGTAGCATATTTCAATTTTTAATTGATTGTATTAGCACATTCTAGGGTGTCTTTTAAATTACACCTTTCTAGAATTTCGGGAAGTAACCAATTTTGATTGATAGACCTATGTTCCCCTTTTTGGCGGTTGAGGGATGAAAATAGCAGAAAGTAAAAGTTATACAAATAAAACGTAGGATATATGATAGCCTGGAAACTTTATTTTATCCTAAAAGTTTGAATTCCATCGTATTATTTAGGACGAAGCTTTGAAGATCTGAAAATATGACGAAACATTATGGGAAAAGGTATGTAGTGTCCTACTTTATTTTAGCTTAGTTTTATGCTAGGTGTGTTAATATGAAACCATTTTTTTTTCTGAAAAATAAGCTTTAATAATTTCTACAATATTTTTACATGAAAATACTTTACTATATTCAAAATAATTCCCTCTATTTGGTTTACATTTTTACAGTATCAGACAATTTATGGATACTAAACCAAAAAATTGTTAATTTTTTGAGCAAAAATTGCTTATTTTTTGTAGATCATCGTAAGATTAGCAAGTGTGTAACCTATCGATGCAAATAAGTAATAAACTCAATAAGCTAAGTCTAGGGAGTAAACTACATGCAAAAGTATTTCCAAATTGAATTCCTCAATGATATCCTTCACTCGTTTTTCGGTGAGACCAGGGGAATTATCATGTCGACAGATCACTTTGAAGTGTCTACTTTGATATTCTGGTCTTTTTTCGCGCCAAAGCTCAGTTCAAATCAACTATCGCAAATTGTTATTACGTATGACTTCCATTTTCATCCAACCACTTATACAATTTGATGATTTCAAATTTTTTTCGGTGGTCCTCCACGTTCTTCGATCACCACGTCAAAATCACCATTTAAAATTTTGGAAACCCCTTAAAATACTGAGATTTCCTAAGAGCATGCTTAATGAAAGCTTTGAAAAGTATTTGATGCAATTCCGCAACTTTTATTTAAATGGTAATAGAAAGCTGTCCACGAAAAAAAAAAATAGCTGTCCACGAATCGTACTTTTTAGGCACAAAACTTGAAATGTTCACTACAATTACAGACGAGGAAGTCGTAGGAAATGTACTTTTATAAATTGAAAATCTTTGTTATATTATAAAAAAAGCTTTAATGATATGGTTAGGCAGACCTATTGGCCGCTACCATCACTTATTAACATTGATTTCATATTAACACACTTATTAAACAACTATAATACTTCCAACCGGAGTTAGTTAATTTAAGTTAAAAATCAACGAATATTTAATCGGTTTTGGTCATCCATATGTTCAAAAAGAGAGGGATATCAAACAAGCGTGAATACAGTGCAATGTTTGAAAAACAAAAAGAATTTTAAAAGGGCGTTTCTGACACACTATTTCAAAGTTGACCTCTTTACATACATCTCTACCTTTATATTGAGTTCAAAGTTAAAAAAAAACACTTTTATAGTTGTGCGAATTTGTATATGCTAAATGTCTGACGAAATTTCGAGATTTTGTCGCACAAATGTTTTCAAGTTATTCGCAAGTGTGCAAAAAATCAGAAATAATGAAAACTAAACACTCGCCAGTAGTACTATAGCGACCTAGTTGTTGATTCAACACTCGAGAAAAACTTTTGTATGTTCTTAAGTGGTTGTAGAATTGTCAACAGGGGCTATAAACATACAGGAGATGAGAACAATAGAAGTGTTTTAATGTTTTTCCTCATTTCTCCGTGCTTAATCGTTAAAAATTATTTCAACGGCATTTTTTTTTTTATTGTATTCTCAAGAAATAAAATATGATACGCTTAGCCCCCACGAAAGATTTCTTGACGAAAACTGCTGTAAGAAAATGCTAACTATTTTACTCTTGTAAATCTGCAAAGTTAACATGGTGTACCACTAAAACTATTCATTCCCAAATTTGATCAATATACTTTCCAATTACATAAAATTCGAACCTCTTCTAATTTTTTTATATAAATAGTGAATTGATTTACAGAATCATACCGATTATACGTAAAATTACAGTTACTTTTAAATGTATAAGTTAGGGTGATTTTTTTTTTACTTTTTTTTTTTTTTGGTCCCATCGTGAAATTTTGTTGGAAATACCAAAAAAAAAAATTCTCTGAAAGTTTGAGCCCTTAATATTAATTTTAAGTCCTCGACCAAGACGTGTAAAGATTTCCCATTGAAAATACACGGAAACTCTGATTTTTTATTTTTAAATTTCTATATCTCAGCGGCATTTCATGGGATCGCTTTTACCGAAGATGGTTTTTTCTCAGAATTAAACGCTCTACAAAAGTGCCCATTGCGACAAAGTCGTAACTCACACCGGTGAAGTAGTACGGGCCACTGAACCTGATTTTTCCATAAAATTCAAGGCTTAATATCTCTTTTAATATTGATCTTCGCGATTTGGTCTACAGGAACTTTTTTGTAGGAAATCAAATTCTCTACAAGTTTTTCATTTATAATTTTTCCGTAGCTCTTGTTATTTACGAGATGAATGCAAAAAAAACCCCGAATTTTATGAAAAAATCAGGTTCAGTGGCCCGTACTATCTCACCGGTGTGAGTTATGATTTTGTCGCAATGGGCACTTTTGTAGAGCGTTTAATTCTGAGAAAAAGCCATCTTCGGTAAAAGCGATCCCATGAAATGCCGCTGAGATATAGAAATTTAAAAATAAAAAATCAGAGTTTCCGTGTATTTTCAATTGGAAATCTTTATACGTCTTGGTCGAGGACTTAAAATTAATATTAAGGGCTCAAACTTTCAGAGAATTTTTTTTTTTTGGTATTTCCAACAAAATTTCACGATGGGACCAAAAAAAGTCAAAAAAAAAATCACCCTAGTATAAGTACTAAATGGAAAAACTGTCAGAATTTCTTTAAAGTAGGTAAGTCTAAATTGAGAAAATTTTTATATACTTTCCTTTATTCGTCATTCTTTTGATAATTTTTATAGAAGTTACAGAACAAACATTCATACAGTGCAACTATTTGATATTCGGGTAAATGCATCGTACAGTTTTCGAATAAATTGAAACGCTTGAACAGTTCCTAAGTGCTAAGAGGTTCAAGTACTTTACAAGCACTTCTGAAAATTACAATACTTATGTCGTGGTTTTGATAGCAAAACCATATATTAACTTAGTTGAGATTCCGATCCAGTATTGAGTTGAACATCCAACTATATATAATATACCGTTTATACCATGAAATGCCTATAAATAATACTAATTTTGAACTAAAGAACAAAGTATACGACGAACAAAGTATATAAACTTTGCAGTGATTTAAAAAAGTTGGATAGTTTTAAAAAACGATAAACTATTTGGGAATTTTCAAAACGTTTCGAAAATAATGATTTTCTTGCGGTTACAATACGATTTGCAATAAGAAAACGCCGACGTACTGTTCTCGAAGCCATTTCAGTAATAATTTTCTTATTCAATATGCAGTACATAACACTCTTTGATACAATTTGTGCAAGCATATTCGTACGTAATCGAACCGTCGCCTCACCCCACGCCATAAATTATATACGAAAAATTTTCCGAAGGTAAATCGAATAAAAACTTTTTAAATTTATATTTTGAAAGCTCCATATACGCGAAATATTACATTAATATAATTTTACCCACAGCAAAGAAAGTCTAAAAGCTTTATAAATTTTCCGAGATCAGACATATGACAAATCCAGTAAAGACATATCTGTTCTATAATTGAAATGTCAAGCGAAACAAGCACATTAATTAAAGTTAAGTCAAATAGGATAATAATTAAACGATGTGGTTGGAAAACTTACCCGGGGATGTTCGCGTACGGGTACCAGAACCTTAACGGCAACTTTGATCGGCTTTTCCCGGTATATATCCACATACTTAAATTCCCGAGGTGGCGCCTTTCCGATCGTTTGTACTTTTGAAACTTCTGCAAAAAAAAATGTAAGAACTTTAGGTTTCCATTAAGACGTCTATGCATATTTAATAAACAGGTACTAGGATAGAAAAATTCCTTTCACCGTTAATTAAAGTAAATTACAAAAGGGTTGGTCGGGATAACAACACGGAATGAATTCATCTTCTTTAGCTTCAACTGATATTTTCCCTCTTTGGACGAGATTACAACAAAGTCAATTATAAAGTTTCTCTAGCTTTTACTTAAACATTCCCTCAAACTTTCATTATTACATTAAAAATTCCAAATGTGCTTCCAAACTGAAATAAAAAGTGATAATACTTCAAATACTAGTATACTTCTGGGAACTTTAAATTTTGGTCATAAATTTATGCACGGATGGAATAAATTAATCAATACTCAACAAGGTATACATTAAAACATAATTCTGTTCAACATCATTTATAATTTGCTACTTATCGTAAGCTGAAAATGCCAAGCTTATAGTAAAATATAGTTTCAAAGCCCTGGATTTCGAAAATGTATTTTCCAATTGAATGTCGATTAGAACATAAATTAAGCGTAAAGTGAATCAAAATAATTATGGGATGCGAATGCCCTTCCATGTGCATCATTTAAGGCAATATTTGATTAAGAACAGAAGTAACATTCTGCAATTGGTATTCCTAAATAAACATGATCAATATTTGGCAACTAATGCAAATATCAAAGGATATTTACATTTAACAAAATTTGTAAATAAATGATTTTTGTGTGATTTTAGAGGTTTTAATTGCTTCTAATTTGAAATTAAACCATGAAAGTAAGAGTAATTATGGAGTACTCGTAATATCATAATTATTGTCAAGCTTCGAAAATAATGCGTATCCCAACTAGAGTTCCGACGATAACTGAAATACACTATGTTTACGTAATATTAGACTAAATTCATAGTTTGTGAATATATTCGGATCATTCTAGATTTTACTAGATTATAGGTTTATGTGTGTAAACCGGAGTTGAAAGGGACTACTACACCGACACCAGATACCAATACCTACAAATAACGCCTGAATCGAATAAAAACGTAAAAATGTAAAACAGTTCTTAGTCACCAACTTTGTTATAATAATATCAATTATAAAGGATGTTTCAATTAGAGGGCAAGATTTCAGTGTTCAATAAAACATGGTTTTCTGTAGCAAAGTATCGAAATATTTATTGATTTAGAAAATATATATTTGGGAATTATGTATGAAGCAAAATTTTTGTAATGGTTGCCACGGCTTTGCTGGCATTTGCATACCCTTTTGACGAAATTTTCAATAACGTTATTGAGTACATGTGGTGGTATTTCATTGATACAGCGTCTAATTTCGGCTTTCAATGCTTCGATGGTTTAGGCTTATTGGCATAAACCTGTAACTTCAGATAATCCCACAGCCAGAAATCTAAAAGCGTTAAATCGGAAGAGCATGGAGGCCAATTCTGGTCACCAAATCGGGAAATGACACGACCAGGAGCAAACTCGTGTACGATCGTCAATGTTTCACATTGTGGCACCGTCCTATTGAAACCACATGTCGTCAAGATCATAGTTTTCAAATGAGGCCCAAGAAATTGTTATCATATCACGATAACGTTTGCCATTCAACGTTACTGCATTACCTTCTTTGTTTTCGAAGAAAAACGGCTCAATTATTCTTCCAGGCCATAATGCACACCATACAGTGACCCGCTGTGGATGCATTGCTTTCTGATGAATCATTCGTGGATTTTCAAAGCCCCAAATGCGACAGTTTTGCCTATTCATGAAGCCAACGAGGTGAAAATGGCCTCATTACTGAAAATTATTTTGTTTGCAAAATCAGCAGGTTGCTCAAGGATCCAATTGGTGAATTCTTTTCGCTGTTCATGGTCAACTATTTCATATTTACTAACTGCAAACTTTCGATTTATCACATCATAATCATGTAACATTATGACTGTCAAACATGGAGCGCAATTCAAATCTTGCGCTCTTATTGAAACACCCTTTAAAATCATGGTAACCAAAATATAAAACTTAAGATTTAAGTTACTACTGGTTCAATGATCTGTAGCAGAGTAAACCTGGTTCTTTATGGCCCAAGAAATTTCTAAGTTAACATTGTATACACTGTGTGGTAATAAACTAAGAAAGTTTCGGTCCATTGATTTAATAATTAATAATTAAACAATTAAATAAACAATGAACTTTGTGAATCATCACAAAGCGTTACGGAGTGATCCAAACTGCTTGATGACCACTGATGAAGATCGCTTGGCAATCGAAATACGTATCTGGGCAATACGTCACGAATGTTTTTGTTTCAACTTCTGTTCAAATTTATGTTTATGGTATGATTTTTATATATTATTATATTAAATTATACTACATAAATTGGACCGCAATATATCCTATATATTGTATACACAATAAATTTATTGTTGATATTTTTAGTTTGCCTGAAGGAGCAGAAATAAAGTCTGCGAAACGTCGCAATTTTTATAATTTGACATTTTCATTTATAAAGTCCAAGTCCCAAGATAAAAAACTTATTAATTTGTAAATTTTAAGCTTAAAAATAATATTATATTTGATCTAACCATGAGTTTTAGAGAGTAAATACTCAACGAAAATTGAAGCTGAAACAAATAAATTCTCAACACTTCATAAATTATTGAAACGAGAGATCAACGTTAGAAAGCCCTTTGAAATTTTCTTATTTGAAATAATTAGTTCTAATTTAATTAAAACAGTCACAAAGACTAAATAAGATTGTGTGTTATTCATGACCTTTTTACCTTAAATCACTTCTGTTTCTCCGTCTTTAAATATTTAATTGAGAGTGACAAGTTAAAGCTTTACATTGCCATACTATACGATTACATTTAGTTAAGTACTTAATACTAAAATTCGTTTACTATTTCGCATGATAAATGATCTATAGATCATTTATCTTACATATAGTGATATTTTTTAATATTGGATAGAATCGAGTTTCGAACAAATAAAATTTGATTTAAATAAATTTTTTATTCAGCGTTGAGCTTTGAAGTGTACGGTGAAATGATGCGTCTTTATTATTAAAGGACTTAAAGTGGGACACACGAAGAGGATGATATGACTGTGGTAATTAAGTGGTGTATAAAAAGGCAAGGATTAGCATCTGTATGCATATGAATATATAAATAAGAATATATACCCGTACGTTTATTTCGACGAGCCATTTGCCAGCTTTTCCATTTTCCATTTTCCGTATCCTCGTTTTTCACGTTTAAGTTGATACTCTCTTTATACATAATTCGAGTGTATGAATCAGTAATATCGCTTTATGTTTTAATGATATCCTCTACTTACAAGATTATTAGATTTCCATATTTAGCAAAAAGAAGATGAATGAATATGACGATTTTATTGCTCAAATAAAATTTATAAAAAAATATTAGTTTTTTTTGGACAGATTATGCAAAAACGTAGATACTACATGAGCTTTATTGTTATCCTTTCTTATTGTAACTTTATTGCAGTACTTAAAGGTCACCAATTATGGAAGAATCGACCAGATTCTATTATTATAATTAATACTTGCTTCTAAAAAGATAATCACAAGAATAACTCGTAGGTAAAAGATCAGTATATAATTAAATAGGAATAGAAGTTATAATATTTGTGAACACGATTTTTTTTAGAATGCTATTTTACTATTAGATAAATAACGCTCCTTACAGCCTCTTCAATATAAATATCCATTCTTTAGAAATAGGTACTTCCAGTTATACCATGGGTCGGCAACCTGCGGCTCGCAAGATTCTCGCCGCAACGCACATGACGGACATATAGCGTTTTATTTTTAAAACTAAAATATTTGTACATAAATATTGTAGGTATACCTACTGCAAGTGCGGGCCGCACTGATCGCCATGAAAAATATTTGGCCCTTTTACAACAAAAGGTTGCCGACCCATGAGTTATAGTAATATTAGTGTCCGAATAAACTTTCGGTTTCGATTTAGTTTCGGCCAAAAAAAAAAACCAAGTTTTGGTTGTTGTTGAGCCGACACTGAATTCGTGAGGTAAAAATGTTGAAAAATTATAGTTTTACACCTATAATATTAGGTTGCTTAATTATTATTTTTTTTGTGGACTGTTATGTAATTTGCACCAGTTTAGCGACGTGTCGCTATATCATGGTGGTGATAGCAGGCAATTGATCTTTATCGGTGTTTAAGTAGCTGGAAGAGTCGAACTTCATTCCTCTGTCATTTTTTTTTGTTTGTTGATTTTTCTTGGCCTTGTGGTCAAGCAATTGCTATCTCTGGAAGCTCTTGAGGAAGTTTTCGCTTCAGCCTTCTCTGATTTATAGTTTCCCCCAAGCCTAGTTCTGCTGCACTAGGACAATTTTCTAGGTCGTTAAGGAAATTCCTTGTTAGTTGGATTAGAAAGTCTTTTATGTATGGGAGTTCATTTAGTGATGAATTTAGTTGTTTCTCAGATACCATGGAGCTTTAGTGATGATTCTCAAGACTCTATTTTGGAACACCTGTAGGTCATTGTGATTTTTCTTTGAGGATGGAGGCCAGGCTGCGCAAGAGTATGTGAGAAGTAGTCTAATGACTGATTTGTATATCATCATTGAATATTTCATACTTAGACGAGACCTTTTGTTGATAAGTGGGTATAGTTGGATGAGTCGAGTGTTGGCTTCTCTGATTTTACTTGAAATGTAGCTTTGCCAGGTTAATTTCGAGTCCAGAAGTATGCCCAGATATTTAACAGGCGTTTTTTTCATTCTCCACAGAATTTCCATGTTATCCAGCACAATAGGTTTCAGTTGGTTGGAGAAACGTCTTAGAGGGAATATTTTGGTGATGCTTTTAGATGAATTTATAAGAATTTTCCATTTACTAGGTTGTTCAATTATGAATACTGATAATTATCAGTAAATTAAAATTATTTTTAATATTTTTTTCAGTTCGAGGGAAAACTGACCGAATTTTAGAAGAAATTATTTGACTTTTAAGATGTAAAAGTAGTAAAAACCAAACTAAAGACCACTTTCCAAATTATGATTAACTTTTTTTTCCTACGAAAAGATGACCTTGTTTGGAAGTTTCGGTTTCGATCGAAACTATTACTAATGCCGAAATTTGGTTTCGGTTTTGGCCGTAAAAACTAGTTTCGGTCGGACACAATTTGAAATTGAAACCAATTTCTAAATGACACGAATTAGACTTCTGTTTTTTGTCGATAGGATTTTTTTTCCTAACTGATGTTTATTCACCAAAAAAGACAAGCTTTCGAAGAATTTTCTTAAAGTTGCACAATTAAACGACACATTTATAATGATTAATTATTAATGTATTGACTAAGAAAGTTATACAACTGTAGGATTAACGTCAGATTCTATCTACTTTAATACAAAAAAGAAGTATTTGATGCTTCTTTTATGAATGAAATTGCATCTCTTCATTACAGTCTGTATAACATGGTAAAAGATATTTTTGAGATTCATTAAATGTAAAAATAGCGACAAAGCTTGATTATATGATAATCAAAAGAAATTTTTCTACAAAAAGAAAAAAAATTCAGTATGTTCAGCACTTTGTGAATGGAGAGATGAATATTATCCTTGTAGAACTCTTCAGCTCAACATATCTCTATGTTTGTTGTCAATGATCCTTCTGATGGTACTTTTTAACGCTACATATATAATGAGAAAAATATCCCGCTAAGGGTCAAACTGAGATTTATGTGACGCGGAAAAGTTCACAGAAAGATGATGCTTAGATTGAAAATCTAATGATAGTTTGTGTACTTAAAGCAGGAAAAGAGTTTTCAATTATTTTTCAGCTATATTCGCGTGGATGTTTTTATGTAAATAGCAAAGGAAGAGTTTATGATTTTTATATAGTATTGTCGGTATACAGTGGCGTAGCGCGGGTTTTCATCGCCCGAAGCCGACCGGAAATTTGTCACTCCCTATTGTCTTAATTAGTCAAGAAAATTGGTAAGAAGGCAAATATCATTAAATTCTTTACATATTTTAAAATATTACTCTTCGTGTTTTTCTCAAAACAAAAGCAGTCAATATGCCGCCCACTTTTCATGTTCCATCCAGGATCATGTCCTCTACTTCCCACGCTACGCCCCTATCAATATCAATGGAAAAAATAATTTCCACAAATTAATCATCAAAACCCAAAAATACCTATATGTTTCAATGACTACAAAAGATATCTTCTTTGATAAAAAAATGGCGACTTTTATTGAAACTGAGTCCAAAACGACTTGCCGTGCCCTAGAGGGAGATGTTGAGGAGAGATGTTTTTTAAGACAAGTAATTTTTATTTTCTTTTATAGGACATTACTATTAACAATAGACGAAAAAAAGTTTGGTCCTACTAAAGTTTGAAAATTCAAATTGCTCTTAAGGGTCAAAACTATCAAGCGATGGTGGATTGGTTGATGGTTTGCATTAAATTTGTTAAAAAATCGTCAGTCGATTTACTTACTAATGAATTGAATTAAAAAAAAGATAGAAAAAGAGACGTTGCCATATTTCATTGGTTTAAAGCAGCTATAATGAAACCATTTTTCTTCCGGGCCACAACATATTTATAGTAAATTGATCTATCTTTCACCGGATTGGTAGAACCGGCCGGCCCGCAGATACTTAAGGTTGTCAACATAAATATTTTGATCCGGAGATTCCGGGTTTGACGATGTTTCTTCGGGCTTTGGGTTTTCAATAAAATTCTCCAGGTAAATTGCTAATTTAGTCATAGGCATGCGTCGTGAAGTAGAAATATATTAAATATAACATAACTGAATGTTTAGGGTTACCAACTCTCCAGTTTTACCCCGAAATCTCCAGAAAAAATATTTTTTTCTAAATTTAGTTTACAAAAACCAATTTCCATGTTTTTTGATTTTATTAAAAGAAAAAAATATGTGTCTTTACTATTCTCCTACGATAACAATTGATTTTAAAGTCAACTTATATATATTTATTATATTTAGACTATAAAATGAGCTAGTAAAGCTTGTGAACGTTATTATTTGGAATACTAGCTTAGTTATTATTTTTTTAAATGTACTATTTTATTGAATGCAACCCTCCGGATTTAGTTATACCATCTTCGGATTTTCTGTAATTTAAAGCTGGTAATTCTACAGGTATTGCAGTTTTTGCGTCAAGAATTGCATTTTTAGTGCAGAAGTGATTTTTTTTACTATGATAACAATTTAATATTGAGAACATATTCAAAACAAAACCAAAAAAAAAATAGATGTCAATAATTATTTTGGGCCGCACAGAACGGCTAAATCGGCCGCATGCGGCCCGAGGACCGCTGGTTTAAAGTATAGTATACATGTCACTGAACTGTAGACTAGAGTGAATTTGCTTCATAAGCCCAATTTCAACTTAAATTGCTATTTCTCCTCAATTTTTTGAGTCAATGTACCCTTTCCACAGCATATTTCGACAAAATATTTTCCTATGCCAGCGTTGAAGAAAATGGATGTGGACATTTGCGTTAGTTCAAATTTAATTATCTGGGTTAGAAAAATGGTTAGATAAGTGGGGACCCGATGACCTTCACTAAATTTTCTACAGTTTTATGAACAAGTTCACTCTAGTATAGATCTCAGTGTTGCCTGTGCCAAAAAAAATGTGTTGTAAAATTCGTGCTAGATTTCGCATATCAATCAAATGGTATTGTAGAATAACCTTCAGCTAGTAGTCATAATTCCATAATATAAATAATTACTTCTTAAGTTTGATAGTTTGACACCGACAAAAAATGTTTCAATATCGTCAATTTGGGAGCTTATTTTTTGAGATTAATAATTAAGCTATAATTTATTGTTTTCAATCTGATTTTTGTTAAAAAGTTTTCATATTACAAATAGGCGAATAAGCAAAATATATGCGATGCAAGTATACGATAAATGTTTTTTTAATTTTTATTTACAGTCGCTGTACAACCCCCACGATCTTTAGCGACTCTAGGGTTCACAAAAATCCGTAATCGAGAAATATCAAAAATTTGCTCGATGCGAGAATCGAACCCAACATCTACTAGTTTTGGATCGGTCATCTAGACCAGTCGGTCACCAATAGGGTAAGATAAATGTAGTTGAAGAGAAATACTGAAAAAAAATAATTTAAAATCTAGCACAATACAAGCTTACGTGACTGAAGTTTGACGTTATGATGAACGAATTTGTAATTTAAAAATACAAGTTTATTGATTGTATAATTTTGAAGGATATTAAAAAATGATGAAATTAACATTTAAGGTGAATCTTCTATTATTATAAAGAGGAAAGATTTGATTGTTTGTTTGCTTTGAATAGACTCCGAAACTACTTGACCGATTTGAAAAATTCTTTCACTGTTGGGAAGCTACACTATTTCCGCTGAACATAGGCTATATTAAGTTTTCAAAAAAGTTAGGGATCCATACTAAAACACCAATAATGTCACCCAAGGTCTGAAAAAATTACCAAAAAACATTCTTTTATCGCGTGCGCTGCGAAAACTATTGGTTATAGAACAAAATAATGTAGTACGATTTTGCAGAACATATCATTATCTACAAAAAATAGAGCGACAGCATATGTCTAACTATTATAGTTATGTCACAATAAGTGTTTTTTCATTTTAAAAAATATATATAAATGTCACCGTTATAAAAGTTCTTTTATTTATATTTTGGGATTAATCCTTATCAAAATAAATGACTTCATATTTAAGTTTGCTTCAATACCATTATATAACTTTTTGAGTTATTCAATTTGAACATTCCATTCGAAAGATATCACAAGTTTAAAAATGTAAGTTATTTGAAAAATGTCGCATGGTCACCGCTCTTTACTTATAATAAAGACCAACTTTATCGAACTTGGCGATATTTTTTATTTATGTATAGATGCTGATTGATTTGCAGATTATTTGGTCTACGGTAGGTATACCTACCATAGGTATACGCAATTGAACATACTCTTTTCAAATATTTATAAATATTTTTTGAAAATTAATTGATTATTACATAGAACAATTTTATTCTTTGCAACAGTTTATTAAATGTGTCTTCTTAAAGTTGACCAAATAGTGTTTTTAAGTATGATTATGTTTTTCGTAAAAGAAATAAGAAAAAAAACATTTTCATATACTACTACAAATGGTAAATTTGAAAAGAAAACAACATCTACACCTACGTTACGCAGACGAAGTTGCGGGTATCAGCTAGTATTTCATATTTAGGGACAGATACAAAAAGTCAAAATCAAAATGCTGAATAGGCACGTCACCGGATATCAAATCATAAATGCCATTACGAAACCACGTATAATCTGGATTATTCCTGCAATGGCATGAACGACAGCAATGAGAGAGAGACGCCAAGTTTGGGTTTACGATCAAAATTTCCCAATGAATATCAACTGTTCCGTGTTCTAACGCTTTCCGGTATGCATTTTCGCAATACGATTGTTGCTTCAAACCGTCATCATACTACCAATCTGTCTATTAGAAACTTCAATTTCATTGTCTATCTCATCACTTTGTCGAAATTCTCATTCCAAGCATTTGGTGTATCTACATTTGCGAATATAGTGAGTTTCTTGGCGAACAATTAAACGTTTAAGCTATTGGGATAGGTTGGTGTTCTGGTGATGAAAACAAATGTCTGTGTTAAGTCCTTGTAGAAGAAGAGATCTAGACAATAAATTTGCGTTTAATTCCTTTGATGATCACACTCTTTGAACCGACATTGTAGAACTATGACGAAATTGTACGCCATGAGTCTTAGCTAATTTCGACTTTGATAAATTTTACTATCCCGATTCAACTTTATAAAACATTTCAGTATTCGAACTTTCTCTTTTGAAACAACCCATTTTTAATAGATCAAAGCAAAAGCTTCAACTTTCTGTACATCGCAACTGAAATTAGCTTTTGCTTATTGCACACTTACTAAAGCTCTAATGCTTATACAGAACTGCGTTTCAATTGATAAAGCCGATTACAACTATAATACCAATTATAACACACACAATAATTCAAGCTTTAGAATTTAGATAATCAAACAATTTATCCTCGCATAAATTGAATAAAAAAAAATAGTAACGGAAAAGCCTTATCGTTGGGTTCTTTAAAATATTGGAAAAGCATCTCGACGGCAAATTGGTGAAAATAAATTCCAATTTGTTGGTCTAAGAGATAAATACATATGTCACTTTATCAGATTACTTGTTTCGTGAAATTGATTTTAAGGTGACGCAAAAGGTTTATGTGGAAATATTTATTTAGAAAGGATTTCGGGAATTCGATCTATTCTGACGTGAAAAAAATTATTAACTCGTGCATAAATAACTTACAAGCAATTTATTTAAAAGCAGAGAATCAGTAGGTTAACGCCCCAAATTTGCGACTAACTAAACTACTATATATATACCAACGTAAAACATTTACGAATTCAGATAAGTAAAGCAAAAAAATGAAAACTTTGATATAAAAAGTAAAAATTTCATGGTTTTAACTTCAAAAATAAGGACATTTCTTCTCAAACTTTCACTCCATTATTTTCCACATTGAAGAAAGAATTCAGAAAAATTATTTTTTTGTGAAATAGTTTAATTTTAAAAAGTTTTATTCTAAGAATTAATACTTTCGGCCGTAGCGTAGCGTGATGGATCGCGAGGAGGCTCTGGCCCTGGGTGGCATTGATAATTCTATAAAAGATTTCACTTTGAGAAAAACAAAAGGAGTACATTTTTAAGTAACTAAAAAATTTAAAGATATTTGACTTTTTATCAATTTTCAAGACTAATGATGAAAATAGAAGGTGGCGAATTTTCGATGGGTTCTGGGCGGCAAAATCGCCCGCAACGCCACTGACTTTAAGCTATGTCTATTATTCAACAAAAGTTAAATTCATGCTATTTAAAAATACTTTCATTAAAGAAAATCCTGATACAATTACATGTATATATTTACAAAGTTCATAAAAATTTTCAAATAATGAAAACACCTTTAACCATATAAATACCTAAGTAAAACACAAATTCAGATGGGTATAGCAAAAATTGAAACCTTAGTTATAAAAACTTAAATTTTCTTACTCTTAACTTCAAAAATAAGGACATTTACACTTAAATTTTCACCCCATTATTTTCCACAATGGAGGAAGAAATCGGGAGAATATATTTTTAGTGAAATAGTTTAATTTTAAAGGCGTTTTGTTTTCAGAATTAAACTTTAGATAGTAGCGTGGCGTGATGGGTTCCGAGGGGGTCCTGACCCCGGGCGACACACCAAACGGAAGCGGCATATTGACATTGATAATTCCATTAAAGATTTACGCTTTGAGAAAAACACAAAGAATACATTTTTAAGTAATTGAAGAATTTAAAGACATTAAACTTTTTACCAATTTTTTGACTAATGATGAAAATAGGAGGCGGCGAATTTCCGGTCGGACTTGGGCGGCTAAGTCGTACGCTACGCCACTGACTATAGGCTTTGTGTGTTAGTCAACAAAAGCTTTATATCGATAACAATATAGTTTTCACATTATTTATGAGTCCTTTCTTTAATGAATATTTTGATACATTTACTTATATATTTAAAAAATTCATAAAAATCACCAAAGATAAAAAGTACCGATTGTTTAAAATCAGATCAGTACAAAATATTTTATGAAGTTACTAATTAATTTCAGATTCATTTTGAACTATAATCAATTATTGCTTTAAATTAATTAATTTATGGAATATTAAATTGCATACATATAAGCATAGATATTAGACATGTTTAAGATATTTGTGGCCTTCTAATGTCTGAACCGCTTGAAATATTTATTGGATATTTGTCGTTGAGGTCATTTTCTCGACATTTCTATAATCTCATCACTTTGATTTGATTTTAACTTTATAATTAAGAAGTATCCTCATAGAAAGTATCGATAATGTATGAGGGATGTTCTTAAATGGGAAAATTTTAGTGTCATTTAGCTTGATATGGTAATCAATACGTTAAATATTTAGATTCGTTCTAAATTCTGTGAAGAAAACTTATTTGATATCGATTTTTTTTGAATAATCAAAGACGTTTCAGAAACAACTTTATCTGATTAGATGATGGGAAATTAAGTAAAATATTCTTTCGAATTATGGTGATAATATATAATAGTTGCAAGGCAAAAAAATTTTGTGCTATATTGGATTTTGCTTTATAATAATACGCACGATTTTGCTGATAAAACTATAATTGGATATCGGTGGGCGAGTGGTCCAGATGGGCACTCCAAAAATGGTAAGTGTTACCTCTTAGGAATTGTTTTTTTTTTCAAACTTTTGTCGGTTTACGGATATTTATAGACCCTACAATCCCTAAAAACTGTAGCGACGACGGTGAATAATATTAATAAAAACAAAGACATAAAATCAACCCTTATCGGTCAAGACTTCACTTATTACTTGACCTGATGAAACTATAAGCATATATTTCGTTATCTCAAAAATCACCGATTTTCTCTAGTTTTTCTAGTCTTACAAAACCAATTTTCAATGTCTCCCGATACTTACAAATATGAGGAAATCAAACGGTTGGTTGTAACTAAATGGTAAATTAGTATCAGAATATTAACCAAATACGATAAAGGCTTCGATCTATCGTTTTTGTAATATCAGTTCTGGATTTATTACTATGGGGGCCAGTTAGCCTCTAAGCTGGAACCCTGCTGTTAATACGCTGTAGTCTACTAGAAGAATCCAGAATTGTGTAATAGGCTACACTTAACTAAATTATCCAAAACTTCACCAATGCTAACGTTTTTTAATGTGTTTTCCGGGAAAGGAGCTTTGTTTTCTTGTAGTCATCATGGTTTATAATTATTCGGAAAAAAAGCTTCCTTTTACCGCGTCTTGGCGCCACATATCCGCTGGAAAACTCCTATTGGAGATGTTGACTCCTGTTAACTATTCAAACTTATCCGCGATTGATAAAAGAAAAATTAAAGTTCACCAACAGATATAGAATTATATAAAAAAAAGCAAATTAAGCAATTAGTAAACAAGATACATACAAGCTTAAGAACATAAGACCATGTCTTCTTTGGATAATTGGATTTTGAATTTAATTTTAAACTCTAACGATTGAAACAAATTTCAAACTTTCTGATACCTATCTAATATCGATTAGATACTTTTCCACAATCTATTCTGGTTCCGAAATGGTAAACAGGAAAAAAAAACGAGTTTCTTGTGTATATTACAAAAATTCACGATCATTTCTATTTGATATTCTCATGTTACCTTTTTGATCGTATCAAACTTCAATGTTGTCAAGATTAGCTTAGCGCTAGATAGTTTTTATCTAGAAGTATATATAAACAGTTTAAGACTTTCATACTCATCGTAAAATGTTTAACAATATGTAAATTTAAAAATCAATAATATACATTACGGAACACACTTTGTAGAGGATTACATTATCTATAAGACATGCCGATAGTTATACGGTTATACTAAATACTTAATAGTATTAAATTAATACTTTACATTAGAATAATAATTGAACAATTTACACAAAAGTAATATTTGTGATATATTAAGGTAGATATGTTGAGGACACTAAATCAATATATTATTTAACGGACCTACCGAATAATTTTACAATATGATATCCAATCAAAACAAAATTAAACAGAAAATAAAATTCACTCCAGAAATTGAACTAAACGAAATTTTTTAGACACAAAAATCACTGGGAAATATGAAAACTTATTATACAATATAAAAAGAAAACCCACAATTACGAGCACAATCATCCACAATACATCAATGTAACAAAAAACCAAAGAAATGGCAGCTTATAAATCAAATTCCCTCTTAACACCTAAGCAGGTGAAGAACTTAACATAATAAAACATGCAACCAATAATCAACAGATAAAAAAGCTCAGTTATAGATAAACTAATATCAAAATATATTGAAAAGTCAACCATCCCAATTCTAACCGAAGAATAGAGGAAATATATAAAATCACAACACTTACCTATATAAGGAATTGAAACGAATTTTTAATTATATAAATATTAGGTTTAAGGAATTTCCTCAGAAACTAAACACCAAATTCTACGTGTTCAACTTCAAACACGATTCACTTTTGATATAAACTTTCGTCCCTTATTTACCTCCTTAGGAATTAAGGGATAGATTTCACAAAACCAAAGGTATAGGTTACATTTATTGATAAACATAACTCTTATCACCAATTTGCGATCAAAACTAATCTTCAATAGAAACTTGTATCATCATAAGTTTAAGGGATGAATTTTCCGGAAAACTTTTCTTAGTCCTAGCATGATATATAAAGAATACAGCCCAAATTTTTCCTAGGTGGGCTTGTGTGTCGATCTTAAAATATTTGAGCCTTGAAAAAAATTATCACTTTGAGAAAATCGTTTACTTTATTGAGCCAAAAGTCTCAGATTTTGAACCAAATTTTGTTAAAAGTAAAGACACTAAAGGTATACTTTTGAAGCTTGAATATTCGCCGTAAAATTAACAATTATATTGTATTCTTAATATAATCCATAGTTTTCTTTTAGTTTTTTTTTTTTAATTTTTAATTCAATATAAACGGGCGAATAATTTGAAAAGGGGACAAGATAATTTATAAAATTTCCTCAGCTTTGGATCTGATACGTCTGTATAGTTGCAAGTGTAAAGGTTATCTTGAATTCATTGTACATATTGTAATAGTTTTGGTATTCTTCACAACTTAATTAGTGTCTGACCGAAACTAGTTTTAACGGCCGAAACTGAATTTCGGCAACAGTTTCGGCCGAAAACGAAACTTCCATATAAGGTCATGTTTTCGTAAAAAAAGTTATTCATAATTAGCGAATCTACTTTTAAATTCTAAAGGTATTCATTTATCATTTAGTTCCTAATAATTGACCTGATCATTAACATAACATATTATTATTATTATTTATTTCGAATAAATTATTTATGCTGAAATAAGGGGTTGACTTGAAAAAAATAAACCTAATATTTCTTTTTAATATAAATTACGATTAAAATAAAATAATAAAAAATAGTTACAAAACAAAACTAATTTCTACCTAATATGTTTAGGTATACAAAATAGAAAGTCCTATTTCTTATATCTTAAAAATAAAAAAAAAATCTTCTAAACTTTGATCAGGTCTCTTTCGAACTGAAAAAACAATTAAGATGATATTAAACACAAGTTTAATGAACTGACAGTTAACAGTATTCAAAATTATAGAATCAAATAATAAGTGAAAAAGAATAATTTTTTAAACATTTTTATTTAACGATTTCAGTTTTGGTTTCGGCTTGACGACGGCTGAAACCGAAACTAAAACAAAACTCGTTTTTTGGCCGAAACCGAAAGTTCGGTCGGACACTAAACTTAATACATTCGAAAGAAGTAGAATTTGAAAAATGGATTTTTTAATAGAAGGAATGGATTTAATAAAAAAAAAAATCAATTTGTCAATTACTAAGTGAAAACACTGACAATTTCAAACGGTTAAACTTCCACTGCTCGCTTTGCGAACCATAAGGGGTTATATACAGTTAGAATTTTCAAAAAATCGATTTTGTTTTTATTTTCTTTTCTTAATGTACATACATTTAAGAATACATACAGAAAATTTCATATCGTTCCGGTGAATATTTTCGAAGTTACACGCAAATTTGAAAAGGCGTTTTTATCCTATGTAAAGTGCTTTTCAAACTTTAAACGCGTTTTTTTCAAAATGGTATTTTCAAAGTCGGTGACCAACATTACTCCAAAACGGTTAAACCGATTAGTCTCAGATTTTAACACGAGCTTCTGAAATATACTTTTTAGTAATTAATCGAAGATTTTTTCTCACCGATAAATATTTTTTTTATAAACAATTTAAGGCCGAAATTTTGTTCAAAAATCGATTCTTTTTTTTGAGAAACCGCCATTTGGCCAAAAAATATTATTTTGCTTATTCCTTCGACTAATTACTAGATTTAACATTACTTTAACGAAATCTGTTTGGTTTTTTAAGTTCAGAGAATCCAGTTCAGAGATATAGTGGTCACCGTAAAACGTCTTTTTTGAGAGGAGCTCCCGGAAATCAGCTGTAGCTGCTTTCCAAATAAATATTTTTACTAATACTAAGTCTTAAAATACAGTTAAAAGATACTTTAATATGTGTACAAACTTTTAGATCAATTAATTTAAAAGTTTTCTCTGAAAAAAATCTGGAAAATTCGTTATTTTTCGGCCTTCTAACTGTATATAACCCTATAAACCATACTCCCCTTTCTTTACTTTACAAAAAAGACGAAATTTTCGACACAATGCCTTTTAAGGTTAATAGTTAGATTTGCTAATAGTCTATATTTTCCCGAAATTTTCTTTTAGTTAGCTGTATAATAATTTTAATTTCATGGTTCCAATTATGATATTTTGCAACGCCTTAGGAAACCAAATATGGAATATGTAAATCATAAAAATTCTTATGTACCATAAAACAGTGATTTTATAGAAATGAGTTACTGTCATGGTTAAAATTTGATTTAGTAATGTGTAAGATTTTTTTTCATGAAAGAAAACTGCAGTTGCATAACTTGCGTAATTGAAAAATTTAAATGATTTTAAAGTTTTGAAGTTAAATTAAAAGAACAAATAGTTTTAACGACGCTTTTAAGCACATTTGACAAAGTTTTTCCATTAGGAATATCCAACGCTAACGATATGTAACGTCTATTTTTCCGACAACAATAAATTTCAAATAGCAGTTGAAATACCTAAGACAAATTAAAATAATGGACTTTCCTAATTACACAATAGGAAAGTAGAAAGCTACTATAATTACAATGTAACAACACCATAAGTCTGAGTCCATCTCACAAAATATCAAAACCAAAATGCATTAGTTCCGTATAGGTTTTACTACACGTAATTTTGTTAAAGTTTCAGGATTACTTTGTCTGTGTATTGGTATGTACATATTTGGGGAAATGCTTGAAGTAAATTTGCCGTTGACTTCTTTGATAAATAGTTTCAATTGAGCTTGCCATTTGTTTGGATCGTTCGAAAGTAGGATAAAATCGTTTTACAACGAATAAAAGCATAAGTTTTAACTTATGATTCAGGAATAGTTTTGAAGCTAGTTGAACACATCTCTACAAAACTTTAATGGTCTTAGCACGGAAACTTTCGAATTAAACTGTTAGCACAAGCAGATTTACAACTATATGGCCGAGGAAAAGCCGTTTTCCCATACCAATATTGTAAAATTCCTCAAATTCACACATACACGCCCCGCACCACTTCTTTCACTGTCACAAAAATGGATTAAATAAATTACATTTTATTTAAATTGTCAGGCTGAAGAATAATAATAAAAGCTCCCGTGAAAAATGCCACCCCATGATATAAAATATGAACAATTTTAAGAGTCGTTTCATATAATTTCGAGTCGGTAAGGTCGCGGATTTTCTTAACTTTTAAATTAAATTTGCAAATTTAGTCGTTGGGTACTTACGTCGCCCGTAAATTAAATGAATTTTCATTTTTAGCTTTCGAACGTGAAGCTTTAATTTATCAGTGTTGTGTTCAGTAATGGTATCTCTGAGCCGTGAAAATCGTTACTGCCAATTATTTTGCAATTTTCAAACGCATTCAACCGATTTATTTCTGGAAAATCAGCAAATATTTTATCTTTATGAAATTTAAACGTATTGAATTCGAGGAAAATTATGAGTTCGACTGGTAAATACAAGGCGACAGAGCCCCCATATATGTATGGCTAGCTGAACACAATAATTAATAACTTTCCCATTATAACATGCATAGACTATGAATAATTTTGATTGTAATAGATAACATTGTACAAAAGGAACAAGATGGAGGATTATAGCACAGACTAGAGAACACAGACATGTAAAATATTTTATCTCAACATGTACAATGTATCGTACAAAAGTATCAACGTTGAACTAAAATTATAATCCAAGACAAATTTAGGGAAATTCAATACGTTAACTTTGTTCTTCTTTTTGATAAGCCCATATTGCATAAACGTCTTAAAAATATCCCTTACAGTTTCAAAAAATACAACTTAAAAAGCTATTTATTCGACTAAATAGATTCTGAATTCGCTGGACTGATTTTGCTAAAAAATGACAAAGACGTAGATAGGTAAAAATAGCTCATAGTGCGCATGACGAGTGGTGGAAGCTTTTTCTTAACAATTAAAATTCTTATGACTCTTCTGAAGATAGGTACCAAAATAATGTTTCAAGATGACCCAAAGTTCATTAAAATACTTTTGGCAGTAACTTTGACTGTTTTCCCTTAACGCGATAGACAACTTTTGGGTATCATTTAAGCTATTTTAAAATACATCAAAATAATACTGACTATTTTGATTTCCGTATTTCATAGCTATGACAATACGAGTTACCTGTCTGTTTTAAAGAACAGGGGTGGGTAATTTTTTGTGTATTGGAGATCAAACTATTGAAAATTGAAGAGAAAATTGACAAATACTCGTGATTTATAATATTTTTTTTGGAAATATAAAAACAAAGTTAATTAAGAACTACGATAATTTGTCCTATCATTTATAATGAATTAAAATGATAAGTATAAACAAAAACAATGTTTAATTAATGCGAACTCTGGTTAGGGATGCAACTGGAACATCGATTTTTTCAAACATCGAAATATAATTTACAAATATCGATGTTGAAATCCAAAGCATCGATGATACATCGTTGAAAAAACAGACCAGTACCTATAGACAAATTCCCTGGTTTTCTAGATCAAAATTCGCTTTTCTCTTGATATTATTTTTGAAAAAGAAAACTCCTCGACTAAATATTGAATTGATTTTGTATATATATTTAATAGAACTTATTTTTCGACGTACATATATTTTTAATTGTAATTTACCGTCGCTTTCTAACTACTAAGGCCAAAAGCGACTTAATAAAAAATAAATAAAAATAAAAAAAGCGAGTTAATAAAAATCCGAAATTGAAAAAAATATTGAAAATTTGCTCGATCGAATCCAACACATACTAGTTTTGGAGCGGTCACCTAGACCACTCGGCCACAAAATTCCAACTCTGTTACTCATTTATGAATAAAATTGTTTTCATGAACAAATATACTATAATAAAAATGATTAACCCTTTATAACCCTTTAATATTTGACGATATTATTGCCACTAGACCTTGAACATCCATATTTATATACATGTTAATACAAGATAAGTTTTCTTTAGCCTAAATATTTGTTACTATATACTTCAATAATAAAATAAGTTATTTATTGTGAATAAAAATTGAAATTTTAACTTATGTGTAAGAATGCCAGGTACGTTGTTTTCATTATTTGTTAATTTGGAAATAATAGTGGAAATATTTTTGAAGGAATCAAAACTAGCTATAGTTTAGAAGAAGCTTTATCACTCACAGGTATGTATTATAAGTAAAATGCGCTTTTATTAAAATAAAAAGGGAAAATATTTTTTTTTAGGTTTCGGGTTTTCTAATATTCTGCTTTTTATATATGGAGTTTTAGGCGCTATTGATTATGTAGTAGAAACTTCAGGAGTGAGCTTTATTTCACCAGCATCAAAGTGTAATTTGAATTTGACGCCATATCAAGACAGTATAGCAAATTCGGCTAGTTCTTTATACAGTATGGTTATTCACATTGGCATCTACACCTTTTCCATTTTTAATACTTACAAGTTAAGACGAAAATAAAAATTTTCAGTTTTTCGTCATTTTTCATCAAGTTCTCTAAATTTTCCCGGTCCCAATGAAATTTCCTTAAACAACAGAGTTTAATCACTGTTATACACCATGAAATAAAAGCTTAGATTTTAAGGCTATTTTTTTTTTTACTTATCCATATAGTAACGGAATTCAGGAAGCACAATTTTCGTCGATGTATATATAATATACATCTAGGAGTATATATCTAGAATTTTATTTCCTTAGAAAAAAGCAAATTAATACACATTGAGGATTTATCATCGGAATAAATACTATATAAGTGAATATAGGAGTTTTGAATTGGAGGAGCAAACTGACGTTGACGTCTAATTGGATACCCTTTCGTCCATGAATGAAGACATCAATTAGAAAAAAACATATCGATAAATCGATATAAGATAATCGACTAGAAATAGGAATAAAATACTGGAATGCCACATAAAAACTAAGGTACTTTTGTACCAATAATACAAAAGAATTAAGCATTATTTAACAAGTAAAGTAATCAATTTTACTCGAGAATTCGTAAATATCTCATGGTTATTGAGTTCATATCTATATTCTAAGCGCAACTTTAAATTGTAGAAATATTTAAAAGCTGACACCAAATATTAGTTACGATATCCGCAACATTGCCGAATTATATGCTTCGCTATTTAATTATATGCATTTTTTATTTAGCGGTGAACAACGTTGACTTCTTTCGAATGCAGTATTCAAAAGACAGGACCATCTCTCAATTTCAAAGAACCGAAAAATTGGCACGACTCCAAAATGTCAGATGCACCATAACAAAGGTGTAGGAATAGGCTGTGGAAAGAGATGGCAGCAAATCGTTTTTCACTTTAGGTTAAATTTTAAAATTATAATTTTCCACGTATGGATGCAACTGTATACCGCTAGAACCGTTCATCGGTAACGTTAGTCAACTTGAGGTTGAGGTTTATGGATGATCTGTTCGTATTATTTATCATTGTTTTAGACAACTTTTCGGAAAAGTTGGATTTCATGCATTTCTCGAGAGCAGACAGCAAACTTGAAATGTAGATTCCAAACCAGATTGGCTTTTTTTTATAAGAAAACAATTTTTCTTCCTGAGAAATGCATATGTCAGTTATGATTTTAAGGATAAACAATAGAAGAATATTAAATATAGATGGATTTAAATTATCTGAACGGAAATAGAAAATTTCAATTTCCACATAAAGTCACAGTAAACAAATATACGAGAACTTCAAAGACAAAAACTACTTTTGAATTATTTTATACATACCAATATACTATTATATTCATAATATCAGTGGCTATATGAAAAAAAAAAACTTTGTTAAGTTAGCAAATGAAAATTTTAAATATATTTTTAGGTTGATTTTTGTTTGCACTTGATTGTACCGAAAAATATTTTCGTTTCTAACTTTAACCCAAAAAAGAGTTAGCAATTTTATAAATGCCCTTATTCCATTGTTGAATTTTATAACACCTGTTATTTTTTTCAATTGCAGTACAAACAAATTATATTTCAGTGCTATTTAAGTGTTGGTCCATAGGGGAATGTACCGAATTTTTTTTCTTTCTAACTCAATCCGAACAATAGTAATAACGGTTATTGTAAATGCAATTAGACTCTAGTTACTTCATTGTTAAATGGTAGGATAGGGGGGGGGGTTAAAGGTCCAATTTTTCTATTCCGTATTATATAGTGAAAACCAACCCTATTAATTTTAAAAGTATATTGCTAATTAAACAAACAAATATCTGGCCATGTTAAATTTAATTTTTAATGGAATCATCCATATAGAAGTTTCTCATTTTACATTTTTTCTATACCTTCTCGTCTATCTCTTTTTGCCCCTTAGTAGGGGCAAAAAGGTCCTGTATTTATTTTAAGTATTTAACAGATGTTATGAATTAATAACAGTATTTGAATCAATGAAATATTTCTGGATTTTCATTGGGAAAATTTTATTACAGTCATTTTTAAGATTACTAGTTTACTGTTTAAATTAGCTAAAAACTAATAATAAATCCTTAAATACCACTAAATCTCATATACTATTAAATTATGTTTTAGTTCAATCAAAGCAATATTACTGGCGGAAACCGAAAAGAATAATAATTAAAAATTTTACTTTCATAAACATATCGAGGTGTCGTAAATCTCTCATCTGTGATGTAGCTTAACTGCCAGGGTGGCCTCGAAATGCTTTTTACACTTCCTCATCCCAACCTTTATAGTTAAATAGAGCAATACGTCACTAGTATTTTAGATACTCATGATAGACCTTTGTACTCGTGGACCTTTAAGCCCTACTCTATCCTACCGCTAGAATTTTCGTTCATACTTCAACCGGAAATAAAATGGAGTTTTCCGACAGTTATAAGTTTTTCTTGGTAAATATAGTTTTACATACGAGTAATTATATCAATTAGAAAAACCAAACAGAAAACATCAAGAGGGCGATTTTGCGAACAGCCAATCATAGGTGAATGATCGAAAATCAGATGAAGAACCGTGAAGAAATAAAAGCGAGGGCGTTCACAGTAACAGCCAATCACAGCTGGATAATCGAAAATCAATGGAAAAATCTTGAAGAAAACAAAAAGAGGGCGTTTCCATCAACAGCTATTTGCAACTGGATGATCAAAAATTAAAGAATTTCGAGGAAAACAAAGAGTTTCCAACAACATCCAATCCTGGCTGGATGATAGTCTTTGTCAAATGAATTTTATTATGAAACATTGTAGAAAGCATAAAACGTTAAATCAGGTGTTGCACTCTTATATTATACAGCAGAAAGTACGATGTTATTAATGTAATTTTCGATATATTTTATTCTGTATACCAACGTACCTTATTAACTCATATGTAACGCGATACCGATTTTTTTACAAGGATATACATAAATAATTCGAACTTAATGAGATGTATTTTCTTCTGTACATAAAGAATTCAGAGAAAATCTAAATCGGATGTATAAATATTTATTTACATAAACGAAGTTTCTAATTAAAGGATTAATCAAAGATTTGTCGACATTTTTAAAGTCAAGACTGGATCGTTTAACATTCTAGAATCCTAGGATACATTCCAATTGTGTTAAAAGAGAAACCATATTAAAACTTCTTGTTTTTCTGTAGCAATATTTCAGCAATAAACTTTACTATTTGTTTAAAAATACATCCGGCAGACATTTTCATTACCGTAACCAAATGAGAAATATTATATTAATACGATTTTTGGTTTCCCTATGCCAACAAAGTAGATGGATATTTGCTTCATAAAACGAAACAAACAAGTTGTTTTAATGAATGGTACCAAGTTGTATATATATCAAAGCAACTTCTAGTAAATTTATTTGTGGCATCTGCAAAAAAATCCAATTATTTTTATTTGAAAATTTTTATTCAAAGTGAAAAAACAAAATTTAATCTAGAGAAATGATCTGTTCAAGAGCCAATTCCAGGCCGGAATATAAAGCAGATACTATGTCAAATTTAAAATTCTGCTGGAGTAATCATTTAAAGTTTTCATGAAAACTATATGTTTTTATACGTCATACAAGTTTAGAGAGATATGCTCGGCATTAATGGAATCTGGGCAAAGTTTGAAAAGAAAAACTGTACATGTTTTTAAAGGGAAAATAATGATTTGATTTGGATGCAAAAATGTAAAGAGAAGTTGTACTTAAATATATTAGTACGTAATTGATAGTAGCGAAATCAAAATAATTCGAATGCGCGATTGCAAATAAGCTTTTTGATTAAATGAAGAAGAGTGAAATGTAATCCAAATACATAAATTCATTCGAATGCATATGACTACATACTCTGTTTACCGATGCTAATTAAAATGGATTGACTAACAGAATTTTTAATCAATCTTAATTACAATTTGCATAACTAATAGCCGTACTTAAAACTTAACTTCAAATGGAAATTGGATTACTTCATTACCTATTATACCTACGAAAAAAAAAGTTAAAAAAAACACCCAAATAAAATAAATTCGTCTAGTAGGTATAAGTTATTTACTTTTCCAACTACAATTTAACCGACAATTATTATAAGCGAAATGCAAGACCATATCTGTTTAGTGAAGCATCAGGAAGCATGGGAAAGTTGTTCAAGCAATTCATATTCAAAATCATCACAGGAACTAATTACAGGTACTTATGAAAAGTTTTGAAATTATTTTCGATATAATTATTGAAACTTTGCCTAGAGCACTTTACAGCATTTCAAAAATTTTACCACCCTTTTTGTTATCCATTGTTGCTTCCAAGAAAACTATTAAAACTTATAGTTAATCACAACTCTACAAACTCATTTAACTGAAAACTATATATCTAAATTAGTTTCACAATCTACGCTAGCCATTGGTTGAACTACAAACTAAAATTGGAGTTATGAATTGACACTATATTGAGGTAGTTTTCGATGGAAAACTTTAATCAATATTTTTCTTTTCAAATTCAAAATCAACACAAATTAAATTGTTATTGGTAGTAAAAACGATTGGTATCTAAAGTTTTTATTGGTTCTTTAAGGGTGGATCACCGTCAGAACGTAAAAAAAATGACTTTTTTAAAACTGCTGCCATTTTTTTAATTAGAGATATTAAAAAACAGTCTTCGGCAAGTAAAAGTTGAAGTTTTGAACTATTTTTTTTCTATTTGCCCCGATATGTCCCCCCCCCCTCCTCCTTTTACAGCGTTTTGAAAAAGGGTCCTCAAAAATAAGGAGGCAAACGGGAGACAAGTTTTCTCGGAAACCGGAAGTCGGATCACGATTTTCCAAAGAATGTAGGTTTTGGTAATGCATCTTCTTGGTACTGAACTTCGAAAATCCGAAAAAAAATGATAATTCACAAAATGGCGCGACTTTGAAAAAAAAGTTAAAAAAAAACGATATTTTTTTGGATCTTTCCCCCTCTCCCACTTTGAGAGGGAGAAAGGCTTGGTTAATTTCAGAGGTTCAGTACTAAGAAGACGTGTTGAACTCTAACACTCTCCAATTTCAAGTGAATCCGTCGGATAGTTTCTGAGAAATCTTGTCTCCCAGTTTTAAAAAGTTGATTTCGAGAAAAACGCATTTAAAGTTTTTTTAAGATATTTTTTTATGTTATTATCAATTTATTCAATTTTTATCAGTGAAAATACATTAGTCAGCTATTCCAATCCTTTTATCACGTTATTCTTGAATGTTATAAGAAGACATTTATGGAAGAAAAAAATCGAAATTTTTTTTTCTGACGGTGATCCACCCTTAACGTCGCTGTATGACCACGAAAGTTTTAGGCGACTCTAGTGTTAATAAAAAATCGTAAGCCGAGAAATAATTAGAAAACTAGTTTGCAAAATTTTCAAGCTCAATACTAACCAATTTCGAAGTGGCCACACTAAGTATTTATTCATTAACAAACAGGAATTAATTATATGCATCGTTACTTACTACAAATTTTCAATCTCATGTCTTCAACTTTACTATTAGATGTCCCGGAAAGTACTTTCGTTTCTTTAATATACAATTAAAACACATTTTTTTAAAACTTTTGATTTTAAATCAATGATATAATCAGTCTCAATAGTATCAACGTTATGATACCTAGTGTGCCAATTTTTAATGCCAAATTAGTAAAAATCAATTGATTACTAAGGAAAATATCAACAACTTTCATTTTGGCCTTTCATTTCAAGCTTGAAGCAAGTAAATGTTATAGCTATTGAAATAAATTGAAATCCGATGGAATAACTTTTGACGATTATAGTGGAAACGGCAATTTCATCCCCCCCTTTAAATTTATTAGTTTTTTCTAAGGCTTTTTTCTGCATAGGAGTATTACATTTCCGTGTTGCAGCAAAGAATTTTCTTTGATAACAGTTCTTCGGTACTTGTGGATATTTGGTTGGTCGACTAAAATTGATTAGGAATATTTGACAACTCTTCGATTATCTGGCATACGTTTGGCACTATTTACTTCATTAACTTCTTATTGGTTAAATATTTTGTCATTTTTCGTTAGTACCAGTTGGCGAAATGAAAATTATCGAATTTGAACTTAAAAAAAATAATTTGGCATTAACGAACATCTAATGCACTTAGATAAACATTGAAAATGTTTTTAGTAACAACTATGCGTAGTTATCCTGTGAAACTCGAAAAGCATACAATACCGAATTTTTATTTCTTCGGGTTTTCAGTCTTACCATTTAAATATAGATTATCGAAGAAAAAAATATTTTGTAATTTTTTATAAGTTAATAAGTCACTCTAATCATAAAATGTGTTTAGTACCACTTTGATAATAACTTATAATAACTGATAACTGATTAATAACTTATAACCAGATAAATGACAATCGAATGACTATAGGTTCAAAAACGAAATTACTTTCCGGTACCTGTACCGGTAATATATTCTACTAAAACGAATCTATAAGTTGTATTTTCTTTTTAGATTATACAAATTATTGTAAATATAACAATCCTATAATTAAGTCCTTTTATTGCCAAAAAAAAAAAGTATTATTGAAAAATATCAAAAGAAAACCCTGTTGGGAATATAAAGCTTAAATATTGATCAATTAAGTTCAATAATTCAACAAAAAATTAACAACTTTCAAAGTTTAATTGATTCTACATTCGCATCAAATAAATACGGACAGAAATGCAATTTTTAATTTTAGCATCACACTTAGGTTGTAATTTACAATGATATAGTTTTAGCGTTGAATGTATTTGCAAAAAATAAAATAGATTAATATTTTTCTCAAAAAAAAAAAAAAGCATTACCTTTTCTCTTTTTTCTTTATCAATCCTTTTATTCTTTGTAAGCATCCACCTGCCTACCTACTCAATATTAGTCGCATGAATTCATATGATAAAAGAAAAATTAATAATGAGGAAATACTACCCTACTAACTTGCAAATAGTGAGCAGCAATTTTATTAATTTTTTTTTTCTCGTTTTATATTTCCTTTGATGAAAACCTTTTGTACAGAGTGTACGAGAATGCATTTCCTCCGAGTTTAATAAATAAAGTCTAACAAATTGTAATCGTATACTTTTATTTAAAACGAAAGACAATTTTACTATATTTACATTATATGTTCTTTAAAAATGCACGATCTATAATGTAATTTATTACTCAGAAGCACAGGTATCAATATAATAAATGTATGAACCTATGTTGGAAAAGCAGGAGAACAAAGAGTGCATACAAACACATATGTCTGACAGAAAACTAAATATAATAATGTTTTCCTTATTTTTAAGCTAACTAATTTTTGTCATTTGTCAACTGCTGTTGATTGTGAAGATTTCACGGGTAGCTACTTTGAGTATGTATTTTACGGGTATTTAATACTAATAGTCAGAAATGAATTTCTTTCCTTTTCTTTCTCGTTTAGTCTTTATTCATGGTATCCAGTTTATTGTTCGACACAAATTTTTCGATTTTTCTAACCAAAATTCGCTTGTTCCCTAGCCTAAGTTATAAAAAATTCTAGATATAATATTTCGACCAATTTTGTAAAAACAAAGCAAACAACGTTGTTTTTTTTTCACATATATTCTTTTAAATTTAATATTCTACATAGTTTCTTTATATAATATCAGAGAAGCGAAGCTTATAAACGATAGAAATTTAATTCTGTGATAAAAATATGGACGAAGTTTGGGCTAACATAACGGGAAATCTCTGAGCTTTTGTTAGTCGACCAGTAGTTTTCATTGTACAAAATTACCAGTGGTTATGGCTAATTTTGTACAGCGACAACTAGTGGTCGGTTAACAAAAGCTTCAAGAGTTACCGTTACATTAGCTCAAACTTCGTTCACATTTTCAACACAGAATTGTATTATTTATATAAGTTTCTCTTCTCTACATTATATGCATAATTATGATGGTAACCACACTAATACTATCATATTATGAAAAAAAATAATTAAATGTTCAAAATGTGAGGTCAAATTATCGTATTTTGCTTAGTTCATTCCGAATAAGTACCCGCGTAGAGGACGCTTGCAGTATCTGCTAGTACTGCGCTATCCATTTATATAAACCAGTAACTGTAGTAATATATGAATAATTTGAAAGGTGGGGATGGGCCTTTGAGGTGAATAACGAGGCAGTTGCTCTCCAACCTTTGAAGTGAGTATACATTGTGGCAAAATATAGAATAGTTTGTTGCGAAAAAAAAGATTTTAATAAAAATCGAGCCTAGTTATTATTTCGGGACAACATGTCATCTTAATATATTTCTGTCTTAATCTCATAACTAAAATTTTATGTAATTACATCATTTCCTTATACCATCTTAATGCATAATGAAGTAAAACCAGTTTCGAATAAAACGTGTTTCAAAATTTTCAAAATTAAGTTGAAGGTGTTCATTTGTATAGCAAAAAATTGTTCAGGATATCGTAGATCAAATTTATCAATGTTTTCTTAAGTTTATTTTAATTCGCGACGCTTTGTCAGAGTTATTCTGACTTCATCAGGCAATCTTAAAGTACTCATTGAAAACACATAGTTTTGTGATTTGAATTATTACATCTGACATTTGACAAATATAAATTGGAGTTTAAGATAAGTACTAACATGTCTTTTCGTTTCTTCGTTTGTAAACAATATTTTTTTATAGAAATTCTTAAAATAATTTCATAGATAAATTACTATTAATAAGCAATCAATTACTAATATTAATCCACAAAATTTGATTTTCATATGTAAAACTTAATTTTTATTTTATTCGGCATTAACCTGTTATCCACTTCGTCTGCGTGGCATATTAATTTCACGATAATATTTTTGGCTGTGATTCACCACTCGCTATGAAATATGGGAATAGTCAAATTTAATTTAGTTTTCCTACTACAGAAATTTCTTATATCTCAGTAAAAAATAGGTATCCACAATGTAAAGAGTACATGTATCGTAAAAATAAATTGTTAAATTAAAATTCAAAGACCGATTTTTTAATCCACACGATTATGTAGACTGCTTTTTCCATCTTTCAATTTCATGTACGAGTTATCTTCTTTCATTCTTACTCTCTTAATTTTCTCTCATTTTTGAAATTTTTCTACCAAAATGATATGGACCCTTTTGCGAGTGGGGCAAGTGGTTGTGTCAAAAAAAAAAAAATAATCTTTCATCAAAATCGGTATAGAGGATACACTGATAAATATAAAAAAGCAGGAATATCAACTGAAAGTTATTTCTTTTTCTTTTTTTAGTTAAATTTGTTTAGATTCCACTATTCATGTTCTTATCCATGCTTTGTATAATATAACAGTAAATGAATCTCCTTTTTAAGGATATTAATTACTTGATGTTTTTATTTTATCTCCATACAACGTTTCGCTACTTTCGTAGTTTCATCAGGTACTATAACATACAGTAACAGGTTAATTATATAAATATACACAATTAATGAAAATTTAACTAACAGATTAAAATAAACTAATGTAAAAATAAGCATATCATACCTCAATAACAAAACATCAATCGTTAAATTCATGTATAATAATTAATTTCTATTCAATTAAAACATGAATTATTAAATATCTTAAAAAAAAGAGATTCATTTACTGTTATATTTGTTTAGATATATTAATTTTAAGGTTGTGAGGGATCTAACTTTTAAAACTTTTAGAAGTTTGTTTTTATGAAAATAACAAAAGTTTAAAACACCCAAAAAGTACCTACTTACGATATTTCTTATTGATAGACTAGAATAAATAATTAAAACTGTTTATTTTTCATACTCAATTATTCTAAAATATTTAACAAGTAAAAAATAGTTCTCTTAGCAGATCAGCTGATCGACAACACTGCTAATTAGCCAGGTTGAACAAAGCCGGCTAATTTGTACAGAATTATATTGCCTAATTGTATGGATTTAATTTGATGATGCAAATTGATGCTATTTTTATTCAGAAAGTAGAATTTATGATAATAATAATTTCGTGTTTTGACTTGTTATTAATAAATTATACGTATTGATTCTCTAAATAATAAAATTGAATACATATTAAATTTCAATGGTTTTGTAATCGCTTTGTAAACATTGTAAACACCTAAGTGATAATATTAGCATACAAATTATGAAGCAGGAAGACAAAACTTAGGTGTGTTTCCCATATATTTATTCAATTTTAATGAGTTTCAGTCAATAATTCCAGTATTTAACAATAAATTGTTGCAATTTCTTAATGTTTCCAAGTGTCATGGCCGCCTTTTCAGCCGAAACATGCACAATTCCGAGGGCTAAATATATCATTGCATTAACAATTAGCCCAGCTTACCTTGATCTAATAGTCGGGCTGCATTTGGGCATTTTCCGTGGTCCAAACTAATCTTTTCTGCTAATAATTCGCGGACATATTCCGCTGCTTTTTGCGCTGCCGGGTTATGTTCATCACCTCCTTCATCTTCATGGGAATCCTCGTTTTTCGTGATATTTTCAGATGAGACGCTTTTCCGTTTAAAGTCACTGGAATTCGAGCCCGAATAATTGTTATAGTCCCCGTTAGAATCATACTTTTCCGCCATAGTTTAATTTCGATATTGTTTTATTAAAAAAAAATGTAAAAAAAAACCTTTCTATATTAAAGTGATCTTATAGACGTCAAACACACACGATCAGCCGCTGGTGGATGACATTGCGGCTGCGTCACTCATGTCTAAATAGAAGCGTTTGGTTGTTTCATTCTGTTCGTTACGATAGTGTATTTTGTGATCTTTTTCCCACTGACGCCACGTTCACTATGTGAAGTTTATAACGGATACGACTGTTATTTCCCCATAAAAATCCGTAATCAACTATGTTCTGAGCTAGGCAACGATTTTCACATTGAGAAAAGCCTAACATAACCTATTGAAAATAGAGCTTTGAGCTTTATCAATAAAGGGACAAACTAATAGTTATAACATATTATTAAACTGAAAAATGTTTTACTTTATTAATTTTTTAAATAAAATTCAGTTTTAATTAAAAATAAAAACATTTATTTGTTAGTATTTTGATTAGTTCATAGGATACGTGAGCTTTACACAAAAATTTTCTCAATACAAACGGCTGAGCTTTCAAACTTTTATGAAACCTTATTTTTCCCGAGCTTTTATAATAAAAAAGTGAATAATTTGGTAGTTGTTTTGTGGAATATTTAAAATGCATTTTCAAATATTGTAAATATAGTAATTTGATTAATATTCATAGGATATGTGAGCTTTACTCAAACATCTTCCCATAACAAATGACTTTAAAACTTTTACGAAACCTTCTTTTTTTGAAACTTTCATAACAAAAAAGCGGATTATTTGGTAATTGTTTAGTGGAATATTTAAAATGCATTTTCAAATATTGTAAATAATAATTATTTATCTCCTCTTTTTCAAGGATTTTTTTTATTTTTGTACAACACATTTTATAACCGAATTTGCATAATAATAATAATAATATTACTAACAACAATGGTTAAACTTGCCCCTTATCGCATACTGTTATGCATTTGACAACCGGTTTTCGTTTCTGAATGCATTCTCTTTTGTTAATGATTTTAAAGTATGAAATTTCTTCTCTTTATTGAAGAAAAATAGTTTTTCATCATTCAATTATAATTTTTATGAAACGCTTATGATAATTTCTTATTTTTTTCTTTATTAAATAATTTAAGAAACCGTTTTATTCGGAATTTTTTAATTCAATTCAAAGTCTTATTTCTTATTATCAATACCTTAAACATTTTATATTATAAACTTTACTATATTGAAACCCATTGAAAAAAACCAAGATAAATTACTTTATGAAGAGGCTTAAGAAACATTAACGAAACGTTGCCTAAAATTGAACAGATAAATTAAGAATTTTACTGAAACCTAATTTTTAATTTATAATTAGCTGTCGCCTGTGACTTCATCTGTGTAATAAAATATGTCAATAGCAATACTGTTTTCCTTTCCTAACTGTTGTGAAAAGAAATGCTTTTATATTCTCCTATTTAATTTAATTAAAAATTTAGTGATTCATAAGATTCGGAAACCCTTTTAACGGTTTCAAAAGCGAATATCACCCCAAAAATTATCTTTAATAAACACTGGATAAATGTGAATTTTGTACACGCATCTACAATCTGGATGATCTGTTGATAGTTTATCCACCATGTGAAGCAAGACTTGATGATTTTTATGAGTTTTTCTTTCTCACCGTACGTATAATAAAGTACAAAATTAGTTTCTAAATAGCTTGAAATTTTTGAACAATTCTATGATCCATAAGTTTATTACAAACCGTATACACCTAAAATCCTTCTCCGAAGTAGGAAAGGACACTGCCCTGTTTAAACAAAGGTATTTAGGGGCATTTTGAAATCATTATATTTAAAATTTCTTTAATAACTTTAAACAAATTTTAATGAGTTTTTTGAACACTTAAAATGTCTTTAAATGCCTTTTTTAAGCATGATGGATAACGGAAGATAAAAAAATTGTGAAAAATTCGCTAACTACCTTTAAATTACGTTCACAAACAACTCATTCTTGTATCACTCAGCATTTTCTCTAAATCTCTTTTGAAAAAAAAGTTCTAATAATATTGAATCTACCCGAAATTTTGCAAAAAATTAACCAAATTTACACCAAAAAGACCACAAGACCCTAAAACGTTTCGGACCAAGCTTTCAAATCTCTCGCTTTTACTGGACATGGGACAGGGGAATCCTATATCTTTTTAACGCTATATTAAGAATGTAATACTTTTCTCGAGCTTAAAAAGAAGCTATTATTTTAACTCTAAGACCATGCATAATTCTTACTAAATCCGGTTCGTACAAAAGCATCAGTCTCCTTTAAATTCATCGTATCTTTCCTTAATAAAGACATTAATGACTTAAAAATCATCTGCTGCATCAATTTGGCTTCAAAGCTTCAACTACGTACAAAAAATCAAGTCCAAAGAATGGCTAATGAAACTCAAAACGCCCTGAAAAATAAACAACTTTGCATAAGCAATTTCCTCAATATGCCACGAGCGTTCGATACAGTGCATCCTATTGGTCTGCTTTCCAAAATATTTTCCTCAAATATCACCGAATTCTAATATTTTACTTATGCGGCAGATACTTTCGCATCCGATTCGGAAACAAAATTAGCTCCTGCCTGGAATCTCGTAAGAAAGTGTTCTTGGATCATCTATCTAATATTCCCAAATGATTTCCTAACAAACAACAAAATAGTAACCACCACATTCGCAGGCATTACTACTATTCTCTTTTCAAGCAAAAATAGCAGAGCAATTCAATATTTACAAACCTTCTTAAATATCATAACAGGGCTAGTACGATAAATGGGGAAAAAATCAGTTCAAGCCATCTTCATCTTCAAACAACAAAATCAATGGCAAATTCATTTCACTAAGAAAGTTTGCAAGATGTCTAGGAATTCATCTGAACAGTAGGCTTATGTAGAAAGAACATATACTAAAAAAGAAGAAGAAAAAAAGAAGCAAATATGAATCACTTATTACTATAAAAATGGATAACGGATACAAATTAAAAATTAGCACTGAATCTTAATAAGTAATCTACAAAACAATAACAAAACCTTTTGGACATATGGCCTTAAACCGTGAGGCACAAGTAAAAATAAAATTTGCAAATTATAGATCGCTGTCATTCTAAAATCGTAGAAGCTATACTTGATGTTCCCAAATATGTAAGAAACGCAATTATTCTTAAAATCACGGGTAAGTTTACGAAAATCAAAGCTTTTGAAGTCTTTTCAAAAGTTTTTAGCCAATGGTTGAATCATATAATTTTTGCAGTTGTTGCAAAATGCACAATTTTTTTCAGTTTTTATATCTTCGTAATAATTGCGAGATTCTAAATAAAATCGTATTCAAGTACAAAATAAACAACTTTTCTTCTTTGGTTTTTCCTCTTTTATTTGCCATAAATTTTATTAGGAGGAGGCCGTAAAATTTCTGCCTATTCTCTTTTATGATTTTTCCAATTAATTTTGAAAAATATAGTTTCATTTCAACAAAATAAAAATTTAACTAAAACTTTATGTAGTAAGAAGTTCTGAAATTCTTTACAATTAAAAGTCAAACTTTTTTACCAAGTTTATTGGATTTTTTGAAAATTAAACGTTAATTTTATAGACATTTCAGCCAATAAAGAGCACCATATTAAGTTTTCAAAAACACTAAAAACATTTTATAAATTTATAAAAAAATTTCAACAAAGAAATCGATGTGAAGAAAAAATTTAATTTATATTAGTTTTTCGTGACTTCTAAAGTTCTTAGACGAGATGGTAGGTATATTTTTTTTACGAAATTTAAAGGTCACAAAAAATATAAGCAAGTTTTTAACTTTCAGTATAATTTCTTAGGAAAAAATGAATAATTTTTCACTTGGATGGCAGTGTTTTTCAAGTTTCCCATGGTTTTTAAAGTTTTCTAGTTAAACGTTATTTTCGTATTATGATGATAATTTTTTACCTATATTTTTATTTTAAAAAAGAAACACTTTAACAAGTCTTCCAGACGTTGAATGTACAGGTGTTAACTGTGAAATTTCTACCTCCAATTAATTCGTTTGATAAGATTTAGATAGACTAATATTGATTGTAGATTGACTTGTACTTACGTAATGTATCCACCACAATTCATAAATATCTTAAATTGATGAATTACTTCCACAAGAAACTTTTGGGTGCTATTTCATCAATATGCAAATCATTATACACAAATGTGGTATAAATGTAAATTCCAATTCCACAAAAGTTGATAATCCAAACCTTATCCGGTGCATTGCCATAGAATAAACAAACAGTTTTATAGACGATTCAATGTATTAAATCTTTTATTTTACTGAAATTTAAAAATAAAGTGTTGTTAATATATTATAACAGAAAAGGTAAGCTCAATGGTGAAGGAAAAGTTCACCCCATCTCGTTTTTAAAAAGTGAAACTTTTTTTTTACCTATACCTTATACACTCTTCTATGTTTAACCGAATGTATATCTAGGGATGTGAACTTATAACTTTTATGCTTTATAGTTTGTGAAAGTTTACTAAGAAAAACACTCAAATATAAAATAAAACATAAAATGACGCGACAAGCACAAAGTTTTGTGCCTTTTATTTATGTGGTATTAAGAAAAACGCCCCCAAAGTAAATTTAATGTGCCGAATATTTCTTCAAGTTGTTATTACACTCTAATGGTTCTAACCAATAGTAAAAAACACAAAAAAAAAAAACTAACTTTTTTATTCATTTTGGTTTGTTAATCTATGTTTTTATTTTAAACAATTTTAGGTACTATTCCAGTACATTAAATATCCATTGCTTAGACTTGATGTTACTTAATAATTTTCTTTTTTTTGGTACAAAATGGGATTTATGGAAAATTCCTTTATAAAGAAACGCTTAGCAGTTTAAATTAGCAAAGAATGTCTCTAAAAGGTTATCCGGGACACTATTTTGGGTGCATGGTGTCATAAGATTAACGATGGAAAATACCATCAAGGAATGGATCTTTGAAAATCACTGCTCTATGTAGAACGTCATCCGACAAAAGCACAGTCAAAGGATGATAAGAAAAATATCCCTTAATCTGACCTCTGAAATATTTGACTTCACCAGAAAACAAGTTAGAATGGTAAAGGGTCCAAAAATCAACCACTGGGGACTGAAGAAACCCCTGCATACAATTATAAGTGGGTGATCAAACCAGGAGATTCTACCAGACAGAGGATGAAACTGCAAACCACTTCCCACATTCTTTAAAAAGCACCTCTTTGGTTAAAGAACGAGGGGTAACAAATTCTGGAATATAAATAGTCGAAAATACTTAGTAAACCGGTTAGTGAAGTTTGTTCAGCTACTCTATCGTAATTTGGTGAAATCAAGACCTAGGAAACATAATAAGCCCTAAGGCTGAAGTGTTAAGTCAAAATTATCCCCATTTTAGAAGTCCATACTAAATAAAAAAGGGAATTTACATGGCATATGTCAGTAAAAGTCTCAGTCGTCTTGATTTTTGTGGACATATTCATCAACTATCGTCATATTTCAGATAATTTACATAAAATTTTGATAAATGATACTCTTCAACCTTCCTCATGAATAATTCCACCTATTGGTGAAAATCATCATATGATAATTCGATCAGCAATTTTTAAATTTATCACGTTCAGACAAACGGACCCATTTTTAACCTTATTTTATTACATGTATAAATTTATTTAGCCAATTCTCAATTCACCCAAACATCGTTTAAGGATTCTACTCTCTTTGAACACCAATTCAGCTTTAGACAAAATAACTCATTTATAGAACAGGGCCACAGGATAGTATAAATTATATGAAGTTCCTTTAATGAAAAAAAATATGGTTTCGCAACTTTTTTAGATGTCATCGAAACTTTCGAAAATGTGTGGAATCCTGGTCTCCTAAGCAAAATAAGACACCAAAATAGGAATACTTTTTACTCTTTAAATTTTACCTCCATGACAGAATATTTTAATAAAGAGTAAGAAGTACATTATATCCCTCGACGAGTTAGAGCCGGAGTGGTATCACAGAGTTGCGTACTGGGGTCATTAATTTTCCTTGTAAACATTACACACTATCCACATAGCTACATTTGCAGACGATACGGTCATCCTAACTATAGGCAACAACGCAGAAAGGGCCAGCATAAAGCTCCAAAGGCACCTGCCAAAGTTTAGCGAATGGACTCGGCAATGGAGAATATGGGGTATGTGGGATATGGCCATGGCATAAACGAAGGTAAATCTGTCCACGTTATCTTAATAATAAGACGAGACACGTGCTCCCTCCGTTTACCTCAGTGGGATACCATTGCCCCAATTAAATGAATTAAGTATTCTTGGAATGCATATTGTAAGAAGTTTAACAAAGACGAAACAAAAAAATAAAAAAAAAGTATTAGCTAATAGTATGGAGACTATACACAGGAGACCGAACTCTTATGGCCTGCGAGCCTCAAAAACGAGACGAAAATGGTAAAGGTACCGAATTCGTGAGGTGGCCATCAGGCTGCTCTGCTGTACCACTTTTAAACGGAGAAATTATATTTTCAAATAAAAATCGATTGAATTTGGTACTTCAGAGTCACCACCGGCGAAAACGTGAAGTAGGTACTTTTAACGTTTTGGTCACATTTCGTTTACACGGAGTTCGGTCTCCTGTGTATAGTCTCCATAGATAATAGGCAAGAGATCACGCTTCTCAACAGAAAGTAAATTGCTGCTTAATAAAGCGATATTGAAACCATTTTGGACGTTCGTGGTACAACTCTGGGGAATAGTCGTAAATTTGGGTATCGATATGATATAGATATATTAATCAAAAACTTTAAGATTCTTTTAAAAATTCGCCAAGCGCCATGATACATAAATAATGCTCACCCATATGAGGATCTGTAAATGAGAACGGTGAAGGATGAGATCAAAAGATGGAGTTCTGCAGAAATTGGAAAATCATCCAAACCCCTTGGCACTAAACCTGCTCAATAGTGAGATGAAAAATTGGTTAAAAAATGGGAAATCTTCAAAAATAAGTAAGGCATTGATAAAAAGCGCCAGAGTTACACACTACAATTTAGATGATAGGCCGCTGGAGTTATTCTTCCAAGAAAATATCTATTCAGCCCACTTACGGGGTACTAATTGCACTTAATCCACAAAATTCCTATATACGAGTAGCTAGTTAAATTATCTCACATAACATAAAATATTTACTGCAATTTACAACAAAAAAACCAAACTATAGCTACATTTCTGTTTCAAAACATAAAAATTGAATACAGTAATTTCTTTATTATTTGGAAAATATATCAATATTTTGATAACTTTTAAACGAGACAATTCTATTAAAGCGCGCTAGCTGTGGCGTTCAATTCCCCGAATACACTTTTTGCTCGTATTTTATTTTCGTGTTATCGAACAATATTTCAATTTCCTTCAAACAAATAAAATACCAATCATTAAAACAATAAAAAAAGCTCTCCTCGATGTTCAACATCGATGTTTCAAATGTAGATGTACCTACCTACGTATACGAATAAAATTCGCATCGTGGATTTTTAGAAAAATACAAATAAGCAGCTCAAAATGAACTCGACGCTATCATCTATTTATTTGTTCAATATAGTGGAAAAATAGCACTCACGGTTGTGTACGCTATACGCGAATAAACTTTTTGTTCATTAAAATTTTAATTCAATTTTCCATTTTTCAAATTCGAAATTTCCAAAGCAGGATTTTAGTATTATATATTCATGAATATTTTGATTTTTTTTAGTTCTTGCATCGTGAACGATGGTCGCTATATTTTAAAGAAAATGCATTGCAACTTCTTTTTTTTTTTTAAATAAAGGTTCAGACTACTTAATGGTAGTAATTCAAATATAGATTATCTAATCCGTTTTCTAGACTGTGTACCTTAATTGAACTATTTAAGTTTTCAAATTAATTTAATTTCGTCTTTATTACGACGCGTTTCAACAGCTTTTGGCTGTCATCATCAGGTATCTAATGATTATTTTGTTAGTTGTAAACAAATTTCATATAGGTTGTTTGTTTAATATAGTTTGTTGTTAAGGATGTTATTTGGATCCAGTTTGTGAGCTTTAATATTTCATATTCTTCTAGGATGTTCATATGTGATCCTTTCTTGCAAATATGTAGTGGCCTAAATTTTTTTTCGAAATTTAAGCATTGAAGATTTTTGTTATAAAGGTGTTTTGTAAAATTTAAAGTTGTTTTTGAAGTAGGTTTCTTGGATGTATGTTCCTATAACTTGTTTCGAAAGATCTACCAATATGGCTAATGTAGAATTTTTCACAGGAACCACATTTAATTTTATATATTCCGGTTTTATTTTTCGTTGTAATTTGATTGTTCTCCAATGGTTAAAGAATTTTAATTATGTTGTTGTTTGTTGAAAATACCGTAAACAAGTTGACGCCAAATATTATTTTTTTTTTAAAAAAACCGAATGCCAAAAAATTGCTCATGAATTGCTCTTTCGAAATACACAATTGCTCCACTGCTATCATTAATCATTAATTAATTAGTCGTAATTAAAAAAACAAAATTTAATTTCCGATTATCTCTAATTATATGGACTTATTTTTATTGTAATTGGTGCCAAAAAATTGCTCATCCTTTTTTCTGATAATAATGATGAATTTTTTGTTCATAAAATCGTTTTTAATTAATTAATAAAATAAATAATTGTTTTATGGCTTTAAGCCTGCGAGTAATAATTGTGACGTCATCGTCGCGCGACAATTTGCTTGCCGCTTTTATGAGGACAAGCCATAGTGACTTATTAGGTTACATGTGTACACATCCATGTAAACAAAATTATATTGTTGGCTTAATTATAAAATAAAAAAAAGGATAAAATAGAAAAAAGGATGAGCAATTTTTTGGCACCAATTACAATAAAAATAAGTCCATGTAATTAGAGATAATCGTGAATTAAATTTTGGTTTTTTAATTACGATAAATTAATTAATTAATGATTAATGATAGCAGTGGAGCAATTGTGTATTTCGAAAGAGCAATTCATGAGCAATTTTTTGGCATTCGGTTTTTAAAAAAAAAAATATTTGGCCTCAACTTGTTTACGGTGTTGAAAATGCGATATTGATGTTATTTTTCTTTTGGAAGTTGGCGATTGTAAAACTAAATATATTATTGAAGTTTGATTTTATATTTTTTTGTTTTCTTTTAGTGGAGTTGGAAGAATGGATTTTTTAGTAAATTTCGATATTATTTTGTTTTCGATTGAGTTGTTGTATCCGATAGTAATGACTATATGTTTAATTATCTTAAATTCTTCTTCACGAACTTTAGTGCTAAGAGGGAACTTAATCGCTCTGTATACTAAACTGTTGTAAACTGCCATTTTTTTATTTCATGGGTGAAATGATGTTTTATGAATGGTTGTGTTCGTAGTTGTTGGTTTTTTGTATATATTGTATAACAACTTTCCATTTTCATTGGTGATCGTTGTGTCTAAAAAGTTAATTGTTCCATTTAGTTCGGATTCTGAAGTGAATTTTATTTTCTGGTTAATTTTGTTCAGATCGGAAACCATATTGTTAATCTGTCGAGTAGTCATAATAGTAAAATAATATAAAAGTATCGTCTACATCATGGGAGGCTAACTCAATGTTAATTTTTTGTTCCTCCAAAAGGTCTACTTCTTCTGGCCAATTACCGATGGCGCTAGTTTAGTAGCACAGCCGATAATAACGATATCTTCTTTTAATCAGTTTGGATTTAAGCGCCATTTTCAAATTTAATTTATTCCTGAAATATTTTATATAGAAAATTGAAAATTTGATTGAAAGTTACATTTTATTTACAAAAATTGAAATACAAAACATAACATTACTAAGCATTGAAAATGTTAAATTGCTTAAAACGAAATATGATCAATACAGAAAACTGGACAATGATTTTAGAAATAGTAATAATTATAAGTTTAAATTTTACATTGTTCAATTTCCTTTAATTGAAGTAAATTACAGACAACATGTTAAAGTATACTTCAAAATACGTTAATTTGGAAATGACAGCTAAATCCTGGAAATTATCCTTCTCGATTGCCATGAATTGCGACGACTTAGAAAAATCGTCGAATCGTTACTGAAACAAATTTAATTCACTTAAAAAAATAAAATTCCAATGAGAGTAGGTAGTAAATCCCGAGTTTGAATTTCAAACATATTTGGGTTTGCCACAAAACAGTGGGTCTTAGCTACTAAATAAATACATACCTTTGTAATAATCTTGAGAAGTAAAAAAATGTATTTGATTGTGGTGACTTTTTAACATAAAACATACAACACTGCCTACAAAGATACATACGTTTCCTATAATGGAAGACCGCGACAATGAAAATCGATGAAAAAATGCGATTCCAAATAATTAAGATCGACAGCTGTTAAGAGCGTCAGTTTTACTTTGAAATGAAAAAGTTCGTTCAGATTATTTCACTACTACCAACATCTTTACTTTTACCAACCTTCTATTTTTTACCCCAGTTCTGTATCATTTAAAACTAGAAATATTGCTTTCCGCGCCATCTCTAGTTGGCCAGGCTAAGTTTCAGATTTGGGAACAAAGTCTGCCATAAGAGTTAGACCCCCCTGGTCTACATATCTTCCATAATTAGACATCGGATTATGCATTATATGCAAATGGATATAATTCTATTTTTATAGCGTTATTGCATACTTTGTTTTTTTTTCCGGTATTATGCCGTCGACACGTCCCCCTTACGTCAAGCTCTGAAAGTATTGTACCCAATATTACTTCATATCACCTGACTAGCCCACGGATTATATCAAGTTGCGGAAAAGATCAGAAACGAGCTCGGGATAGTCAATAAATTAATTTCTTTTACAAAAAAGGGCTTTTAAAAGCACTATGGCGACTACAACCATATAAAGAGCTACTACGAAACGTAACACTACCCCCAAAATCAATTTTAACACGCTGGGATGTTCGGTAGAAAGCTTTGCTGTTTTATGCTGAATATTTCGAAACCATAAAAGAAGTAGGTCGAAAATTTGAAAGATCAGACACTATTGCAATCAATTCAAGCCAGCGGGTATTTGAGAATCCTTCAATCAACAAAATATATTCTACTTAATGCAACACATTTCAGCGATAAGTATGCTCGATGCAATTGTGAAGCTAGAAATATTCCTCGGTGCAAGTCCATGGAAATATTCGAAAAAATGATTAAACAGAATAACGCCTTTTCGAGTTAACTATTGCAATGGATTCGTGGCAAATTAAATGCAGTTTTGTGTAAAAACCCCCGTCCTCAAGGAATAAAGAAAATTGATGCATTTATCAACGGCACTTCTGAAGAGATCTCCGAAAATTCCGCTAAATTTAAAATTCTATCCGGTAACGCAAATTGACGTCGAAAGTTCATTTTTAGCTTTTCTATTATTTCACCTATGTGGCCCAATTGTGGATCTAAACCATTCAGGATTCCACTCAAATATACACTGAAAATTTCTGGAGAATAGGTCTGACAGCTTGGAAGAAGTTCAGTACTGTACATATGTACAGAAGAATTATAAATGTTAAGATAAATATAATGTGAAAATAAACTTAAATTCAAAAAATTAATGCTTTTTTAATTTTGCATATTTTGCCCATTTTTATGGCATATTTGAATGCACATTTTGGCATTTTGATAGTGCATATAATCCGATGTCTATCAATAATATATTATTTTATTTTTGTAGGTGTTGTTCATAATATATTTTTATTTTCAAGTAATAGATAATAAAATTCAGATCTCAGGTTTTATTAAATAAGAAGACAATTCAAGTTGTTTAAGATCGGTTTTTTTATTTAATATTTTTTAATATTCAAATTAGCTAAGTTTCGTTACGTATCGTAACTTCATCAGGCTTCTTGAATCACAAAAAAAAAAATGTAACGAAACGTAGCTAATTTGAATATTAAAAAATATTAAATAAAAAAAACCGATCTTAAACAACCTGAAATGTTTTCTTATTTATTTCCAAAGTGATTAATGTAAATGTCAGCTAGTAGTCCTGATAAAGGGGAATCCATGGCCAAGTCTTCCTTTTGGAAATAAAATTTTTGATTGAAAGTGAAATAGTTTTGTTGTAAGATAGTGGTTAAGAAGTTCATTATGTCGTTGATTACAATAATATAATTATATTTTTTTGATGTCATTAGATTATATTCCACAATTTTGATTGTTTCTTCAACAGGGAAATTTGTGTATAAGTTGACAATGTCAATAAATTATTCATTAGTTTATTAATTGTGACTCGGAAATAAATAACATATTTATCAATGTTTTCAAATTGAATTGGAAGGTAATTTAAGAAATGTAAGGTAGTTACCTAAACATATTTCAATAGGAAAAACGTTCGGTTAAAAAAGTAAATCGATTTTTCTTCGACAATTCAAGAGAATAAAATAAATATTCAGTAAAACAATGAAGGCGTTTCAACGTGGCATACGATATAGATATATACGACAATACCCATATGAGATCTATTAGAAGTGAACGTATTTGAAATTCTAAAACGGAAACAAATTCCCCAATTCGGTTAATAAATAAAATGCAAACAGATCGACTAAGGCACCACAAATACTGTTGCGTCACGTGGCACAGCGAAATAAAGAATTTCCGTGTTAGTTCTTAAGCGGTCGTTGCACATTTTCAACGTTGCATACGACATTGCATCTAAAATTTTCACGATGATGTAACAAACATACGAGGACTTAACCACTAGACCAGACCCATCAACGTGAATAATTTATGCGCGCGAAAAATAAAGAAATAAAATGCTGGAAACGATGAGACTGAATGGGAAGAAAACGGAAAAAAATCAGACTGATTTCAAATATACGACTTACTTCGAATTTTCTAGGTAAATATTGAGAAAGATCTCGGCTCCTTCGCTCTGACTGACGTGGCATGCACGGGGATGAAGCAGCATTCCGTGTGGTTAAATTCAGGTTTTCTCTGGGGGAAAATTTATGACTTTTTATGTACAAGTTACATGCATAAGTTATGGAAATGGAGATATGCTCTCGTGAAGTTTTGCATTCATAAATTAAAAGGATAAATCTTTCAATAAACCATCAGAAATGTCTTGTTAATTTTTGCTCGTGATTTCTTATTGTTTTCAATGCGAGTATTAGTCTCAGGTTAAACTAAGTATTACAATTAGAAAAATAATTTCCATTTTTGCCGAAAGATAACTTAAAATTCTTCAAGTATTCATTGGTTTTTTCGTCTTTTAAATCACGTAGAAAAGGGCACTCAAATTTATAAAATTGTTTGATACAAATCAATTTTAAAATTTTTCAAATTTTTGTCTTTTACCGAGGATTCCTTGCACTGTGTGTAACATTACCTGCATTTCTTAATCTCAAAATCTGCCTTCTTCATGTCATTAATAAAATCAAATAGAACTTTATTGTCCCCAAATCATGTTTTTTTTCAAATATTTTTAAGAATCATCAACTAAACTCTCATAAGATTACAAATAAAGATTATCAAATATTGTAAGAATGGTTAATTTAACGACAAGATGCATTTCATATCATTAAAAAAATAAGCAAACTTTGGTTTTCCTGATTTGGTTTATATTCTTCCCTATCTTTCCCTATCTTAATAAATGCAATATCTATTATTATACTAAGAAAAGAGAAGAAGTATGAAAACTTATTACTTTAGTAAATTATTAAAGTACAAGATATTAATAAGTATTTTATTTATTTCCGAGTAACAATAACTTAATGGATAATAATATATGTCTTATGAGACTCAATTTCTTCTTTATTACTAATAAAGAATATATTATATATTAGTAATAAAGAAGAAATTGAGTCTCATAAGACATATATTATTATACATTATTTTATTACAAGGTATTAATTTGAAGCTCAGATCATTTATTTGCCAACAAGTAATAAGCAGCCTTCTGGTGGCCGAGTGGCCTAGGTGGCCGCTTCAAAACTGGTAGGTGTTGGGTTTAAATATTGTATCGAGCTAATTTTCAATATTTCCTGATAATATGGATTTTTATTATCGCTAGAGCTACTTAAGACTTTAGTAGTAGGGATTGCAATCCAACAAAGTGGGATTCCGCGACCAGCGGGATCCAGCTGAATTTTAGGCTCTGCGGAATCCCGCAATATCTTGCGGATCAACAATGCGAATCCGCAAGCATCAGTAGGTGCAAATTTATTCAAATTGCCGCCTTTAATTTACTCAGCGACGCGTTTTACGAGCGACGTTGCCGTTAGGTATTGCAATCCAGCAAAGTGGGATCCCGCAATCCAGCGGGATCCAGTTCAATTTTAGGGGAGATTTCGGGAATCCCCTGGATCCCGTTGTTACAAAGTCAATCAGGTAAAAATCCCGCGGGATTGGAAACAGTGTGGGATTGAAATCCCTACTTAGTAGTTATAAAGGAACGGTAAATAACGAGCGAAAAAGAGAACATAATAATCATGAAACTAATAATAAGATGCTAACACTAGTCAACACTAGTCAAAAACTAACAGTTGCAAAAATTATGGAAACCACCATCAATATAATGAATAAATTGACAGTAGTTCTAATAGTATAAATTAATTCATTTTCTATGTTACAGTGCAGAATAGATTTGAAGATTTGAAACTACATACCTTTATAAATTATACACAAATAATATTTAACCATTTTTAGTTTGAATAATGTCTTTGGTCTCCTATGAAGTGAAAAAACCCTGTCTTTGGTGACTAAATTTTTTGAAAAATACACTTATATGAAATACAAGGAATAATGATCCGCCATCTAGCGATAATGATCGAATTATAAATGGTTCGGATATAAAAACGTACTCATTTTTCGAAATAGAAAGCGTTGATCTTAAATGGTTTTAAAGCTCAATTTATGCCCAATATAAACTTACAGGGCCTATTCTTTTCAATTTTAAGTAAATCTAAAATTAAAATTATTGGATTAATTCTTAAGCGTTCATCTAAATATTCTGTTAAAGTCTAAAAGTGTTCATTTATCTATATGTTCAGTGGTTTCAGGTATCAATGTTCATCCGGAATTCCGAACTCTAAAAGTTTCTACGATCAATCAATTAGAAGTTTTCAAGATATGGGAATACCGTCATATCTTTTGAATCCCTTGATCAACTTGAGCAACGAATGATAGCCTTGAATGTCAACTGCAAAAGGACAAGGTCGTTATTGCTATCATAAAACGACTTAAAATCAAATATTTCGAGTAAATAGTATGGAATTCTAAATATGAGTTCTGGGAAATGATCATAGCACGATTGGCATGTTGAAGGAAAAAGAAGAATATATTTGGATGAAAATAAACAGCCTAGTCGGCATAAAATGTGGAGGAGCTTTTCCGTATTATAAAGGCCAGGGGTAGATTTAGAAAAAACGTTGATGGTTGCCTACGTGTAGGTTGGCTTGGGAAATGACATCAAACGCGGTACCCTAAAAAGTAATTTACATAGGTTTTCAATACACGCAATTAAAAGGTTTTATGGTTCTGACCTTACTTGGAGCAATTATTTTATTAATTTTACTGTTTAAGGTAAATGTTGGTTAAAAATGAAGGTAAAAGATGCTCAATAAATGAACATAAGATTATTAGAAATTTTCTTATGAAATTTATTAGTTTTTATATTTCTTTTCAGGAAAACATTAAAGATTTACTGATTTTAGTACTCTAAGGTCCTTCTGTTTGGAATAGTAATTTTATATTCAAGTAAAAAGATTATATATTTGTTTAAGTAGGTACTTAACGATTAAAAGGTTTTTACCAGTTTCAAAAAATCGTTTTTCCCAAAAATATTTTTGTTATATTATAAAATATGTATAATTTAATTTTATGAAACGCTTCATTTAATATTCAAAAACGAACGAAAACGTGAAAAATAATTTTGGAGTGAATTAAAATTTTAAATTAACCATGACGGCGTATGTACGTTATCTATTGAAGCGTATAACGTTTCCTACAGGTTGATCCGGTCGTAAAATGTAGTATTTAAATATTCCTAGAGTTATAAAAGACTGTATTCGTACCGCATTGAATAGAAAATATGAGTAAATAAATGTCGACCGAAATTCCCTTTTTATTGTTGTTGTTTTATCCCAGCTACAATGATTTATAAAATAGTGGCGAACAATTCTCTGTATGGAATTTCGAGCGACTGTATACATTCGATGAATTGATTTTATTTTGAAATTTATGTCAGCCCGATCCCCGTTTTACGACCAATTGACGGTTTTTACAACATTTCGCGAAAGATTTCATCCGACAAGATGGTGATGGGGACGAAGACGTGGTATATGAGGGTACGGTCGTCCTATGCTGGGAAATTCAAGGGAAAATATTTCGTAGTCGACAAGGTCTACAAATTGTATAACTAAACAACAAAGTCACGTGTCAAAAACTTCATGCTATTCGAAAATTTTGATTTTTAAATTTATCATGAAATGCTTCTTATGAATTTCAAATGGATCGCAGCTATACCAAAATATATAACATTGTAGTTCACATACAAAGTATTTTCCATTCAATTTTATGTATTTTTATTGAAGAATTTTGTTAATTCTGGTCAAAAAACTATCAATTTTTTTATTTTAAATATTAATAAAATTATTATGAGTTTAAATTGAAAAAAATGCATAAATATATAAGTATTTTCTATTGACTAGATATTCATACAAATATTATTTATGGGTCTTTTAATGTTATTACTTGAAAAATACTTCAATAATTTATATAAGCATTTGAAGTAGCTCAATCTACAATGATGCAACTATTCAAATTATGGAAAATTCGCAAGTTTCAAAGATTTGGACCATATTCACGATATGAATGGTTTAATGATGAAAAAAATGTTGTGAATCTCATGGATGACCAGAAGAACAAATATTTCCATCATAAACGAAGTAAAGCTACTAAGGTACTCTCTTCACAAACATATGAATTTCCTAACAAATCCTCGAGCTTTTTGGATATATCGAGCTTCAAACCATGGAATAATTAATGATACAGGAAACAGGAAACGTAGGAGATCACCGATCTGTTGGACAGAAATGGTGGAAAAGTTAAAGGATTTGAGTTTTTTATTCGCAGTACGGCAAGCAAATCAGTGAAATCGCTGGAAAAGGACCAGTATGAAGAATTGGCTCCAAAATGTGCATCAATATTGAAACTTATGTTTTCCTCAACTTTACTCAACAAAATTTATGTGCATTTCGCGACCGAATTTCCCGTTGATCTTAGTATATGGGACAAAACGTCCGTAGGCATGAATATTATTCAAAGTTATACATCTTAAAACTTTAAGATAATGAAGAAAAACCATTGCTAGGCTGTAAGTTATTTTACAGAGTAAATCATGTATTTATTTTTTTAATATACACTATGTTCCTAATGAAGCACTTTTGCATAAAACAACTTCGTGGAAAAAATAAGATGCAACACTTTGAAAAAAAAATAAAATGCAATTTTCGTTTAATAGTTTACCTACGTTATGTAAGGCTCAAATTTCTTTTACGTCGACTTTTATAAGGGATAGTGCTTCTTTAAGAGTAATATATATTTTTTCTGGATTATCATTCCCAGAGGACACAAAAAAATAATTTTCATTCCTTTTTTTATGTATTTTTTTTAAATATATTTTATACCCTGTTATGCTATCTAAAGCCTTGCATTGGTTTCACTTCTCCAGCTATTAAGTTTTAGAGATATGTTACATTGAATAAAAGTCAAGTAATCTTAAGGTATAAATACCTATATCTCATGGTTAAAGAGGAATTTGGTCTCGAAATATACGTAAATTGGGTTTGTACATCAAGTGGATATTAAAACCTAATGTTCGATATAGGTTCCCATTTGGGGGCCAGCTCACCATATTGATCCACTCAAACTTTTAAAAACATCCAAGTGACAATTATAAAGATCTTCATACATTGGTAACAATGTGATGTTAGAATTAAAAAGAAGAAGAAATATTAGATCGTATCAATGATCCACAATATTATAAATTAATACATTATGATACCAATTGATATAAGTTTTCCCATAAACTTTACTTTACTCCTTGCATTACTGATAAATGCATTATTGAATTGTACGTATTCTGTATTGAATTTTCATCACAAAATATAGAGCTGGTCAAAAGAGAACATTATAAAATTGAACCTCTTACACATAATTTGAAGTACTCAAACCTTATTCTTTCAGTAAAAACAAATACTTAAGTTTTACATTTGAACCGTTTATTTTGAAAGTGAGTTAAGTCAATTTCCAGAACAATCCCTATAGTGTCATTTTTTACCATAGGAAAATAAGATATTAAGGAGGAGAGAATAATTGGCGTTTTGGTTAACAACTAAAATGAAATCAGTAATTTGTCAAAATTTAGCAGTTAAATAATTAACGTACTTTGTTCTAGTTTCAAGAAGAAGAATCACCATATCGACCGTTCTTGAAATGGACTTACGCCACTTTCTAAATAAACGAGTTATTTATCGAAAAAAAAAACATAATTAATATATATGACCTGCAATATTTTGTCCATAATCTTCTTTTGTACTAATTTAAAAACTATTAAAATTATTCTATTTATAATATTTAAATGAAAACTTTCTTTAGTGATATATATACATCGACAAGTTTTTCGATAAGTTTTTTCGACCTTTTTCCTTTTTTCCACGACTATCTTCTTCCAGGAAAATAACATATAAGAAAATTGTTTGATATTTGAATCAATGAATAACATTTAGCTCATTTTGAATTCTAAAATAATTCATTAAAACATTTTTTTCGCCAGTTGAATATTTTTTTTTTTTTTTTTTTGGAAAAATGAGAAAAAAAATGCAGTTGATTTACACTTTAAACTACACTTTAAAAGATAAAAAGTCCTTATTTTAGTTTGAAATGTTATAATTTGATTGGTATTTCAGTGAATCTGCCAGATTAGCGTGGATCAGAACCATTATGGCCTGATATTGGCAGATATTGACTCTAAAAGGAAAAGCCGAATTTTATTGTATTTCCTGTAATTTTTTGGTTTCAAAATCGTTATATCGTTATAATCGCTGGACGTGGCTGATCCACGGAAATACCATTTGTTTCTCGAAAAAAAAATTATGTGAATTATTTTTAATTTTTCTGAAACAATTATTATTTTTCTTTGTTAATAATAATCAACAATAAGTAACTGACAATTTTATTGTGAATGAAAAAACAAAAAAAAATTTACGTAAAAAGCTTCAATTCTTTTTTCTGTCTTTAGGCAAGCAAAAGATTAAATTAGGTGCATAAGAAAAAATGATATTTCTGTTTTAACTACTTTTAAAACTAAACTCAAGTTAGCAATATGAAAGTTGAGTTTAAATTACTAATAAACGTACAATATTTCTATAAATTCGATTTAGTTAAAAAGTTTTTTTTCCCCATATCCGTAATCCCCTTGGGAATTTTCTTCACGTTCATAATAGAATTTATTTCGCAAATACAACACTAAGTGAATAAACGAAAAATTTTCAATAGTACTTATAATTAAATAAGATTTTCAATATCTGAATCATTTATGTATAAAAAGATATCCCATCTCTGCCAATCCCCAAGGAATTATTTAATTGACATTACGACTGAAGAAAAGCGCACAAAAAAGACTCCATATTTATTTACCAAGATATTACTCGTTGGATATTCTTTACGTTGTTTGAGAATGTATTTTATCTATGTATATATATAAAGAAGTGAGTGGGAATAGGGTGGAAAAAAGATATGATATAGATGTGGACGTCGGGAGAAGGAATTATAACGGTGAAGTTTTCCTTTAAGGGCACTTATGGTGGTGCTTTGGACGCGAGTTATCTGTTAAAGTGATGTACGCAACGCATCAGATCTCGCCTAATATTTGCGTTCTCACAATTTATCCACTTTATCATTTTTATGGATGTAAGTTGTTCAGTTCTTTGAAACCGAAGTAATAGATACCTACTTAGGGTGCTATATACACAAATAATGAAATTGCTTGAGGGACGTTTTGAAAAAAACCATCACAAATTTGGCCCTTCAAAAGACCCCATTTATTTCCGGGTGCCAATAACCATTATAGGCTTTTTGTTTTCTATTGATTATTGCCTAAGTGTATTGGAAATATTAAAAATGAACCTTTTTATAAGAGTTATGTTAAATGTCTGCAAAGATGTCAAAAGAATTTTTTATGCTTATGTTTTATTTTAAACGGGAACTAAGCTTGTTATACAAAATCGTAAATCAATTGGGGGAAAAGTTTCGAAAAGTTTTTCCCCCCTACACGAAAACGAAAGATTCGAAATAAATTGGAAAAAATAAAAATTTCATAATGTTTTTAGAGCAATTTGTAAATGTCGAAGATAACGGTCAACACTCTATCGCTATTACATCCCCAAAGTCTTGTCCGAGCACGAAATGTTCAACTTTTCATTGTAATCCATTTCCTGGCAATTTCACCTTACTGATGAATAAGGTAGCCTCGATTTGGGCCAACCAATATGTTTAGTTCTTCTTGAACATGTTCCATATGATTAAACATGCCGTGTCTTGGTGTGCATTTCACCCTCTACAATGATCGATGCACATTCCAAATTTTCAACTTGGAACAATCTGTCGGTGAATTTCACTAGAAAATTCACAAATAAACGACAACGAGTAAATTATAGATGAGGAACTGAGGGCCTCGAAGCTCGTGAAAACGATACGAAAGGGATGGAAATTGCAAAAGGAGAGAATACTCAACCCGCTGTAATGATATATTTTGATAATGTGAGGGCTATCTCAACATCTGTTTTCCAGTCCGGCTATTTTAGACTTTAACGGATGGCTCACTCGGGATGTGAAGCTTTTTCCAACAATTCACCTCAATTTTCGTTCCGTCATCCGGCAACGTGCTCTTTTGACCACTATGATATCAAACCATTTTATTCCTCTTTTTATAGAAGTAATGTTCAATACTTACTATGAAATAATTCGAGAAATGCTGCATGGCTAATGAAGAATGAATACCACGTAAAAAAAATAAGATAAAAATATTACTAGATAAATTTCTCATGATTAAATATTTTTTGTTCATACGAATTCATCACAATATTAATAAAATCATTTAAAAAAAAAAATACCTTGCGGGAAAAGAGATCTAATATTTTTACCTGAACATTAAAACAAAATTTAATGCGTATTGGATTATCCGAATTAGATCAAATATGCACCATTCTGTTCTATAAATTGCTACCATTTTAAAGGTAGCTGTACTCGTATATTGCCTCTCTAATAGAAGTCTCTAAATAACTTTTAGTCCCTATTGGCGAAAAACTCTAGTAATTGATTTTCTCAATTTTTTTGGATGCCAATTTTTTATGACTAAGAAAGCTTTGCAATGCAAGAAAAAGATGGTAATCGCTTGGTGTCAGGTCCGGACTCTATGGTGGATGCATCAAAATTTCCCAATCAAGCTCCCGGAGTTTCTGATGAGTCATTATATACGTATGGGACCTGGAGCTGTTTTGATGAAACATGACACTTCTTTTCTTGACCAATTCTGGTCATTTTTGAATAATTGTTAGCTTCAAATAGTGCTAATATGGACAGTAGAGACATGAATTTAGTGTTTGGTCAATATTGAAGCACTCGTATTAAGTTATTCTTTTCCAGTCCCATCAAATGTACAGTAGTACTGTCCTGGTCGTTATTCCTGGTTTGGTCACCGTTTGTGCTGTCTTACTGCACTTTTATCATCGTTTTTTACGATCATTGTTGCTCAATGTTGTATGCGATCCATTTCTTATGCTCAGTAACCATTCGTTGAAGAAGTTCGTTTAGTTTGGCCAAGGCTATGCAGTTGGAAAGATCCATCAAGTTTAAGATATTAATTGGTGTGGCATCCAAATATCAAACTTATTTTTGAAACCAGCATTGTGCAATTAGCTTGAAACTGTTTTAGGGTCGACATTTAGCTCCTAGGCGATGTTACTGCTTAAAATTGCTTAAATTATCTTTGTGGTTTTACCGACATTTTTGATGACGGACCTTTTAGTGTAGGTTGCATCTTTAACATCAAATATTCTTGAACGAAATCGATGGGACCGAAATTCCTCGTAATTAGTTGTTACAATGTCAAGAAAATAAACACTATTCATGATTCCAGATGTCTGGATTGCATTTCTACCTTTAGCAAAGAAGAATTGTAAAATTTACTTATTTTTTTTTTAGTTAACTTCTATTGTTAACGTCTTTTAATTTCCAATTGTATGCATCAAACAAAAAATAAGCAAAGAATTTTTTAGTGCTAAATGTCACCTTAACAACGAGTATAAATCTAAAATGATTTGATCGATATTTAATAAAATATTTAATTGATGATTTATTATGTAATTATGAGTAATTTTTGAATATCCAACTGTTATTGGCTATTTGTGGGAATGCTGTCTCTACGTTTTCTGCTTGGTTCTACGTTTTCCACTGATTTTAAATCATCCAGCTGCAATAAGCTGTTAGTGGGCACGCTCTATCTACGGTTTCTTACAGGTTCTTCAACTGATTTTCGATCATCTAGGTATGATTAGCTGTAGGTGGGAATGGCCTTTCTATATTTACTGCATGTTACTTCCATTGATTTTCAATCACCCAGCTGTAATTGGCTGAAGATGGGAAAGTCCTCTTTTTATTTTCTTTAAGGTTCTTGCGTTGTTTTTCGATCCTCCAGCTTTTCGGAAGGTGGGATCGCTCTCTTTGTTTTCTTCAAGATTCTTCAACTGATTTTTGCTCACACAGCTGTGATTGGCTGTTGGCGAAAAATTTCTCTCTATGTTTTCTGTTGATTGTTCCGCACCATGAACCTAGTTACTCGTATGCCTACGATATATCTATTAATCAAATCAAAACTAATTTTTTTACTTCATGTACTTATATATGTTGCCACTAGCCACTAATACCATTTATCGAAAATTCTTTTAGATCTCGACGAAATAAAACGAAAATGAAAAGTACTTTTTTTCGATATCGCTTACCTCGTTCGTTTAGATTACGAAATATCGATACTTGAAAATTGATTTTTTTTTTAGTTTTTAGACGGATTTCTAAGAATTTTCATGAAAAAAAAGGTAAATGCTTACAACTGTAGGTTAGGGGGCGTCGCCCATATCTGGCGATATTGCATTTTAGATTATGTTTTTTGTTTATGTAAGTTTGACCTTAATTAATTAATATCTCAAATTTCTATTGATGACGGAATTCGCCACCAACCTCCATCGGGGCTTCGCCCCTGGACCTCTTTTTAGCACTAAAAAATTGGTGGAAGTACGTTTGTAAGTATGTACTTTTTTACCATGAAAATCCAGAAAAATCCGTCTAAAAAGTGATTAAAATAATAAATTTTTATTTTTTAGTATCGATATTTCGTAAACTAAGCGTGTTATAGAAAAATTTTCTTTGACATTTTCATTTTATTTCGTTGAAATTTATAAAATTCAACGTTAAATTGTGGGGATGGAAGCTGGAGTAATGAAAAAGTTATAATATATATGAATAAATATATAAATTGTTTATTATCAACTTGGTATCAATATTATCATAACTAAATTCTATAATATTCCTTTTCTCGAAATTTTACATTCTTCTCATTATAGATGTTACATTTTTGAAGGTTTTTATGGCATGTGAACTGCACATATGTGTTTGGTTATTTTTATTTCTAAAATTGAAAATACTTTAGTTAAGAATTAATAAGAACCAATCATTTCTCGGTACTAATCACTAAAGTAAGTAAGTACCTGTAAACATTATGACTAAGAATGTTAGGTTTGGATTTTAATTTAAGTCAGCAAACTTCAAGAGTTAAAACACAGAAACTTAAATATCCTTTTATAAAAAATAATAGCAATACATAGCGGCAAATAGTATCTTTGTGTATGTGCTATAAGCAGACACTTAATACCGATATTTCTTAATTAACACTTAAGGAACGTACAAACTTCAACATATAATTAATTGCAAGGGAAGAAACTTGATACAGACGTAACAATGAAGCCCGAAATGAGAAAGCTCATGCGACAAACTTAGTATTAATATGACCACTTGATGTGACAATTGTGACAGAATGTAAGACTATATGATACAATACTCAAAAAGACTCTCAACTGTCTTGTCAATTTGATAAATTTAAGACATCCCAAATAACCTAAGCGTCGACATTTCAAGACGACAATCCGTAAGGGATTGGTTTGAGTGGAAATTTCAAATTCTTCACCACTTTTAATTGAATACCAAGCAAATTCTTCGTTGAAGTTATGTGCTTATTTAAACGACAAATTAAATGTGAAAGAGAAATGGAAATCATTTATAAAATTGCCATTTTTTTCTTCTAAAAGTTATTCAACAGAAATTTTTCGGGTATGTTAGTAAAAATGAATGATATTTTAATAAATTCGTTGGAAATTATTTACGGTTGAAATTGAAAAAGATCTCTAGAATTTAACATTTCTCTGTTGGCAAACATCCGAAATTTAATATGCAAAATATAACCAGACCATCATAAGTAGTCACCTTTACACGAAGGTTCACTAGACCTTGCGAATAAATTATTGTTTTCCTGAAACCTTTCTTGTTTCAAATTGAAACTTGCGTTTATTAAAATTGATACAAAATTAATTTTATCCCTGATAACTCAACCAACACGAAAGGCAAACATTCAACCCATAGAAAATAAGTCCATTGCCCACAAATCCACCACCCCAAACGTTTGAACCCTTTTCTTAAAAGCCTCTTCAATAAATTTTACAGCTTCCCACAAATCTGTGACTTTAAAACACTAAAAATGATTCTATCTTTTTTAAACTCTACTTTCTAAAAAGTTTTATAGTTTTATGAGAATATTATTACTTCTTTGGTCCATTCTTTGACGGTGTGAAGCATTGACCCAGTTTTAAAACTCCGTTTTCTTCCGTTTAAATTCCTTCGCCGTCTTTCTATTCTCTATTTGGAACTTGCCAACTTTTAATATAATACTAAACCTATATTACATTTACGTGGTGGTTACATTCGGCGACTAGCCGGGTTGATATTTGCGGAGATCTATAAAACTTGACTACGACAAGGGAGAATACCGAAACTTACGGAACTATGTGTCGAAATATAAGCGAAAAGTCACATTGATCTAAACTAACAGGCAAACATTTAGACTCCCCTTAACCCGATGATTTATTGTTTTGTTTTGCTACAAAACAAATTCGTCGAAAAGCAAATATCATAATATTATATATATGACCTTATAAACTTAATGAAAACCGGGGAATGGAATGCTAAGAACTCTCGTTATGTGTCTATTTTATTAAGTGTATATAATTTACTCAGATTGGAAAATGGGAGTGGGTGTTTGATGCCTTCGTTATATTTTGCTTATTTAGCTTATATTTTATCACAGAGCTTTTCCAAGTTAAGTAGATGTAATAGTTTCCGTCTATCAGATTTATTATGATATATTACAAAAAAGGGAATATTGAATGGAATATTGTGACGGAAATTTTATTGACTTACTATAAATTTTAGTAGTGAAGCTTCTATGAGAACGGGATCAAAAATGTCACTGTAAACATGAAAATTATCGAGGGAAGCTTTATATTTATTAAAAAAAATCAATTAAATTAATTAGTCTACTCAACATTTAATGGAATTTTTTAACATTCAATGTGTAGGTGTATTTTTAGCTGCGGTTTTAGCTTGTATGTACATTTTTAAATCCAATTCAACAGTATTTCTCAATGATGAAATTGTCCCTTTATAGGCATTTATTAAAACAATAAAAATGAATCCTAATATTAAAATTACTTCGGTATTCGTCAGCCCTTCTTTGAAGACCATTTTCTTTCAGGAAAGTGAAAAAACATCGAATTAATATTAATAATTTAGACACAGATTTACTTACTCTTTAAGCTGTGAAAAAATCAAGCTTGGAACTTAACGTCATCAATATTCCCTATCATCTGTGTTTAATTTAAGCAATTAAAAATAAATCCAAAGTAAAATGGTATTTTTTCATAAGTAGTTTAATATTATTATTTGACACTTAAATTCTTTAACGGCTCGAGGGCTTAGAAAAATCCGTAAACTGAAAAATACTACAAATTTGCCCGTTACGAGATTTGAACTCAATACCTACTGGTTTTAGAGCGGTTACCTTTTGTGATCACCAGTAGGTGACCCAGTGGTCACCAGATAATTTTGCCTCATCTAAAATTATAAATTTTCACAAAAAACAAGACACTGTGATACACAATATGAGAACCAAAAACGGCTAAAAATAAAGAACAACTTCAATCGAGATTGAGTTTTAGCATTTTGACAGAAATTTTGCAGCCCAAAAATGCATTTTTTGAGTGCATAGTTTCTAAACTTCAAAATTTAAATTCTTATTTTTGGCTGAGCAGTGCATTTTTGGAATTTGTAAAAAATCACATCGAAATATTTTGTCGCACTGTCGCTTGCATATTTTCCGTGGAAATCTCATTTAAGGAAAAAAGCTCAACTTCAAGAAGAAATTAAATCAAATGAATTGGAATGAATCAACCAATGTGAGAATATAAAAAAGGATAAGGTATTTGATTTTTAAAAATCTATCTATCTTTTATAATCTATTTTAAATATCTATATATCTATTAATTGGAGAACCTAATAGACCACACATTCGAAATCAGTGACCCCAAAAAACCTATATTAACAAATTTTGACGTCCATAAACATCATACTTTGGGAATTTGTTTAAAAATAACATTGCAATATTTTATTGCTTCTTTGTGGTTCGGGAAATTAGGAAGAAAAGAAGTTTTTCTAGCATATATTTTAAAGAAAAATCCTCTGTAGTGTTAAGTTTACGTATGGAGCTTTTGTATAAATATTAAAATTTCCATTTTTTCTTTGTGCTATTAATTGGTATAGTTCGAAAGATTTGAAAGAAAATTTTTGTCCCACGCATATTTTCCATGAAAAAAAATTCTCAACTTATAGGATTTTTGAAAACAAATTTTCACTATTAATTGGTGTTATTTTATGGTTCAAGAGATTTGAAAGAAAAAAAAATCTCAAATTTTCAAGGAAACTCTGTTTCAAGAAAATGCAAAATTTGATATTTTAATATGAAAACGCTAAAAATAGCCAAAAGGATCAGCTAAAAGAAAAATACCGACAGCTTTACTGGCTAATTGGTTAAAAATCACAACTATCCTTGGATTGTAAACTTCTACTGTACAAATCCATTCTGAAGCTAATTTGGATGAATGGGATCCAGCTTAGCTTATGGGAGCATCTTGCGAATCTATTTTAAATATCATTCAAAGCTTTCAGTCTAAAGCCTCCAAGCTCGTTATAAAAGTTCTATGGTTCGTCACAATTCAGGACATTTACAAGGACTTACAGATGTTCTTTATTAGCGAGGAAATCCCCAGAGATAGTACAAGAAATCAAAAGAGATTGAGTGACCATGTCATTCATCTGGCGATCAATCTTCTAGGACCTAGGTAACAATAGTATGTTAAGTAGTTTTAAGCGTGGTCCATTCCTGGAATCACCATACAGAAAATTAAAACATCAAGCTCATTACTCTTAGGTTATGAGTAGGCATGACGGTTTAACTTATTGCCAAATATTAAACAACTTTAATAGAAAAAAGCTTGAAATATAAGGTAGAAAGCTGCACTTTTGGTTGATATAAGACCTTAATATCTTATGACACCCTTAAGCATACCTGAAGTAACATTATGAACGATTACAATGTCAAATTTGGAAAAAAATAACTTTTATCTTTCATGTTCAGTAAAAATTTATAGAGTAAAAATTGTTGGTCTAAAAGCTTCACAAGAAAACTTTTATCTTTATTTGTTGTACAAAAAAATGCAAGCAATTAAGAAATTAAAATGATTTTAGTCGAAACAAATAAAAAACAGCTTTTCATTGTACTATAAGTTATCGTTCTTTTATATTTTCTTAAGAGGCTTATAACGGAAAACATGATGAGTTCCAAAAAATAAACTAGAATGAGTCCTCAAGGAACAATTACTTATATTACATGTTGTGGTACAACATGATAGAATACCTATGGCATGTCTGTGTAGAATAAATGATCATGTTACACCATTTTTTTCTAAGCTTTCATAAAATCGTGCAAATAAAATTTCAACTCCAAAAGGAAATTGATATAAAGAAAAAGTACTATGCCCATAAAACATCCCAGTCCCCGAAATTTATGAAGAGAAAATCAATGCGTTTCTCCTCTATTATGTCGTTAATAAATAGTTTAATTTGACAACTCTGGATAACATCTTTATAAATATAATTGTTAATTTTCATTTTCACTTTCATATTATTTTGTGTACATGTATATACTTAATTTAGTCATAGAGTGAGACGAAACAATTTGTAAATTCAATGATGCGTTCATGTTGATAGATGTATTAATGAAAGAACAATTGTTGGCAAAATAATTTGTACTGGACAAAGCGATATGTACCTCATTAATTTCAAACAAAAAGATAATTACTAAAAGCAAGTTATATCAAATGCCAACAACCGAAAATATTTCATTTATTAATTAAGAGTTTGGGTATTATTTGTTAATTGATGAAAATCTTTTAGATGTTACTAATATATATACAAATGCGAATGATTAATATTTTTTAATGGTAATGAAAAAAGTACAAACGTAGCAATTATATCTTCAAAGAAAATTTTAAGCATTTTTAATTGAATAACGATTGTTCTTTTGATAATCCGAATAATTTTCATGAGTATAATAATTATTACTTCTATCAGTTTACTAGGGGCGTTTTATAATTAAGATAAAAAATAATTATTGAAATCGTTTTGTTAAAAAATTAATAAAAACATTTAAATTTATTTGAAAGTCTTAAATGAGTTCTTTTTAAAGGATGGTAGTGTTAAGAAGGTGGTTGGACAAATTTTAATGAAAATGGTGGTTTGCGGAAAGTAAAAATGTGTACCTATTTTTTAAGATATCAGCATAATTTAAAAACCAGTGCGCTTAACATAAAATTATCTTTAAGGATAGATAATTTAAATTTTCCAACCATAAAAGTAAATGAATCAAACTTTTGTAGCAAAATTTTTAAAATCATACCATGGTTAATTTTTAAGACCACAAAATTTGATGGAATAATGGAGACTTAATAATGATATTTTCTTTCAATGTTAAATATTTTTGTAAAAGTCTGCAGTATGAGTTTAAGTTCTGAGAATATATTCCTTTTTTTCTAGAGCTTTACAAAAATGGCCAAAAACTTTAAATCATCAATGACGTTCATTTTATGCTGGATGCACTGATTTTCGAATTATACTAATATCTTTAAAAAGCTTGAAATTTGTATTTTCCGCAGTTCAATTTTTTCATTTCAGTTTTCTCAATGGCCATTTTAAAAATGGCCACCAGAAAAAGGTTTTTGGGGACTGACCACTTTCATCACGCCATCTGGTGGCCATTAAGCACTAGTTTTTGTATGCTTTTGATATACAACTATAGTAAGTGTTTTACTAAAATTAAATTGATAATCAAATAAAACTTTTTTATTTTAAATGGAAGTTATTAAATCAATTATAAAAACTATAGTTTATTGTGCTATGAATGGTTATGGTTGTAAATTACATGAAAATGTAGAAATAACTTTTCTTGCTATTACCAAGTCTGGTAACAATTTTGTTAACGTCAAAAATTTGTTCAAAAAGAAGGCAAAAATGTTTTCCTACTTTCAAAATTATTTCTTCAATTTTGTGAGTTTTTAAATGAAAACATTCTAAACAAAACGCTATAAACTCACAGTATTAGGAACTGTCAAAATGTCAAGATTTAAAAAAAAAATTACGCTAATAATATTTTTCTTACTTGAATTTGATTCAATTCAGTCAAATACTTCTTTTAAAGAATATAAAACATTTAAAAATAATTATGGAAACTCAATGTAAACTTATGGACAATTCTTTAGTTGCACACGATACGTAGCCATGTTTTTAAGTCCCGCCTACTGGTCAAAAGTTTTCAGAAAATCAGTGCTACTTTGGTTCTGCATCAAGAGTTTGAACTATAATACCAATTTTTCAGCTACCACTATGCAATACGTAAATAAATTCAGAGAGAATCACATATTAAAATACTTCAGATGACGTCATTGTTTCTTTGTAATTGGAAAACCAGGACCCGTGATATATATACCTTGAGTATATACCATCATAGTTTGTGAATCACTCAACTAATCTAAACAAAACAATTAAATGAACAGAATATTTTCTAGTAAATTGTTGTCAAATTGAATGTCAAATCAATTATTTAGCATTAGGTAAGTAGTAGGTAGAACATTAAGTTTACTTTAAAATACACTACAGTTAAATTGTGTAACATTTTAAAGGATCTTAAAAGTCTGTGTGTAAATGTACGCAAGATAAATTAAAAGTGTTCTTATTTGAGGCTTCCATAAGTAAAAAATAAAATAATTGTACATGAAATTAGGACGCATTAGTTTGTGAATTTGTTGTATTACGTATTTAATGGAAAACTTATATAACTAGACATCAACAACCAGGCATTTTAAAAGTACGTTAATAGTTTCTTTTTGTTATGATAGTAAAGTTACAGTTTAAACTTTACAGTTAACTTTTCTAGTGTTAAGACTTCAAACTGTATATAACAAGAAAACACAAAATGTAGAAAATCATTTTTTTTTTGGATTCATTGCCAGTACATTCGTCGGTTATTGTGAAAATTGAAAAAAAGAAATTATTTATTATAATTTATTTTGACAAAAATTAACGATTTTGATTACAAATAAATGCTCTTGTTAACATATTAATTGCTTTGAAAAAGTAACCTGGCTTCTACTCGTATTAGTAAAATATATAGGAAGAGGATTCGGTCGTCAATAGTGCTTAAATATATAAGGATTTCAAATGTTGAATTTAGATTTAATACAGGAAAAAAATGAATAAGGATCTTCAAAAATATTAATGAACACAATAAAATTTTCCGCGACTAAAGCAAGCAGGGAAAAATTGACTTTTTTTCCTCAAAAATGCTATGTATTTCACCCTCTTATTACCCAATATTAATTTGATTTGTAGAGCCATTTAATGTGTTAAACTGAATTAATGTGTCAAACTGAAAGTATTAATAAGCAAATTAAGCTGAAGAAAATCGTTAACAATAAGCAAAATGTTTAACAAACTTTAAAAACCAGAAAAAAAAATACTTCCGCAATAGTTTTTTTCATCGATATCATAAGTCAAGTTCAATATGTGACTAATGAAATTTAAAACAAAATACTCTTTAAGGAAAAATTAGACGAGCTTTTCATAAGAAGAAAAACAATTTAAAATGTTCCCTTTAAAACGATTTTGTATATGTAACAAAGGAAAGCTGATAATAGTGAGATTTATTTCATTGATGAAGATTATAAATAACTACCATATTTTAAGCTGTAAACTATATCGCTTAGTATTAATAAGCAAATTATGCTGAAGAAAATCGTTAACAATAAGCAAAATGTTTAACAAACTTTAAAAACCAGAAATAAAATATTTCCGCAATGGTTTTTTTCATCGATATTATAAGTCAAGTTTAATATGTGACTAATAATTTAAAACCAAGTACTCTTTTAAGAAAAATCAAATGAGCTTTTCATAAGAAGAAAAACAATTTAGAATGTTCCCTTTAAAACGATTTTGTATATATAACAAAGGAAAGCTGATTATAGTGAGATTTATTTCATTGATGAAGATTATAAATAACTATTTTAAGCTGTAAACTATATCGCTTCATCATGAATATTATCACTTCCTTTCACACATTTCCGTTTCATTTGCATGACATTATCCCCAAGAGCGTGATACGACATTTACACATCAATATAATAATATGCATTTACATTTGGCTCTACTAGCGAATAAAACAAACATAAACATGATTGAATTTTCCAGGTAAAATATGAGCTTTTGTTATTTATAACAATAATAACTACATAAACCATTCTTTGTGTAAAACAACAAAACTACAGATAACTTTTTGTAACAGTATTTTTTGTCGACTTATATATCTATATGGTGGAGTTCTTTGTAAATTGCTTGAAAATTTTATTTAAATCAAATAAAATTTCAATTCGCTTTTCTTTCGGAATTTAAATGTGAAGTACGTTCTTTGTTGAAATATTTTTAACTCTCATCACGTCCATATTAATGCATCTCAAGAAACAAGAAAAACACATTTATTCTTTTTATATAGGCCTTAATGTCGCCAAAGATTTGTCGTAAGGAAAAATCGGCTACGCGTTTACCTCAGAGAATACAAAATATCATGTGTCTCGTTTGTGTGGAAAAATTCTTTTCTGAGAAAATAATCTGAAAAAAAAACCCAGATAACATTGTTTTACAGTAATTTTCGGAAAAAAAAACTTTATATTTATATTGAAATCATTTATAGTTTTAGCATTGTTTAAATAAATTAAATTGTTAGTTCAATTATTCCCAGCATAAGAAAATAGGAAAAAAATTCGATATTTAAAATATGCCAAGCATATAAGAAAACGGCTTCACTTTTAAATATCCTGATTTTAAATATCAGATGTAGGATAAAAGATTTGGAATTGTATTATCCAATACGTTGTAATTGATGTTTGTGATGAGGAAAAATATATGGTAATGTATAAAAAAGCACCGAATATTGTATTTGTCTTCATTTTTTTACGACAATAAGTATATCTTGTTCTTTTATGTTTGCATTTTTTGTATTTATAGAATTGATCATTGAAGGTATAGTTAATGATGCCTCTAATTAGTTGGTTAGGACTATTTTTGCAGTTTATGAAAAATTTGTTGCATTTAGACCAGGATATATAAGTTTGCCAGTACTACCTTAAATTCTTCATGAAAATCAAAGACCTTGTATTAGACTCAATAGTTTCCCAGCATTATATTTATTAAATAATTTATTTGGAGCTCTTTGTGTTGTTCGAAATTTGGTTTTGCTTATTAAACTTCAGATTAGATATGTATTCGATCCGTGCCAGAAGGAAACGACATCTAACGGATGCATTAAATTATGATCGGTAGTTGTTGGACGTATGTAAGTTGCATTGGAAATATCTATAACTTGCACTTGCTATTTTTACCTGTATTTTTGCTATTAACAACACAACTATGATAAGTTTTTATATTTAAATTTGACGAGTTTTTTTTACAACAAAAGCATTTATTTATGAAATTTTGACCGCTTTTAGCGCTGGGATCAATTCAGTTATTTGTTCTTGGTAAATATAATGAGACATTTGGTTTAAGCGTAACATACGGGTCTTCTCAAAGGAAACTTTTTCAAATTTATTTATTTGAAGTCAAATGATTATTTTTTTTTTTATTATTTGACTTTAACATTTATCTTTTGCTATTAAGCAAAGATTTGGGCTTTTTGTTTAACGTTTTTCACCTTAAAATATGGATAAGTAATAAACAAATAATGCTTGCTTAGAGTACTATTATCTGTTGCGTTAAAGCCAATAGTCTTATGATCATCTAATATTATAAAGAGGAAAGATTTGATTGTTTGTTTGCATTGAATAGGCTCCGAAACTACTTGACCGATTTGAAAAATTCTTTCACTGTTGGGAAGCTACACTATCTTCGTTGAACATAGGCTATATTAAATTTTCGTTTTATTAAATGTGTCTTTTTAAAGTCGACAAAATAGTGTTTTTAAGTATGATTATGTTTTTCGTAAAAGAAATAAGAAAAATACATTTTTTTATATACCAGTACAAATAGCAAATCTGAAAAGAAAATATAATCTACCCCTACGTTACGCAAACGAAGTCGCGGGATCAGCTATATTGTATGTATATACGAAAAATTTAAGTATATGCTCAATTGGTGATATGAAATAACAAAGTTAAAACTTGAAGGCCGAAATGAGAGAATGGCAGGGAATAATATATCGTTTAAGTAATCTGAACCGGTTTGAGGCATTTATTATTTGTTGTCAAGTATAAATACATTAACACCTTTTTCCGATTCCATAAATTACACCTTTGAATCTGCATTTTTCTCATTACTATATTATTTATTATCGCAGGTTGAGAACAGGTAAAATTCTTTTCAATTTCACACTTGCTTGGAAATTTTTCGATTTTGCTCACAATAATGGTCATTATGAAGCAAAGGTCAGAAAAATTGTACTTTAATATTTGTCTACCTGAATTCTACCGTATGATTGAAGAACAGGTTAATTGATTTCGATAATATTATATTTTCAGGTAAATGTTAGTGTTTCCCCACAAAAAAAGTATAATGAAGGTCACAGACAAGCCTAATATAAATAGTTGTACCAATAGTTTATTCTGATTTCACGTATGGTTCCAAATTAAAGACAGCTTTAATGATTTGATAATTTTTTTTATGATATCAAAAAATCAGCATACATGAAATCAGGGGTGGCCTATACATATGATATTGCGGGCCACTTCGGAAATGCATCATAACACCGGGAGCCTCTTTTGAAGTTATATCTCAAATTCTCCATACTTAATTTAGATACACTGTAATCATTTTAATATTTCGGTTTTCACTAATTTGGTCATTATAAAAGGTATACATTTTATGAAAGCCTGATGCATATCGCGGATCGAAAAAATTGTCAAAGGTACCGTCAATATTTGTGGTCCGCGAGTTGGCTACCTTTGATAACCTCTGATTTAAATAAACAATGAATAATCTATCTTTTATCTACATATATACAATTGTGGTATTGGTTTATGTAGATTTCAAAAACTCAAAAAAATTATCATTGATTTAGCTCAAATTTTGTCACGATATACAATTCGCTTCAAAGATTGTTTTTATCTTTTTCTTGCGTCGAAAACATACTTGCGATCACAATAAAACAGCTTTTCCAATGATCAATACAATAGCCGCTAACTGTCAATACTTCATCGCTATGATGGTGCAGCGATTTTTAAAGGTAGAGCAAATTTTCTCTAAACGTAATTGATAAACTTATATCTTGAAAGTAAGTTATAATTGGTACAGTGAGAGATACTGCGGGTTGATACGGGAGGTGATTCTAATAATTCATAAGCTTTTTTTTTGCTAAATTCAATTATTTATTTACAACCATAGGCTGGCAAGACAACGTCTGCCGGGTTCAGCTAGTTTTAAATATGTATATTAATCCAAATATAAAGCAGTTTTCATGGTGATTGAAAGTTTTCCAACTATAAAAATTATTTTTTTATACTGTTAATAAACAAGATGAAAATTTTCACGAACATATGCACTTTAAGAATCATTTACTTTAGAGCATAGTATCTTACATTTTCTTACAAAAAAATATTTTTAACTTCTATAAGAACAAGAGCAAGTATCTCTATAGCCTTATTCGATTGAATTCGGCTGATAGGGAAAATCCACGTTTACCACCGAATTCATTTTAATGAAATATTTGTCTCTTTTATTGAGTAGTGCATATTTTTTTTCATCAAGTAAGCATCAAACTTTTAGAATTTATAAGAAATATTTACATAATATCTGCAGAAAAAAAAATATCGTTCATACTTCCATATTCCATCCTATATCGCATATTCCATAAAGCTCTATGTATTTCTTAGATGACTTTTAGAGCTTTTCTATAAATATTAAATTTCGAAAGTTTTTGTGTACCATTGATTAGTGTTTTTTTGTCGTTCGAGCGTGTCGAAAGAAAAATAGCTTTCGTTGGCATAGTTTTCGGGAAAAAAACAATTTAAAGAAAAAGCTTGGTTTTTAGCGATTTAAAATACTAAAATTTGACTAGTTTTTGAGCCATTCATAGGTGTTATCTTGTTACTTATGTTTTCTAAAAAGAGAAAAAATTTCCGCTTTCATTAGCTCCAGGAAAAAGATCACTAATTCAAAAGCTTTTATTGCCCGTATTCCTTTTTTTTAAATTTCGTTTTTTTTTGTATCATAATTGTAGGTGGTAATTAGCTACTGTAAAAAAGTAAGCGTAGAAAATGTTAATCTTTAATTTTTTAAGGTATTTTTGATTAAATTTTAGCCCTAGATCTTCTAAATTTTGAGCTTTCAATGTTTAGAAATATACTTTTAAATTTCATTATTACATAGCTTGAATTTATACATTTTATGGTATGTGTCCATTTTTCATGTGAATTTATTATTTTAGAGAAAAATAATTGTCATTAGTAAAAAGAAATTAAACGGTAATTATTATAACTAAATATGATATATAAAAATAGAATATCAATTGATGGTTTCCGTAATCAATTATGAAGTTGACAAAAGTTTAAATTTGAAGTGGGCGTTAAAAGTATAAAATATTTATATATCATTAGTATGATTTGATATTAGAAATCTGACGAAAATTTTTTGAGTTTGTTCATTGCTTTTAATAAATTAAATTAAAACTTTGAAATTTAAAATCGTGCTGCAAAGATATGAAAGTATTTGAATATACAAAAGTCATGTGCTTCCCACATCAAAAGTACTAAGAAAAATAAATCCGGAAATCTTCTCGGTAAAAAAAAACAATCGCAGAGGTATTCAACTCATAAATTATCAGCCTGTTTCCCTCACAAAATTTATACTTTATATTCAAACAAGCTCATTATACGTGTATACCTCTTATATTACAGGAACCACTAAAGATGCTGCAAAACAGAAATTTTAAGACGCAGGTTGTGGATACTTTCTTCCTATATTCTAACGGTCGTAAATTATTGTATTATATGTTTACATCCTCAAGTTTATGCTACAACTCTTAGCTATTGTTAATAGCGACTTTGAAGTGGAGCAGAAAATGAAGGAAAACGTGCAAAATTCAAAAGGAAAATGGACGGGCGTTATTTATTTACAATTTTAATCTCTTTAGCACCATACGAGTTAAAGCAATTGGGAAATGGTCTTTTATTTTTAAGTTCGTTAATTTTTTGCTCGTTAGAGATAAATTGCTGCAATTAAATGGTAGAAAACGTGGAGAAATTCCACGTCTCGTTATAAATCTTACAATTGAGGAGGAGGTGGTGCACGAAAATTGTAACAAATTCCACTATTTTCAGTGCTATTTAACCTAACATACCGCAAAATTGTCAATAATTCAACTGAGGTTGAAAACTATTCCGAAATAAATGGAATGTCGCAAGGTCAGATTGCATTAATGTTTCACAATGTTCATGCAGAATTTTAAATTTCTTGAGAGGATATTTGAGAGTTTCACTTTTCTCAATAAAAAGGTGTCTAGCGATTTAAATGTTATCATCCACTGCTTTTGTAATCTTACGTTTTTGAAATCCAAATTTTGGTAAATAAAATTTCAAATATTGTCATTTTCCAAATATTGAAATTTCGAAAGAAAAATTGCGCCAATAATTAATGTTTATTGTTGCTCGAGAGCTCTGATAGAAATAATTTTATATCTCACATAAATAATATTCTTCGGTTCTTTTCATAAGTTTGAAAGCTTCTATTATAGAGAAATGTCCAAATACAGCTTTTTTTGTAAATAACGTTTCCCGGGAAAATATGCATCGATTAAATTATTTCTTGCAGAATTTTTGAGCAAAAAACCACCAATTAATGGTGAAAAAGCTTTCGAAAATTAAATACTTCCAAAATTACCCAAATCGAACTTTTTTTTGAAACAGTATTTTCCGAGAAAATATGCAAGCTTTGAAGTTTTTTTTATCGGAACTTTCAAACGACAAAAAAGTATCTATTAATGACGCTAAAAAAACGAAATATCAATATTTGGAAAATCACGAAAATCACCTAAATCGAGCTTTTTTAAATGGCATTTCAAACACCATTATAAAAGAAATATGATATATAAATATGATAAAATACATCAATTTATGGTGCAAAAAAAAATCTAAGTTATAATAGTTATAGAAATGTTCTTAACGTCAAGTTAGAATTACATAGGGTTTTCCTAGATTCCTGGAAAATATGCGAGGGTAATTTTTTTTCCAAATCAATTGTATGGCAATAGATACCAATATATTTCGTAGTTATTTTCTCCAAATTCTAAAAAAAAAGTGCCAACATGATGGACGTAAAATATTTAAATTTACAACTGAGCCATTTATTTTTCAAGTGGCTTAAATCCAATTATCGTATTAGTAATCAAGAGACATCGGATTATGTGCACTATCAAAATGCCAAAATATACATGCAAAGATGCACTGAAATGGGCAAAATATGGAGAATCAAATAACCATTTATTTTTAGAATTTACTTTTATTGTCACATTATATTTATCTTAATATATATAAGTCTTCTGTACTTATGCACAGTACTGAACTTCTCCCAAGTTGCCAGACCTATTCTCCGGAAATTTTCAGTGTGTATTTGAGTGGGATCCTGGATGGTTTAGATCCATAATTAGGCCATATAGGCAAAATAGGAGAAAAGCTAAAAATGAAATTTCAACGTCAACTTACGTTACCGGACAGACTTTGAAATTTGACGGAATTTTAGAAGATCCCTTCTGAAGTGCCGTTGACAAATGCATCAATTTTCTTTATTCCTTCAGGACGGGGGTTTTTACACAAAACTGAATTTAATTTGCCACGAACCTATTGCAATAGTTAACTCGAGAGGGCTTTATTCTGTTTTATAATTTTTTCGAATATTTCCATGGACTTGCACAGAGGAATGTTTCTAGTTTCTCAATTGCATCGAGTATAATGGTGAAATGGGTTGCATTAAGAGCAAAATTTTTTTTGTTTATTGAAGAATCCTCAAATCAAAGCTTGCATGAATTGATGGCAATGGTGTCTGATTTTTCAAATTTTCCAACTACTTTTTTTATAGTTTCGAAATTTTTAGCTTAAAACAATGCAGCTTTCTATTAAGTTCCCACCGTGTTAATTTTAATTCTGGGGATAGTACTACTTTTGTTAATTGCTCTTTATATGCTTGTAGTCGCCATAGTGCTTTTAAAAGCACTTTTTTTTGTACAAGAAATTAATTTGTTGACCATCTCGAACTCGTTTCTGATCTTTTCCGCAACTTGATATAATCAATGGACTAGCCAGGTGATGTGAAGCAATATTGGGAACAATACTTTCAGAGCTTGACGGAAGGGGGACGTGTCGACGGCAAAATATAACACACCAAACACGAATAACTACCGAAATCAGCTTTTACAATGAAAAAGTACCAAAATATGCAATAACGCTTTGAAAATAAAGTTATATGCAGTTGCATATGCAAACATGCAAATTCATATAATCCGATATCTAGTAATCAATATAAATATAAATATGGTACAGATATTCTAACAAGCAAATTAAAATCAAAATTCATAAAAACTTATATTTTGGGGGTTTCAAAACTATTACTTCCCTTAAATATTTGCTATCAAATTTTCTGCTAGAATTTATTGGGGTAATTTAAAACATTTTCATTTTAATCAAAGCCTCATACAATTATGAAGGCACTTTTTCAAGCTTTATATGCATGCACCCCTAAAAAAAATCATAAAAAAAGTTTTACGCAAAATTGGAAAAATTATACAAACTTAATCAACCTAAACTTTATAATTTATGCTACAAAACCCCGACTGTAGTTATTTCAGGAAGAATTTTTCTTTTGAAAAAAAAATAATACTTAACTCCCATTCCAATATTTTCGTTATCCATCGAAATAAAATACCGTACCGCAATTCATTTTTTTTTTAACTGACGCCCACCAAATACAATACCAATTGGATTATGCAAATTTTAATGAACACAAAAGGCAAACAATGCGAATAACAAATATTTTATTGCAAACACAAAATATGAACTTCATTCACACCGTTACTGCCAATTGTTTCGTGACTATTTGGGACTCGTGAAAAATGTGTAGGCATTATTGGAACCCTTAATAAATTGAGTCGTTCAAATAGTATTCCGACGATTTCAAATAATTTCATTTTCGAATATAACAAATCATTAAATTTTTTCTACCTTTTTTTGTATTGAAAATGGATGTTAAAAATTCAAGATTTGAATAAGATATTTTCCTAACAATGTTCTAATCAAGTCTCGTACATTGTTAGTGTATGGAAATTTCATGTAAGAGATTTTCATGATTTTTTGTCATAAAAATGAAAAAAAAAATATCGGGTATAATCATGACCTCGATTTATGTAACAAGAGAGACCTTCCCGTATACATATGTACATCTCGTTATTGTATATTATGTATCACATATATACAAGAGATAAGTTTGCTTCTTATCCGAATATTGGACCCTTATTGTCCTTTCGTTTAATGCATCTGGCGAATGGAAAGCATACGGTTTGAATGAGATAAGCAAATATGAATGGAAAGGATGTGGTTTGAGGGTGTTGCTTTTATGGATGTTATAGAATCATTTGCAAGATTGAGTATAACATAAGCGTTCATAATGGTTTTCTTTGGAAGTTTATGAAAGAACAATTATATAATGGACAATGTATACGAACTCGTTAGCTTGAATAAAGGGAAAATTAAGTACTAATTAGTCAATGTAAGTGATAAAAAAAAAAAAAAAAATTAAGGGTGGATCACCGTCAGAAAAAAAAAATTTCGATTTTTTTTTCCATAAATGTCTTCTTATAACATTCAAGAATAACGTATTAAAAGGATTTGTCGATATTCGAAATATTTCGAGTTATATACCTATATATACATATATCCATAAAAATTGATTAAGTTAATAATAACATAAAAAAAAATCTTAAAAAAACTTTAAATGCGTTTTTCTCGAAATCAACTTTTTAAAACTGGGAGACAAGATTTCTCAGAAACTATCCGACAAATTGACTTGAAACTGGAGAGTGTTATAGTTCAACACGTCTTCTTGGTACTGAACCTCTGAAATTGGCCAAACCTCCCCCCCCTCAAAGTGAGAGAGGGGAAAAGGTCCAAAAAAAGGTCGTTTTTTTAACTTTTTTTTCAAAGTCGCGCCATTTTGTGAATTTTCAACTTTTTTCGGATTTTCGAGATTCAATACCAAGAAGATGCATTACCAAAAGCTACATTTTTTGGAAAATCATGATCCGACTTCCGGTTTCCGAGAAAACTTGTCTCCCATTTGCCTCATCATTTTTGAGGACCCTTTTTCAAAGCGCTGTAAAAGGGGGAGGGGGGACATATTGGGGCAAATAAAAAAAAGAGTTCAAAACTTCAACTTTTACATGCCGAGGACCGTTTTTTTAATATTTCTATAAAAAAAATGGCAGCAGTTTTAAAAAAGTCATTTTTTTTACGTTCTGACGGTGATCCACCCTTAAGGAAAATATCTAGGGAGAAAAATCCAATATCTAAAAGTTAAGTTCATAAAATATACGAGGAAGTACCTAGAAAAGCTCCCGAAAGTTAGCCCCCTAATTGTGATTTTCAAAATTTTTTTTGCTCATTCGTTTGTTCTTCGTTTGTTCGTCATTAGTTTCGTTTGTTCGTTCTTAATTTTTTAATAAAAAACAATAAACAAATTAGGAGAATTAGGAGAATTAGAAATCTAAAATTAGCTCCTCATTTCTAAAAACGGTCTTTATTCCCTTGGAATTGATGTATATTTCCAAGACATATTCATAAGTTCATTGATAATTTCACTTTGAAAAGTTGTCTTTTAAAATTATGCAACAATTTTTTTACGGTTGAAAAAAGCGATTTCCTTGAAAGTTGGTCTGTCAACTTGTCTTTTATGTGCCTTTTTTTAATTTGATTAATTACACGAGAAAATAGATAAGGAATTGAGCTTCCTTCCATTCATTAAGACAGTACCTTCTCATAGTATTCATACAAAATTGCATATTCTGGACGTATTTCGCTTTATTTTATTTACACAAATTTGACAAGATTTCCTCTCCTAAATATAATAGGTTTATCATATAATTAATCGTTTTACTCCTTAATACCAACGAAATCTTGCACCATTCTTCCTTCTTGCTAAGACTAATTCAAAAGCTTAACGCTCAGCACGCGAATATTCTAGTACTTGTAACAAAAATAAATTGCAATTAATCATTTGCAGTATAAATGCATTTGTAAATACATTGTTTACGTGTACAATATAACCCATATTGTATATATATGTTTATTTAAAAGGTGTTTTATATTCAAATCGAAGCGTAAGCCGATCTCTTAGCCGTTTTCTCGCCAATATGAAAATCGAACTCGGCAGATAATTGATGAGGATAAAAACGGGAGACATTGTGGCTTTCTTACATATAGCAAGATCGTTTCGGTCGTATCCATCATCGTTTTTCGCGGTTGAGGAGAATTAAATGCGATCCGGGATTCGTCTTCGTCACCATCTTACTCCGAGAAGTTCCACGCTATACATCATATCATTTCATATGGAACACATGCTTTGAAAAGATTGTTAAATGTGACCCTCAATACTCGTTCTTTTATCGGAAAAGAAGTGATACAAAAAAAATCAGGTAAAAAAGAAAATGGGAAAGAATAGATGTATAGAACATCTATATATGTATACATCGATATGTGATCGAAATTCTTTGTCATTTTACTTTTACTTGATATTCAGAAAGTACTTTAAAATCGTTTATGTGCACGGATTCCATTGCTTTTATAAGCCAGAAGTCAGAAAATGAATTTCAGCTTGATCTAGAAGAAAAATTGAAAGATATTTTTTGATAAAAAATTCCATGTAATTTTCATTTCTTAAGAACATTTTTCCTTAAATTGTCAATTTACTCGGTTCACGTATATTGATCCCAACAAAATTTTTGATTATGGAATAAAGTAATACATTTTTGAATTTTCAAGTGAGTGATCCATACATTTGATTTTTAGCTGAGGGAACAATTACCAATTTTAAAGGCTTAAAAGTAAATTTTTTCTAACAATTTCCAAAAACTTTATTTTAATAGGGAAGACTACGATTCTTACAGTTCCACAATTTGACGGCGGATTCTTATAGACCTCGATGAAATAAAACGAATATGAAGAACAAATTTTTTCGATATCTCAATGAGCTTACGGTTTTCATGGAGAAAAAGATAAATGTTTACATCCCCACTAATTTTTTGGACTAAAACAGCCTTAAACAACGGTCGTTTATACAATAGATAAAATTAATTGTGGTCTTATTTATGTACTAGTAGTTGCCTGTTGCATTCGCAACTAAAGGTTTATCTCAATAAAATGTTTAATATGAGATAATGTAGAGTTAATCAACAACCGAAATTTTAAATTTAATAATCAAAGTGTTGTTAATATAATTAAAAAAGTTTATCTAAAATTATATTAAGAAATAAAATATAGGTGTTTTTTTATATAATTTTAATAACAACATTTTAAATAACGTAATTTCACTAGATTAGTATGAAAGTTTAATACTTATGTAGTACTTATACCAAATTGGCGATTTTAAATTTTGGTTCGTTTTTCAACAATCAAACTTTTTAAAATCTATTTTATTTTATGAACCAATGGTTGTGATCTGGAATAATTATATATTCGAGTGAAAAGCATTAAGGTAGCAATTTTTTGCCATATATTTCACTGTCAATCAAATATAAAATCTTCGATCCTAACTTTTTTTTGGTATTTAAAACAATTTGAAAATAAATTATTATTATTGAAAATAAATAAAATATTCGAAATTACTTCCACGCTTTCCACCTATTTCCAACAATTTTGTATGTACAACGTCCAAATGTGCGAAATCGAATAGCTTTTTAGTCATGTTAACTAATATAAAGAAGGTCATTATTTTTTTTCGTTTTACATTGTATTTTCAAATATAAGTGCACATTTGTGTCGATGAAATTCGGAAAGTGTTTTCCTTATACGATGCAGATATATAATAAGAAAGGGTTTTTGAAAATTTCTCCCCTAAAAGAATGAAAAACGGTAGCAAAGTTTGTAAGGGATAACGTTTAATAAACAATCAAAATTTCAAATTTAATAATCAATCAAAGTCCATTAAAAGCGAAACGTTATTACTGCTTAATATAAAACAAAGTTTATTTATTATTAGAAACAAAAACTTAGGGTCTACTTAAAAATTTAAACTCTGATAAGTAGGTATATCAGAAAAGGTTAAGCTAAATTTATAAGTGAGTATTATGTTTTTTGGCTTTCACATATTGTAAACAAGAAAATCCGAAATACGTATTCACAAATAAATACATTAGTGAGTGAGTATCACTTCCAACGTTTTGAATTCGTAAGTGGGGATGACAGAGCGCATGCGCATAGCCCATTCTGCACGGACGCACGGCAAGATAGTCAAATTATATATAAGAATATAATTTGCAAAAGTAAACGATAAGCATAAAATTGAACAAAAGTTCCCATCTCCTTACGACTTAACGTCATTAGATTTCAATCTAAACAACCATTAGTTTATAATCTCACGCGTTACATTATACAGTAACGGAATTCACAAATATACGCTTGTGACAAAGAGAGGCATCTTTTTATGTGTAGCATAATTCACGAACGGGACGGAAAATGATGCTGTGATAAATTATCGTTCATAATACATCGCTCATGAAGAACGATTAATCATAGATATTTTGGGTTTCTATATCGATGTTTATAAACGATACATCGATGTAAAAATCTATGTATTGTTTGCATCTTTAGTTTCTGAGTGATTCATTACAACTTAATGACTACTGAGGAAAATTGCTTGGCAATTGAAATACGTATCTGGGCAAATATGAAAGTAATACAGTTAATGGATAATAATATATGTCTTATGACTCAATTTCTTTCTCAATAAGACATATATTATTATCCATTAATTTCTTGCGACTCGGAAAAAAATAAAATACTTATCAGTAATTCAGTTGTTTGAACTTTTGTTCAAATTTATGTTTATAGTCTACGTTTGTGAATTATATTGCAAAAATAAGACCACAATATATATTATAAATTGCATAAACAGTATAACTGTTCAAAGTTAGCGAAAAAAACTAATTTGATGTTTATAAACAAGGGGTACAGAGGCGAAGCCTAAAACCAAATTTTTTCGGTTTATGCCCTATTAAGCGACATCAATTTTTGTCAACATGAGATTTTTGGTTTTGTTCTCAATTTTAATCGCAAATAAATGAGGCCATGATTAAATGAACATATTTTAAGGGCTGGGGGTTTTTGCCCCCTAACCTCTATCGGACCATTCCTCCTTGATCCATTTTTTAAAAATTTTTGGCACAAAAAACATTAGTAGGACAGTGGTTAAAAGCATTTTCTTTAACTTTCATGAAAATTTTAAGAAATACGTCAAAAAATGCAAAAAAAAACGTCATTTTTAAGTATCGATATCTCGTTATTACCGGGATATCAAAAAATTGTATTTTTGTTTTCATTTTATTTTGTCTATACCTAAAAGAACTTGTCATCAAATTGTGGCGCTGGAAGAATCGTAGTATCTCCTATTAATTATCAAAAAAATTATCATAAACGAACCTATTAGTTTAAAAAATGTTTTGTTAGTTATTTTAATTAGAGGCAAAATTAAATATTTTTCAGTCAAATAGTTTGAATCAAAAGTTCCGTCCAGTTGTATGCCAGGAAAAATGAAAAGAGCTATTGCAAAAAACAGATATTTGAGACAAGAATGCAATTGGTACTTTAAATTCTTAAATGCATTGAAATGAGAACCTGTGTAAGACAATGCATGAGCTTTTAGGTGCATAAGTGCTGTGATGTCTTAATAGAAACATATTGAACGTATAGGCCATAGAGCTTACAAATCAATAGTAGGTAGTACTGAAAATTTACCCAATTTTTCATAATATATTTTTCGTAATTGCCATTTGTGTTATTATTAAAAAAAATTGACGAAAAACTATATTGAAAATATAACTTTTATGTTTTCCCCCATTATAATTTCATTTATAAAAAAAATACTTTTCCGATAAAAATTGAAGCATTTCTGATATACTTTTTGGAAATACTACGCAAGTGCCATGTTCTTATTAAAACTATGTTGCAAACTTCCCTAAAACACAAAATTTATTTATCAAGAGTAATTACTATTAAACTTATTATAAAGGACCTGCGATTGTAACAAAAATTAATTTTTTTATCTACCCGTAGATAATTGGAGCAATTCGCAGATATATCGATTTTCGTTCACATAATAAATTACGTATTTAATCCTTACAGCTTTAATGTGTATTACGATTAAAAAATTTCAGTTTAATTCATATAAAAACTTGAGTATTAAAAAATAAAACAGCAGTACTCAATAAATAAATGAAAATAGTTTGGTGAGCTTGGAGTTAATTTTTCGAAACTCGTATTTACTGAAACAAATGGCAGTGGGGTAAATTAGGCAAAGGAAGTTAATTACGGTTTATACTATCAAGTCCGTGTAGTCAAGAGGTAAATTAAGTTAATTAAGTGAGGTGAAAACTTGTGAGCGATTTATGGTTAGTGCTATTAGTGAAATACCAATTTAGTTTGATTGACATTTTAACCACTGACTATGAGCGCTTATTGACTGACGATTTTCCTCAGCTTTTCCTTATTTTCTCAATTTGGTTTACGTACGACCTTCGAAGGTGTAACCAATTTACGTTCCTCAAATGCCAGTCTCGAGAACAATAGAATTGTTTGCAAAATCACAAACTTTTCCAATTTGCTGACGTTTTTTTATTGCTCTATGAATAATTTATCACTACGGAAGGAAACAAGATTAAATTAATCTTTTACTATGCAATTTAGGAACTTAATTTACGAAAATTTAGTACGATTATAATTTTTTTTTTGCTCTATTTGCCTCTTGGAAATAATGTGTTATATGTTTAATGCTAGTGGGTTAGTGGTGACCAATGACCCAACTATCAATGTGCATAAGTAACTAAAAAATACATTTTAGAATCATGCATTCATTAATATAAAAATATTTGTTTCCCTAATTAAAAATGGGAATATTTAAATTGATTATCCAAAAAAATCATAACTGATTCCGCAAAAGGAAATTCTCGATACTAAAAAATCGTAATTTTTGACAATTTCAACAATTCTGTTATTGGTTTAAGGATGAAGTCTGTAAAGCCCTTTTTTATCCTTGGTGAATAAATTGCATTGTAAAATCGTAATTGTCGTAGCTTATTCGCGTCACAAGTCACGAACGAAAGAGCAACAAGTATATTTTATTTTATATAGAATTGTTTCAGTAACTACGAACGATTTATTTCAATTGATATTACATTACAAATGTACTGCGTTTGTAATGAAATTTCTCTAATTTGCTATTTTCATTCATGAAGTCCTAATTATAGAGTAATAATATTCCAATTAAATTTCATTCCAAATGGGACAAAAGTTTTAAAAAGTTTCATTATTCAAAATATATTAAATCAATTGCCATTTTGAAAAATTTATGTATACAAATTTATTCATAGTGGAAAATATTTAAAAAAAAAACACGTATCCACCAAAACGGTGTAATTGTACATTTACTCAAACTTGCATGAACCGAATGAATAGATAATTACATCCAACTTTCTATAGTTAAAGTATATTTGGACCAAAAACTTAAAAAATAAAAAAAAATTTTTTTATTATCCAAACTTATTTTTATTCTCTGTTTTAAGGATTATTTTATTTTGTAGTACATATTTCATTGGTTTTCAGAGTTCTTCAGGTACTAATATAATTCTTTATACCTAACACAATTATTGAACTATGGAAAATAACCATCAAAATATAATCAAAACTTTGTTGGGATCACAATAATATATCGAGTAAATTGAAATTTTAGAAAAAAACGTTCTGATTAAATGAAAAACACTTGGATATTTTTATCAAAAAATATTTAACAATTTTTTTCTTAAATCATGCTGAAATTCATTTTCAAGCTTCTGGCTTATAAAAGCTTTGGAATCTATTCACATAAATGATTTTAAAGTACTTTCGAAATATCAAGAAAATGGAAAAGCTCCAAAACTTTCGATTACATATCAATTGAAATATAGAACCCTTATTAATCTGGCCATAAGAAACAAGTTCGATTTGAGGTTGGCTCCAGATTCTAAAAGTATAAAGGGTTAATAGAAGGGCAGATGCTCTTACCTCAGAAGTCAGGGCATTACTCATAGACCCACAGCCTGTACTTGTTATTAAAAGATCGGTTATGGAAAATACTATTACAAAATTGGTTCCTAAAAATCATTGTTTTTATGGAAAATCACCACCGACAAAAATATAGTAGAATATTGGAGGAAAAACCATCTCTGAACCTAAATATTAAAATACTTAAACTCATAAAAAAAGAAATCAGAGTGGTTACGAGTTTAATAACCGGCTACTGCGGACTGAAGAAATACCTGTATATTATTAAAGAACACGTGGATAATCCAACATCCATATTTTTTCAAAAAAAATAATATGAAACCTTTTTTATGTTCTGATAGAATTTTGTGCTTTGAACGAATGTAGAGTAATAAAGAACTAGATATAACATACCCTGGAACCAAAATAGCTGAAAAACACCTAATATGTACTGCTGAAGTTTGCTCAGCTTCTAGATTTCAAGTAGGTGAAATGGAGACCCAGGAATAAAAATAAACCCTGCTGCTGTTAGTGTTGAGGCTCACTAAACCTTATCCTGGACCACAATCTAACTAAATTAAAAGAGAAAAATAAACTTTTGCACTGGGACAACGTTTTAAAGCTTTTATACATTGAAGAGTTAAAATTAATACAATTTTTGATAATTATATCATAAACCTAACTACGAAGTTCTAAGAAACTTTTCCTACAATAAATATTGATTAATATTAGGTGCTGTTTACTTTAAAAATTGAGAAAAAAATTATAAAATAGATCGCTTCCCAAATATCCCATTGAGCAAAAAAAAAATGTATTTTAGAGTTTATTATTGCTGAAAGAATAATGCAAATGGAGACCGGAAATAGTTTTAAACGTAATGGTTTACTTAAAATCAATAAATTACAAATTAAGGATTTTTCTTAAATTTTTTACAGTACACCCTTACCCTAGTTGGATCTTGTTATATTTTTTCTTATTTTCACCTTTAATTTCACCTTTATTTTCATCTTAAAATTAAAATAAATAGCCCAATTTGGAAGAAAAACAATTTTTACCTCTAAAATGAATTTCACACAGTTTTCATGAAAATTAAAGAGTTCATGTGACTAAAATTTTAAGAAACTCTGTATTATATAATAAAATTGAATGTAAAATCGACGGTGTACAGAAAAAAGGAGTCCGAATGGTATAGGCTTTTTAGCATTATTCAGATCCAGTTCATAGTTCTCTTTTATGTCACCAACAGCGCAAGTATTCAGAATATACCTAAAGTCACTTAAGGTTTATAAAATACACAGGTGGCTTCATGCACTATGTGACGTATCCAGAAGAAATTCGTACATATCTTCAGACTGATTCACATTTCAAAATTCTTCGTATGACGTCATATTTTTTTTCTAATGGGGCAGCCTGTATAATTTATAAACCTTGATGTATGACAAGCTTTAAATGACGTCAATATACAAATCTGCGTATACGTATTCGTATATGTAAGTGGCAATGACTGGGAGTGGTTTTGTTAAATTTTCAAAATTTCAATAATCAAAACAAATGGACATCTTTAAATCTCGAAATTCCATTGACTAATAACTTCTGGCATTGATTAGGTCACTAAGGTTACTAAGGTTTTCAGGAGGTATTCCAATCTTCAATACTCGAAGGAAAATGTTTCAATATGTAGCGCCGCCATTAGTGTTTGCAGTACTAACTTAAATCGAAACTATGTAATTAATGTAAAGTAGCTAAGATAACATTAGTTAGTACACTAGACACTCTTGTGGTGGCGCCACATCTTGACAAATTTTTCAAACATGCAAAAGATTGAAATTCATATTTGTTAATAACTACATTTCCCATGTAATGATTCAAACGCGTAATTTGTGAAGTTTAGCTCTACGGATACTGGATCTCAAATTGATTCAATTTTTTAATATTATGTTCGGACTCCTTGTATCTATACTCTGTGACAAAATCTTTCAAATCGGATTGAAATTACCGTTTTTTTTCTTCCTATTTTTGAAATAATTCCGTTTGAAGTAAGTCGTAAATCCTTTTTGTTAGGAAAATAAAAGGAACCAAACATGAACAAAAGCAGCATTCGAAAGTTGCACTTTTGTGCATTAGGAAAATTATGTGTGGAAAGACTTTTTATTCAATTTTTGATGAATGATTTTTAAATCTTACCAAAAATAACTTTAAAATTGGCTTATCTAAGATTAAAGGATATATTACTTACTTGTCAATTTGCATTTCTTATGTTATTTTATTTAAATTTAGATACAATAACTAATCATAAGTTATGAAACAAAACTTTCTAAGTTTCAAGGATACCGATAATGAAGATATGCAAACTGGCAAGTACGTTTGAACATTCTGGTAAAGAGAGTTTCATCTACAAGAGTATTATCCACGAGATAAATAGTTATGATGAAGGTACGACAGTCCTCAATCCCGAATGACTTTCAACATTCTCATAAGAATGATATGACACCACGTAGATACACTAGCGACAATCCCACTTACGGAAAATATCTCACACAAAGAGTAAAAAGACTAGGGAGTCGAATAAAGCGTTTTTCCAGACATCTTCTTTCAGATGAATTATACTTTTTTGATGTTTCCATTGTGATTTTGACAAAATATTGAGTGTTCTCAAAGGATTTACACACGAAGAAAATGTCAGCGCTCATGTGCAAAAGAATAAAGATTTGAGAAAGGTTAACCATGAACGAAGGATAAATTGGATTTATTTGAAAATTGGCTCAAATTCAAACCCAAAAAAAAAAGCATTTTATTGTTCCACAAAAATTTTCAAATATACATTCTTTGTTCCGCTTTTCTAAATACCAACAACTACAAACTAAGCAAGGTATTTAAACAAAATAAAATGAGATATTTTTTATTTTGTAGAAACTAGAAGAATTTGGTTTAATAACTGCTTTGAATAATTTATTTAATTAAAAACATTTCTACGAATCTGTGGTGGAAACAAGCGTTACAACATTCGTTTTGTCCGCATTTTTAACGCTTTTTTACATAGCTATTGGGAATTCTAGTTCTGTAGGTAGGTATATAAATCTATGTGAACATGAAAACTAACCGTTAAAATGAAGTAGTGACCTTTTTTATGAATTATTCTCATAAACTTTAACAAAATGAAAAACAAGATCAATATGTACCTACACGTAAAGTTGTATTTATGATGGTTTCAAGCTTTATTGCAGAGCTTTTGAAAAATATTAGTACTATGAGAGTAATTAGTTACAAGTTATTTGTCAGTTGAAAAAAAGCAATAGATTCTTTTGAACGAATTTTAAAAATAAAGTTTAAAAAAAAATTTGTTTAACTATTTTATTAAATTTGTATATTTATTATTTTTATTAATTTTAAAATTAACAACCTCGAACAAAGCAATAGATAATAAGAATCCACTACTAAAATAGTCCTCAAAGACTGAATCTTTTTGTCATATTTTTCACGTGCTTTAATAATTCAGTATTGTTTCATCTTCGTAAAGTTCTTTGAATCAGGATTGTTCATCCTCTTTTTAATAATAAGTCCTAGATTCAATCCGTCTTCTTCCGATTTTCATGGAAACTTCTGATTTCTCTTCTTCAAAAGCAAGTATAAAGCATGTTCCTCTGAAAAGGATCCAACCAATTTGGTTTTTTCTTATCACTACATCGATGGTGGTTCTTTTTTTATTAACTCTTGTCAATATTTCAACGTTTATAGTTCGAATTATACATCCAATTTTATCCTTTCTTTTTCAGCATCAAATGTCTTTTAAAGTATCATACCTGTGGTGTTTTACTAAAAATTTTTTGAATTTGTTACATTTTAACTTACTTCTTTTGAAAGGTTCGTTGGATTTGTATTTTAAGACATACATCAACAACAATTTATTTTATTCCATTCACTTATTTATAAATTTCTAACTATACACTACAATTTAAAAAATGATTATCAAGATCAATTTATTTTTTACTGTTAATTGGTTCCGAACTGTGAACTACTTGTTACTATTTAACTGTTGACTGTTAACGATCAACCGCTATACATACAATTTGGCTACATTCTGGAAATTTCAAGAGAGTTCCTGATGCTCCTTGCTTATTATATTACTCCTAAAATATGCTTGAACATCTGTTATCTTGTTTTATTTTCATTGTTAATTTTTTTTAATGTCCAAAGTCCGCAACAAAACTATAAAAGTAAAAGTTGGTAGAAAATTTAATTCTAAGGACCATTGTACTATATAACAGAATATATAAACTAAAAAAAGTTACAAAAAACACACCATCATTCAATAAGAGAATTAATTGATTTTTGTTATTGAATTTAAACCTACAAAAAACTTATCTATACTAATATATAAAATTCTTACGTCTGTCTGTACATTTCGATTTTGAACCCAATTTTAGGGTAAATATTTGTTTCAAGAGGCTCTTATTCCGAATTTAACATTTTTTAAAATTTTTGTCTGTCTGTCTGTGTGTCCCGATTTAACTAAAGAACGGAACAACCAAATTTAATGAAATTTGTTATTAAAATACAACACAATTTCCCACATACTATAGGCTACTTATCATTCCAAAAAAAATATAAGGGAAGGTAGTCCCTAGGGATGAAAACAGAAATTTTTACTTTAGACAGGCGAGTTTTATATCATGGGAAAGGTAATTAAAAGTTAGAAAATAATCTGTAAAAATATTTTTAGTTGAACTGATGAAAAGCACAGTAAGTTCAATTTAAAGTTAAAAAAATTGCCTTTGAAATATAAACCTCTACATTTATAAGACACATAGTTGATGTTAATAGCGTAATTGCTTACCTATCGGACATTCAGATTCCAAGAATTCAAAAATTCAAAAATTTTATGGATTTGGATGGATAGTTTTAATTTATGTATAGATGCTGATTGATTTACGGATTAATTGGTTCACGGTAGGTATACCTACCGTAGGTATACGGTTTTTTTAGGTACTTTTTAGATATTTATAATTATTTTTTGAAAATTAATTGATCATTATATACAACTATTTTATTCTAAGTAACAGTTTATTAAATGTGTATTTTTAAAGTTGACAAAATAGTGCTTTTAAGTACGATTATGTTTTTCGTAAAAGAAATAAGAAAAATAATAATTTTCATATACCACTACAAATAGCAAATTTAAAAAGAAAATAAAATCTACAGCTACGTTACGCAGACGAAGTCACGGGGATCAGCTAGTATATTATAAGATAGTTATTGAAAATGGCAGTGAAAATGTAATACATTGATATATGAATCATTCTGAGTTTGGAACTTATCGGGATAGCTGAATTTGTTCTTAATTATGCATTTTAAATATGAACTTATTTGTAACTAGGAAACATCAATAACATTCCCTAAGTTTGTAACCTCTAGAAAATTATGAGACGACCAAATATTTTTTGCCACTTATGTTTTATGATACCAAAAGAAACTTCCATAAAATCTTAATAATTTGAAGAATATAATGGTTGAAATATGTCAATGTATAATTTATAATAAACAGTTTTTGGAACAACAGAGTTTTTCAAAACTTCAAGCTACTATTCTTCTTCTTCTTCTTTTCTTTCTTTTCGTGCCTCTTTCGTTGAATATTAGTGATCATCATGATGATTATACAAAGGATACCCCGAGGAGCTTTGAATGCAGTAGTTTCGTGTTTGTTTTCTGTATCCTTATGACTCTTACTGTTAAGTTCTTCAGTTTTTGGGACTAATTTCTCAATTTTAAGACAAAAGAGTACCTTACACAAGGCACTAGTCCTTGTATTTACTTATCCCTACTCACATTCGGTCTCCCATCTGTTGAGCGGCCTTTATTCGTTCTCTTTCCCAATCGGAACCGCAAGGAACAAAGCCGTTTTATTGCTCATAATTCCTTATTGTAAATGATTTTAGGATTGAAAATCACTTATAATTAAATATGATCTTTTGCTTTAGATTTCACGACTTTTTTTCAAAAATTTTCATTGGATCTTAAACAAAATAAATTAGTTATTTCAAAAGTCAAATAACTAAAAATTAAATAATTGTCTTTAAAATTTTGCTTCAATCTATTACCTTATTTCGTATGAAATAATGACCTTCTATTTATCAATTTACCAAAAAAAAAGAAGAATTGTTTTGATTGAGAATTTATAGGTTCTTAAACTTAAAACCTTTTATCGCAAATACATATGATATGGTATTTAAATAAAAATCTATCTACACTAATGAAATAGTGGTGAAAAAAATTACTTAAAATTCAAGATTACTTTAATATGTTGATTTCGTTTTGGTCAAGACTTTTAACCAAGTATTTCTTTTAATTCGATTTAATTGAAAATTTTAAAATGTTAAGTATTTAAATTTTAATCGCTGTTTAGTGAAAAGCTCACTTTTAAGAAAAATGTTGAAATAATTGATTGCAAAACTCCCCCATAACTTGAGTATTATTTCGGAATTTTCATCAATTAAAAAATAAGGCAAAATTGTTTTCCAAACTTTGTAATCGCATTTAATTAACTTCAAGTTTCAAACAAGGGAAAAAAAAGAATCTACACAAAGCTCCTTAAGGGAATTGCGTGTTCGAATAACCAATCGACAATTCAACCCCAATAGGCCTATGAAGTTAACGAGAAGTTAAGAAAGGCTCAATTTTCGTATACGTATGTGTGGATATATCTTTGCTAAACAAACTTGGAAATTTACTAGGGATCGATTAATTTTTCTTCTAGAATAATTGAAACAACGACTTGCATTATCATTAATGTGACAATAAGTTTGATAATTATTGATTCGAGAAGTGTATATAATGTATTAGGCTATAGTGATTTTATACGATATATTTTTTTTAATAATACATTTTTCTTAATCAAATGGCGCCTTCAAAAATTAATTAATTTTATCGAAATCTCAATATTGTATCGCAATAAGCATTTAACATTTCAACAAAGTTTTGTTCTTTCGTTTCTTTATAGAAACTCGAACGATTTTGCCGTAAGTTAATTGGTAAAGTAGAATCGCCATGCAGTAAAATTTGATAAAAAGCAAGAAAAGTTTAAGCTACTAACAAACATTTATTATCTGTATCTCGGTTATTTTTTAGTAATAATTAAGTTATATTCAATAGCAAATAATCAAAGAGATAATTAAAACTCTAATTGAGTTTGTTGATTACCACCTTCAAAAAAATTAGGTATATTAATCTTTTCTTCAAAATGTAAGTATTTCCTACTAGAAATTACTTAAGGATTACCCAATGCATAAATTAGACCTCTATGGTTTCTAGTAGGCATGTGCAATAGAAAAAGCTCAATTGAGTCCCAAAGAAAATCTTAATGGGATGATTTAGTTAGAAACAAAGTAATTATTGTCAGTTTTTTCCCTTTAGGTTAGATAGGAAGCCTTAGTAGGAAAACCCAATGTGAAAAGAAGAAACGTTTGTCAGTTTTAAGTAATGATATTTTATCAGAAACCTAAGTGGGAAACATTTACGTGGAAATAAAAAAGAATTTCAGTTTTCCCCAAATGAAAACTAGATGGGACCCAAATGGAAAAACCTTATATAAAAATCAGGATTAAAAGAATATTAATTAACGTTAAAATATTTATAGTTTACTTCTCTCATCCCAGGGATTTTCCTATAAGATTTCGGGCTAGAATAGTCTTAATGGAATCTTTTTAGGATTTTCCCATTAGATCATATTCCTAGTTCTCAAATGAGACCCAACGTAACTCAATTGAAAATTTATAGCCGGCTATGCCTTTATTCTACTGATTTCTACAATAAAAAAGAATGAAATATAAAACTATATTAAATTATTTCCTGTTTTTAAATCATGCGCTTCTGCGACGTAAGGTTTTTGTGATTATAGAAGACAGTATTTTCATGCTATTTGGGTAGTTTGCTGTAGGACTATAAAAAGAAACCATTGATTCGGGATTTTTTTCCTGTATAAAATACCTTATGAAAAAGGTGATATCTGTATATGGTTTTTCTATAAGTTTAATTTATAGTTTAATCTTCCTGCAAAAAAAAATATTGCACAAAAAAATTTACCTCATTGATTTATTTACATTTCAATTTTTTCCAATCTAGAATTTTTAAATTTATTTTCTCAGTAACGAATTCGGTGACCCCTTATTTTTTTATCGGTTAAAGATCCAAATTAGTGGTTTTTAAGCTTTTTGGAGGTATCAACCCCCATCGGTTTCTTATGCGCATTCACTGAACCATTCTTAATTGGTATAATAAAATATATTTTTTTTTCAAATTCTAAACATATATTTAAACAAATGTGCTCAAAATGACCAAAACCATTAATAATCCGTCAAACCCGCGAGACTGACTCACAGGGTTCGATTGAACCCAGGTTCAGAAGAACCACTTGTCTCATTGGATTAAGCTTTGTATTTATATTATTTTTTAACTCATCCATCTATATTTTGTTAACGTCCCATTCATCTTAAGTACTTAATTAGTCAAATTTTAGCCATTTAAAAGTTAAATCCTAAATTGAGTATTTGGAAAAATTTTCAAAAAACGAAACATGGTGAAAATTGAAGGAAGAAATTTGTTTAATTGAAAATTATTTATGATTTAAAGAAAGTATCTTTTTTAGATAATTGGTATAAAAATGTTTATTTATATAAAAAAGATATGATAGTAATTTTAGTAAACTTTTGGGCTTAATTTTAACCATTTTCGGGAGGAAATTATTTAGATTTATTTGAATTTGGAGAATTAAAATTTGTATATTGAAACGTTGTGCCAAATAGCTCTTTTCACTTATATCCGTATAACTGCTTATTAATTTAGCTATTAGATCAGCCCTGGCCAACCCAAATTGCACCCCGGGTCGCATTGACGACATACAGACATCATACAAAAATAATTTAATTTTTTTATCATTATAAATTTTATACTTAATTCTTTTTTTTAAGTATTATAAATTTTATGAATGCAGACGTAATCTGAAAATACAATCAGGTAAATGTAAGAAAACAATACTATAGCCAGATGTATAAAGAAAGCACACATTGAACAAAAAAAAGGGTATTTATATATTAATCAACATGTTAATTAATTTTAGCAATCAAATTAGTCAAAACACATAAATCAAACAATTTTAAATAAAACCAATTATCATGATCACTTTTTTCAGTGCGAGATTTGATGTGCGACAATTTTATAAAAAAAATATTTCTTCATACATGACCGCGGGCCGCACGTTGGGGCTTTGCGGGCCACATGCGGCCCGCGGGTGGCGGGTTGGCTAGGGCTGTATTAGATATATAGTAATAATTTTATTGTATATTTTCGGAGGTTAAATGTTATTTAATACTCAACATATTCCCCTTCATTTTATTAAAAGTAATAATATGTATTATATGCTGTTTTTGTTTGATTAAAATAATATTGCTAAAAAATTATGAATTTTAAATTGATTTTTATAAAATTTAAGCCCACGTTTTGATAGATAGCCGAATACTAGGGATAGAGAATGGTTCTTAGAATACAAGGACTATAGGAGTATAGTGGTGCAAAAAATTGACCGATTGACCGACACTTGTTAAATTCTGTGTAGAAATGAGGTCAGTAAATTTTCAGAAGTTGGAAACATTGATGAAAAAGCCCAGTAAACAATAAAATTTTCCCCCATTTTCATGAAAACTGTAATAAGATGAACTGTAATAATTGTTTTTTTCGATGAATAAATATTTATTTATAATTTTATACCTGAACGGATAATTCACATGATATAAGGATATATGGTACCTGAAATTCGAAAGACGAATAGAACCGGAATGAAACGGGGAAAATGTTGTGAAAGCACACATACGCCGACGCTGTTGCCGTGGCGTCGCCTAGTTGCAGATGTTGCATGTTGTAATCAGTCCCGGCCTACGCGCGGAGTCGTTTGGTCCAGAAAATCCCTGGATGCTGTGTCGCGAAAATCCTCGTTTCTCAGCGCCCAGTATTCAAAACATACGAAACACACCGCAACCAAATCACACACGTTCAACGGTAACGTTTGCATTTTCGCGCAGTTTTCCCAACGTCCTAAAGTCGTACATTACAAATTCAATTCTTATCGCATAACTTTGAATTATTTTCTCGTATTTTTTTTTATTGTCCTTTTTTTTCATCTTTTTTTTTTTTTTTGGTGTCAGTGAAAAAAAAAACGCCAGTGTTATTGAAGCGACTCACGACACAAGTTTCGTTTGGAGGCAAAAATCGTGCGTATTTTTTACGATTCTATTAATGCTCATTAGGAAATTTTTCAATGTTTTTTTTATATATTAAACTACCTGATACTGACAACTTCGCCTGCTGAACTTAAAATTAGGTTTAACAATTAAAATTATCCCCACTGAATTCATTTGCAATGTTGCCTAGTAGTTTTGTTTACTATTAAACACATAAAGAATAATTTCAGAACCTTCCAAAATCATTTACAAAAATTTTGCAATATAAAACATCTTTGTATACAATATTCTCCTTTTTTCTTCCATAAAAAAAATTATTTGACTGTTAAGGCAAACAATATGACAAACAATACGTTAGTTTGACTTTATGGTTAAAAAATGGACAAAAATTATAAAAATTGTAGCACAGATTTTGTTGCAATTTTACATAAGTTATAAACAGGACAAAGATAGGACTAGGATCAAAATAAGTAGTTAAAACAAGATTTTTATTTGCGACGTTTCGGCCCTTTATTGAGACTTCTTCAGACGTTCATAATCAATCGCTTTAAGTTTATCAACAATAATCTTTATCATGATCCATTTGATAAATACGGTACAGTTATTAAAAAATAATAAGATCTTCCAGGATACATAAAATTCAATAAAAATTAGGTATTAATGATACTCTTAATAAACCTAACCGCTTCGAAGCGGTTAGGTTTATCAAAAGTAACATTTATAACTAATTTTTACTGAATTTTATGTATTCTAGAAGCCCTTATTATTATTTTTTATTAACCGTACCATATTTACAAAATGGATCATGACAAGGATTATTGTTGACAAAGTTAATGCAATTGCTTATGAACGCCTGAGGAAAGCTCAATAAAGGGCCGAAACGTCGCGAATAAAAATTTACTTTTAACTACTTATTTTGATCCTAGTCCTTTGAGAATTTGCATTAAGTTGTTATCACTAAGGATCTGAAATTTTATCATAGTATACAAAATATTCAAATCAACATAGCTCAAATTATAGTTTTCAAGGGCGGATTCAGGATTTTTTTCTGGGGGGGGGACAATATCATCTTTCATTTGGAAGTGCGTGAAAGGGATGCAACGAAAAAAATTCGTAATTCCAGCCCGAAATAGATTAGAGTTTCACTAATGTTCTTTCTGTTATTTTATCCTTATATTTTAGGAACTCTAATAATTTGATTTGCTTTAAGTATATACTGTGATGAAATCTCTACAGCACATAAAAATACCGTGGGGGACACGTGCCCCCATGCCCCCCTCTCCCTTAAATTCGCCCTTGATAGTTTTAGTCTTTTATGATAGGTAGTAGACAATAAAAAAAAATTTGAAATATGTATCAGTATGTCACACAGACGAAGTCGTGAGTATCGTCTAGTCTTGGTGTTTTGGTATAATGTAGATTTATAATATGCTAGTTTTATAGAAATAAGTGATGAAAATATAACTAGTTTATTTTTCCGAGTACCTATTACAAAAAACTGTCAGTCCTTCCATTAAAATTTTCATAAAACAATTTGTTATGAAAATGGAAATTTCGGTCGATTTTCGCAAGACGAAAACCGGAGTTTACCTGTTTTAATTTTCGTTGAAATTAGTTTAATTCAGGCTTAAGCCGTATGGAAAATGGAAAAGTTTGTATTAAATCATTCTTTCTAAACTGTGAGCATAACGACTCTAAGAGCCGTTGGTAATAAAAGGGGGCAAAGTTAAGGGATGATACTTACGGAAAAGTTTATTACACACTTGAATACTTCAGCAAAACTCTTTCATTTCAAACAAAACTACCAACGTGCGGATTTTACGACGCTGAATTCGCAGACAGGTTAATTATTTTCGTTAAATTTTTCCAATGAAATTCAGCAACGTTTAAACTTGTTCTTATACCACTGATAACTGTGTATCTATCGTATATAGTACATACGATATGTGCGATTTTTAACTGACAATCTACTCAAATAGAACTTAAATTTTTTATTGCGATTGTAAAAGCAGTGAGTTTCAAATTCAAATGGTTTAATTAAAAATGAATTTTCCTGGAGATTTAATGATTTAATACGATAAAAGAACAATTAAGCCAAACGGCTATTGTTAAATTTTAATTTAAAAATAATTGTTTTTCTACAGAAAAAAAGGGTTTTTTCTAAGTCACATTTTCTCATTCTTATTTTATTTTCGGTAAATTTAAAATTTCACTGCGGATTAGTATTTTAATAATTTTAATTAAAGTAAACATCGTTGATGTTTTCAAAAGGCGACTATAATTAAATTTATTGAAGCAACAATGTCTAGAAAATCCCCCATTTTACACATTTGAGATATTAAAACAGGAAATATGAAAATTTGTTTCCTTCTCTTGAACTCCTCTTTTTCTAAGTGAATTTCTATTTCCTCAAAATGATTTCATCATATTAAAAGAATTTTTTTTTAATTGGGATTTTTTTTTTAATTTAAAGCTTTTACGAAATAATAGCGCTTAAAATAAGGAAGGAATCTTGACATTTTTCTGTGACTTACAAATTGTCTTGATTTCTTATATAGCTGTTATCTAAATTGCTTTGAGTTCTAATACGATTATTTTTTATGCTTTAAATAAAAAAAAACGCAGTTTCGTTTAAGCTGCAGGGAGATAAGAAGGGAAAGTAACACCCACATATATTTCGCGGGAAATTTAAGAAATTTTTTTAAAGCTCGTTTGGGATTTCAGCAGGAGATTTTCACGGCTCTGTTGAAAAGAATCGTTATAATGCACCTTTGAAAAAATAAAATTGAAAATTTTTTTTCGTACAAAATTCAGGCCAATAGTAAACCGATATTATTCCTGTCCTTGTAATATATAACTGAATTTTTTATTATACCCATGTATTATCCATTTACACCAATTTGCTCATTTAAACATGTCAGAAAAAGGATGAAAATTTTTCTTAAATGACTTAAGAATAGACACTTTACAAATCGTGTTTCCTTTGCTTTTTGTGGAATTACTGCATGAATATTGTATATTGTAAATTTTGTATTAGAATTTGAATTAGAAAATCGTCAATTGCATTAAGATTGTTAAATAAGTTTATGAAGAAAATAGACTTACACTATTTAAAAAAAAAGGTTAGATATTTATCCTCAAAAAAAAATGTTTAATTTTTAATATCCAGCTTCCAGGAGATGATTTCCAATTAGGTCTAATTAGTCAAAAATCAACAATATAATTTAGATCAAAATATATAACGACTAACATACATAATAAGGGCTGATTTTTGTTATCCTTAAAAATTTCTAAGTATTTCATGTACAAAAAAATGTTTTATACTTTTCTTATATTCGACAAAATTTTCGATATTTCTCAATAACGGATATTTATTAACCCTAGAGTCGCTAAAGACCATAACTCTCATTCCTTCCATGCGCCTTGGAAACGACATCTGACCACTGCACTAAATTATGTTCGACAGTTGGGGGATTATAAGCATACAAATATTTTTTTTTATATTTGTGATATTTGGTTATCAATTGGAATATCTGTTAAATATTAATCTTATTTTTTTAAACAGAATAAGGATAAATGATTATTAGTTCAGAATTTTCAATTGTGAGTTCTTGAAGAAGTGAAATGTATTTTTTTTTATTATTATACTTTATTATAATTTATTATACTTTATTATTGTATATTATACTTTATTTAGCATTTCTTTTATTATTCTAAAAATCAATTTTAAAATTTATGGTCGCTTTAATACTGCTAATGTGTTTAACGACTCGAGGGTTTATAAAAATCTGTAATCGAGAAATATTGAAAATTTGTTCGATACAAGAAACAAATCCAACATTTACTAGTTTTTGAGTGGTCGCCTAGACCACTCGGCCACCAGTAGGCTCTAATACGTAATTATTAGCAATTCAAGAAAGTAAATAGATAGTTTAAAAAATCAATAGTAAATATTAGAAAAAGGAAATTGTTCCTTAAAGTTGTCAATTCAAAAGCTAATCAATATTCTTTTCAAAATTAAAATTTTATTCAGTCATTTCGATTTAAAGTCTTCATGAAAAATTCCAAAGATTAAAACCCATATTTACAACTACACATTGCTGCCGCAGTAATTAGTCATCAACTTATAAAAAATATTTTACTACTGTTTTAATGCTCTTATACTTAATTATATTTTTAATGAAAATCTTGGCATATTTCACGAAAGTAAAATTTAATAATTAGAAAATGTTAATAAAATATTTTTGTGCAAAAAAAACTTTCAAAACTTAAAGAATTTTCGCGAAACAAAATATTTTCAAGACAAACTTGTGAATTCTTGAAATATAAATGTGAATTCGTATTATAACGTCTATTTGAGATAATTATTTTCTTTGAAATTTCATGAAACCGATTCGAAAAATTCAAAACTTTTCATCAAGTGAGCGACATTTCGAATCCTTTGCATTAACTTTTAATTTCGAACGGGAAATTTTTGTAATACATAATACCATTGTGAAAAGTTCCATTGTATTTTAAGCAAATTGAAATAATTAAGCTTTCTCTATATTTTACTTTTATGACAAAGTTTTTATAAAAAAAATTTACAGGTTTAATTAGCACGTTTTGCCGTAATTAACGCATCGTCATTAAGAAAGGGATTTTCCTTTTTTCTATCTGAATATAAAATCGTTAGAAAAAAATTTTTTTTTTCAATTATATTTTTTTACTTTACTGATGAAAAAGGGTTTTTTTTTTGTATTATCAGTGGTAATATTAACATGTAGATTGAAATAGAAAATGTGAATGATATTTTGTATAAGCAGTTTTTGATCTCTGGGAAATATGAAATGTAAATATCTATGTGCAAAAAACTTTATGCCATACTCTTTTTAAAAATTTAATTATTTTTTTTTTAAATAACAATCAATTAGAGAATACAAAGAAAAATTGCATTTTTTGTTATAATATTCATTTCTCATTTTCCTATATTCAATATTTTCTATTGATATCAATTTACGGATTTTTATTAACCTTAGAATCGCTAAAGACCTTGGTTATTATAAAGCCACAGTAAATAACAATAATAAATATTTGTTATAGGTAATATTACTTTTGAAGAACGTTGAAAGTGTGACTTGAGGGTTACCTTATACAATATTACCCTGTAAGAATATTGTTGTTAATTTTCATGATTTCCCATTCTACTGATATTTTTTGGTATGAAAATGCTTATTAGTACTAGTTTTGCCCATATAAAATCAAATTGTTGACGAATTTAAATAATAATTTTATAATTTGTAATTTTTTGCCGTTGTTGGACAAATATTTGCTCAGTTTAATATTCTCTATTCTATAATATATCTACATAAAATCCTTTATTGATGAATCTAAACCACGGCCCGGTTTAAACCGCTAGTCGTAGAAAAGTGAAATTTGGGAAAGTGCATTCCTTATTTGATGAAGGATTCTGATAACAAAGGTTTTTTTTTAAAATTCCTGTTCTATCAGGATTAAAAGGGGTGTTACATATTGCATTATATATTACATGTTCTAGACCAACATCGAAACTTCAAGTTTAACAATTTAAGTAACCTTAAACACTAAACAATTAACGCTTTAAATCCTCAAATAACTTTTTTCGATTTGACATTATTTGTTTGAAGTTGCCTTGCAACAAAAGGATAAAAAATTACTTATGACACATTTTTGATATTGTTAGAGGAGTTAGAACACCAAAATATATCAGCATATTCGGCGCATATGGATGATACATAGCGGTGGATTTATGTCCGAAGCCGCCTTAGGCGCCATTTAATAGCCCTATTTGCTTTGGAATAAGTAGGTTACCTAAATAAAATATCTAATTTTCAACTGAAATATAATACTTAAGTTATAAATTAATGTTTATAAGTTTTTACAAAATGAATTAGCATATAATTTTTAAATATAATTCATTAATTCCAAAAAAATAATTTCAAAGTTTACTATAACTCAAAACATTTTTACAGCTACACTTAAGACATAAAATTCATCTACCTAGATTTGGAAAACCATCTCAAATTAATTTTTAAATTTGAACTGCCCGTTCATTATTCCTCCTCTAAAATGTTATTGCTTCAAAAAATTTACCTCCCTTCCTCCCCAAATTGTAAGTCTTCTTCTGTGAAGTTCTTAATTCCTTTAATTCACTACTTGGATTTCTCATACACGTATTCTAAAAGTAGTTGCTCCGGTAATGCTACTGTGAAATTTTAGGCTACTAAAGTAATGCAATGGAATCAGGTTACAAGTGAAACCCTAACATGAAAATGACTACTTTATTTACTGGGTACTTTCATTGTAAATCAGTTTTTATACCATGAGTACCTCTCATATACCGTCAGAGTATCCGTTAGAGTTTAAAAAACGATAGTTATCTCTTAAATTGTGCATCATCACGACTTAAAAATTCAGCACAGGAGCAGTTAATGAAAAATTTTAGCATTGATAAATATTTTATTTATTTCCCAGTTACAATTAATAAATTAATAAATTAATGAATATTAATATATGTCCTATGACTCAATTTCTTCTTCATTACGACGCATTTCAACAGTTTTTGGCTGTCATCATTAGGTAATGATTACTTTGTTTTATTTTCTAAAATTTTCTAAAATAATCATTACCTGATGATGATAGCCGAAAACTGTTAAAACGCATCGTAATAAAGAAAATATTGAGTCATAGGACATATATTAGTATTCATCAATTTACTGAAAAATGCAGGAATCAATCTAAGGAGGGACTATTTTCCATATCGTTAGTTTTATGTGAGTGACTTCACTTAGAGACCTGGCGTTGTTTACATCTGAAGGGAAAATCTGGAAAGTTCTGTCTAAAGTAGCACTTTAGATGAGTATTTTTCATTAAGATACCTTAATTGAGTATTTCTTTATATACTACATGAAATTACGTAGATTATTGACTATAATATGTATATAAAAATATAAATAATGAGTTTTTAGTCTTTAGAAGTTAATTAACAAACAATTTAATAAAAAATGAGTTTAAACTTTTAAGCATATATCTTGTATACTAAAAGAAATGTTCCAATCGTATTTTAAGTCATGAATTTATAATTCGTCGGATGACGACTAGTATATATGAAATATAATTTTATAGTGTACGCTTTTATATTTGGACACAAAACAGATATGATAAAATTTATTATTTGTATTTGCATTCATAAAAAAATAATTAATGCACCACTGATACCTGGAATTGCAAAAAAAATAAAATAAATTAAAAATAAACATTATAATCAAAAGTCAAACAAATGCGGTTTTTCGATATATTTTCAAACAAAATGGTATTCAAAGTTTAAAACATTCCATTTTTTTAAATGAAATCCAATATCTGTTGTTTTTTTTGCGTGTAGTACTATTCAAAGTACAATCTTTGGTAGAATTTTTTAAAACTTTTTTCATTATACCAACTTTTAGAGGAACTTTTTGTTTCAGTAATACATTAAACTTTATATTAAAACCAAACACAGCATGTAGTCATATTATAAAAATCAACGGCAATCATTCCATTTACGTTTGTGCTTAAAATATTTTTTTTATTTTTCACAAATGAAAATCAATGATTTGTGGAATTGTTTCATAAGTTTCAAGCTCGACGTTTATCTGAAGCTTTTGTACTGGCAGACGATCGAAGATTGCTAGTTTTCAAAAGTGGATTTCAATATTTACATTCTCAAACGAATAGAAACATCCATTTTTCCATACCAAAGTTGTTTGAAAAAAAAAGCGGTACCTATGTTTTAGAATATCCTGTATGTTTTTTATGCTGAAGGAAATCGTCGTATGTGAATATATCTTAGGTACTTTTATTTGAGCTTAAGTAAGTATAAAGTTGACAAGACTAGTGAAACTTTTATATTGAAATGTTTGCATTCAATATTGACAATATAAAACAATGAAAGTCTAGTACAGTAAGTTGAAATATGACTAAACTACAGTACAGTAAATACAGTAAGTACAGTAAATTGAATCAAGAGGAAATTCTATGAAGAAAATGTCTGATGAATACCAATTTTGTGTAAAAAATTTCAGCTCAAGTGTACTTTGGCACACCTACAATCTGGCAATGTTGCATTTTCGACTTTTTTTTATTAAATTCGCGATATTTTTGTTAATTCCGTTCTTATCAATTATTATAAAGAGGAAAGATTTGATTGTTTGTTTGCTTTGAATAGGCTCCGAAATTACTAGACCGATTATAAAAATTCTTTCACTGTTGGGAAGCTACACTATTTTTAGTGAACATAGGTTATACTAAATTTTCAAAAAAACAAAGAATCCATACTAAAACTCCATTAATGAGTGAAAAAATTACTAAAAAACTTCCTTACATCGCGTGCGCTAGTGATTTAACTAAAGAACGGAACAATTGAATTTATTGAAACTTTATATTAAGATACAACACAATTACTCACACACGTTTGGCTACTTATCATTCCTTAAAAATAATAAACGAATGTACCCCCTACGTAAAAACTGAGGGATGAAAAAAAAAAAATTTTTGATAGGCGAGTTATATATCATTGGAAAGGTATTTAAAAGTTAAAAAATGATCTGAATTAATATTTTTAGTTGAACTAATAAAAAGTACAGTAATTTAATTTAAAGTACTGAAAATTGCCTTTTTGAAATATATATGTTTTTATTGATAATAATCTGAGAGTAAACTTTTTTTTTCACAAAATTGTTGTAAATAGATCCTTAGGGTTGCTCAGTAAGGAAATATTAATGAAAAAATGCAATAATAATAACAGTAATAAAGCTTAAAGTAAATACGTTTTTGAAACCGTGGATATATAAAATTGTGTATTTATTTACTCCCTCTGACTGATGAAATTTTAATATTCGGTGTATTCCTGATAGGAAGAAGGCATGTGATAAGATTTTTTTTTTTTGAAAATTCCTACCCTAACAGACAAGGGTGGATTCAGGATTTTGGGGGGGGGGGCATAATGTCTTCTATTTGTAAGTGCGTGAAAGGGATCACGAAAAAAATTCGCAATTCCAGCCAGAAATGATCATAATGATAAATAATAAATAATCATATCGTCATAATAATAAAAGAAATTTAAAATCCTATTCTAGAGCAAAAGGCATACTCCAAATCGTGTATGGTGAACTCTTGACTATCCAATATGGTTTAATTATATAGTTGAAATTCAGATATTTTAATAATAAGTTTATAGATACGTAATGGTTACACTTGATTATGGAAGAACTAGGTTTCGTGCAATTGTACAAATTTTAATTTCGCGGTTGTGTTGTACAGTGCAATAGTATAATAGTTTTTGGAGAAGGTTCATTCGGGAATCGAAACCGTGAGATGGGGTTATTTTGACGCGAGTATTTTGATAACTTTCGACTTTTTTTAGTCATAATTAAGACCAAATTTATTGAACTTGGCGATATTTTTTATTTATGTATAGATGCTGATTGATTTACGGATTATTTGGTTCACGGTAGGTATACCTACCGTAGGTATACGCAATTGAACAAACTCTTTTTCGATGTGTATAAATACTTTTTGAAAATTAATTGATTATTACATAGAACTATTTTATTCTTAGCAACAGTTTATTAAATGTGTCTTTTTCAAAGTTCTGTTTTTAAGTATGATTATATTTTTCGTAAAAGAAATAAGAAAAATAAAATACGTTACGCAGACGAGTCGCGGGGATCAGCTGTATGGTATAATTCTCTCTTTTGTGGCTAAATTTTCATTATGGACCGATTTAATCGCGAATTAAATTAAAAACAAAGTCGAAAATGCAACATTGCCAGATTGTGGGTGTGCCTAAGTACACATGAGTCAAAATTTCTTATACAAAATTGGTATTCATCAGACATTTTCTTCTTAGAATTTCCTCTTGATTCAACTATTGATTGATAAAATAATACGTTTGTACTGTCCTAATGACGAGGAACATAAACCTTATCATTTACCTATTCCAATTAGACTAAATTGTACTGTTCATTTTCTTGACATTTGAGATAAGGGATGAAGTAGTTTTCGGAAATAGAACACAGACACCCGAACCAGAAGTAAAATAAATCTGGGCTCAAAACTACGACAGGTGCATGTGATATACATGAAGCTTGAAACAGCTTTATCAAATCACCCTTTTCACTATTATTCATTTTCATCGGCTACTCTACATTCGATCAACCCCTTATTGGGCCAAATGAAAAGGCGCTCGTATCAAATAACCACAAACGGTCCACAAACCAAATAACATTGAACATTTATTGAGAACATGTCACAAAATCCTGTCACCGTGTCGCCATTGTTCCGTTGCGAGATACGCAATGCTCGTAAATTAAACTTTTTTTTAGGGGGAAATGTGATGTAAAAACATTTATGTTATTTTTTTATATCAGAAATTGATTTTTGTGTGATGTGTAAATATTAGGTGTAAATGCGGGTGTTGGAATCTGATATTTTTTCCATTAAATAATTAGATAACAATTGTACCTTTTTTTTCTAAGTTAATGAAAAATAAACAAAAAAGTGTTGTAAACATATTCTAAAAAGTTTGATTAAATTTTAATTTTCATCAGTATACATCTGTAGTCTGCTAACAAATATGTGTAAGTAACTCGAATGGATAAAAATATCTTACAAGTATTTACTGTCGCTTTATATCTGCTAACGTCTTTAACGACTCTAGGATTAATAAAACCCGTAAATCAAGAAATATTAAAAATTTGCTCGATAAAAATTCGAATCCAATACCTATCAGGTTTGGAACGGCAACCTAGACTAAATTTATTGAAAATTAAACATTATCTGTGATAGATTTATGTAGAACAGTAGTAGCTGCTTCAAAAAGGTGTAGCCAGAAGAGTTTTTGTAATAGAGATGACAAGTAGAGTTCAAATCATGAGTAGTGTCCCTATGACTCCTTATATTTCATATTTATTAACGCTTTGTAACTAATGAAGAAAATGACAATACAAATTTGGTCGTGAAAACCAAAAGTTAAATGATTTTAGCTGGTTTTCATATTTTTCTGTAAATAATTGACGATTCTATCACCTGGAAATTCCCAAAAACATTTACTTGTTCAGTAGGTTGGTCCTTAATAGGGGTGTTATTGAATTTCTTTGCTTCCAAATTGGTAAAAAAAAATCCCTGAAAATTTGAGCTCTTAATATTTACTTTAAGATAGTCCGCTTTCTAACTTAAGTTTCTTATGGAAATAACGTAGGAAAAATTTAATTTGTTCTTCAGAATTCCATAACTCAGCAACAAATAAATCGAAAGTAACTAATCGTTTCAGGTTTATTGAAAATTTAATGTTCTACAAAAAAGAGCTTTTATGGTTTTTCGCTAAATCAATTGGCTTAAGAGTTATTCGAGCTCAAAGTTTAATTATTGTATAATTATTAATATCATCAACTATAATGATTAAGTAAATACTTATTTTTACGAAATATATCAAATTTCTTATGCAAAATTTGTATTTATGATCAAGAAGCAAATAAAATATTATTCTTGTGATTTTTCACGACGTAGTTGTAGTAGTTTATCCTTCATTTTTTGTACTTGTTCATTGACATCAGATTCAATATTAGCTATGTAACCAACTTTACCATCTTTCCATTGGTCAGTTAAGAAATGCATTATATTTTCATTGACCATTAGTGTCGCATTCTTAAGCCAATAACTCTTAAGTCAATAGATTTAGCGGAAAATCATAAGACCTCTTTTTTGTAGAGCGTTAAATTTACAATAAACATGCCGCGATTAGTTACTTTCGATTTATTTGTCGCTGAGTTATGGAATTCTATAGAACAAATTAAATTTTTCCCTCGTTATTTCCATAAAATACTTAAATTGAAAATCGGACTATCTTAAAGTTAATATTAACAGCTCAAATTTTCAGGGATTTTTATTTTATCAATTTGGAAGCATTTGAGCCTCTGGGAGCAAAGAAATTCAAAAACACTCCTATTAAGGACCACCTTATTGTTCAGTCCCTGGCCATTGAATTAGGACCATATTGCAATAGGAAACATAGCCATGTTTCATAAAAAATCAAAGGTATTAATATTAATAAATCTTGTTATTTTATAAGAAAAACGGCTTTTGAAAAAAATTAATACTAATTAACTTTCATGTCTACTCATTTTGTGGAAATCATTTATAACTAAGTCTGATAACTAATAAACCACGTTCTGGTCTTTAACGATTTATTTTCTGATCACAATTTCAGAAAATATGTCACTTGTATAATTTTATTATGACAACGTAAAACCAAATAAAAGTATCAATAACGAAAGCGCCAAATTTGAATCAGTCGTTTTAACTAGGTCCTATTAAAAATACGATTTAGCAATACTCTTTAAGTTGTATATAAGGTATCAAAAAAATCTAATATTGTCATTTTTTTGTAAGTTCTTAACTAGTTACGTCTCAGATTTATTTTAAATACTCTCGGGAGCTTTTATCAACATCAATTTTGTTTATATATGAAAAAATATGCTTTAATTTTTTCAACACAATTGTTTAAGAGTGAAGTGTGATTGAATCCTTATTTGTAATTGTATATCAAAAAAAATGAGTAAAACTAAAGATTTTAGTCTAAATAAACCATAAGCCGTTTTATAGACTTTAATAATGATCACCAAATTTTTCTTTCGGGAAATTGCTAAAAATGATAACATTTCACATCAAACTGTATTGAGAATTCACAAAAAGTCATCATCAAATCAAATGATTCTCAACGATCGAAACAATCGACGATATTGTGGAGGAGTCAGAAAAACAACGTCTTGAATAGATCTTAAGATCTTAAAGAATGCAGTTGAAAATGGTTTTTCAACACTATAAAATTTGCATCTTGATCTACTTAATTTTGGAATAACAATTTCCCGAAGGCAATTGTATGAAGCTAGCCGGAATTGTAAGCGTCCGGTTAAAAAGCCATAGATTACCGTAAGAATGAAAGGAATCAGGCTTCGGTTTGTCAAGGAGTATCAAAATTTTATCGTAGAAGATTTAAGATAAATGAAAATCATCGATAACACAGTTCTTATATTATTTTTTCTATTTTGTAACGTACATTTGAAAATGTTATATAATCGCTAATTCTTTAAGTAATTTTTAGCCATGAGTGTCAGTTAAAAGCTATGGCAGAGAACCATACATTTTTTCGAAGAAAATCTGAAGAATGATATCAGGAAGACTGTGTATCAAAATTTATTGCACACCCACCATCTATAATGATATGGTCCTGTACCTCAGAAGAAGATCCTGTACCGCTGAATTCTGTTGAGGGTACAATGATCACAGTGATCAATATTTAAAAGTAATGGGCCATATTTTGATACCATATTTAAATGATCTACAATGCAGATAAATTTCAGACGTATTTATGCAGGACGACGCACCCTGTTATTTTGTCTAGTGGATAAAAATAAAATTGAACTCGTCCGGAATTCCAATTCTTCTTTGGCCGCCTAAATCCTCTGATTTTAATCCAAATGAGAAGATTTGGAGTATCCTTAAAACCCAAGTTTACTCTTCCAATTATCCTTCTCTTGTCGCTTTAAAATCAACATTATCAATAAATGGCATAACAGTGCTAGAATTAATGAAATGATTAGCCATTGTATCAACAGAATGCCAGAGAAAATCCGGGCTCTTGTTAAAAATGATAGAGCCTTAACCAAATATAACTTTAAATGAACAAAATGTGTATATTATTTGGGAAACAAACATCAAATTAACATAAAAACAAAGTTTTTTTCCCATTTTCATGATACTTACAATACTTTTTAGGTGATCCTAATCCAATGGCCAGGGACAGTGTGGAAAAAAAGAGTACAGATTTTTTAAGATCAAGAACTTATAGAGTTTGAGAAAGAATAAATTTCAACTGTTCTCATTTCTACTACGAGGTATTTTGTGGTAATAAGTTAATGAAAATTTGAGAGCACATTTAAGAATCTCTTTTAATTATTAAGTGAGTCATTCAAGCACTCATGAGCTTTAAGCAAGTTCAAAGAGTTTATATTTCCAATCAGATCACTGTATTGCTAATAAAGTTTTCACTCGTAAACAGTTTGAAGTTTTAAGTAAAAATATATTATTTCTGAAAAAATTTTCTAATTCAAAAAAAATATATTTAAACCAATACTTCTTCGTTTCTACTAGCTGATCCCGATAAACGTTGTCTTGCCAGTGTATATTAAAATAGCTGACACTAAATTTATTTAATTTAATTTGTATTTTAATAACGCAGCGTATAAATATTTTAATTAAAACAACTTTAATTTTAACTGTACTAAAGCAAATTCTTTATTATCTAGTATATAAAAAGAAATAGGGTTTTCTAGAATCAAACTTGATGAAATAAATAAATACTTTCTTCATAAAAAATCAGTTAGAGAAATTGCATTCTGAAAACAATTTCCTTTTTTTATATAATGATGCCAATAAATTTTCAGTATTGAGAATTTAGTGCCATTACCTTAAATACCATTGCCCCATAAAAAAATATAGTCATAAGAATTCCTATAATCTTTGATACAATCGGGCTTACAATTAATTAAGAACCTCATAGCAATATGAAAATCATTACCATTGAAGAAATGATACAAATACAGATAAATGAAATCCATCATTACTAATTAATTATGCACCCCAACTTGCTTATAATCTGAAACAAAAACAAAAGAAAATAATGAGAAGTTAAAATCTAATGACAAAAAGAAAGTGCTCCAGTGAGAATCACTGCAATTAGTCGCTTCAAGTTGGTAAGCATCTACCAAAAGCACATTGGCTTAAATGGGTACTCTATTTATTTTTGATGGCTTATAAAGAAAGTATTTTTAAAGATATTAACAGTAATCGTTTTTATAGTAGCTTTAGTTATTTATCTACTGCATGTCTTGAAAATATCTCTTAAGTTGTGAAAGATAAACTTTATCCACATTAAAGAAATGGGTTGGTATATCTTATAGGAATTCAAATTTTGTGACGAAAAAATAATTTATTTTATTCCTTTTACTTATTAAGAACATAAACTTAAACTAAAAAAAATGGAATCATAATAAAGAAATGTAAGCATAAAAACGGAACTACGATAGTAATTTTATGAAAATTTTAGTTAGTAGATGTTATAAATAATGTTCTTATTTAATTTTTGTTTAAAAATCGATATTTTTAGCAGTTCAATCCAAAGTATGATTCTACACTTCCGGAGGTTTCAATGCAAATCTCTTCAAATTTTATATATTTTTAGAGTAGTAATTGTAGAAAATCATCAGTAACAACTAACAGTTCACAACTACCGCTGTTAAAAATGCCTTCCCCCAAATTGGTTTTAAAAAGAACCAATTCCAGGCCAACTTCAATGTTCCAATACCAGACCCTGCTTCTGATTGCTAAGATATCCGAGTTATTTAAAGTGCTCTACTGTTTCTACAGTCTTTCCAATAAGGTTTAGTCCTTTAGGGGTTCGGTCTCATTTGGATATTACCATGAGTTCAGTCATCTTTTTATTTATTTTTTACTGTACTTATAGCTTGCGCGATTAACATTATCCAAAAGTACTTAAGGGTAGATCACCGTCAGAAAAAAAAACGATTTTTTTTTCCATAAATGTTTTCTTATAACATTCAAGAATAACGTGTTAAAAGGATTGGAATAGCTGACTAATGTATTTTCACTGATAAAAATTGAATAAATTGATAATAACATAAAAAGATATCTTAAAAAAAATTTAAATGCGTTTTTCTCGAAATCAACTTTTTAAAACTGGGAGACAAAATTTCTCAGAAATTATCCGACGGATTAACTTGAAACTGGAAAGTGTTATAGTTCAACACGTTTTCTTGGTACTGAACCTCTGAAATTGGCCAAACCTCCCCTCCCCTCAAAGTGGGAGAGGGGGAAAGGTCCAAAAAAAGGTAGTTTTTTTTAACTTTTTTTTCAAAGTCGCACTATTTTGTGAATTTTAAACTTTTTTCGGATTTTCGAGGTTCAGTACCAAGAAGACGCATTACCAAAACCTACAGTTTTTGGAAAATAATGATCAGACTTCCGGTTTCCGAGAAAACTTGTCTCCCGTTTGCCTCCTCATTTTTGAGGACCCTTTTTCAAAGCGCTGTAAAAGGGGGAGGGGGGACATATCGAGGCAAATAAAAAAAAATAGTTCAAAACTTTAACTTTTACATGCCGAAGACCGTTTTTTAATATCTCAAAAAAAAAAATGGCAGCAGTTTTAAAAAAGTCATTTTTTTTTACGTTCTGACGGTGATCCACTCTTAAAGGTCTTCTGCAGTAGATGCGATGAGGACTGTGTCGTCTTTATCCTCCTTAAATAACCCAATAATTAATCAATCATTATATCGTTCAATGGATTAAAATAATTACTGAAAATTAGATCTTAAATAATGAAACTTTGAGTTGAAAGTTGATCAAAGCTACAGGTTTTGCTGTTAAATAATAATATTCAATTATTTACTTGTAAAACGGTGCTTTCAAATTTCGAGTATTAGTGTTTGGTATGAATATGTAATTCTATTATTTAGCATCCATAATCAGTCAGACTAGGAAGTCTATTTATTCCGAAATATCAATGTTTCTTCCAATTACAATTCCAAAACTTTGTAGAGGTTTGTAATTATAAAGCTGAAATGTAATTATAATTAATCTTTGAAATTTCGTTTATTTGTATATACAAAATTTACAGCCATTTTACATGAAGACCATTGAAAATACGCCGCTATTGGAATATTGAATACAAAATTTCAATTTTTTAGATCTCCGAGAAATAAGCTAATTACGCTGCATAAGCTTTTTCATTGATGTTGTATTTTAAAAAAATACTCAATTTCACAGATTATTTATATCTTCATTAATTGAAAGTCCACAGAGTAATAAACACGATTCAGAATACACTAGAAAACAAAAAATTCTACTCTATGACTTTCCTGCATATTTCTCATGTTTTTGATAAGGTGTGGCATAGAGGATTGTTCCAAAAACTGAAAATAGGTATATCTAAAAACCACTGTAAGTTTATTGAATCCTACCTAAAAGAAAGGACTTTCTTAGTCACGCAGGGAGAGGCAAAGTGGTTTGATGTGGATTAGAGCTGGAGTACCACAAAGAAGTATTCTTAGAATCCTGCTGTATCTATTATACATGGCTGATCTTCCGACTGTCGAAGGAATAATCACGGCTACTTATGGTGACGATACTGCACTGATGGCAGTAGGAAATGATCTGCTGAGGCTTCTAATAAATTCCAATGTGCTCTAACAGAGTATTGCAGGTGGGCTGACAAGTGGAAAATAACTATACAGACCTGCATCCTTTTTTATCGAGATTAAAAAGTAAGCCTAATTTTTGGTTATTTTTGTTTAAATTATTAGGTGGGTGGGAAGGGGACGCTAGGGGAAAGAAATCAACTACCTGGAAAATAGAAAAAAATGTGCAAATTTAAGGACTTTAATGACTACCCTATAAGCTCTGATATGCGACTGAGTGGAAAAATTGACGCAGACAAATGAACTTTAAAATATTTGGTAAATTTGATCACTTCATCTTTTCCGGAAATTTGAGCTTACTGAAAGTTTTAAAGATCAGAAAAATACGATTAACTATTTTGAGTAAATAGATGATAAAATTCAGATCTCAGCTTTTTTATTAAATAAGAAGACAACTTAGGTTGCTTAGGACGGTTTTTTTTTATTTAATATTTTTACTATTCAATTAGCTACGTTTCATTACGTATCGTAACTTCATCAGGCTTCTTGATTCACAAAAATAAAATATTTTCAATTTAAATTCAATAAATAAATAAAAAAAAATATTATGATTTATATTTTTATGATTTATATTATTTTGAGTAAAGATATGTAGGTGTCCTGTTTAATTTGATTATATTTAGAACTTGGGGCACTACCGTGCCCCCAGATAACATCTTATATATAAATTGACTATCTTGCCGTGCGTCCGTGCAGAATAGGCTATACGCATGCGCTCTGATATCCCCACTTACGCATTCAAAACGTTGGTAGGGGTAGTCACTAATGTATTTATTTGTGAATACGTATTTCGGATATTAAGGCTTACAATATGTAAACGCCAAAAAACATAATGCTCATTTATAAATTTAACTTTACCTTTTCAGATATATCTACTTATCAGAGTTAAAATTTTTAAGCAGACCCTAATTTTTTGTTTCTAATAATAAATCAACTTTGTTTTATATTAAGCAGTAATAACGTTTCGCTTTTAACGGACTTTGATTGATTATTAAATTTGAAATTTCGATTGTTTATTAAACGTTATCCCTTACAAACTTTGCTACCGATTTTCACTCTTTTAGGGGAGAAATTTTCAAAAACCCTTTCTTATTATATATCTGCATCGTATAAGGAAAACACTTTCCAAATTTCATCGACACAAATGTGCACTTATATTTGAAAATACAATGTAAAACGAAAAAAAATAATGACATTCTTTATGTTAGTTAACATGACTAAAAACCTATTCGATTTCGCACATTTGGATGTTGTTCATGCAAAATTGTTGGAAATAGGTGGAAAGCGTGGAAGCAAATTCGAATATTTTTTTTTTCAATAACAATAATTGGTTTTCAAATTGTTCTAAATACCGAAAAAAAGTTAGTATCGAAGATTTTATATTTGAATTGACAGTGAAATATATGGCAAAAAATTGCTACCTTAATGCTTTTCAGCCGAATATATAATTACTCCAGATCACAACCATTGGTTCATAAAATAAAATAGATTTAGAAAAGTTTGATTGTTGAAAAACGAACCAAAATTTAAAATCGCCAATTTGGTATAAGTACTACATAAGTATTAAATTTTCATACTAATTTAGTGAAATGACGTTATTTAAAATGTTGTTATTAAAATGATATAAGAAAAACACTTATATTTTATTTCTTAATATAATTTTAGATAACCTTTTTTCATATTAACAATACTTTGATTATTAAATTTAAAATTTTGATTGTTGATTAACTCTTCATTATCTCATAATAAACATTTTATTGAGATAAAACCTTTATTTGCGAATGCAACGGGCAACTACTAGTATAATTAATATATTCAAACCTTAATTTTTTTAGCTTTATTGTTTCCCCAAATCAAATTTCCAGAACATGTTTTCCAATTTTTAATTAAAGTCATACGAGTACAAGAGCTTTTAGTAAAATTTTTGATTAAGTCCGATTATGTCTAGATTAAATTATCAATTTTCGTTTGAAGTTTTTCCTTATTTGTGAATTAAATTCTATCACAGCACAATTGGTATTCATTGCATTTTTTCTGGAGTGGATAGAATGCTAATATCACAGTATATCTAATTCCCGGTTGCAGATATTTCTATTGAATTGCCGGCATTATGCAATCGGTATTGCATAATGGAATAGTTGGTGTCATTGATAGGCGGATCTACTTGGCATAATCATGCAGCGGGTGCATCAATTACTTGTTCGCAAAGGATTAATATTAAAGGCGATTGTGAACGGGACAGACATTTCATTATCCCGGACAACATCCCTAAACGTACCGACTTGTGCATACTTACGCCTCTAGTGTCATCTCAATTTCATTCGCCTCGAGGGTTCTCACCTCCACCACATATCTTTAAAGTCATCCTTTACAATGTACTAAATATGAACTGTCTCCAAATTTAATTACAGCATCCCGCATAAATTCTAAGATAATATTGTCAGTGCTATATGGGCAGAAACAGCATCTGCTAATCTAAGATTTACCAATTTGAGTAGATATTTAGTCACACGTATACCGACATTGTTAGATTCACCAAATGGGAAAATCACGTGCTCTTTGATATTATTTCCGGAGAAAGGCACAAAATGAAAAAAGAAAACGATTAAAGTAATTGCATAGGATAAGAAGATGAAAACTTTAAAAAATTGCTTCTGTCATTCATATATCAAGATGACTGATGAAGACGTTTTTAAAACAGATGGTGTGAAATATCGAAATTTCTTCATTTTTATCTTCCCGTAAATATAATACAAGAAAGTAACTTGTTACCTGAATGATTTTAATGAAATTATAATTAAAGTCGGTTAGAAGCGATTACTGCCAGGGCTATTCCAGCAATAAATCTTATACTTAGACACTACTTTTTTCCAAACGTTTAAAAAGAGATTACAAACTTAAACGGGTTCAAAACTTCACTATTAATTACTTCTGTGAAATTCGCCGAGATTTCAAACTTTATCTATAATTAATTTTCAACTTATATATGAAACGTATAAAAAGCGGATTTGAATAAGCTTTTTTCAAAAGAAGCTTTTAGTTCACGCATACACGTTATTGACCTATCTGGGGAATATTTGATGCGGACTACTTAAAATTCAAAAAGTTCTTAAACTTATGAGCCAGGCAGCAGCAAGTTTAAAAGCTCAGATACTTGAAACTTAAAATATGTTTCTCTTGATATTGAGCTTTTGAAAGTCTCGAAACTAATATAATATCGCTAAAACGAATCAACCAATTTGCGCCAATTCTTTTCGTTTTTCTTTTCATTATTCGTCTGTAGATCTGTACGTACGAAATATGTATGTGAAAGGAAAATGAAAAGCGCGCCAGATTAAAATTTTGTGATGAAGAGAGTTTTTGCTTTGTGGTTAAAAAGCTTTGTGTTGTTACAATTCAAGGTTAATTTGCTAAAGTCTGCGAAGGGTGGTGTTAATGTTAATGATTTGGTTGTTTCAAACTTTCGGGGTGCCGTATCGAAAAAAAACATTTTATTTTATAAAATATGTAATATTTTGTTATACATTTTCAAACAATTATAAAAGTTACCTAAATCAATAGACTAAACTTTCATAAATTAAAACAATTTTTTCCCATTTTTTTCTCTGTTCTATATTAACTTTGTCTGCTGACTTTTGTCAATTAATTAAACAGTTCATTTAAAAATACAAACACGGGATAGTTTTCTTGATTTGGTATATTAAAACATCGTTCTATCATTAAGAAGAAGAATTGTCTTTAAAATTAAAACAATTATACAAAATAAAATAATTTTAAAGTCTTCTGGTGGTCGAGTGGTAATAGCGACCGCTCCAAAACTGGTAAATGTTGGGTTAGCATCTTGTATCAAGCAAAAGTTTAATATTTCTCGATAAATGGATTTTTATTAACCCTAGAGTCGCAAAAGACCTTAGGAGTTATTAAGAGACCGTAACTAACAATAAAAAATAATTTTAGTTTTAATATCAAATTTTCGAATAAATTCCTTATTTCCATTCTTTCAGGTCTAAACCGATGTATAATATAAAGGATGAATCAGGATGTGGTAGACCAAACAAATTAGCAGTGTTTTATTTTATTTATTCCAATTTGCAACGTTTCGTCGGTGTGATTCCAACTTCATCAGGTAATCTTGTAAATATTCGATAAAACCATATTGTCCTATGATTTAAAACAAAAATTCCTACGTTAAACTTGTTGGTGAAACACAATGGAGTTAAAATTAAGTATTGGCATGTCAATTAACAGGAGCTATGGTTTAAACATTCTTAATATTAATAGATCTTTATAAATTACAATCCAATTGTTAATTGACATTCCAATACTTAATTTCAACTCCATTGTGTTTCACCAACAAGTTTAACGTAGGAATTTTTGTTTTAAGGGTGGATCACCGTCAGCAAAAAAATTCGTTTTTTTTTTCCATAAATGTCTTATTATAACATTCAAGAATAACGTGATAAAAGGATTGGAATAGCTGACTAATGTATTTTCACTGATAAAAATTGAATAAATTGATAATAACATAAAAAAATATCTTAAAAAATAATAGTTCAAAACTTCAACTTTTACATGCCGAAGACCGTTTTTTAATATCTCTAAAAAAATGGCAGCAGTTTTAAAAAAGTCATTTTTTTTTACGTTCTGACGGTGATCCACCCTTAAATCATAGGGCTATGTGTTTTTATCTAATTATCTAATAATAAAAAACAAGATTGCCTGATGAAGTTGGAATCACACCGACAAAACGTTGCAAATTGGAATAAATAAAATAACACTGTTATTTTTTTTTGGACTACCACATCCTGATTTATCCTTTATATTAAATTCCTTTTTTTATCAATGATATTATTTTCGCTCTTAATTTGAATATTATATTTGAATTGGTTAAATTTGTTGTGTAGGTATAAGCTTTTTCATTGTGTTGTATTCTTAAAAATTATTTAATTTTACAGATAGTTTGCATTTTCATTGATTGAAAAACTATGGTACTTCTGGAATTCCTATAGGTAAATAGCGTTATATACCATATACGAATCCTCAATTTACATTTCTCTAAATCTTGCTACATTACAGTAGTATGATTTAAACCATTTTTTTGGTTTTGCTATAAAAAACTTTTATTTTTCATTTAGCTATTATTCTAACGTAATACTATGGGGGTTTAATCTTTTATGCCTGCTATAATACATTGTATATATTAGTGGATGTTATAATTCATAATTCCCGTGATCAAGGGCAATCTATTAGAAATTCATTGGAAATTTGAGGGCATTCTTTTTCATAATGCCCTCAAATTTATATTTTGTTAAGAAGGCTTGACTCCAATATGAATTCAATTCGTAACCATTTAATATTTTGCATGAAACTAGAGCTTCATTTGAATACATTTTGCAAATTTAAAATTGAGATATTTTCTTTTTCTTACGAATTAAATGAAAAATAATAATTTGTATGCACCTCAGGCGTTATTAGGTGATAATGCCCATCGAGCGACATATATCCCTCGGGCCAGAGGCCCTGGGCTACATTATCTCGCTCTCCGGGTATTATCACCTAACTAACGTTCTTGGTACTACTATACTATACTACTAACTATGCGACTGTTACCTTAAGTCTATTTCCAATAATCTTTTTAAAATATCTTTGAAAAATTATCCTAAGATATTCTAGTTTATTATTTCTCATAATAAAAATTTGGTGTCAGTAATTTATTTTAAAATTACTTTTACTTAAATAAATGTGAGATTCCACTCCTACTCACTTCGCTCATTACAACTTTTTCAGCAAAAAAATCTACTTTAAAGTTTCTTATTTCACTAATTTTAACAAATAAATAATATTTTTTTTGAATTCTTCTAAATTGTATGATTGAACATCATTTTACCATTTCTCTAGTGAAAAAGTAAAATATGAAGAAAATTCTGGATATCGCTCTCCATATTTAAGAGGACACGAACCAAAAACTACTTCGCAGATTAAATTGAGCTTTTTTACATGCAAACCTTGCTATTATAGCTTTCAAAACTTATAATGATTATACGGCTTGATTATTAGATGAATGAAAAAAATACAATTAAATTTTTTGTCGGAAAAAAATGAAATTTATTTCAGAACAACCCTATGCAAAGAATAACGTAAGTGAAATGATTTCATATTATGAGGAATGTGAAAATATTTAAAATTGAAAATAAAGCATTATACAAAACGCTGGGAAGTATATAGAAAAAAAAAACAAAATATTCATTAACTATGAGTAATAGGAAACAATTGTTTTCGGTTTTGTTAAAAACAATATCAAATTAAAAAAAAAAGTATAAAAGCTTAACAATAAAGCTTTCTTTATAACACTGAACTCAAGGCAATAAAATTAAATTAAATCCCCATCTTTCAACAAATGCTAAGATTTATTTCTACATTGAATTTTATGAGTAAGACGTTTTTATTTTCATTTAGCCTGATTGAGTAAAGGCGAGATATAAGAAATGAGGGTAAAATATTGAAATAAAAGAAAATGTAGCGCATTTAAATCCCTTATCGAAAAATGAACGATAATATTGACGATAAGATGGTGCGACATTTATTTTTCTCTTCCGTGATTTTTCATCTCAATTCCGTTTTCACGCGATCTTTTACAATAAATAACTTTAAATTTAGTGCAATAATGTAATTTATAGGCAATGGATTTCCGTCGTGTTCATCTGTGAACTTTTTCGGGTGTTTGGCCCACGTATTTCCAATCGAGTGTGAAGCTTTTATTTGCACTCATAGTGCTTTACGAAAGCTTTGGATTATGGTGGCGTGTATTTAATGATTTTTTTTCGGAATGAATTAGAGTTTAAAGACATTTTACGTAAAAGTGAATATTTTCTTCTAGAATTCAAGAAATATTAAATCTTAATTTTTTTCCTCCGAATTTACAATTCAAGAAATTGAAAAAAAAAACGCTTTTGTTGTTCTTCAATATGATTTTTTTTCTTAATTGCTTTTGACCGGTCTTGTATATGATATTTTAACTTTAGGTTAGTTTTCCGGGTGGAGTAATTCTTAAGAAGTATTAATGATCTCATTAAAAGATAAAAGAAGATTATATATTTTTCCTATTCCTTGAATTTTCATTGATAAACAAGTTAAAAAAAGTTTAAGAAATTCAAAAAATTATATCAACTTTTTCGTTTGATTTTTAATTTATGTTCAATGATTTTGAAACATAAATTATTGGAATCATGAGTCCTCACATCCCTTGTTATATTTTTTGAAGTTTTATTGAATACATATACATTAATTATAATGATCATTGGAAGAGTAAAAGATACAATATGAATAAAATATGTTTGCAGCATTTGAATCTTATTGTATAAATTTAAATTTTGCTCTTTGGAAATTAATGAATATAAAGTCGTTTTTAATTTCCATTAAAATTCGACTCGAAAATTAAGAATTCCCTTTTGCGAAATTTTAAGGATTGCCATCTGATGGCATATTTTTTCGCACAAGCTTATAAAGCTCGGCTTGTTTCGATTTTCTTGAATATTAATTAATATTTACATTTGCCAGGAATATAAAACAAGCATTGAATATTTACAAACGTATTTTACTATGCTTTACGTGTATGATAGTCAAATGGCTTTCGTCCTCATATAAGATGTAAATAATTTTAATGTTTGTTCTCTCCTGCAAACAACAAATATAATATAAATTTCACAATATTCAGCATATAATCAAACAAATAACCGAAACATCACCTTTCGTAATGTTTACCTTATAGGTCACGTAAATTTTCGTAACTTTCCAGCATTATAATCCATCTTGTTGAGAAGAAACGATGCACATATCAAGAGGAAAACTTCCACTAAAAGCATAAATAACGTTGGATCGATACAGCTTTACATATGCGATTCTCTTTTGCATACTTATTACATTTTGGTTGAAATCACTCATGTCTTGATCATTTTAAGAATTCCGTAAGAAAATAAACAAAAACGGAGTCTTTGTGACTTTGCCCTCCTAACATATGCCCTTGGTATGCAATTCCTTTTTTCAAAAGTTGAGGAATTGGAATCTAGGATTGGAATTTAGGAAACACACCAAAAGTATAAAAACGGTATGAAATCTAGTTCCCAGGATCTATGCAATTTCTTTATTCAAAGTTTAGAAATTGGAATCTTCTATCAATTGCAATACAAAGTAGTGGTAACATTTTTTAATTTAAGAAACACTTCAAAAGTAAAATAACGGTTCGAAATCTAGTTGCCAGGATCTGGAGGGATATCGTTAGACTAGTCCTTTAACAGTTTTGGTCGTGCGATTTATAACCAAATTATATTTATCGCAAATTATATTTTCATTTATCGTAATTTGTCGGTAAACGGGTAAAGATCCACAAAGATGGAAAATTTATCAACTTCCTATTTTGGACGTACCTATGTCAATTCAATGAGAGGAATAGGTGGATCATCAATATCGACCAAAACCCAATATATTATTTTATTGATTGCCTTAGGTATTTTTTGACCTAAAATTGAAACCAATTTTGCGTCACTAGTTTGCTTTACTATTATTATTATTTATTTATTTCAATTCCGGCATACATGCAAAACATCTGTACATAGAATTAGAATTTATGTTAACTTTATGTACCTATATCCTAGATTGAAATTTATGCCATATATACATACTAGTAATTGCCCGTTGCATTCGCAACTAAAGGTTTTATCTCAATAAAATGTTTAATATGAGATAATGTAGAGTTAATCAACAATCGAAATTTTAAATTTAATAATCAAAGTGTTGTTAATATAAAACAAGTTTATCTAAAATTATATTAAGAAATAAAATATAAGTGTTTATTTATATCATTTTAATTACAACATTTTAAATAACGTCATTTCACTAAATTAGAATGAAAGTATAATACTTATGTAGTACTTATACCAAATAGGCGATTTTAAATTTTGGGTTGTTTTTCAACAATCAAACTTTTCATAATCTATTTTTTTATGAACCAATGGTTGTGATTTGGAGTAATTATATATTCGGCTGAAAAGCATTAAGGTAGCAATTTTTTGCCATATATTTCACTGTCAATTCAAATATAAAATCTTCGATACTAATTTTTTTTCGGTATTTAGAACAATTGGAAAACCAATTATTGTATTGAAAATAAATAAAATATTCGAATTTACTTCCACGCTTTCCACTTATTTCCAACAATTTTGTGTGTACAACGTCCAAATGTGCGAAATCGAATTGCTTTTTAGTCATGATAATCAAAATAAAAAATGTCATAATTTTTTTCGTTTTACATAGTATTTTCAAATATAAATCCATATTTGTGTCGATGAAATTTGGAAAGTGTTTTCCTTATACGATGCAGATATATAATAAGAAAGGGTTTTTGAAAATTTCTCTCCTAAAAGAGTGAAAAACGATTAAGTTAAATTTATAAGTGAGAATTATGTTTTTTGGCTTTCACATATTGTAAACCTGAAAATCCGAAATACGTATTCACAAATAAATACATTAGTGAGTGAGTATCCCTACCAACGTTTTAAATGCGTAAGTGGGGATAACAGAACGCATGCGTATAGACTATTCTGCACGGACGCACGGCAAGATAGGCAATTTATATATAAGATTATGGACATTATAAGTAGAAATTTAAAATTAATTCTACTTAATGTAGTGAAGTCACTAGTCCAGTGGTTCTAAACCTGGGCTCAATTGAACTTCAAGAGTTCGATGAGTTAGTCTCGCGGGTTCGGCGAATATAATGTTTTAATGGTTTTGTTCTTCATTCGTAATATCCAAAAAATATCCGTTTGTGTAGTTTCCAAACGAAACTAAACTCCAACATGTTCAAACCTTAACGGAGTGGCAGTAGAGAGTAAAGAGTGGAGCACTTTAAATATCTCAAATGTCTTATCAATGAGAAGTAGAATATGGAGCAGGAAATACATAACTTATCTTCACTAAAATGAGAAAAATATTTTTGGATCGAACTTTATCTTTGGAACTCAGGTAAAAAATGGTCAAGTGCTATGTATTCCCTATTGTTTTATACGAAATGGAAGGATGGACTCTCGTCCATCCTATGGACATCTCCATTGGAGATTGGTAGATAAAATTACCGGAATTGAAATGTCTGTATTTCGCCGAATCTTGAATATTACTTGAAATGGCAAGAAATTTTTATTTTCAATTTATTCTTTTCATTCCTCATATCGAAGAAACATTCGTTTGGCAAGATTTATTTCGAACTTTGTAACTTGTACTGATCGTAACTGATCCAGCAATGGTTGATTGCCTTATTTATATAGCTATTTGGCCCTTTCTGGAAATTTCCTGTACATTCAAACGATTTCTATTTCTTTCTAATCCGCATTAGAATCACACGGCGAATATACTGGAACGTCTTTCGTCTCACTTCAATCTTATTGTTAGAATTTTGGAATGTTATAAGTCCACAACAAGATCATACTATTTCATAATTTGGTCATTGAATTTGAAATAATGTGCATATCGTTAATTGAATTTTCTTATATATAAATTGGCTCTTGTCGTGCGTCCGTGCAGAATGGGCTATGCGCATGCGCTCTATTATCCCTACTTTCGCATTCAAAACGTTGGTGAGGGTACTCACTCACTAATGTATTTATTTGTGAATACGTATTTCGAATTTTCAGGTTTACAATATGTGAAAGCCAAAAACATAATGCGCATTTATAAACTTAACTTAACCTTTTCGGATATATCTACTTATCAGAGTTTAAATTTTTAAGCAGACCCTAAGTTTTTGTTTCTAATAATAAATCAACTTTGTTTTATATTAAGCAGTAATAACGTTTCGCTTTTAACGGACTTTGATTGATTATTAAATTTGAAATTTTAATTATTTATTAAACGTTATCCCTTACAAACTTTGCTACCGTTTTTCACTCTTTTAAGGGAGAAATTTTCAAAAACCCTTTTTTATTGTATATCTGCATCGTATAAGGAAAACACTTTCCAAATTTCATCGACACAAATGAACACTTATATTTGAAAATACAATGTAAAACGAAAAAAAATCATGACCTTTATGTTAGTTAAAATGACTAAAAAGCTATTCGATTTCGGACATTTGGACGTTGTAAATACAAAATTCTTGGGAATAGGTGGAAAGCGTGGAAGTAATTTCGAATATTTTATTTATTTTCAATAACAATAATTAGTTTTCACATTGTTCTAAATACCGAAAAAAAGTTAGTATCGAAGATTTTATATTTGAATTGACAGTGAAATGTATGGCAAAAAATTGCTACCCTAATACTTTTCAGCCAAATATATAATTACGTACTCCAGATCATAACCATTGGTTCATAAAATAAAATAGATTTTAAAAGTTTGATTATTGAAAAACGAACCAAAATTTAAAATCGTCTATTTGGTATAAGTACTATACAAGTATTAAACTTTCATTCGAATTTAGTTAAATGACGTTATTTAAAATGTTGTTATTAAAATTATATTAAAAAAAACACATATTTATTTCTTGATATAATTTTAGATAAACTTTTTTTTATTTTGATAACACTTTGATTCTTAAATTTAAAATTTCGATTGTTGATAAATTCTAAATTATCTCATATTAAACATTTTATTGAGATAAAACCTTTAGTTGCGAATGCAACGGGCAACTACTAGTAAAAAATATTTTCCACTAACTTATTATTTATTATTTTTGTGGAATATATTTTAAAATCAAATTTTATGTTAAATGTTTTGAAATATTCTTAACACATACTTATTTTAAATCATTTTTACGTGATGCGTCCCATTGATTTATTGTCAAACCAAATAAAAATTTTCAAATATTGAAAAGCGAAAAAATTGAGCAAAAAATACAACACAAAAAATTTACCTGTAATCCTAGCTTTTATACGTAAAGCTCAAAAAATATTTGAAGCGTATATTTTTCTTTGTTGTATAGAGGAGTAAAAAATTGTTATTGGTTCGAGATTTCCTCATAGGATTTATTTTTTCATATTTCCTTAAGCAAAAGTTTTATGGGATTTGTTTGAAACGTTGCATATAAAACACGAAAGGGACAAAAAGCTTATTAATAGCATAGCAGTTTTTACATGCGCTTAAAAATTCGTGAAGGGCTAGTGATAACAGAATTTGCAGCTTCTTACTCATAATCTCTCTTGTCATTTCTTTCCAGCATTCTTTGCTCAGAAAAATCCTTCAAAATATTCCGCAATGCGTCATTATGTATTTTATCACCTATTCAGAACCTACCTGATTTTAATAAGGCCATTTTTTTAATGTTTTACGCGAATTTAATATTTAAATGGGAGCAGCACAGATGTTGCAAAGCTCCTCGAAAAATCAATCCAAGGGCAGAGATAATATTCGCTTAATTGAAATACTTTAATTTGTAAATGCAAGTTTTAAAATTCCAAGTTCTCTTCTTTGTAATAAAAGCAAATGTTTACATTTAATTTTTGTCGTTAGTCGGTGGATATTTATTTAAACTTTGGAATAAAATATTTACAAAACTTTACAGACTTATACGTAGGTAGCGGTAGTATAAATAAAAACAAGTATTTCTAACATAATCACAATTTTCTGAGGCTAAATAATAAAGTAAATTACTGTTAGGAAACTCAAACACATCTTGTCTTTGAAAATTACAATTATGAGATAGTTTTCTTGGAAGTTCCTTCGAGCATATGTCGCATCTTTTAACAGCAACATTCGCACTTGCAACCGTTTGTAGAAAGTCGCAGATTCAGAGATCAGTTTTATTGCTTTTTCCCTGTGTATATTTTTTTTTTATTATAACAACCTTGTTTACACTGGCGTATTGTTTATAACAAAAGTTTCAAAAATAATATTTATCTTCGTGTCTCAAGAGACCGCAATATTCTCGCCTCGACACTCTGAAAACCCAAAGCTTCTAGGCGAGCTTTTTTTAATTTCAATACACAGAAACAATCATTTGAATATAACTGGCTTTTCAACTTATTTAAACTATTTAATATTCGCCTAACTATAATTTTTTGTATGACATATAATAAAGGGTTGCGTATTTGCATTTTTTCGATAAAAATTGAGTATAACATTAATAAATATTTTCTTAATTTTCGTGTCACAAGTAATAAATTAATGGATAATAATATATGTCCTATGGCTCAATTTCTTCTTAATTACAATGCGTTTCATTAGTTTTTGGCTGTCGTCATCAGTTAATGATTATTTTGTCAGTTGTAAAGAAAACAATAAATTATAATAAATTATAACAGTGACGATAATTTTTTTTCTTATCAAAAAAAAAAAATGGAAAATAGTTTTTTTCTTTTGGGATAATTATTTCAACTTTTGAAAGTAAATATCTTCAGAGTAAATATAGAAAAACAAAAAACTATTAAAACATTTTTTTTTGTGTTTCCTGTGACTTATAATTATGAAAATATCTCAAGGTCAAAGAGAAATTTGGTAGCGAAAAGTATATAAAATGTGTTTTTATATTAAACCGACATTTTAACATAAGCTTCGATATAGTTCGATATTGATTAGGTTCCTATTAGGGGACCAACTCGCCTTGTAGATCCCGCTAGACCCATTCATATAGGTTGTTTGTTTTATATAATTTGTCGTTAAGGATGTTACTTAGTTCTAGTTTGTGGGCTTTGTATATTTCAAATTCTTCCGGGGTGTTCATATGTGATCCTTTCTTGCATATATGTAGCGACTTAAAATTTGTTTCGAAATTTAAGCATTGATGATTTTCGTCATAAAGGTGTTTTGTAAAATTTGAAGTTGTTGCTGAAGTGGGTTTCTTGGGTGTATGTTCCTTATATCTTGTTCTGAAAGATCTACCAGTTTGGCCAATGTAGAATTTTTCACAGGAACCACATTTAATTTTATATATTCCGGTCTTATTTTCCGTTGTAATTTGATTGTTCTCCAATGGTTTGAGCATTTTCATCATGTTGTTGTTTGTTGAAAATGCGATATTGAAATTATTTTTCTTTAGGAAGTTGGCGATTGTAAAATTGAATATATTATTGAAGTCTGATTTTATATATTTTTTGTTTTCTTTTTGTGGAGTTGGAAGAAAGGATTTTTTTATTAAATTTCGATATTATTTTGTCTATGATTGAACTGTCGTATCCGTTAGTAATGGCTATATGTTTAATTATCTTAATTTCTTCTTCACGAGCTTTGGTGCTGAGAGGGAACTTGATGGCTCTGTATACTAGACTGTTGTAAGCTGCCATTTTTTGGTTTCTTGGGTGAAATGATGTTTTATGGATGGTGGCGTTTGTTGTTGTTGGTTTTCTGTATATATTATATGACAACTTTCCATTTTCTTTGATGATCGTTGTGTCTAAAAAGTTGATGGTTCCATTTAGTTCGTGTTCAGAAGTGAATTTTATTTTCTGATTTATTTTGTTCAGATCGGATACCATATTGTCAATCTGTCGGGTAGTTCCATTAAATAATATGAATGTATCATCTACATATCTTCCATAATATATTATTTTATTTTTGTATGTACTGTTCATAATATATTTATTTTCAAAGTGCTTCATGTAAATGTCGGCTAGAAGTCCTGATAAAGGGGAACCCATGGCCAAGCCTTCCTTTTGGTGATAAAATTTTTGATTGAAAGTGAAATAGTTTTGTTTCAATATGGTGGTTAATAAATTCATTATGTCGTTGATTACCATATAATTATATATTTTGGATGTTATTAGATTATATTCCACAATTTTCATTGTTTCTTCAACAGGGACATTTGTGTATAAGTTGACAATGTCAAGTAATGCCATTTTGATGTTCTGTGGTAGTTTTAGGTTTTTATTATTATTCATAAATTCATATGTGTTTTTTAATGAATAATTTTCTTTCAATATAATGCCTGACTTGATGGTTTGTACTAGTTTTTTAGCTAACCAATATCCAGGTGCAAGTTTGTAATCCACTACTGGTCGGATTGGCATATTTATTTTGTGGATTTTGGGTAAACCATGAAGTATTGGAGCTTGAGGTTTTATTTGCTTGAGGATTCTTTTTGAAAATTCGTTTTCAAAAAGATAGTCGCTTTCATTTATGGTCTTGTATAAAGTTTTGGTGAAGTTCAGAGTAGGATCTTCTTTCATTTGAGTTATATTATTTTCTTTAATGAATTGTTCCGTTTTGTTTGTGTATTCATCTTTGTTTATGATTACGATGACCTTTCCTTTATCGGCTTTTGTAATATAAGCGTTATTTTTGTGTAGTTTTTCTTTTATATTATTGATGTTCATTTGATCTCGATGAAATGAAGATTTAATTTTGTTAATAGTTTCGTGTAAATTTGATTTTAAACTATTGTAGCTTCTTTTTATGATGTATCGTGCTTCCTTCTGGAGGTCTTGATCTGGAAGTGTTCTGTTGATTGATTCTGATTTGAGTATATCTTGTAATATAGTGTTATTTTTGAATTTTGGTAAATTGAATTCTGTGCCTTTGTTTAATGTGATAAGTTCTTCTCTGGTGAATTTGATATTATAAATATTGAATAAAATGTAATTATATAAATAAAATGTAATATTGAAGCTATTTTTCTTTAAGAAGTTGGTGATTGTTAAACTAAATATATTATAGAAGTTTGATTTAATATATTTTTTGTTTGCTTTTGGTGGAATTAAAAGAATGGATTTTTTTAGTAAATTTCGATATTATTTTGTCCACGATTGAGCTGTTGTATCCGTTAGTAATGGCTATATGTTTAATTATCTTAATTGGTTCTTCACGAGCTTTGGTGCTAAGAGGGAACTTGATAGCTCTGTTAGATGGTGGTTAACAAGTTCATGATATCGTTGATTACCATATAATTATATGTTTTTGATGCCATTAAATTATATTCCTCAATTTTGATTGTTTCCTCAACAGGGACATTTGTGTATAAGTTGACAATGTCAAATGATGCCATTTTGATGTTCTGTGGTTGTTTCAGGTTTTAAGTACTATTCATAAATTCATATGTGTTTTTTAATGAATACTTTTCTTTCAATATGATGCCTGATTTGATGATTTATCCAATGGTTTATTCAGGAGCAAGTTTGTAATTCAATACCGGTCGGATAATCATATTTATTTTATGGATTTTGGGTAAACCATAAAGTATTGGAGCTTGAGGATTCTTTTTAAAAATTCGTTTTCAACGCAACAATAAACGAGCAGCTGCACCGATATACCTGCTATATACCTAAAACTGTTATTTAAATCAACTTGAAAATTTAGGATTAAATCTTAGAGACGTTGTAAAAATTAATAACATAATAGAAAAATCACGTTTTTGAAGCCATGAAACTTCTGCAACCCCTTTAATAGTTTTCTGTGATTTTATTTATGTAAACTGTGTTGATATATATTCCCGAGCAATTGAAATTCCAATTGAATTATAAATTAGTTAGTTTATTTTGTAAGATATTTCAAATAGTTTGGTGCATTTACTGATAGCCGATATAACACATTTGTTTATCAATGTATGCTGAATCAATATTTATGGTGTTAATTTATGGTAAAGTTGGTAACAATTTGGAAGATGCAATTAGCAGGTATGCTTAGGTAAGCTTAGGTATTTGTTAACCGAATAATATTTATAGTATTCGATTGATGACTTAAATTGCAATGAAGTTAGGAGATAGAAATTTCAGTTAGCGAATAAGTTATAAGTTATTTTTAAATAAACCTTTTCTTTTAATGTTTTGAAATGTAAATTGTAAAATGAAAAATGTAAATTGACCTAAGATTAAATTATTGAACATCATTGAACTTCTTTTATTGGTGATTTTTGAAGAGCTAGTTGTACGTACATAAGTCAGCCTCTATACATGATTTAAAAACCAATTTCATTGTCGAAATAAATGCCGTAGAGACGTGTTTATTGGAAGATGTCATCAAAAATTTTGAACATTGAATTGGGTGTGTGATTTTTTTTTTGTGATAAATAGAAATATCATATATAAGTTTTATAGCAAAACTATTTTTTGTTTTTTTTTCGCAATAATTTAAAAATTATTTCAAAATAAAAATTAATTTTTGAATTTTTTGAATCTAGTACCGAAGACACGCCGACAGCTCCCGAACAAACCCGAGCGCGTGTGACGTCTTAATGTTAGTTGTCACTCATTGCAGTTGATACAGAAATAATAAGTACAGTGTTTTGATTGATTTAATTCTGTTTTGAAAGTTAAATATTGAAATTTATATTGAAAATGTCGAACCTTAAAAGTTATCGTTCTTGTTTTGTACCATTATGTACGAATACTACAAAAACAACTCCTAACAAAATGTTTATAAATGTTGCCCAAGATGGCAAACGTCGAAATAAATGGTTTCAAGCAGTGCACCGTGATAATCCCAAAACAAAATCGCTAATTGGAATCAACTAACGACTCGTTTTTTAGCAATAAATTTTCAATATTATTGTCTAGTCACGTGTAAACGCTGTACTGTTATTAAATAACTATAACATTACGACGTCACAACTATGGTGACCACTCATGGCGCGTTTATAGTCACGTGATTTTTTTTTAAATTTTATCAATTTTTAATCGTTTATAATTAATTGAAAAAAAATTTTTTTTCAGTTTTTTGCATTAAATATAAATATTATTAATAATAAAGTTTTAAAATACATGAAAAAAATCAATATTTTTTTTTTCAAAATCCCAATTGATGAATGTACATGAAACACTGCTATAGATTTTTTTTTTTATTATTTATTATAAAAGATAAATTTGCAATCTGTACAATATATAAACATACAATAAGCAAAAGTGATGATTGTAATTAAAAATAAAAGTGAGCTTTAACTCGAAAAGAATTTCAAGTCAAAGCCACCAGGTTTGAGGACTAGATGAGAGCACCAATCATTATTGAAACTCTCTATGAATTAATAAGATGATCTCTTGGCCATCGCCTTTTCAATCGACGTGGAGGGTTTTATGGGAGTTGTATTGATGCTAACGTTTGCACTTCTGGGTTTGTATGGTAGTGTAATTTTTCATGAAATTTTTGAAATGTATGTGACACAAGTTCGGCCACATAGGAATTACTTAGGTCTCTATGGATTATTTCATTTTGAACACAAAAGGAAGCATTGAGGAATCTTCGGAGACATTTGGATTGAAAGGATTGGATTCGTTGTATATTGGAAGGTTTAGCGGAACCCCACAGTTCTGCTCCGTACGTCCAGATAGGTCGTAATATTGCTTTGTATAAGGTCATTGTATAAGGTTTATTGTGTATACTAATTGTAGATTTGGGCCCTAGTAGTCCTAGTAGTAAAAGTCCGTAACGTCTGTTGAGTTCCTATCTTTTCAGTCTGGTGTGTGGATTCCAAATTCCAAGTGAGATGGTTATCCAAGTAGAACCCTAGATATCGAATTTTTGTTGATTTTTTTAAGATTTATGAAGTATAATGGTGGGCAATTTTTTTTATTGAGGATGAATGTGACATTTACACATTTTTCTTTGTTTATTTTTATTTTCCATTTTTGGCTCCATACTGTCAAAAGGTCAAGGTGCTGTTGTAAATTTTTTGTTGCTTGAAAGGGATTGGGATCCGAGGAAAGGATTGCTGTATCATCAGCATAGGTTGTTAATATGGTCTTGGGATGTGTAGGAATATCTGCGGTGTAAATACAGTACAGTACTGGCCCCAATATGATACCTAGAGTAAAACCAGCTTGAATTTGTGTTAATGGAGAGAATTCGTTGTTGCACCTCACTCTAAAACATCTTTTGGAGAGGTAGAACTTGAGGAAAGGTAGTATTGAGTGGGAATACATTTTTTGATCTTATTTAACAGTCCTGGATGCCACACTCTATCAAAAGCCTGTGCAACACCTAGAAATGCTCCTCAGCAAAATTTTTTGTTTTCGAGGGCTGATGATATTTCATCCACAACTCTGAAGCATTGTCGAGTTGTAGAATGATGAGGCCTGAACTGGTATAGATAAACTATATCCTTTAAATATGGTTTCTTCACTATTCTTAGGTGAATAAACGTATGTTTTCTTTATTCTCCGGGTACAAATTTATCCGGATGATGAATACCATCTAGATAAAAAAATTGTCAGAATAAAATAATTTCAATCTTACAATGAACCTTAAAGGATACTAGTCTTAAAACACCAAATTTATACTTAAAAACTCAATTCAAATTGGAAGTAGGAAAGTTTCTTATACTTTCAAAATCATGATTAAGCGACATATAGTTGTTAAGAAGCAAAAATTAATCGATAGTGAAAAGTTCAAAAATACGAAATTTGGCTTTATTTAAAAAAAGTAGTTTTGTTCCCTAAAAAAATAAATGTCTTTAAGTAAAGTGCTAGTAAGATGAAACTTATGAATATTAAATGATGTAAGTGTAATGCCTTTAAAAGGATTATAGTGAACTTTTTATATTTCAATTAGTATTATATATACAAAAAAAGGATAAATGGATTTCAACTGTAAATTGAGAAAACGTAATTAGTTTCAAATACTCCTGCACACCTGCAAAAGGGATCATGCTGATCCGATTAGTGTTCATTAAAACGTAACATTTTTAATTAATCATGTAATTATCTAAAAGTAAACGAGCTTTTTTATTAATTTTAATCAATGCGTATCTACTTGAAACTTCTTTATTCATAAACAAAAATAAAACAAAATAAAAAATAAAACAGTAATCATAATTTTCTACGGATTTATTTTAAATTTTATTTGCCGTCGCTTTATAACTATTAAGGTCTTTAGCGATTTAAAGGTAATAAAAAATTGTAATTGAGAAATATCGAAAATTTGTTCGACACGTGGATTAAATCCAAAAGCTACTAGTTTTGGAGCGGTCACCTGAACCACTCGGCCACTTGAAGGCTTTTTGTACTGATTAAACATAACAAGACGTTTTGATAGATAATAAATATTTAAGGGGTTATATACAGTTAGCATTTTCAAAAAATCGATTTTTTATTATTTTTTTTTCTTAATATACATACATTTTTTTTTTTTTTTTTTTATTTTTTTTTTATTTTCAAATAAATTGCACAATCTGCATAGGGTTGCAATAAGTGCATTCAATCCATAGACAATCACATGTAAGCACTAGTCCCAGTAGATTAGTGCTGTATAAGTACAAAATTTTTGACAATCAATAGCAACAATAACAATAATAGTAATTCTTATAGCAATAGCAACAATCATAAAAACAATCAACAGGAACAATAAGAATAACAATAATAGTCTATAATAACAATATCAATGCAAAAAATAATGTAAAACATTAATATATAAGTAATATATAAAAATAAGCTACATAATAAAATAATAATTTGGCAATAAATAATTAATAGAATATATGTTTAGTTACAAAATCTATCAGGCAAATCTATTACATTCCATTTTTGTAACCTTCTTATCATCTCACTGTTGTCCAATAAGTTTATGGCGAGATGGTTGGAATGCTCGTCTAGTTTTGTCAGGTATTTTTTGCTAAACCTTTGAATTTCCTCCTTTACAGATGGCGTTTCTGTATCTTCATGTATTTTTTTATTGTTAACGTACCATGGAGCACCGATTATTTGTCGTAGGGTCCTTGATTGAAATCTTTGTAGGATTTCAATGTTGGAGTTGGATGCAGTACCCCACAACTGTATTCCATATGTCCATATGGGCTTGAGGATGACTTTGTACAGAAGAAGTTTATTTTCTATTGATAATGGTGCATTAGACGCCATAAGCCAGTACATTTTTTTGTATTTTTTATTTAAGTGTTCTCGAGCTTTTTTGATTTGCACAGCCCATGTAAGTTTTTGATCTAAGTGCATTCCAAGATATTTTACCGTGCTCTTTTGCGGTAGTTCTGTGCCTTCCATTGTAACCGGGGGACATATATTTCTGCGCAGTGTAAACGTTATATGTGTAGATTTTGCGTTGTTTATTTTTATTTTCCACTTTTTTGCCCATTTTTCTACTTTGTCCAGGTTATTTTGGAGCTTTAACGAAGCTTCATTGGGTTCATCTGCTGCGGTTACGATGGCTGTGTCATCAGCAAATGTTGCCACTAATGCATCTGTTGTATTTGGCATATCGGCTGTGTAAAGGGAATACAACAGAGGTCCCAGTACGCTACCTTGGGGCACCCCGGCTGTTACTTTCCTGGGAGTAGTTACTTCCGATTTATGTTTGACTTGGAAGGTGCGGTTTTCCAAGTAGGACGAGATTATGTTGAAATATTCAGGAAGTTGTTTTTTGATTTTGTACAACAGTCCGGGATGCCACACCTTATCAAATGCCTGCGCCACATCTAGAAAAGCCGCAGAACAGTATTGTTTTCTTTCCTGGGCATAGCGAATAGTTTCAACGATTCTATGAATTTGCTCTAGTGTTGAGTGACCATTTCTAAAGCCAAATTGGTGATCTGGTAGGATTTTTTTGTCTTGTATTATTGGGTGTATTCTTTTAAGAAGTAATTTTTCATATACTTTGCTTAAAATTGGAAGCAGACTTATTGGTCGGTATGAACCAACCTCTTGGGGAGGTTTCCCGGGTTTCAGGATCATAATAACCAACGCTATCTTCCATTGCCCTGGGACCTGAGCTGTTCTATTAACGGCATTGAAAATGTGGGTTAGATAAACAATTCCTTTTCTCGGTAGTTCTTTTAATATCTTCCCTGTTATCGAATCATAACCTGGGGCTTTACCTGATTTTAAGGCTTGCAAAATGGAGTTCACTTCTTTAGGTGACGTATATTTGATTATTCCAACATTACTCTGTGTGTTTGTGATTTCCTCCATGATCGTTCTTGTATGTTCATCGTTGTACGATGGAATGTCATGGGGGGAGAAAACTTTTTCTAAATGTATCGCGAAACATTCAGCTTTTTCAGCATCGTTTCTTGCCCAGGTGCTGTCAGGCTTTCGCACTGGATAATTCTGTTCAGTTGGCTTTTTAATTCCTTTGGTGGCTTTCCACAGTGAATAATCGGAATTTCGGGATGGGGTTAGGCCTTGTAAATAGTTTTTGAAGCTTTCCTGTTTGAAACTCCTGATTCTCTCTCTTAATATTCTTGTAGCGATATTGTAGTTTCTTTTGTTTTGTGGATGTCTGTTTTTTTGCCATTCACGTCTTAGTTTTCGTTTTTCCCGGATTAGTGCCATTATTTCCAATGGACACTGCATGTTTCTTGCCTTTGGAGGTTTTATTGGCGTTGCTTTGTAACAGGCTGTGTGTACTGCTGTGTTGAACTGTTCCAGCGCATCCTCAATATTGTCTTTAGTTTTAAGCGGCACATTCAGGTTTAGGTTGTTATTTATGTATATCCTAAAAAGATCCCAATCAGTTCGAGTATTATACAATATTTCATGTGTACAAGTGTCCAACCTCGCATTGATTGTAATTATTATTGGTGTGTGGTCCGAATCAAGGTCCAGGTTTGATTCCATTTTTATAGCGTTTTGGGATATTCCTTTGGCAACAAAAAAATCGATTAGATCTGGCAGTTTTTTGTTATCCGTTGGCCAATACGTTGGTTCTCCAGTCGTAAATATTTCCAACCGACTTTTCATAGCAGTCTTGTATAGTTCTCGTCCTTTAGGCGTAATTAGTCGGGAGCCCCAGAAGGTATGTTTTGAATTATAGTCACCCCCAGCTATGAATCGGTTCCCCAATGTATTGAAGTAGTCCTTAAAGTGTTGCATTTTTAGGTTGTGTCTTGGGGGGCAATAGACTGCTGAGATTGTCAATCCACCATTCAGATCATCAACTTTTATCGATGTGGCTTGAATATGTTCTGTTTGATATTTGTCAATTTCGTGGTGTTTAATTGTATTTTTCAATATTATTGCTGAACCTGCGTGAGCCTTACCATCAGGATGTTGTGTGTCATAATAAGTGTAATTAGGTATTCTTATGTAATTTTTATTGGTAAAATGTGTTTCCGAGACTAGCATGATATCGATGTTGTGATTGTTTAAAAATATTTCCACCTCTTTTATATGGTTTGCTAACCCGTTTGCATTCCATTCTGCAATTTTGTATGATGCCATTAGTTTACAAGTTTGTTGAGCACAAGTGTCAGCAAGTTGATTAGCGTCGTCATTTGCTCGGCTTGTTTCTTTAATATTTCTTCCAGTTTCTGAAATCCGTTTTGGAAGTTTGATATCTCTGGGTTGACCTCCTGCTGTTCTTGGCCCACACTTGAGTAAATCATAGGGTTCCCTGAGTTTCTCAGCGCTTGGGAATAGCTCATGTTTGGTCCAGTTTTTGGACTTTCTTTGTTCTGATGTGGAACATTGGTGAACACACCATTTTGTTTCGCGATGGGTTTTGAAGTTGGGTATCGCTTCTTGATCAGTTCCTGGTATACCTTGCAACCTCTGTAGCTAGCTGGGTGGGCGTCTCCGCAATGTAGACATTTTGCCGGTTCTGTATTTGGCAGCTCACACGCATTTGTTTTGTGCTGTTTCCCACACTTGACACATCGTGGTTCGTGCTCGCAGTAGCTTTGTGTGTGAAAATAAGCTTGGCATTTCTTGCATTGCGGGATGTTGTTTTTTTTTTGAATTGGCGGTTCAATAAGCACTATTTGGTTTTGGAGTGATCTTATTTCATAGATTTCGATGTTGTTTTTGCTCGGTTCCAAATCCAAAAAGAACGTTGATAAGGGATAGCCCGTCAAGCGACTTTTTACATTCCAAATACTTCTCACCCTATGGCCGTGTGCCTCAATTTCCTCTATAATGGAATCTTGGTCCGTACTGTGGTGCAAGTTTTTAATAACCACTCGGTAGGATTTTTGGTTCTTAGGCTGGTAGGTATGAAACTTCGCTTTCTTTGTTTTTAGCAACTCGTAAATTTTTTTGTGGTTTTCAAGAGTTTTGAAGCTTAGTCTCGCAGTGTCATTCTGTATGATTTTTATTTGGTAATCCTTCCTTTGAATTACCTTTTCTATGACCTGCATCAGTTCTTTCAGGTCTGATACTTCAGGGATGAGGATCGGTGGTGGAGGCGGTTCCTTGTTTTTCATCACAGTCTCTTCTTGTGGTAACGTTTCTAGTGGTTGGAATCGGTTGCGTGTTTCGGTTGTTTTCACTGTCGTGAGTTGGATTTTTTTGGAGAGAGAGTCTTTTCCTCCAGAACTCAGTCTTTTGCGACCTTTTTTCCTTTGCCAGGATACATTATCATCGTCAGACGACTCAGACTGATTGCCGTAATCAATATTGGAGTTTTCCATATTTTCCATTTTATTTTTATTTTTATTTTTTACCTTACTTACTAGGAATTAAATTAGTAGTTAGAAAATTATAGTTATACTTAATCTAGCTTAATATTAATAATTGTAATCTTATTTTATAAATGTAATTAATTATTAAAAGTCAGTTGTAATATTGTCTTGATAATTCTTATTACAAATTGCACTGTTTTTATTTTTATGGATTTAAATTTATTTTCGATTGACATATCGATAAATTTTTAAGTTTGTGTAATTTATATTATTGTTCATTCGCTCACATACACACGAATACATTCGTTCAATAGAGCAAGATAAAGAAAAATTAGGGAGCACAATTTTACCTGTTTTGGTCCGTTCTCCAGTGATTATTTTTGTGCACCCACTCAGATTTAATTACACATATATATGCACACACACTATCACTCGTAATCGCACTTATGCAATTTTTGTGACTGCCGGGAACATAACATTCTACTTTTTTTCGATGTTTTTCGCACCTCATTCAAAGAATTCTTTCTACAACTCATTCAAGAAGTACGCATTTCACTAATAAACACTTTTACACACAAGATATCTTTTTTTTTGAAAAGGAAATGAGTTTTTTTCACCAAAATATGAAGAGCAAATTTCTATGAAACTTGTTTTGATTTCATGGTTGGCTTTTTTCATACATACATTTAAGAATACATACAGAAAATTTCATATCGTTCCGGTGAATATTTTCGACGTTACACTCAAATTTGATAAAAATAATGTATCCTATGTAAAGTGCTTTTTAAACTTTAAACGCGTTTTTCTCAAAATGGTGTTTTCAAAGTCGGTGACCAACATTACTCCAAAACGGTTAAACTGATTAGTTTCAAATTTTAACACGAGCTTTGAAAATATATTTCTTAGTAACTAATCGAAGATTTTTTTTCACCGATAAATATTATATTTTTATAAACAATTTAGAGTCGAAATTTTGGTCAAAAATCGATTATTTTTTTTGAGAAACCGCTATTTTGTCAAAAAAATTTGTTTTGCTTATTCCTTCGATTAATTACTAGATTTAACATTACTTTAACGAAATCTGTTTGGTTTTTTAAATACAGAGGATCCAGTTCAGAGATATGATCAGCTGTAGCTCCTTTCCAAATAAATATTTTTACTAATACTAAGTCTTAAAATATAGTTAAAAGATACCACAATATGTGTACAAATTTTTAAATCAATAAATTTAAAAGTTTTCTCTGAAAAAATTTTGGAAAAATCGCTTTTTTCGGCCTTCTAACTGTATATAACCCCTTAAGTAAGAGCCTTTTGCAATAATCAAACAACAAGAGGCTAGTTTCTTTCATTATTTGTCTTACAACAATCACATTTTCTTTCACAGTTTCTGAAGTTCACTTTCAATATTATAAGATAAACCGTAATTCAGTATACTGAAGCTATTCTAGCGTACTGGCGTTTGAGTTGACAATAGGAATGCCAACGATGCATCGATTTTTTCCATATATCGTTCATAAACATCGATGTTTTAATGTCGACGTTGAAACCCAACAATTTATTTGCTATTTAAGAAGAAACAAGTTTTCTTTAATCATCTTTAAAGATCTTTAAAGTTAGAGGACCAAAGTATTAATACTACGTTAACAAAGTGTTAATAATGTAGCTAAGTTGAACAAATTTGAAAAATATTTATATTTTTTGTTCATCCATCTGCCACAAAAGTATTTGACACTCAGATTTCAAAGCCTTATTGAAAAAATAATTTTGTAGACTAGCTTAACAATACTTATAGTATGGTTATTAAATTTATTGTAAAATTGGACTTTGTGAATGGAATTGATCTTAACAAAAGCATTCAAAAATAGAAATCAATCGAGCTTGTTCTAAAATAGCTAGAGCTATATAAACACAAATGAAATTAAATATGATTTAGGTATACAAAATCTTTAGACAAACATTTACGATAAAACACAATAGCTAAAATCTTAGAGAATTTGAAAGGATTTTGATTTTTATATCTTTTGACATGTTACAATGAGAAAATTTATTAAATATCTTCGTATCTACGTTTAACAAGTACCTATCGTAGACTGACTTTTACGACAAAACCAAACGAGAGATTTTCTCATGCGTTAATAATGTGTCTTAAAATAATTTAATTTCTGTATGTTATAGCTTAATTTTGACGTGATATTCTCATTATTTTAAGAACTTTAGAAACTTTTGCAAAAATAATTTTGACAATAACAAGTTGAAGTACATGATTTTCATTTTCAGATAGAAAATTTTACTAAGAAAATGTTTAGGGGTATGAGAATGGTGAATCGACCTCGTAAATATGTTTTAATAGTTCTTAAGGGATATGTAGGTATTAATAACGATTCTGATCTTTATTTCAATTAATTTTGGAGAAAAATAATAAATTAATAATAAAATAATTAAAAATAATGACAGTATTAATAAAAAATACTTAGAATCAATGAAACCGATGGATCTAAAAATTTAATATAATTAAGAAGTTGATAATCTCATTTTTGCATAAAAACTAACAACTGTGAAGCTTTAAAAATCTACAAAAACTAGTATTTCAAAAAAATAATTAACGATAAAACAATTTCGATCATGCCTTGAAAATATTTATTAAAGTTTTTCATACTCCAAGGGCGGATTTAGGCGATCCCCTTATCGGATATTTTCTAAAAATTAATAAAATATTTACAGTGAATTCTTTAAAAAAAAAATCAACAGTTGTTAAAAAAGTGCCTATTTAAAGGCGTTAAAATATTAATTTTTATAATTTTAATTTGAATACGTTTTTTATAAGAATAGAAAATTTCCGATGTATAAATTTTATAAATGCAAATTTCAAAAGTAAATAATACCATCATAGACGTCACGCAGAAGAAGTTGCGGGTATCAGCTAGTAATGAATAAAATGAAAATTAAAGTACTATTCATTTTTTATGGCTTTTGTCAGTATAGGTTCCACACGTTAAGTGTGAAATCAGTTTGATTGTTAGTTAGTATGGAATGCCTACAATCTTACTTCCAACTGTTGATATGAAATAACATAGTTAAAGCTTGAAGGCCAAAATGTTAACGAGAGAATGGCCGATATAAATATTTCGCTCTGGAATTTGAAACCAGTTTGAGGTATTTATTATTTGTTATCAATTGTACTTACATTTACAACTGTTTTCGAATCCATTTTTCTCGTACATTTTGGCCTTCAAGCATTTACTATGTTATTTCATATCTCCAATTCAGAACAGGTAGAAGTTCTTTGCAATTCTACAACAGTTTGGAATGTAAACAGTATCACTCACAATATTGATCATTATGGAACGAAGGTTGATAAAATTGAACATTTTCTGCCTACCTGGATTCTATCGTACGATACAAAAACACGTTTATCGATTTCGATAATATTTGGTTTTCGGGTACATCTTAGTGTTTCGCCAAAAAAAAAACGTATATAGTTGGTTACAAACAAGTCTACTCTCAATAGTTGTACAAATATTTTATTCTGGTTTTACTTTGGTTCAAATTTAGAGACAGTTTTCTTGATTTGATTGAAATTTTGTAATTAAGCTCAACTTATTTTTTTCAGAAAAAAAGAGTTCCTATTTGCTATTTACGTTTAATAATTAATAATAAAAGTAGCATTCAGAAGAAGGCTGATTAAAATAAAATAATGGACACTCATTAATTAGATATTAATTTAACTCTTTAATTAAATATTTATGTTCTTTTTTAAGATATCAAAAATCTGCAAATTTTTAATCAGATGTGACCAACTCAAATGATACTGTGGGCCATTTCGGAAACGTATCCTAATTCCGCGGGTTACCATTAAAGTTATATATCTCAAATTCTCCATACTAAATTTAAATAAACTATTATAATTGTTATCTGTAATTTTTTTTTAACTATCTCTTGCATCTGTAACATACCTGCGATAGCAAAAAACGGGATTTTCAACGGTCAATACAATAACCACTAACTGTCAATACTTCATTACTATGATCGTGTAGTGATTTTTAGAGGCTTAGCAAATTTTCTCAAAACTTAATTGAAAAATGTATATCTTGAAGGTAAATTATAAACGGTATAGCAAAGAATGCTACGAGTCGCTAAAGGAGGGGTTTTTAATATTCCAATAACAAATTTTTAAATCCTAGTTATTTATTTACAACCATTATAATATAGACTTGGCATATAATCATTGTAAGTTTTGAAAGCTAATATAGCGAGATTTGTACGTAAAAAAATCAATTGATTCAATGCAATATTTTTGGTCCATGTCCTTTAAATATGGAGAGAAAAAAATTGCATTTTCTTCATATCTTACTTCTTCTCTATAGGTTTTTCAGGTAAAATGCTGTTTAATCCAGAAAAAAATTAACCAATGTATATACAAAGGATGTATTGACAGCACGTCGATGCTAAAACTGGTATGAAAAATTTTGATTCGGCAATTTTGATGTCAAAGATGCACCTTGGTCTGGAAGGATGGTTGAAGCTGATAAAGACACAATGAAATCATTAGTAATTGCAAATCGGTGAATAACAGCACTTGAGATGGGTAAGAGGTAAAATTTACCAAAATCAATTGTTTATGATCCTTTGGAAGGCCTAGATTTAACCTCGAAGCTCGGTATATGGGAGCGCTATGTTATTTGGGGGAGAAATAAGACGTCATAAAAGTTTCGTCTCTCACCAAAAGCTTTTACATCTTAATGGAATAAACTGCCATATCCATCATATTCTACAGGTTTAGTACCTTGTGATTATTATTTGTTCTGGTCACTGCAAAATCTTTTAGTCAGTAAAACCTTTATTTCAATTGAGGAAGTCAAAAATCCTTCAGGATCAGTCTTTTGTCAAAAAACGGCAAAAAATTTTTGAATGAAATATAATGCTATTGCCGAAAAGATGGCAAATAGTATTGAACCAGAATGACCGATATATAATTTAATCAAATATTTTTTCACTATATAAAAATTGTCTTCATTTTCAAAAAAAAAAAAAAAAATAATTTCCGAACAACCTGATACATAATTATACATACAGAAAGAAGAGAAAATAACTTCAGGTATGCAAATATTCGATTCATATTTAGTTTTTGAATACTTTTTCAAAAAACTTTCTGGAATATATTTTCTATATCTATCAATAAGATGAATATATGGTATGTTCAGTGAAGTGAGAAACCAGCGCCAATTTAATACGATGTTTTGAGCAATGCACTAATATCTGATAACAACACACCCACACCAATGCAAGAGACTGTTAGCCAATGCGATTGCGAGATTTTAAGATGTTCATTTGTTTTGATTATTGAAATATTTGAAATTTATCAAAGCCACTCCCTCATTTATTGTCATAATTCAAATACGAGCACTACGTATATGCACAGTTGGAACGATTCTTGCATTGATGTCATTCGGGACCTATCAATACATGAATTATAATTAAAGGGTTCGATTAAAAAATATATTTAAATAGACAGCAAATGCTAAAGAATTATTGTTTTATTTGGAATAACCATTTTATTTAAATTAAAGGAATATGAAATAGTTAACTGAAAATATTTTTACACCTAAGTGTTATAAGTATAATGAATATTGGAAAAAATTGCAGTAAGGCGTTTTAATTTGGCAAATTTTCTGATAATAATTTAACAGGGATGTCTGGGAAATATTTTCATAACTCTCCATTCTAACATCTTACTGTTTTTTATTTATTATTTTATTTCAGAAAAAACAAATTATGATAGAAATCTGAAACTTCCACGGTCTTAGTATTATATTATCTACCTACATACTGACAAAGTATGAAAATGTTTTTCTCGGGACTCACTTACCATGTTTATACCCCTAGGCATTATATTTATAAGTTATAGCAAAATTTTCAATTTCAAAATGCATTGTGATTTAATTTTAATAAAAAAACAAATGAGACGATGGAAGTAATCACGTAAGTTAATGGAAATCAATAATTGATTAATTTTGTATGCAGTATGGAAAATCTGAGCATATCTGATGGAAAACGGTCGCGTCACTTGTTAATTTTAATCAAATATAAGCGTAAATTTATAATGAAAGACATAATATTTAATTTTCTTTTCGTTGCCTTTATAAATTTACTATGAACCAATGTGTCAATAAACGCTTTATCGTTTGAGCATATTGTGTGCACGTTTACACACAGGATAAATCGATAGAGATATTAAAGCTTTGTCCTGCACCCGACGTTCATTCCCCTTTCTTCAGATTTCTTCAGGGATTTTAAGAAAAATTAACTTTACTGCCCATATTTCTCATTAAACTTTTTCTCAACTCATCTATTTGTCGCTGTTTTATATTCTTAATAACTCAGACGTATAATAATATGATTTTTCACAAACATGTGGAGGATGAGGCTTGTTGGTAGATGAAAACATTTCATAAAGATCCACATAATTATGAGCTCCATGAAAAAAAATCAGGAAGCAAATAAATTTGTTAAAATCGTGCTTATTTAATTAATATCGGGAATACGACATATCTTAAATCGAATTAGGAGTAAAAGAAAAGGAAATTTTCTTTTTTATATTTCAATTTAATGAAAGAGGAAAAGAAAGAAGTAACAAATATTGTTTTGTAGAATTTTTCTTGTGCAAATATGATAGGTTTGTCTCATATTCGATGGCAAATAAAATTTTATTTTATATTCCCCCCCATCGTTCAGTGAACTTTAAGTGTCGTTCCTTTTTTTTATTCAATGCATAATTTCTTTCAATTTTTGCATCAGTGTGGAATTCAATTTTGTCGAAAAAAATATATTAGGGAACTCAATTTCTTGTCAGACAAAATGAAATTCTTTAAGGCGGAATTTGAAATTTCGATGTGAAGTTTTTTGTCTTTGAAACTTATTTATTTTTTTATTAAATTGTGTTTTATGATAATTTCATTTTCTCTGCCACTTGGTAATAATTTCCAGCTATTTTATGAGCTTTTTTTGATCAGTGATCCATCTTTCGATCTTTCGATTTCCGATAATCATACAATCGATCTTAAGGATTTTTATAGCACTGGGTAATTTGTTAAGTGTTAGTTTAGCTTTTTAGGTGCAAATAAGTTTCCCCAGATGATGGTGTCCTGTTAGAAGGTCTATAAGCATTTTGATTCCCTTCTATTCCAGGTTCGAGAGCCATATTGTTTTTCTTATAAGATTCCTTAGCCATAATCTTTGAGAACTTTTTTCACGAAGAACTATTTGCTACTATTTTTTATAATGTACCATCAAATATTTTTTTTATATTTATATAGATTTTCCTTTTATTTTTTCCACAATTTTTTTATATTCCAATCCGTTTTGGTCTTTATCTACTGCCCGTGTTCGATGAAAGTTTCTCATCTAAAAGCTGGTCTTTTTTTCCGTCTCTTTTCCTGAGGGTTCCTATTTTAATACTTTCTTTGGACATCCGTAAATTGGCATTCCTTGGAAATGAAGTATTTAACTTCCATGTCTTGTAATATTTCTTCCATTCTTATAGAACGTATAACTTTTAAACATCTTCTAAAATAATCTGATTTTATTTTTTTTATTTTGCATCTGATAGTCATTGTCACTGGCTATATTTCTGCTCCATATGAAGCTATAGTTGGCATTATACTATGATTTTTTTTTTAATTCTTTAGTGTCTCAATCTAGTTCAATCCAGGTAATGTTTTAATAGCTTGCTTTTCCCGCCCTGTTTCATTTCTATATCTTTTAATACGTATCATCCTTGTAAACAGTTGATCCTGAATTTTAAAAAATGTTAGGTAAATTTTAATAATTGTATAATTGAAAATTAATGGCCAAAGAGCCCTCGACGGCCGGACCTTCGTTATTTTATAAGACCTAAAAGTTTGGATGATAGTTACTTTGGCACGTAAGAGGTAGCGAAAGTTTATAAAATAGAAGCTCACTTTTGTCAAACTATAAAGACCAGTTGTTTATATAATCTTTGGATAAATATTATTATAGATATCACATTCTTCATTGCTAGACACTAAGTATGGTTTCAACCTTCTGCCAGATACGCTTAAATTTAAATAAATTATAATTTTAGTCACTTATTTGAACTTGAATAGGTATATATGGCCTCGTGCTTGCATCTGCGACGGTGGTTTCAGTAGCATATATAAAATTCAGCTTTATATTTCGACGTTAATAAAATTAAAATTTATTGAAGGCTACGGATGTCCGGCAGGAGGTTCAAACAATTCTAAGGGTCTGGCAATGGAGAATATGATTTCTAATATTTTTCAGAAAAAAAATCATAAAAATTGATCGATACTTTCACGAAATTAAGCTTTTATTAACTTTGGTACCTGTTACCTGTCAAAGTAAGCACCTTCCAAACTTTATAGCCGCTAATCGATCATACCTGTGTTGAGGACATGTGAAGCTAAATTTTATGCTTTTATGAAGTAATGGAGGTTTGGCCGTCGAGGGCTCTTACTTAATAAATCTGGAAACTGTTATCTGATACTTAAGTGTCACATATTACCCATTTTAGTATACAATCCCAAATTTCAAATATTTCCCATATGTTCCTTAATTTTATTGTTATTTACCGTTGCTTTATGTCTACCAAAGAAGTCTTTAGGAATCAAGGGTTATTGAAAATTCGTTAATCGAGAAATATAAAAAATTTGCTCGATACGAGATTCGAAACTAACACCTATCAGTTTTGGAGAGGTCACCTAGACCTCTCGGCCACCAGTTGGCTTCTACTTGTTCTTATTTGTTGATACCAAAAATGTGATTACATTTAATATATTTATTACAATTTATGACTATAATTAAAACAAATATGGAAAAATTTTGGCGATAATGCTCATTGTCGTTACGCTCGTTTGCAAGGCTTTATTAAACTAGAAATTTTGAATGTCTGCTTTTAATATTAAAAGGAACTTATTTTACCGCAACTCCCTTTAACTTTATGAAATATTTTCTATGTAAATATTTTCCAATTTTGAATTTATCTTTGTAAGTAATTTTCTACAAAAACACATATACACACATCCCGACCCTGAGGCATTATAAATGCTGCGTTTGCTTCTGTTTGGAAAATGATATTTTTTCATTTTATTCAAAGGTTGCCTTATTACTTCTTCGTAACAATAAATATCTGACATTTCGAAACTCAACAGTTGATTAACTTGGAAAAACCTAAAAAATACTTTTCTCTAATTGAAAAAAAAACTACGATGTATCTGTTATTGAAACTTTAATTACATTTTTTTTCGAACGAAAGTTTCTAACGAACAAAAGATAACTGTAGGGATTGTGTTAATTAAAAATATTTTTCGTTTCGGATTATCAAAGATTGGAAATTTGTCAAAGGCTAACGAACGTTTTTCACAAAAGTTTTATGCTGTCATCAGACTGCAGATGATATTGAAGAAAGGAAAGCAAAAAATTTACGCTCAGTTTATAATAACGACGTATGTTCTTATTGCACAAGACATTTTCTGTATGAATTGTAAAGGATTGAAATCATCTGTTTTCACCACAAATAGATCCTTTGGCTGGAGCTTTTCTTTAAGTTGCATTTATTCTGCATAGTTGGTACACTTTAGTCGATATCAAGTCTACTTGCTTTGAGTTGTACCGTTAAGTAGCGCAACTAGTAAAATTTTAAAATATCTAACGTTATACTGAATGCAAATCGGCTACTTATATTTTATTTTTCGTTTTTTTTTCATAACGGAAATCTTTGGTTACAATGCAGATTTCTATCTTTGTAAAATGACGATATATACCTTTGAATATCTAAGTTTAAAATTTACAAAAATTTTTATGCTGCTTTAGAGTCCAACTTCGCTACACACTCAATTGAATAACATCAAATCCTTAAGCTTATTCATTAGAAGAAAATATGAGTTTTTCCTCGAAATCTTACAACAAATAGTTTAAATTCTTTATGATTTCGTAAATTTATTTTACAAACTGATATTTTGATTCTAAAACGTGTGTTTTTTATTTTAACGTATTTTTTTTTTTTGATACGTGAAAGATTCGTATGGAGGTGGACGATATAGAAACACAATTCAACTTTACTGTAATACATTTAGTAGGATGTGTAATAGTCCAGAAAATATACAATCAAAACTTACACATAATGGTGGATTATATGAGATACAAATGTATTGAATCAGTAGAGCAGAATTCGTTTTTTAATTAAAAAGAAAGTTTCTCTCAATCCTGGATAAACGTATACAATTTCATAGAAAGATTTCTTTCAATCAGAATCCTTTTTAGTATAACATAAAAGACTATTATAAAAGAATAATGTGATATGCAGGAGACCTAAACTGTTTTTTTTTGGTTTAGTCTTCATGAATTATACTTTTTACAACAATAATTAATTTTTCGTCGTAAAATTCAATTTATAATTTGATTTGCTAAAACTATATGACACTTCTGTATTTTTGATCTACTTTAGCGCTCACGGACTAATGATAAAAATGGACTCCTTTTTTAATTTGATTTATTCTTCTGTATATGTACCACTGTCATTTTGCTGGAAGGTTTTTACCATTAAATGGTATTTAAAAGATTCGGTAAAGATTTGGTTAAGATTTTTATAAGTATTCTAAAAAAAATACTTTTTAAGCTAAAAGAAATTTCAGAATCAAAGGTTTAGAATTTTTTTTTAATGCTCCAATAAAATAGTACGGAAAAACTATAATATAAAGTATAAAAGAGGAGGGAGAATACACTATCCCTGTAATTGTTGAGTGAAAAAAATCAATTCACATAGTTTGGTACCATTAGATAAATTTTCAAAATTGATAAAGTAGTTTCAAAGTATAGACAATATAGAGTTTTTCACTATAGTTACGTACACTAATAATAGACCCAAATTTTAGTTCTCTTTTCTGTCACTAGTAGCACAAATTTACAGGAGGTATTTAAGTAGGTATTTCAATCTTGCCAAGCATGATGAGAAATGTGTCAAAATGTGGTGCCACCATTAGTGTGTTTTAGAACTAACTTAAATCATAACTACGTACTTTACATAAGGAAATTTAGATAGTTTAAGTTAGTACTGCACACACTCTTGAAGCGGTGTCACATCTTGATACCTTCCTCATCGTGTATTGCAAGGTTGGAAAATTTTCTTATATATTACATTAATGTACTGATACCAATATTATTTTAATATTATTTTTACATTAAAATACATCTGATACCTGCTGATTTTAGTACAATTTTTTATTACTATCCGATGTTCACTTTGCAGAATATATCTTAAACTTTCCGATATTATCATTTTTATATATATTTTTTAAAGTTCTTAGCAATAACACTTTCTACGTAATTATTTAAACAAGGCGCTTTTTGAAAAATAACACACTCTACCGATACTGGACCTCAAATTGATGCCATTCTTTCAACATTACATTTGGACTTTTTATATTAATACTTCGTGGTGTACCTATGAAATAATAAAAAATATTGAAAACTGTAAATGAAACTCAAAAATAACTATATTTTTTTGACATCCCAACTATAGTCGGTATAAAATTTCTCCCGTCTCTCTTTTTAAGCACATTCTGATTGGTGTTACAATAAGTGCTTTTCTTCTGTTGTGCAGTCCCAGTGGACTACTCCTGCGTAATTTTTTAGTTCTGAAACTGATCAGGGTAATCTGTGGTTAGCCATCCTTGTTTAAGTCCCCTTGTGGTCTTGCTATTTTAAATAGGGTTTTCTGCGAAGTTATTTGGATGAACATTGAGTTTCTTTTGATACTTTGCTGTATTTTTGAATTTCCTGCTTATCTGTTGGCATATTTTAGTCTTCATGAATACTGGTGTTGTTTGCATACTAGGAAGCATTTATTATTTGTTGGAGTGATTTTTATTGGATCTGTGGAGAATCTCAACTTTGGAATAAAATTTGGTATCCCTGAACTGGATACTTTAGATCCATATGAGTTTTAGTGTAACCTTATAGAAAAGTAGCTTATTTTTTGATGACATTAAAGATGATTTCCCACCATTGGCCAATACATTTTCTTTTATTTGTGTTTTAATTGTTACCTACTTTATTATATAAGGTATCAAATTTAAATATCAATGAAGCTTATAATGAATAGTTTATTCTAGAACATAGACTTACATATTGATGCAAAAAACTTTAATAAACTTTAAAATGTATTGTGAAGTTATTAAATATTTTCTGATACAATTTCTCTGCTGAAGTTACTGACAAAGAGAAAACATCTTGGAAAATGAAGAATTGGAATTGCATAAAATGAAAAGTGGTATTACATCTAATTTCTTAGTATAGAGCGCTAAATTAGAAAAGTTTTCCGGTGAAAACTGAAAATGTATTTTCTCATTTCGTTTCGACCAAATAAAATGACACACTTGCTTGAAACGCCTATTTGTTTTCCCGGACACCAATTTCGTTTGTGAAAATTTCAAATGTCAAGCTCGGTTTAAGTTTCTACTTTTTAAAATGGTCGTTTAAATCCCTAATGCAATGAATGTAGGTATCATTTGTCATTAGGTATCTTTTGTAATATTTTGAATGTTTTCAACAGTAAAAAAGCTGCAAAAAATAATCGAAAATAATACTCTATAGGTACTTTGGAGTACTATAATTAATTAAGGTTTTTTATAGATTTTTTTTTGTGTAAAAAATATAATCAAACTATTTTTTTTGATAATTTTAATTTAATTTTTGTACAAAATTTCGTTGCCTTTCAGGACTTTATCAAGTACTTAATCATTAGGGTGTCCGTTATTTCCCAAATTGATTTTTTTACAGCGATCGCTCCCTGAATTTTCAGTTTAAAATATAAAAAAAATATCCAATACAATTAAACTCTTAATTTCTTGATTAAACCGTACCGGAATCATGTTACTTTTACCTTTTAAATAACATGGAATTATTTGACTTTTTACTTTTAATTTTTTTTCTCAGAAACAAATGTATAAAAAGATTTTAGATTAAACTATTCTGACGTAAAATTTAACGCTTTACAAAAAAGGTCTCTTATGAATTTTCGATTAAATCACTCCATTAAAAGTTATTCAACATTTCACTTGTGCCTAGTATATATCTTGCAATATTTTCAACTTTTTGCCCATTTTTGCTTTTTTCAACTATAAAATCATTGGAAGAGAAGATAAAAATTATTATCATTAGAGCGTAAGTGATTATTTGTGTTAATTTTATGGCTTGAACTGAAAATTAAACAAAAAAAAAATATTTTTTGACAATTAAAACCGGTGACATAAGATCCGAATTCGCTATAGTCGTGAAATTCAATTTATCCAGGATAAATTTTTGCACTTTAATCAATATTTTGTACCTACGAAGTGAATTTCATACTAATTAATGAGACTATCGACAAAAATTCAATTATTATTCGAATTTTTACCGTTTCACCTGACGCCACCTATGAGAAATTTTTTAGAACTTGTAGTCAACATCATTTTTATTGAGCCTTTAGTCGATTGATTTGTCGTTAAACAGTTAAATGTTGAATAGCTTTTAATGGAGTGATTTAATCGAAAATTCATAAGAGACCTTTTTTGTAGAGCGTTAAATTTTACGTCAGAATAATTTAACTTTAAATCTTTTAATTCATTTGTTTCTGAGAAAAAAAAATTAAAAGTAAAAAGTCAAATAATCCCATGTTATTTAAATGGTTAAAGTAACATGATTCCGGTACGGTTTAATCAAGAAATTAAGAGTTTAATTGTATTGGATATTTTTTTTTATTTTAAACTAAAAATTCAGGGGGCGATTGCTGTAAAAAAATCATTAAAAGTGAAAGTGAAAGTTGTTAAAAATAAAGCTAAAACTATAGCTAAAAGACATAAAGACATTATTGTTAAAACTCTTTTATTGATTTTTAATGATCCATGATTGAGTACTTGATAAAATCCCGAAAGGCGACGAAATGTCGTACAGAAATCAAATAAAAATCATTAAACAAAATTTTATTATATTTTTAGCCCAAAAAACACTATGAAAATAACTATATAAATTAATAATGGACATTAACCAAGTGAAACTATAATTCATTTTTTTTTTTTAAATTTTTCTAGCTAAATGATTTTAAACTTAGTGATTTAGTAGTTTGATATTTTAATTATAAATTTTATAAATTAAAGGATTACAATTTATAAAAACTAAAATAATTTAGTCAATTTTTTGCTCTACATGGGAAAAATATTTTTATATTGAATTAATAAAAATATTTTAGACAAAAAAACCGTTCAATTTCATGTCTGAAAATCATAAATTCACATATTTCTACATGGAGAAACGCATATTTTAAACGCAAATATTAGAAATTATTTATGGAAGGTGACTGAAAGACTAGACACGTAAATGTTCTACATTTCCCCGTGTATATAAATAGATGAATATATTCATATAAACATTTTGATAAGTGCGTTGTTTACTTCCCTTTTATCAACATCAGCATCTCCATACCTTTCAAAAATTGTTCGACCAACCCCTCACCACTTTTACTTTTCCCTTTCAAAACTATCCCCGACATTTTTATGGTACATTTGTGGAAATATTTCCTTAAAAATAACACACATAATGCGAACCCGACACAAACATCAACCATATTTCATATCAATGAAATTCCATTCCTCATTCCATCATCTCATTATTCAGAATGAGTTCTTTTCTCACACAAATAATATTCAATCATTTAAAACAATTTATTTGCACAAACCACAGGATTTTCCCATGTATCCATTAGCATTCCATGACACAAAAATCTTTCTTTATTGGACGTAATATTTAGAATGTCCTTTCCAATCCAGAAGTTCACCATTAAGCTTAAATTGAACATAAATGCTAAAAATAAATCACTTAAATTTTTTATTTTTTTTTCTCAAATTGATTTTCCTTTGAAAAGCTCTAACCATTATTTTTCTGTTTCAGACCTAATTTGATGGCATTAACGATTGTCTTTTCATTCGCCCATTCAACGTTTGTGTTGTGAATTGTGCAAGTGAAAATAATAAAAAAAGGCCGAACATAGAATGGTTCCATAAAGGAAAATTTTGTCATTGTTTTTGTTTTCACGGCTTACGGTTACGTCTCATATTGATTATCTTTTGAAAGAATTTTGAATTTTCAACGTGTGGGAGTCTGTGTTTAATACAAACGGTTCGATTGAATGATGAATGGAAATTTGCATGCGGATCAAACCGCAACAAGTGATAACAATCAACGAATCAACCAGCTTCAACAACCAGGAACAAAACAAGCAAATGGTGGTCATAAATCGCACCGTAAGTGTCCTTAAAATTATTTCAATTAATTTTATCATTTGAAAATGCCACTTTTATTCTTTTAATCAATGATCATCAACTGATTACAATTTAACCAATGTTGTACACTATGCATAGAAATTCAAGTATGGGAACACGGGGCGGAATGGGATACCAGGGCGGAATGGGAAATGGAATTAGCGCTTGTTACAGGTGACAGAAAGACGTAAAAATCATAATCAATGTTCAATTAACTGTACTGCATTATAAAAAGTGGCTATCGCCAGTAGAGACTGCAGTTGTTTTTATTTTTATCAAAATTCGAAATAAACGTTTCCGAATTCTAATATTTGCAAAGTAGCACTAAGGTAATTATCCTATGTTCTATTTTTTGTTTGAATATTAACATGACATGTTTGTTAAAACATACTGTTGACTAACTAAAAGCCTAGTGATAATTCAAATATAACCAATATATCCTGCCATAAAAGTCGTGCTTCTGTGGAAGATAATTTGGGGCACAATAGGTGGGGCGGAATGGAGCATACCATTCAGATAGTATTTCCCATTCTGATAGACATTTTTATTTTATCAGCAGATAGTGCGTACATATATAAGGAAAACTACCCGACATTCCATATATAAGGAAGGTCGGAAGATGCAGAGGTAATCTGCTTATACTGTGAGGATTTAAACTCCAAATCTAATGAAAGCTGGTGTTTCTTCAGTATTTGTCAAAATTGGGCACATTTGACATATGCTGGGCTAAACACGACGATGGCAGTGTCTTCATCTACGAACTATGCCAATAACAAGAATCCCATTGCGCTCCAGGCTCATTTCCCATTGTGCTCCAGGGAATAGGGCAGAATGGGAAATTTTCATTTTTTTTTTACCTAACTTTTTAGTATTACTTATTAATTTAAATCAATAAAACTTTTTTTAATTTGTAGAGAATGAATTAAATAAATATATAAATTACAAAACAATGAGATTGTTTCTTTAAACTTCTCGTAAATTGTAGTTAAAGTTTAGGTACCCCGTTCCGCCCCAGGTTCCCCTACATTATGATTACCAAGTAGATAACCTATGGCCTATAGATTAGGGATTGCAATTCCGGTCTATTTCGAATCCCGCGGAATTTTTGTTGGATTGACTTTGTAACAGCGGGATCCTGCGGCATTTCGCAGAACCTAAAATTGAGCTGGATCCTAAGATCCTGGAACCTAAGATTGACCCCACTTTGATGGATTGCAAACCCTATTATAGATAGATCCTTTATGACGACTTTAAGTAATAATTATATTTAACATATTTTCTTTAAAACTTCCCATCAATTTATGGAAACTAAAAAGTCATTTGGTATTTTTTGTTTTTTTACATAACAACCGAATTAATTACCCACATAGTTGAATTTTTCCTTCCAGCATCGTCTATCCCTGCCAAGTTTCTTTAAGTAGAAGTAGTCCATTTGTCTTTTAAATAAGTTTAACTTTAGAGTTAGAATCAATCTGCTTTTCTCCTTTATTTCGCGTCTTCAAGATCCTTTTTTACAACATAAAATATGGATCCTTTTCTTTGAAGAATGAGACTTATTATAAATTAGAAATAGGAAGTAATAATTTGGCTATTTTTAATAAAGCGGCAAACAAGATTACTTTTGTGTACTCCAACTATTGATTTTTTTAAAATTAATGGTATCATTTGATTGTATGAAGTTAAGTGTAAAAAGAAACATTAAACTCTGAAATTGAAGTTAGTATTTTGTTAGAATAAATAATAAAGAATACTAAAAATTCGCATTTATAATCACATATAAGATGGAAATAAAATTTTTGGAAATAAATTAATCAATTAATAATTGAAATGTTGGTAATAATAAGATTTAAACCTGACATTAACTGGTTTTTATTTTTAAACAACTATTTAAAGATGGTAACCTGGGGGTTAAACGATAAGGGAAACGAACTTAAATCAAAATATCGATAACTGCATTGATTAATAAGCTGTGAGTTGCAACTATTTTTGGATTACAAATTCCTACTGTAAAAGTCCACTCTGAAGCCAATTGAACCTTCAGCATTCATCTTTAAAGAACCTTTATAGAATTATTTTATTCCCACTATCTATTTTTTTCCCACGAATGGAAGCATCAAGTTGAATTGATATCCCAAACTACTGCCAACTATTAATTTAGACGGTGACGAAATCAAGCTTCTAAGTTAAGGGAGGAAATAGGGTTCGACGGTTCAAAAAATCGTTTTTTTTTTTTTATTTCAAAAATTATTATTAAAATTTTTGAAAAATATTTTTATAAATTTTTAAATGAAAATTCCGACTCATTCTATTGCTAAAAACCAGCAAAGTAAGAGCTCTCCCTTAGGTTCCGAGCGCGCCACGTGTATAACTAAGTGGTTAGGTACCTAAGTATCCTCAGGTACCCTTTTTTTCGAACGCGTTTTTCTCAAAACGAATTGCTTTGAACTTGCGTACACGGTAGTTGAAATTTTAATTTTTATTTATTTATTGAATTTAAATTGAAAGTATTTTATTTATGTGAATCAAGAAGCCTGATAAAGTTACGATACGTAACGAAACGTAGCTAATTGAATAATAAAAATATTAAATAAAAAATCCAATCTTAAACAACCTTAATTGTCTTCTTATTTAAAAAAATAAAAGCTGAGATCTGAATTTTATCATCTATTATTTAAAATATTTTTTTCCTTGTAAAAAATCACAAAAAATCATGCTTTTTTTGGTTCGACCACTATAAAAAATTCAATTTCCAATTTTTTGAAAGCTGCAACTTCCAGAATGTACGCAAAATGCTGAGTCTGATTATGGCCGGCGACATGCGATCCCTAACATCTTCGGTATTTTTCAAAAAAAAATCTCCAAAAATTCTACAGTCCATATATACTTCAATAAATTTTTAAAATATTTTCAAAGTTTCAATAAATTATTTTAATTTTGTATACTATTAAAAAATTCGTGAAAGTCATTGAGAAAACGCTGTCTTAACCTTATTTCCCCCCTTAACTCTATCAATAATTACGCATGTCATTCAATGCTTAAGGATTATATCTTTTTAGCTGAACTTGATTATCATTCAAATAGTGAATCATAAAACAATTTTCATTTTATTTTAATTTTACTTCTTATATATTTAACGTTAATGTTGATAAAAGTATGCTTTTCTTGAAATTCTTAAATTTTTCAAATGAGATATTAAAATTGTAACCTATCCCAGTGGTTCTCAAATCGACTGGGCTTCGATCCATCTAATAAAAAATACCAATCTCGGGATTCACCTATTAACTGTCTTAAAGAAAAGTGGACATTACAATTGGTAATTCTGTTGGAAATATCAAATTTATCCCATTTTTTTTCAAATTTTATTCAATGGCAAATTCCCCTTTGGACCACCTTAATATTTGCTCGCGAATTATAGTTTGGAAACTACTAATCTAGACTAATTTTGAAGGAAAGCTTAAACGATAGCAACTGATAATTATGTATATTTCCTCGCGTTTTTTGTGATAAAAAAATTAACTATTAAACATACTTACACTATTAGTTAAAACGAAAATTTAGTGCGCGAGTTCGACTCGCACTTCTGCGATTATTTTTCTATTAAATTCGTTGAAAAAATTGTATCATTGAAGTGTATGACCTAAATTATATGATTCTCATTTCATCTTCAAAAATAAATTTTGAGTTATTGTGATTTTCCATTTTATTATTGTTACTTTTCCAGCTAATTCCCTTTCCTATGTTTTTGATGCTTCTATAAAAAAATATTATTAGAGGAACCAATGTATATTGTATATGCAGTAAGGATTCGCGAAAGTGTTAAGAAAGCTATTTATGAAATGTCGCTTTTTCGATTACGTTTGTAATTTATAATACGTTTATCTTCGTTATACTGACCAGCATAGTGATGGCAATCAAAGGTGTATTATAACTTTTTTTGTTATGAAAACACCAATATAAAATTTTATTGACATAAACACGTTATCTATAATTACATACAGATTCCATCTGCTTCAAAATAATTTTCCCGATTTAATGAAGCCGTAGATACGATTGTTCGTCGTTAGGATTGGAGAAACATAAAATTTTATTGATAGAAGAAATCTTTTGAAAATGTGACGTTGTGGAAACGGAAAAGATAAGGTTATGAACTAAACATATTTTTATTGTAATGAGATCTGAATACGATATTTCCTTTTATTGCTTTGTCAGCGGAATAAGGGAGAAATTTTTGCGTGTGAACAATTATTTTCTTTTGAATGTCAAGTGGTTTTGAACAATAAAACGAGCTTTTGAATCGTAAAAATGATTTGATTTTAGACGTTCGTAAAAATTGTAATTTATGACTTTTAATCATTGTGATAATAAATTCATTTTTTTTTTTGGTGGTTGTAATAAAAGAAATATAAAAAAGTTGATTATTGAGGGAAAATAATCGAGAAGGTAGATTTGAGTTTATACGCAATAGGCGTAGGATTATCGTTATGACTTGCTTTTTTTTGGAATTAAACACGTAAACACGAGAATATAAATTTGAGGAAAATAAACACATAGTATTTGAATAAAATTATTCCTAAAATTATAAGAAGTATATGCTATCTTAAAATCATATGTTTTTGTAACGTTATAAATTCTTCGAAATTTGTTTAAGTGTTTTGATGGATTTAAATTTAACCACTCATATCATAACAACTTTCATGGACTTAGTGTTATGTGATGAAATTTTAAATAAAATTTTTGTGTTCTATTTTTTTCTAACTAGTAAACGAAAGGATGAAATCCCTTGGTAGCATATCATGAGGGAGTAAAAACGTAGATTTTCCGGGAAACCGAAAGTGCATTATATCTACTTTGAGTTATTGTTTTCTAGAAAATACGCAAACCATAAATTGCAATGTGGTTGCAAATACAATAAAATATTGAGATAGAAATAGCTTTAGAGCATCAAATAAATAAATTTTTTATCTTTTAAGTTGATATCAAGGCAAATTCAGTTCCAAATGTTAGTTAGAATTTGATGTATTTTTTCCTAATTTGTTGAAAATTTTTGGTGGAATTTTTGATTTTCCCTCAAATTATATACAGTTTTTTTTAAATATCGACCTTTATATTCTCCTTATGGTATGCTATACGATGTAATTTTTAATTTATTTATTCACGAATTTCTATTTTTATCTCCATAACATCCTTAATGAGATTTATAAAACTGAAATAAATAAAGTAGATAGTTTTGAGAGGGTTCAATTGATGACAAATAAGAAAATTTCGATGAAGCTTTTCAGATTTTCAGCAGCAAACACGAACCTTTCATATCATGGAGTAAAATGGGAATTTCGCTCCATTTTACCATTTGAATTGGATATTGCCGCTGAGTGGCAGCACCTTTGAAGGAATTTCCTTATGCTTAGTGATTCTTATCATTTTGGTCCTAGATCGAATCACTGCAGTAAAGTTACCGATATTGCTCAGTGTTTCCCTTTAAGTATTTTAATTGCAAATATATCAATAATAAATCCGAAATTAAAATGCTAGAAATAATCCTATCTATCTTCAGAAATTTAACTCCAAACAAACATTTTGCGATATTGAATTATTTGGTGACTTATAGGTCGCCTTACGATTTAAACTCTCATCAAATTTTCCTTTACAGATTTGATCAAATGAAAATTTTTGCTAGATGTATTTGATTTTGATGAATATAAAGTTTAAGAAAAATTTTGAATCAAAACTTAGTTTCCCAAATTTAAAAAAAGCAACATGAAATCATATTGTAATTCTCGAAAGAAAGTTGCAATTTTTTCTTAAATTGTACATGTGGACAATCGTCTAATTCGTTTTTATAAGCTTTCATTATTGTTTTGCAAAAAAATATGGCATAACATATATGAAGCATAAACAAAAACATAAGAGGTTAGAAAAAATATTAAACTAAAACATGTTTTAAAATAACAGAAATGTGGACAGTTATTCAAACGCAGATTATTGATTCTGCAACGTTTTAGCCATTTTATTTGGCCTTCATCAGGCGTCTACAGCATACATAAAATATATAAAACATTTTTAAAAAAATAACTAATTACGAACAGTCAATATAATAAGTTCATAAAGTTAAACAGTTTAAATATACCTCAATTTACATGCGAAATAATATTAAACCAACTGAAGTAAAAAAATTTTAGTAAACTCAAACGTCAAAACACACTACAACAAATAAATCAACAATGGAGAATAAACATTACAAAGAAAACTATTGCTATAAATAATTATAGAATGAAATAATTGAAAATATAAAAACATGTTTAAAACACAATAATTTGTTAAACACGTTTAACAAATTTTGTTAAACAATAATTTTTATTTATTATTTTCTGCTGTCTATAGCTACATTATGTCATTATGTTTATTTTTCATTGTTGATATATTTATTGACGTGTGTTTGGACGTTTGAGTTTACCAAAAAGTTTTTACATCAGTTGGTTTAAAATTATTACGTATGTAAATTGAGGTATATTTAAATTGTTTAACTTTATGAACTTATTATATTGACTGTCCATAATTTGTGTTACTAAATTTTTTTTTTTTAATATATTTTTTTGTATTTTGTAGACGCCTGATGAAGGCCAAATAAAATGGCTGAAACGTTACAGAATCAATAATTTGCGTTTGAATAATTGTCCACATTCCAGTTATTTTAATTAATTGTTTATCAACCATGGATGTTATTTTGAATACTAAAACATTTTTCATAATTCAAATCTTAATACTTTTACTCCAGGTTTAACCCATTAAAAAGATAATTTTGATTAAATTCATACCTTGTTAGTTGGAAATGAATGCGATTTTATAATTTTATCAGTTTCAGATTCTTTACCAAAGCAATGGTATTCATAAATTAATGGTAATATGGTAGAATACCAGTTTTGATTCCAAATACGAAACTTTTATGTCTCAAATAGTGGATAATTGCATCGATAATAATCCCTAGAGCCAAGGGCCATTGAAATTAAAATCAATCGAAACTAAACAATGCCGATTTATATATTAGCATTTCGATTAGTTTTGGTAATGAAATAAGTTTCAAAGCTATCAACCGGATAACAGGTAAATCACGTTTAACAGCGAATAATAAATGAATAAGAATTGAACACTCGGTACCTACATACATGTATGTATGTTGTTTCAAATCACATTTGCATCCATCCGTTACATAATACACCTACGTATACATTTACATTTAATTTTGTTAACGAAAATTGTACAAATGATACGAAATCTCGAAATCGGATTGAGAGCTGGAAACTTTTTAAACGCGATCCAATCGCACAAATTCAATTCAAAAGTAGTTTTCCAGGAAAATTGCAAATTTAAGAAAACGTTTCATAAAAAGAAAAACCCAAGCTTGATTTTCCACCAATGTGTCTAATTGAAATGTTGAATACTTTTGAAAACTTTTTATTGATTTATTCAAATGAAACTTTCAATTTGTATTTTTGCTTGGAAAATTTATGCAAGCTTTTTCTCGTTTTTTTTTTCTTGCCTTTTAAAATATTCACAATCTTAAGATTAAAAGTTTAAATATTTTTTCCTGTCATTTTAGGATTTAAATCAATCATTTTTTGTTGTATTTATAAAAAATTAATTAGATTTTTTTTTTGACCAACCATGAGATTGAAACATGAAAATGTTTGAATTAAGGTTAAACAAATCTCGTTAAAATATCGCCCGAATCATTCGTGCTTTATAAAACACACCTCGAATTCTTAATTATAATAAATAATTAAATTGCATATTCGCCAAACACGTATTGAATTAAATCAAGCGAACGAACAATTCCCTATTATAATACAAATTCGTATTGATCGTTTTGCGTTTGAGGATTTAGTTTTATGCTGTCACAGTGCTTTCCATTTAATTTAAATTGTCCAATTAATATCGTTTTGCTTTACCAATTTAATAGCCTTTACTTACAGCGGTGCTCTGCTTCATTAAATTATGATATATCAACCCAAATTTATTTTTGCAAAAGAATAATTACCCTATTAGTGCTAACTGCTACCAAAACTAGTTCATAAAAATATACAGCAGTTATATAGAAATTATTTACCTACGTCAAATTTTTGATGTTCTTGTCACAAATATGATATCATTTGATTTGCTAAAAGCTGATATTATAAGTAGACGAACGAGGTCACAATATCCAATATTTTCCTTTCTAAAAATAGTGATATTAGTTCATTCATATCACTAGAAAATATCTATCGAAAAATAATGCTTATTGAGCATTTAAGTATTGGAAAATAGGAACTGTTTCATCAATTTTAATCAATAATTAATCTTTGAATTACACTTTAATAAAAGATAAGAGATATGAAAGATTTCATGAGTTCAAAATAGAGATCACCAAGTATTTAATGAGATTTGTCCCAGCGATGGAAGCGATAATTGGAAATGATAAAATTTTTTTAATTAATAATAAAATGGTGGAGCTTTTCATGAAAAGCTCTCGTGAAATAAATGCATTTGCCGTTTATTTCTTTTGCCTGTAACACGGATTATAATCCTTTGATGTATTTTTTTTTATCAGCGATTGATGCGATTTTTGCGGAGAAAATAGGACACGAACATTGTTGTTTGTCGTTAAAATCTTAGCGGAGCTTAGCTATTAGAAAAATCTAAGTATGATACGTGTACGAGGGATTTAACGGAAGCTTTTATTTCGCTAATTAAAAAATGGATTATGTTTTATCTTTAATGAGTTTGGCTTGGTTCTTCACACTAAGGCGAGTGTTAAAAGATTTTTTTTACGGTGGTTTCCATCTATTTTATTAGTCTTAATAATGTGATTAATGACATGATTTATGTTTTTCGAAATTTATGCCAGTACTTGTACAGTTTTTGGCAAAAGATAGAATATTTTTATAAGGTCGTTGTATTATTCTTTTAGCGTCGACTATCCCCGGCGAAGTTATATAAATTTGAATCCTGAATTTCAATCCGTATTCTTCCTTTTTTCTTGGGACTTTCCAGATTCTTTTCTTCAACAATCTTCTTTTTACTTATTCTATAATTACTTATGTCCAACTGAACTTTTGGTTTCGGTTTTGGGCCTAGTTTCGGCCAAAAAACGAATTTCGGCTTAGCTTCGTTAGTTTCGTTAGCTGTCGTCAAGCCGAAACAACGACCTGAATTTGTAAGATGAAAATGTTGAGAGATTATTGTTTCTCACTTAGATTCTTCAATAATGAATTTTGTTAATTATCAATTCTTCCAAGTCATTTTAAAATTTTTTGAAAATAAAATTATTTGAGAATGAAGTGTTAAAAAATAATGACCGTCAAAGTGTGTAATCAAAATAAGATTTTTTGAATGATGATTTTGTGAATCATCACAAAGCAGTTACGGAGTGATCCAAACTACTTGATGACCACTGATGAAGATTGCTTGGCAATCGAATTACGTATCTGGGCAATACGTCACGAATATTTTTGTTTGACCTTCTGTTCAAATTTATGTTTATGGTATGATTTTTATATATTATTATATTAAATTATGCTACATAAATTGGACTGCAATATATCGTATATATTGTATACACGTCAAAGTGTGCTTTAAAGTAACAGTTGCTCCCAAACTTGGCTTAACACGTGGTTGGAATGTGACCGTTCTAACACATTTTGGAACTCAAGGTTTTATTACCTGATCTTAACCCTCGAAAGATGAGTTAACTGCATTTTCACACTATGTTGGGATGTGAATGGCTTAACACTAACCGAAGTTTGATGCATAATACAAACTGATGAAAGCTTTGCTATTGTACTTTGTAGAAAGTCACGAACAGATCAGTCTACGACAGTGGTTTTTAATTATGTTGGAGGTATAGATCAACACTAGTTTCATATGAACATTCATCGATCTCTTCTTAATTGGAAAAATGTTTTTATATATTGATACATTGAGGCACATTGATACAAGCATTAAGAATTCACCGACCCCGCGAGACTGACTTACCGAACCTCTGGTGTTCGATTGAACCCAGGTTAAGAACCACTTTTCTAAGACCCTCAAATTCGTTGCGAAGGCTCCATGGTTTGTCACAAATCAGGACATCCATAAAAACATTCAAATGACCTCTGTCAGGGAGGAGATTGCCAAACATATTACAAAATATCGAAAGATATTAAGCTATAATGTCAATTATCTGGCAATCAACATACTAGACAATAACGCATTCCATTCCTGGAATCATCATACTGAAAATAAAAATCCCAAGCTCAGTACTCTTAAGTAATGAGCAGGCGTGATTTGTCTTTTAACGGATTTCCGTGGTCTCCAAGGATAGATTGTAAGTACTTTACAAAAAAAATATAACAATATTATTATTATTAATTTATTACCAGGATGTAATACATATATATTTACATACAAAATTTTATACATAGATATACCTAACATTGATAAGTATTTTAATTACTTCCGAATCACAATAAATTAATAGATAATAATATATATATTCATGTATTCATATATTCATAATATATATATATATGTCATCATCAGGTAATAACAGTAATAATCTAATAGTAATAATAACTATTATTACCTGATGATGACAGTCAAAAACTGTCGAAACGCGTTGTAATAAAATAATTTTTTAAATTGAATCTCAAAGACTTATATATATTATTATCCATTAATAGATATGCCCTATAAAGATGAAGCAAATCATCTGTGCATAAGCGCATAGGCAATAAACCAAAACACATTTATTTATAAGAAAATAAGATATAAACAATCTAATTTAAATAAATAATTGTCATTATAATAATATAATTGTCATGAATAGTGTAGTAACCAAAGTTAAATAATAGTCTTTTTCCAAAATTATTGTAATTGCCTATATTAAAGTTAAAAAAGTAACCTTTTACAAAACAAAAAACCTTTTTTTTAATCAAGGCTGAATTAATTTACATGGTACAATCCTTAAAAGCTACGATTAATGTAACTGGAAAAGGGTTACGTTGAGGTTAATTTATTGCTAATTTATTGTACAACATCGTGTTCATTATTTTTGATTGAAGGTTAATTATTGTTACTTTATTCTGCGTATCCTGCTTTGATGTTAGCAGCATTTCAGTTATCATTTCAACATCAAAGAGTTTTAAAAACCAGTGACATAAATTTTAAAAAATATTTTTTCGGTAATTATGAACATAATTGTTCAAAAACGTCCATAAAAAATGTAAAAGGGAAACTCGAGCCGAATGGATGAATTATAAGCACAAAGTAGAAGTGTTATCACATTATTAAGGAATAAAAGATGAAACCAAAGTAAAGGTCTAAATTATTTGATGATAAATACTACTAGTCATGATATTTAAGTTCAACAATTACCAAACAGTGGAGTGCTCGAGGTTTTAACTTCGCATTTTTGTAATGAATGAATTTTCTGGGTTGAAGTGGCATTTTGTTTCTTAGACTATAAATGCTAAAGTATACAAAGTTTTTTTTTTGTGACATTATTGTAGCGGTTCAGAGACTCATCAATGCTGAGCGGTTCGATTTTTTAAAAATAACGTCATTTTTAACCAATTTTAATTATTTTTATTAAAATTTTACTTTATATATTTTTATGGATTTTTTTTTATGTATCTTGGGAGTTTTATGATTGTTTTTATCAACTGTACCGTATAAAAATGAATGGACAATGATTTTTTTTTAACAAGGTTAAAGCGATTATTTACGAACGCCTGAGGAAGGCTTAATAACCGGACCGAAACGTCGCGTATGTAATAAATAGTTTTGACTCTTGAAAAAGTGCTCTGTACTTTTGACCGGACCTACATAAATCAACGTATTTTGACCCCCTGAACACGAATCCGGGGTCGGTTTGACCCGTACACCCTCAAAAATTCGAGAAAACTTTAAAAAACCGAAAAAAATGGTTAATATCGGCAGTTTTGGGGAGATAAACATTTTTTTGAACTAAACCGAGCATGATTTTCATGTTTTTCGATCCGCTGAATACAAATTCGAAGTTTATGTAGACCATAAGCCGTTTTTATTGTAAGAAAATTGCCTGCTTTGCGAGCCTGCTTTCTCACTCTGACCAGACGCCGACACTGGGGTTCCGAATCTCTCCATCGTAAAACACTTTTCGCTTGTGCCTGCCATGACGGCATATACGCCTTTAACCCAGGGACTCTGCCAGATGGTTCTGTTGCCCGCCGTCACCACGTGGAGGTGTCCTGGTTACAGACACAAGCGTCCAAACAAGAATTCAAAAATGCTTAAAAGCTACTCTTGCATAACTAACTAGCCCTGTACATAAGTCATTTAAAGACAGACGGGTTCGATATAAGCAAATGACGAATTGAAATGAAAGCAATTGGCCCATTTGTAATTTTCAGAGATTTTTTGCGGGGAATTTCAATTTCTCTAAAGATTTTGGCCAAATAATCTTAAAAATCATATTCCAGAAATATAATAATATGCAAAATATCCTTTGTAGAGATTTAAAAGTTTATTTTCATCATATAATCTCGAATTTTAGAACAATAGCCGCAATTTTTTACAATTTTTAAGAGTTTTTTGCAATTTTCTTACAATAAAAACGGCTTATGGTCTACATAAACTTCGAATTTGTATTCAGCGGATCGAAAAACATAAAAATCATGCTCGGTTTAGTTCAAAAAAAATTTTATGTCACCAAAACTGCCGATTTTAACCATATTTTTCGGTTTTTTAAAGTTTTCTCGAATTTTTGAGGGTGTACGGGTCAAACCGACCCCGGATTCGTGTTCAGGGGGTCAAAATACGTAGATTTCTGTAGGTCCGGTCAAATGTACAGAGCACTTTTTTTTTGTGTGCCGGTGTTATTATTTGATCCTAGTCCTCTTAATATTTTTACCAGTTTTTTTGTGCTTTTGGTTTTTTTAATTATAAAACCAAAAAATATAAAATAACAATATTTGAGCACTTAAATTGAAATTAAAATTTTTTTACTGATTTTATTTCGTCTACATATGTAGATATAGGGAAATTAAATAAAATATGATTCAAAGTTACCGGAATATATTTAAAATCGCAGATATTCGGAATAGGTAGTTCAAAGTGGAGTAGAGAAAGGTAACGGAAGCTTTAATGTAATTTAATTGTGAATGATGTGATTTTGTGCATTTCTTTTTGATTTAAAAGTGAATATCGTATGATCGTATGAACTTTTTCATATATTTCTGTTGGGAGTATTATTGCAGACGGTATATTACTTTTACAAAATTTATTTATTTTTTTGTTAATATTCTTTTTTTTATAATGATATTTATAGTCGCTCTAACAACAAGGTTTTGCACGACTTTATCGACACTTTTTTGTTTAGTAAGTAATTTATTGAATAATTCGAAGTCGAGTTAGACGATTTATAAAATAATGGATAGGTAGAATGAACAACACAACAGAATGAACTTCATTGGAATTTAAAATATTTTTTTTCATTAAAGCGTTAAAATATTTTTTTTTTGACAATGCAAATTATCAGACAATTGAGCAAACCAGGATGAAAGAAATGAGTGTTAAAGGAGGTCCTATTAAACGTGGTGCCTCTGAAAAGTAATTTAAAATGGGTCCGAGAAGTTATTTATAGCCAAAACCTAAATTAATGCATTAACAATTTTTGTAATACCTACATCTCTTAATAAAAGTCATCAACATAGTGATTCGATTGATTCTAGAAAAGAAAAAGTTAATGTTGGTATGTAATTGGTGGACTTCTTCAAATAATACAACCCTTTTCCCTGATTTTCCCAGACCCATAGTGCTTATTGCAATCGGAATAACTGAAAATGAAGATGTGAATTGTTATGATACTTATGAGGAAGATTTGAAGAGTATGGAGAAAATCAAGCGACAACGGTTATGCTAATTGAAATTACCAAGGAAAGATAGAAAAAATCCTTTATTGTCGAAAAATAACAAAATTATAATTCTTGACTAGGGGATTCATTAACCTATTGTTGTTGTTTGAATGTATTTAAGCTTACAAAAAAACCATAAAGAGCTTAAAAAATATATAAATTATGAATTGGTACTATGTTTGCTTGCTCTATTTGAAGATGGAAAATTGCATAAAACAAAGAAATGAGCTTTATAGAAGATATTCCCGGAAATTTCACTTAAATTAATAGGTGCAGAAAGTGTTCATTACGTTAATGATGGAGGCATGTAAGTGCATCTTTGCAAATGGCAATTGAATGAAAACTTTAAAATAATATGTTTTAAATTTAAAGAAAACTTATGGTAGTAACGGGTACGTGGTATTTAATAGATATAAAGAATATGATATTGAGCCTACCCAAAGGATTAGTTGTGCATTAAAAAAAATTGAGAAGATATTGAATTTAACAAAAGTATGCAATTAATAAAAGCTCAAGATACATTTTTGAGAAATAATAAATATAAAAGTCACTATTAATAGAAATTTGATATATTGAAGTTGCTGTATGCAATTCTTTTACATCAATTACATCAATATATTTCCTAGAACCAACCCAGAGCAAAGTTGTTGAAAAGAATTATTCTTCGAAAAATTTCTGGTTTACTTGCAAATTTAGATATGGCTAGGAAGTTTAGTAGATAGTGAAAATTGGGAATGCAAGTATTCCAAAAACATGTTCATTTTGTTCACAATGATTCAATTACCAGTCCGGATAATCTATTACACATGTTATTTTGTTATGGTAAAAAGGGGGTTGTCTTAGGTTCAAATCAAAATCCACTTTTCGAGGATTCTACGTTAATTATTTTTATAAACAATAATAATAAAATTGTTTAGTAAAGTGTTACCAATATGTAAGATTCAATAATCGAGATCAAGTATGGATCCACTAAGGGCACATTTTAGTTTATATACAGAGGTGTAGACCAGGAAATATATTTTTTTGGTAATTTTAAAAGAACTATTGATTATTTGAATTGTTTGATAAAAAAATTATTAATAAAAAAAAATAACCAAAATAATTTCTATAAAAAAATCCATAAAAATTAATCGAAAAAAAAATCAAAAGCACAACTTTTAAATTGGTAAACTTTTTGTCATATTAAAGTAGCTAAACAATTCGTTTTGAATTTTTAAAATTCATTCACTGTTGAGAAAATCCGAGGATTTCCTGTTTTGGCGCTCTAGACACTGCACTGAATTATTAGTATCTTAGTTGTAGAAAGAAAAAAAAATAGTTCAGATTTTTTTAAAGTTTTAAGAAATGTTTTTCATTATATTATTGAAAATGGCCAAAAAATATACGATAAGATAATCGAGTTCGGAAATATATTTTATTGAAACATAAGAGATGTGAAGGTACTAATGAACTTCTAATATCCTAAAAGTGTCAGATTTCTATCTCAAATTATTTGTTATAAAAGAATAATATAATTAGGGAAAAACTGTTAAAATTTTAGATTTTCCAATTTTCTACTAAACCTTTCCATATATTATTACAATTTATTGTAAAGGTAATCATATTATTGCACTCAGTAGTAAGAATATTCGCAGTGAATTATTTAATTTATTCTTATTATTTAATTATTTAATCTCAACTTAAGGTTTTTCTTTTCAATTTAAAAGTTTTTTAAATCGAATCCTTATAATTCATGTATTGATGACGCTAGTTCTCAAAACGTCCAATATTGTTTGGCATAGATGTACGTATTTGTTTTGAATGTGGGAGGGACTTGGACAAATTTTTAAAATTTCAATAATCAAAACAAATGAACATCTCATAATCTTGTAATCCCATTGGCTAATAGTCCCATGCATTGGAGTGGGTGTGCTGTTATCAGATATTACCGCATTGCTTGATAAACATTGTATCTAGGCATTTATCGTTTACTTCACGGAACATATATTAGATAGACTTATTGATAGTACGGGAAAAATGCATTTCGAAAATATTTTCAAAAAGTGTAGGAAAATTAGTACGGGATGAAATTATTTGCAAATCTAAATTACTTTTTTTTTGTGTGTGTTTGATTATGTACCTACATTGTACATATTTAGATTAAATTTAAGAAATTGATGTTAAACGTGGCAATGGTTTTAATTTTTCACTTTGTTTTATCCTTTCAAAAAATCACTACAAAAATTGAAAATTGTAAAGATAGAATGCAAAACTTAGATTGAATATTTTTAGAGTGTCACTAAAATTTATTTATTTATTTATTATATTATATTATATTAGATCTTGACGAAATAAAACGAAAAAAAAAGAATGAAATTTTTCGATATCCCGCACAATTTATCAGATACCTAAAAATTGAAATTTTTCCCACTTTCTTAGACGAATTCCTGAAAATTTTCATTAAAAAAAATGGTAAAAGCTTACAACCGTAGCTTTATATAATATATCCATTTTACCACCATCAATGTTGATATTGGCAACATTACATTTTTGATTTATTTTTATTTAATACGCGAATAGATCAAACAATTATTAAATACCTAAGAATTTTTTTCTTGGGAAGAGCCTCGTCCCTGAACCCCTTGTTTATTTAGTTTTATAGCACCAAAAACATTGATGAAACTGTGGGTATAAGCATTTACTTTTATCATGGAAAATCTTTAGGAATCTTTCTAAGAAAGTGAAGTTTTAAGTATCGATATCCCGTCAGCTAAGAGAAATATTGAAAAATTTAGTTTTTTATTTTCGTTTTCTTTCATCAAGATCTATAAAAATCTACTTTTAAATCGTGGCATCAGAAGAATCATAGTACCCCCTTATCACCCCTAAAACTCTATTAAAGTCTTACATCAATCAATTTAGTTAACTTTAAAAAAAATTTTTTTTTGTTTATCACATAATCTTATTGATATCATGATCTGAAACTTTCAGGTTCTTAATGATTTATTAGTATCTACACATTGGTACACGTTCACATTGGTCCTCATTCTTATACCCCTAGGCCGTTTTACAAACTAAAACATTATCATTGACAATTGTTACGTGACTTATCAGAAATAATTTAAAAAGGGCGCCGTTTAAATGTAAAGGCTAATAAACGTTCATTAAGAATACCAAAATGAGTTACCTTTTTGAATGTTATTTACCGTCGCTTTATAACTACTATAGTCTTTAGCGACTCTAGGGTTGATAAAAAACGGTAATCGGGAAATATCGAAAATTTTCTCTATGCGTGGATCGAGCGTAGCCTATTTTCTAATAAAACATACTACAAATTCAAAGAAAGAAAATGATTTTTTGTAAAAGTTTTATTGTAACAATCTTCCGTGTCATATTCGTTAAACCGATGCATCCTCCACACATCTATACTTTTCTTATTTACAATATCCAGAAGTATCAAAATCCTTTCGGTTTCAATTGATTTTTTTGAGAATGTAAATATTTCCCTAAGCATATTATATCGTTATCTTTTTAACTTTTTCACGTGGAAAACGTTAGATAACATTTTTTTTATGGCTATAACGAATCAAAGAATTTATTTCCGTTTTGTATCAAATACCTTCCTTTTTGATAACCTAATGGAGCAAATCAAATTGATTCATTCATTCAATTTTATTCTTTTTCATATTTTACAAATGGAAACATTTAAAACATATAATTTTAAATTAATGAATGCTTTCAAATGAATCATTTTATCAAGCTTCATTAAACGTTTTTTCAATTGAAGCAAAACGAGAGAAAAAATCAAATTCATACAAAAAAAAATTTATTAAATATTCTTGTTTATAAAGCTGCAATCCAATGCAGGGAATTGTAATATATTTATTGATCGTAAAATACATGGGTATATTTAAACATAGTTGTCACGGAGACTTTCATTAGCCTTTTATAATTACCACACATGGGGAAATTTAAATTAATATTTCATATAATATAACACGTTTCAGCTTTTGCCGTTTTTTCGCATTATATAATTATGAATATTGGTGTACACTGTACATGAAGTAATACTAACGCATATGCAAAATAAAAACTTCATTACACCGTAAAAAAAAAAAAATGCAAATGGAGAAGAAAGAAAATGCGAGGAATGGAAATATCATTATGTTGCTCGTGATACGGATCACAGAGTATATTGCTGTATTTGCAAGATGAACAAAAAATTCAAACTTACGATGGAAATGATGCCTGAAAACGCTTTTTCTAGATAAACAAAGTTTTCCATAGTACATCCACTATGTTTTTGTATTACACGAGTATGTATGTACCTATGAATTTTGTAATGCAATATACGATTGGGTTCTTTAAAGTTTGAGCATCATGGAAAATATTTTTCGAGATGTGTACTATTGTTCTTTGGAAAATTAATCAATTGATTTGCATGTGGTTTTTTTCCAGAGAAAATTTGTCAACCTCTCATCTGTTTTTGACATAATAATTTAAAACTTCTCAATCTTTAACGAATATGCACGTAGAACCGATAAGACCTTGGTAGTTTAATTTTCTTTGAAGAACTAATTTAATATTTGATGGGAGTAACGATCTTGTATGTTATTTTCCGTACCTTTAATAAGCAGTAGGTTTTATAATTTTTTTTTACCGATGCAACATATCTTACTTTTATTGAATATAATTGTGGTATCAACTACACCTTATATTTCAGGAGTCTAGTAACTCTTTTGATTCTTAAACATCCTTCCACTAGATTTATCAACTTTAACATTTTTGCTTTTTCTTCAACTTCATCTTTGAATTTTTTTCCCATGTATCCGTTCCTTTTGCTTAAAATACTTCCAAATTACTAAAAAATTCTCTTTTTCACAACCATTGATACAATTAAAGCATCATTCATTCCAAACTTTTAATTTTTCAGGTCTTTCCTACTATTTAAATTAATATTTCCATTTTAATATAACAATTTTTTCGTCAAGTCCTTGATCTAGTCCAAATTTGAACGCCTTATGATAAAATTAAGGGTACCTTTCCTTTATGTATTTTTTTTTTTTGATATTAAAATCATTGACTATTTTTTAAATTTTCCCTTATTTTTGCTACAAATGCTTAAACTCTTCGGTATCGTAGCTAGATGGATGCCGAGGGGGCCATGGCCCCAAGTGGCACATGAAACGGAGGCGGCATATTAACATTGATATTTCATTATAAGTAAAGATGACAATTCTGGTTGTTTAAGATTGGTTTGTTTGATATTTAAGTTTTTTAATATTTAAATTAGCTACGTTTTGTTACGTATTGTAACTTCATCAGGCATCTTGAATCACAAAAAATAGTTCAGTTTCAATTTAAATTCAATAAAATAAAAAACTATATTTTTTTATTTATTACTTACTAGCTGATCCCCGCAACTTCGTCTGCGTAACGTACGTGTAGATTATGTTTTCTTTTCAAATTTGCCATTTGTAGTGGTATATGAAAATTTGTATTTTTCTTATTTCTTTTACGAAAAACATAATCATACTTAAAAAGTTAAAAACACTATTTGTCAACTTTAAAAAGACACATTTAATAAACTGTTGCAAAGAATAAAATAGTTCTATGTAATAATCAATTAATTTTCAAAAAATATTTATAAATATCTAAAAAGAGTATGTCTATTGCGTATAGCTACGTTAGCGTATAGTATAGCTGCGTATAGCTTACGGTAGGTATACCTACCGTAGACTAAATAATCTGTAAATTAATCAGCATCTATACATAAATAAAAAATATCGCCAAGTTCAATAAAGTTGGTCTTAATTATAAGTGAAATGCGGCAACCATGCGACATTATTGCGAAATAACTTACATTTTTAAACTTGTGATATCTTTCGAAAGAAATGTTCAAATGGAATAACTCAAAAAGTTTTTTTTGATGATATTGAAGCAAACTTAAATATGAAGTCATTTATTTTGATAAGGATTAATCCCAAAATATAAATAAAAGAGCTTTTATAACGGTGGCATTTATATGTTTTTTAAAATTAAAAACCACTTATTGTGACATAACTATAATAGTTAGACATATGATGTCGCCCTATTTTTTGTAGATAATTCCCAACAGTGAAAGAATTTTTTAAATCGGTCTGGTAGTTTCGGAGCCTATTCAAAGCAAACAAACAATCAAATCTTTCCTCTTTATAATAATAGATTAAATTATAATGTGTAGCTAATTTGAATATTAAAAAACAAAATAAAGAAAACGATCTTAAACAACCTGAATTGTCTACTTTATTTAATAAAAGCTGAGATCTAAATTTTATCATCTAATCATTATAAGATTTATAATTAATTAGGGAAATAAAAGGATACTTGATCTATTACCAATTTTCTTGACAAATGACGAAAATAAGAGGACACCGAATTTCCGGTCGCCCCGAGTGGCAAAGTCGCACGCTACGCTACTGAAACTTTTAATGTTAATTTTTCTCAAAAATCAAACTTAAAACAAATGTTGAATCCTTCGTTCTCTGTTGCCTTCCTGGATATTCAATTTTGGAATTTCTTCTCTTATATTTATTCCTGTTAATACTTTACTTTGAGAAAGCTATACTGTTTCCGAGAATAATACTTTTGCTTTTACACAAATATACAAGAAGATATAACAAGGAGTTTTGTTTTTTTTTTTTGGTCGTATGACTTTATTTTTATTTAATTTTTTTTACCATACGATTCAAAAGCTGCTGGCTGTCATCATCAGGCATTATTTAATTTTGTTAGTTGTAAATAAATTTCATAATATCGTTAAGATAAAGATATTGGTTAGGTCACTTTAATAGGCCTTATATATCTCATATTTTCCCAGAGAATTCATATGGGATCCTTACTTCCAAATATGTAGCGGTTAAAAGTTTGTTCCACCATGCATGCACTTAATATTTCCTTATTATCTTTATGAAGGGCAAAATAGATTGTAAATTTTCACTCCTACAAAATACGAAAAAAAAAATAAGAACTTACGGGATATACAATTTTGTGGTTGCATTTTGGAGGATTATAACATCATTTGTTTGATAAATTTATTTTGTAATAGTCCTTGAAATTTTTATATTGCTGAAAAAAACAATTTTACATTAGCTTTTTCAAAGCTTCAAGATTCATTTTGTTATTTAACTTTCGATAAATTTTGGTGAAAACAATATTCCATACTACTAAGGTCAAAAGTTTTTAGTTTTATTCAAAATTAATAAAAAAATAAGCTTTATACATCTAATATGACGACAAGAAGATTTTTGTTTTATGGTGAATAATTAAGAAGTGATTGTTTAAAAAAATAATACTATCATTTCTTAAGGGGAATCGTTAATAATCGTTGAATGGAAAATAGTAACAAAATAATAATAAATTAAAGTCCTGCATAACAATATTTCATTTGCATATTTCATTTGCTAAAATTTTTGTACTATAGACTTGTTTTATAAGCTTATAAACTCCATTATTTTTTTAATTATTTATTTGTCATTAGAAAGATTATTTCATTGATATACAATTTTAATAATTGAATGTTAATAAGGAGAATTTGACACAACCCATGTTTTTATCAAAAAGACATTGTAATGCCCATCTAATCTATGCAATTATGATAATAGTTTTCTGATGATCCAATAAATGGATACTGTCATTAATATCCATAATGGCGTATTTCTCACTATTATTTCATTATAGACCGGCTAAACTCATCCATAATTCTATTAGTCTCTCGTCCAACACGTTTCGTCCATAAATGAAAATAGATTCAATTAATTAAATATAAATAAAAGCCATAAATTTATCATTGTTTCATTTAAAAACTAAAATAGTTTACTCAAAAGTAAACCGTTATTGCGAGTACTACATCAAAATAGTTTCGCTATAGAGTGTAAAGCTCTGTTATTGTTCTTTATGAAAGTAGAAAATAAAACCATTTTTATTGAACTTTTATGTCATTTTTTAAGCTTAAAATGGTCTCTTTTTTATTTGTCTGTTACCACTTGAATTATTTACATTTATTCAGTGAACCACTAGTATTTATTTCTTTGTATTTTAACTTATTCCTTTTGCCATCATTCTTGAAAAATTCCATTCGATTTGTATTCAGTTTGAAAATTTTCAAAAACATAAAACGTGTCAAATGTGTTTGCAATGTAAGATATATTGAAAATGCTGTTAAAATAAATGCGGTTCTCGAAGCATTTCCGTGTCTTTCCCATTAAATATTGCTTATAGCAATTTTTAAAGCACACGTCTCATTTATGTATGCATCGTTCAAAGGATTAAATATTCACAAGTTTTAAATGCTTAAATGAATAATAAAAATTTTGGTGAATAGAACAAAAATCTAGATTAGGGTTAAAGACAAAATTTTAAATTACTACCCGGTTCAGGCTTTGAAATTCCGGTATAAGCTTGGATCAGGAACGTCGAAATTTGAGAATTGTTTTTGAATGGTTTCGATATTATTCTTGTACGTATTGTTCACTCGAACGCAATTTGTACGTAAATTTTGACATGTCAGAAATAAAGTAGTGATTGTTATTTTAAAATATGTATTTATATTGTATTATGCAAAATTAAATTTTCTAAATAAAGTCTACTTTGGACAAGTCCACTTCAGCACACCCACAATTTGGCAACGTTGCATTTTCGACTTTGTTTTAATTTAATTCGCGATTGAATCGGTCCATAATAAAAATAACCGTCACTTCTTCATTTCTGGCTTGTCAAAGTTTACGTACAAATTGCATTCGAGTGAACAATACGTACCCATTCGGAATAGCTATCTACAGTTCGGAATATCTCGACGTTCCTGATCCAAGCTTATACCGAAATTCCTGTCCTATTAAAATTTTTTTTTCCGTTTTCATGTATTTGCAATCTGTCCTTGTACAATGAGCAAATTTGATCTACGTCCACGCTCCATATTGACTCTATATTGAGCCAAATTGGTTCCTTGAACTTACTCCCTGTGAGGCAATTCCAGAAACGTATTGTTCTCTCCGCTGTTGTCAAGTAGGCTGATCACCAGAGTATTGCCATGGTCTTCCAGTCTTTTTTGATATTTTTGGCTGAATCTGGAGATCTCTTCTCTCACGGTGGTCACCTTCAGGTCTTTATGTATGGCGTGGTTAGTGATATACCATGGGGCGTTCGTAATGAGCCTGAGTGTCTTAGACTGAAAGCGCTGGATGATATCCACATTGGAGTTGCTAGTTGTTTCCCACAGTTCGATGCCGTGGATCCAGACTGGCTTCAGAATTACTTTGTATATCAGTAGTTTATTGTCCAGGGATAATTGCGACCTCCAACCAATCAGCCACTGCAGTTGACGGCATTTGGCTTTAAGCTGGTCTCTTTTGGCAGATGTATGTCTCCGCCACGTTAGTCTTCTGTGCAAGTGCATTCCGAGATATTTGTCTTCTGTCCCCTGCGGCACCTGATGGTTGTTGAGATATACCGGTGGACAGATATCTCGCCGAGTAGTGAATATCACATGAACAGATTTGGCTTCATTGAATTTTATTTACCATTTATTAAGCCATGGCTCCAGATCGTTGAGGACCCTTTGTAATTTTTTGATCGCAACCTGTGAGCATTGATCTGTCGTCATGATCGCAATGTCGTCCGCGTACGTTGCAATTACCACATTGTCAGTGATGGGCAGATCTGCCGTATAAATTAGGTACAGTATGGGTCCCAATATGCTACTTTGCGGCACTCCAGCACCGACCGGGTGGAGTCCTGATTGATATTCGTTGTAGCTAACAAAGAATTTTCTATCCTCCAAGTAGGACTGGAGGACGCAGTAGAGCGGGTGAGTTACCACCTTTCTTAACTTATACAGCAGCCCCAGATGCCACACCTTGTCGAAGGCCTGTGTGATGTCCAGAAAAACTGCGGAACAGTAAGCCTTATCGTTTAGCGTCCTCATGATTGTAGATGCTACTCTGTATATAATAATCTGTATAAATTAATAAAAAAAATTGTGAATAGAACAAAAATTTAGGTTAGGGTTACAGACGAAATTTTAAATTACTACCCGGTTCAGGCTGTCAAATTCCTGTACTATAAAAATTTGATTTTATAATTAAAGCCATTTAGCTCCTAAAATATATATTTTTAACTTATTCGTGGTTTAAACACGCAGAAAATCAAAATGACTAATCAAATCGAGACAAGAAAGTTAAATAATTATTTTGTACAAATTAATTGACCAAACTGTAAAAAAGTAGTACTAAAGTCTTACAGAATAAAAGTTTACATGTAAAACAACCGTGTAAAAGTCACGTTTTAAATTAAAACAGAATGAAAATGTCGTTGATTTTTTCTTGTCTTTAATAACATTCTTGGAATAATAAGCATCGTTAAGGGGTTTTATAATTAATTTTCCTTTTTTTTAACTATGAAGTCTAGAAACTACGTACATATTGTAAAGATATTTTTAACTATGTAAATAAAACTTATGCTATAGTATTTATCTTTAAATCCCAAGATAAACTTTTAATGTTTATTGTAAAAGAAAAAGTTATTTGAATTTATAAGATAAGATTAAGATATCAATTAAATTTTTAGTACAATAATATTGACGGAATGAAATATTATGGTTTAATTTTAAAGCTTAAAACAATTAAAATGGTTATATACTTCAGCTTACAATCATAGTAAGTATATGAGGAAGATAGATTCAACAAAAATAAATTTTGTTTCCAAAGGATTTAGGATGGGAACAATGGTAATCGATCCCCAAAAGATATTTGGTTCAATTTTGGAAGATATATGGACACTTAAAAGATATGAGAATCTTAAAATCAATATTTCCTTTAAAAAGGGTAAATTGATTTGTTATAGATGTTATGGAGATGTTCAAGCTTTAAAGTGGACAATTTTGTTAATAAGTTTTCCGTTTTCTTGCGAATATTTGTTTAAATGTTAATTCATTTTTCGAATTTATAACTGAGTTAAAATAAAAATTCAATATTTAAAGTTAACAAAATAATGGCTAAATGTTGGTATATACGTCGGAAAAGACAGAGAAGAACGAATGTAAGCTCATATGTGGGAGTGAAAACCAATTATAATAATCATTGTCACAATTTAGAATCAACTAATAGTAGACATTTCTTTCATCTGTCGATTTCAATCGAAAGTGTATATGTGGTTACATGAAATATGTAAAATGGGGCATTTCACGTGAGGTGGACAGTGAAAAAAAAGTGATGTTCTAAAATTTGTTCATATTTGGCATAATTGTACTTCTAGTAAGTATGAAAGTGAATACAAATTTTTTTTTTCGAATGATGATTATTTGCCAAGTTATACGCTTCTAAAGAATTGTCGTTTTTGAAATTCGTATTTTTTGAAATAAAAAATTTCTAATTAAAAAATTTGTTTTTCAAAATATGAAATATGGCGGTTTAAATAGAAAATGATCTATTCTTTCAAAATAAAAAATAAAACTGGACATTTTTATTTTTTTTAATATACAAAACCGGAAGTAAACTTTTCAAATCAGAATTTTAGTAACTTTGACCATTTTGATTTCTGATTTTTTTATTTCAAAATATACACTAAAGTACACTTATGATATACCAGAAGTTTCATAATGAGATCTGCAATAGTTTAGGAGATACAGGAATTAAAGTACATTCGTGTCGTACTGAGCGTCGTACCCTAGTTTCCTTAGGTCAACTGGTTTACGTGATATAACACTAAAACGCAGCAATAATTATATTTACTTTCCTACTTAAGCGTATTTAATACTCTAACAATGTTGTTGGGTAATTATTATTCAAATTAAAATAGTACTTATTGCAAAAAAATTTAGTAGAAAACAGTAGTTTAAAATCAATTTCGTGATAAGTAATAAAATCATCTGCTAGCCAAAGAAGGTAAATGACTAGAGTGAACGTGTTACATGAACCCCATGTAAAACTTAAACTTTCATTTCCCCACACTTTTCCAAGTGATCGTACCCCTTCCACAGCATATTTGTACAAAATTGTTCTTATTGCTTTAACGAAGAGAGGAGAGTATATATTTTGTATAAATATGCTGTGGAAGGGGTACGATCACTTGGAAAAGTGTGGGGAAATGAAAGTTTAAGTTTTACATGGGGTTCATGTAACACGTTCACTCTAGTCATTTACCTTCTTTGGCTAGCAGATGATTTTATTACTTATCACGAAATTGATTTTAAACTACTGTTTTCTACTAAATTTTTTTGCAATAAGTACTATTTTAATATGAATAATAATTACCCATCAACATTGTTGGAGTATTAAATACGCTTAAGTAGGAAAGTAAATATAATTATTGCTGCGTTTTAGTGTTATATCACGTAAACCAGTTGACCTAAGGAAACTAGGGTACGACGCTCAGTACGACACGAATGTACTTTAATTCCTGTATCTCCTAAACTATTGCAGATTCCATTATGAAACTTCTGGTGTATCATAAGTGTACTTTAGGCTATACTTTGAAATAAAAAAATAAAAAATCAAAATGGTCGAAGTTACCAAAATTCTGATTTGAAAAGTTGACTTCCGGTTTTGTATATTAAACAAAAATAAAAATGTCCAGATTAATTTTTTATTTAAAAAGAACAGTTCATTTTCTATTTAAACCACCATATTTCATATTTTGAAAAACAAATTTTTTAATTTGAAAAAACTAAAATTTCAAAAACGACAATTCTTTAGAAGCGTATAACTTGGCAAATAATCATCATTCGAAAAAAATATTTTGTATTCACATTCATACTTACTAGAAGTACAATTATGCCAAATATGAACAAATTTTAGTACATCACTTTTTTTTCGCTGTCCGCTTCACGTGAAATGCCCCAAATACAAGCGCTTATTTGTGTAAGTCTTTAATCCCAGATTAAAACGAACAAAGAGTTTTAACAATTATTAATCGATTTTAATCGATATTTCTTATCAGTAAAGATGTTTACTTTTTCGAAAACCGAGAGGGATGAAGAACAATGGATGAGGTGGAACTCAGGAAATTGGATTTTTTACCCAGGAGTAAAGTTCAAGAGGTCAGGGGTAGCAAAGTTTTAATAGTAAAGCCATTTTGAACATATTAAATCATCAAAGATTATATTTATGAATGATTTGAGGTAACATATTTGTAAAGCTTTTCCTCCTATTATAAATAAGAATATATAATAAAATTCAGATCTCAGCTTTTATTTTTTTACATAAGAAGACAATTCAGGTTATTTAAGATCTTTTTTTTAATATTTAATATTTTTACTATTCAATTAGCTACGTTTCGTTACTAATCGTAACTTCATCAGGCTTCTTGATTCACAAAAATAAAATATTTTCAATATATTTAATTTTTGTTTTGCAAACGGATATATTTTCTTCTCTTCTCAAGTCTTAAATCAAACTATCGGAGTAGTAGGAACCGAATGGTTTTCAAAGAATCGATTCCGATTTTCAGGCTATGATTTTTAAAAATTGAAAATATTTTATTTTTGTGAATCAAGAAGCCTGATGAAGTTACGATTAGTAACGAAACGTAGCTAATTGAATAATAAAAATATTAAATAAAAAATAAAAAACAAAAGATCTTAAATAACCTGAATTGTCTTCTTATTTAAATAAATAAGAATAAAAAAAACACCTTTATTTCTGTAACAAGGGACAGCGGCATGTTCTGCAATAATTATAAAAATTATTTAAAAAAATTAACTATACTATTTAAGTTTTTGACTTTAAGTTTAAATTGAAAGAAGTACTTAGAAACTATTACCTCTTATAAAATAAAATTGTTTCATATTTTCTACCAACTTTAGAAAATAAAGTTTCAAGAATTAGATGACTCACTATATTCTACTACTTATTGTGTCCAATTTAGTATATTTTTGTAAAACTGCATCATTTTTATAGAAACAAATCTTCAATTTTCGCTGACTTTGTGTCAATAAATTTGGATAACATCTTCAAAGTACAATTGTATCATATTTTTTCGATTTATATTCCCAAGCTCCTTTTTTGAGATGAACTTTAAAATTTAATTGAATGAATTTTCATGGATATTTCTAAATTGGTACTAAGAAATTAAATTTCGGAGAATAAAATTAACTTAAAAATAGCATTTTAATTTATTTGTGATGTTTATACATTTATTTATTCCAGAATATTTCTCCCCAAATTAAATGATTTTTATGGTACAAAATTGCATAAATATGCCATAACAAACTAGAATCCTTGATCGTAATTCAAGCAATTAAGAACTATAACTTTAGTGACATTATTTTCAAGTAAAATTTACATTCAAAACATTAAGATAACATTTTCATTAATAAATTTTATAGATAACAGTCTTAATTACTTAATTACTGTAAGTCTACAAAATATCGTTAGCACAACTAATTACATTTCAACATTAAATGTAATTTTATTCGGTTTTTGTGCAAAGCTCCCGTAGATTTTGAATTATTTTCATATTATGAAAAAATCTGCATTTTAAATGAAAAAAATAAAATAATAAAAGCAGCTTCATTCTATCATCAATTTTGAATAGAGGAATTGTAGCGACGCGACGGCTAAATTTTTTGCTTTATCGTCTATAAAATTGAATTAAAACAAAAACAACTATCCGTGAAAAATGCGGAAATTTCACTAAACGGCAAGATGAAAATTTAAATATTTAAATTGAATTTTATTTGTATGCAAAATGAAACGATAATCTCTTCCACATGTGCTGGAGATATATTTATGCTATTTTACACGTTTTCGTTTCCTTGGTGCTGTAGACTGGAGAGCTTGATGAGCTTTCTTTTTGTGTCCATACTGCAACTGTTACTGTTACAGTTTCATTAGTGCAAGTACGAGAACAACATTAAACAAGAAAACAGACTATCGCTGGAACAATAAACTATCACAATTGCTACAGTTTCTCAACTACATTTGCATTCTGTCTACACCAATTTTACTATTGCAATGCAACGTCACATCAATCCACAAATCTGGTCGAGATTTCATCAACTTTGATCACCTCGGTGAATTCCTAATGAAATATTTTCAATAGTCTCCACAAATCGGTCCCATTCAGTAAAAATATTTCGTCAAAAACGAGAAATGAAACGATGGGAATGGCAAAATAAATAAATAAATCTTCCAGATTTACAACGATCATCTGATAAGAGAAATCTATTTGTAAACGTCACTTCTCCATTTTATTTTTCTGCTTGTCTGTTTTCCATTTTCCGGTGTGCTTTCTTATTTTACGTAGGAAACACTAAATCCGAACACTTCTATACTTGACTTTTTGCGACGACGAAAACATTCGCGAAATGTTTATCTAATCAAATGCAAATGTTTGAAAATCACAAGGGATAGATGTAAGTTCTGTTCCCTTGATAATTTTCTGTATGCATTTTGAATGTTGAATTACAATAGGCAAAATAAAATAACAAGAATAGGTTTGCATTTATTTAATTTTTGTTTTGTAAACGGATATATTTTCTTCTTTTAACAAGTCTTAAATCAAACCATCGGAGTAATAGGAACCGAATGAATTTCAAAGAATTAATTCTGATTTTCAAAATTACTTAATCCACTATAAAATTTGGTGTTTTTCTATTTTAATTGATTTATTGGGAAAATAAAAATATTAATACAAAACTTTATAAATAATAAGCACTCAATTTACTTTACTTGTAGTCTATTACTTACTATCTCTATAGAAATTCACAATGCACTATAGAAAAAGCATAAGAAAATAGAAGTAGCTTGTAAAAGTAGCCCAAAATAAGAGATTGGATTGAAACTAAAATGTTTAAAGGAGCACTAGATATATAAAATACTAGCTGATCCCCGCAACTTCGTCTGCGTGACGTAGGAGTAGATTATGTTTTCTTTTCAAATTTGCCATTTGTAGTGGTATATGAAAATTTTTATTTTTCTTATTTCTTTTACGAAAAACATAATCATACTTAAATAGTTAGAACTATAATAGTTAGACATATGCTGTTGCTTTATTTTTTGTAGATAATGATATGTTCTACAAAATCGTATTACATTATTTTGTTCTATAACCAATAGTTTTCGCAGCGCACGCGATAGAAGAATGTTTATTGGTAATTTTTTCAGACCTTGGGTTACATTATTGGAGTTTTAGTATGGATGCCTAACTTTTTTGAAAATATAATTAATTCTGATTTTCAAAATTACTTAATCCACTATAAAATTTGGTGTTTTTCTATTTTAATTGATTTATTGGGAAAATAAAAATATTAATACAAAACTTTATAAATAATAAGCACTCAATTTACTTTACTTGTAGTCTATTACTTACTATCTCTATAGAAATTCACAATGCACTAAAGAAAAAGCATAAGAAAATAGAAGTAGCTTGTAAAAGTAGCCCAAAATAAGAGATTGGGTTGAAACTAAAATGTTTAAAGGAGCACTAGATATATAAAATACTAGCTGATCCCCGCAACTTCGTATATATAATTATAATATATAATTATATTACAAAAGATAGTTTAACCTATGTTCACCGGAAATAGTGTAGCTTTCCAACAGTAAAATAATTTTTCAAATCGGTCAAGTAGTTTCGGAGCCTATTCAAAATAAACAAACAATCAAATCTTTCCTCTTTATAATAATAGATAGATATAAAAAAATTAACATTAACATATTTATTATTTCAGTATTTTAATTTCTTTCTACTGCAATAATCTTAAGGTAATAGAGTAATCTTACGCATTTTTTCCTAAGAACCGTGATATGGTAGGACTTTTCTAATAGATAAATTATCGCCTTTTAAAAGACCATTGTTTTCACATCTTAATAGTGAAATTTTACTGCAAGATAAACTGTTATCTGGAAGATAGAGAAAGTTTTTTTACCTAAGAATAGTGATAGATGTAAGATAATAGGGAAGGATTGATCTAAGAGATATTTTCCATTTATTAAACAGTTGTCTTAAGAATATCGATCATCTATTTATAAGGGAAGAACATTCCCTAAATACCTATCTTAATGATATGAACATCTATCAATCCACGAGTAAAAATACCGGTCCTTAATATCATACTGTTGCAGACTTAGAACATTCGAAATTTCTAACAATGAGATTGAAGTGAGACAGAAAATGTTCCAGTACATTTTCTATAAGGTTCTATTGCAGGATAGAAAGAAATAGAAATCGTTCGAATGTACAGCAAATTTCCAGAAAAGAGCAAATAAGTATATAAATAAGGCGGTCGACCGTTGCCATAACAGTTACGATCAATTATCAATTACCAGTACAAGCTATAAAGTTCGAAATAAATCGCGACAACCGTTAAAATAATTGTTAAATAAATAAATAAATTTGAAGTAATAAACGTGTAAATAAATGGTAATGTTGTAATTATTATATGTCATTTATATGTTATATGTTCAGTTATAACGAACTCTTCAAAATATAGAAAATCAATCGTCAATTCTTTACTAAACTGGACTCGACTAACTGCACAAACGCTTTTCAAATAATACCGGAGAATAAAAAATAAATTCTAAAATTGCTAAAAAGTATATTCCCCAAAATGACAGATTCATACGACATCCAAAATTGGTTATCATCCAATTAGAATCCAAAAAGTAAAACAAATAGTATAATCATGAAAACCTGGTATAATTCCTTCTATGAAGTCAGTATGGTGTGGTGAATAGTTTCTCTTTTTGAAAAGGCGGTAAGCAATAATCGATTCTAGAACGATTTTGATAATTTGATACCAATTTTTGAAAATATTTTTTTCAGTGGAAGAAGTCATTATTCGATCATACTTAAATTGATTTTGCTATCCCTAGGACGTAAGAGTAGGACACTTATTACATCATAGCTTAAGTAATACTGAAAAAATTACTTACTAAAGTAAGTAGTAGTAGTAAGCAACTGGCAAAAACCGCATTTATATTTGTAGAATAATTTTGGTAATGAATTGCTTATTAATCATGATCTATGAGTGCCTTTGAATATTAAGAGTTCTTGTAAAAATAATTTTTGATAAAAGAAAAGATATGTCAGTATTTATCTAAGAGTTCAATTCGTATTTGCTAGATGCCAAATACAATAATTTATACCACAATACTATGTATTTTCAATGAATATTTTAAAGTTGCCTGATGAAGTCGGAATTACACTGACGAAATATTGATATATTTGGTCTACATCCTGACTTATTTTTGTATTATATATTAATTTAGACCTGAAACAATAAAGAATATAATTTTTTTATGATAAAAAAATGCATTACCCACCCAAATCATTCATCAATGGGACAACTGAGCAAATGGGGCATAGGAAGTGAAGATGAAGAGTGAGTAGTTAACTCGATTGACAGTTTGAAACTTTCGAAATATGAAATTCTAAAAATTGAAGTAAATTTATAAAAGTTTAACAAAATAAAAAAATACAATGCTAAACAATAGTTTGCAATAAAATCAATTCACATATGTTAGCATATTTATGTTTAAACCATATTTTCCTCCAACGTAAAATATTTGGTTGATCAATAATGGATTAAACATTTTGTTTTCCTGTTTTGGAAATTGCCAAAGTTGGTTGTAATCTTTTTGGAAATGATATCGGTAAAATTTATGACGCAATAGCTCATTTTTATTAAGTTTTGATAATAATAGAAAGTTCGTCTTGTCGATAGCGTAAAACGTAAAAATCGTTAAGATTGCGGACACGAATTCCATATATGTATAATATTGGTGTAGTTAAAAGGTCTTAGAGACTTGCTCGAATGATTTATTGATGGCCAATAAGGATTATATGCGAAGTCAAGCTGAAAAGAAACTAAAACATATATTAACACATAAAAAGACAACACAGGAACAGAAACCGGGATTAATAGGACTTATATTCCGACTTCGTTACGACTCACTGCTAACATTTATATTTTCAATGCACGTAATCGAGTTGTAATTTTGCTTCGGAAAATTGATGTAATAAGTTCTGACGTAGTGGATTTCATGATTTTTGTATACTTTGTATACTTTTCTCGCATTATTTGTGCTTCCATAGATTTAAAAAAAATCTTCTCGATACGTAACGGAGATAAAATAAAACAGATATTTTTTCTCGTAAATTATATTTTTTTCCTCGTAATTTACCTGAATATAAATATTTTACTGCTTCAGTAAACTTTCGATGGCTTTGTATTTGTATAATTTTTTTTTGATCAAACAATGGGCGTTGGAAAATTATTTATTACATAAAATGATACGGTAATAGAAGTGGAATAATTGAACCTAAAATTAAACTCAATATTTAACCATAGTTGCTCAATTAATCATTGCTTTTTTTAAATGGGAATGTTTGACGTGGAAAAATGAACATAAAATATTAGAAAAACCGATTTTTGCTCGAAACTATTGAGTTTAATTGTTTTCACGTAAAACTTCATTCTGATGGGATTTTTTAACTACAAAAATTGAATTATAAAACAAAAATAAAACATTTTTTTTTATTTTAATATAAAGTCAATTTTGAAATGCAACAAAAAACAATAAGGATAAACTACTGGTGAAACTGTTGGAAAACTAAAATATATCAAAGAATTTTAAAAGTAGTCAGTAACGGACAGGAACATTTTTTAGTTTGTCATTAGAAAAGAAAATGATCGAAATTAGAAGAAATATCAATGCATACAGAAAATTAAAACAATGACAGGTTTTTTTTCATGCTTTCCAATAAAAGCACATGTTTTTATTGGTTCATTTCCTGCTACGTTAAAAACAAGGTCCTTCAAGTTGAAATAGTTCAACACTAGACAAGTTCTGGTGACCTCTAAACTTCGGGTGAGTAATTGACCGAAAGAGGATATAATCTTTCATATTATAATAGTAATCTACTAGGAAAATTGGATGGTATAGAAGGGGTGTCGACAACCTTTGGCTAATTAGAGTTATACTAGTGACCGTTGAATTGTTTAACAGTACATTTGGAAAATTAATTGCAATATACAGTAAATTTTTTAGATTTTTTATAAGCTTATGCAATTGTATAAACTTTATTATACTTCTTATAGTATACTTTACTCGTAACAAGAAATTTAACAAATTGCATTAGAACTATGCAGCAGAAATGCAACAAAAAACGTTGGAGAAAAAGTTCCGAAGCAGTATTGTTAGTATGAAATGAAAGAGTGGTGAAAATGAAACATTTCCTTTCTAATGGAAGTTTAAACTTACACATATTCGTTCTGTAACACTAGTAATTCTGCAACATCTATAACCTTCTTTTCCAATGCCATGCATTCTTTATTTTAACATTTTTCACCAAAGTGCACTAAATCTAAATCTTTTGTTCGAAGATTTGAGTTCATGGTGTTCATTGCTACCGATTTATTTCAACTTGTGTGCACATTGGTATAAGTATTTTCAATTATTATGTGCCTATTGATTCGAAAGAGTTGCAAATGACTACCACTTATTTGTATTTACTAATACTTTACTTTTTAAAAAAAACATTGATTTTTGTAAATTGGAATATACAGAAAAACATAGTTCTACACTATTTTTAATTTTTACTAATATTAAGTACTTAGTTCTCCTTATCTTTTACAAAATCAGAAAGTTAACGAGTCATGTTTTGGTTTATTAATAAAAAAAAAATTCTTATGGTGATAAATGAGAATAAAAATAACATAATAAAATATAAGTTAAATTTTCCAATATATTATTTTAACAGTAGGTACACTAATGAGTTCTTATGTTTTAAATTTTATAAGTAGAGCTTATTTAAAATCACAAAAAGTTGAAAAGACACACATTTTGGAGGCCTTTTTATTGATAAAGAAAATTCTAAAGGCCTTTTTACACATAAATCAATATAAAGGATAATTTTGTAGTCAATTTATATGACAAAAGTATAGCAAGTAGTGTTCGACCGAAACTAGTTGTTACGGCGGAAACCGGGGGCCCGAAACCAACTACTTCTACTGTATCGAAAATGGTACTATAAGACCGCTCACTACGAGCGCTGGCATCGTTTTATTTTCCGTTGGTATGAGAAAGGAACCGATACTAAAGTTATTAAGGCAAAATAACACCTATCGATAGTTATTTTTAAAATAACTACATAAATTGGTTGACTTCAGACTCTTAGCTTCGGCCGTAAAAACTAGTTTCGGCCGGACACTAATAAAAAGGAAACTTTTAAAGTATTGGTCTACAAAATTGATCAAAAGGTTCAATTTGTATGTATTGATATTTCTATATGGATTAACGAGTTTTGGCTAGTATCTCCTACTTTCTATCGTATGGCAGAACATGATTCCTACATGATTTTAAAAACCTAGTTATATATTTAGAATGAGTTGTAATTGATTAGAAAAAAATCATTATTGATTAAGAGCTTTAAAGAACTTAAAAATGTATAGAAAGGATAACCGAAAACTAATAATCTTACACTGAAATAAAAACACTGCTTGATGTTAAAAACAAGGTAATTTAAGTTGCATTTAACAGTTCAGAACTAGAAAAAAGAAACATTAGAAAATACCAAGACATAGCAGAATACCAGGAGTAGAGTTCAATGCATTCATTTTGTAAACTTAAAAATCCCTGATAAGTTCTTTCAGTCTGATCTAATGTTTCCTTATAATTTGGATTATATGATGGTTTGCAACAGCTTATACTTTGGATAACGTAGCATCTCCCCAAGTTTTCGAACTTATTCTACCATATAGTAGAAAAAAAATCTTTGTTTTTCTGCAGCCTGCATAAGATATTTTCGTTGCTTAAGTGGACTGTTCAAGGAAATCGATTTATTCAAAGGTGAATTCTTCGATTAATTCGCCACATCTCAAAAGCTTCTAAGTATTTTATTGTTAAGATTATAAGAGACCAAGTTACAGAATCGTACAAAAGATTTGAATCTTTATTGAGCGTTGAAAAACAGGATAATTTGAAACTTCGGTTGTACTAAGTTGACTTAAATGAGGTAAAAGCTCATCTGGTAATTTTGTTTATTTCTTAAACACCTTTGTTTAGGTTGACACAAATTCTTTTAGCCACTCACCAAAGTACTGAAAATGAATTGGAAAAGAATTACGGAAGTCATGAATTGAGAAGATTCTATTTAAATAAAACTGTAATAAAAAATTATTTAAAATAACGTAGATATCAATATGGAATCATCAGATAAAAAAGAACAATTCTACTTTAAGATGCATCTGACATAAAATTACTGCATTTGAAAAGTGGGTATATCGCCAAATTCTAAAGATAACTTGGAGAGAACAAGTGCGAAATGAAGAAGTATTAACAAAACTTAATACCACAAGATATTCTATGATATCTATAAAGAAGAAAAAGTTACGATACTTTGGCCACGTCATGCGCAACAACAACTAACAATTACTCCTGCTTACCATTCAGGGTCGGAATGAAGGAAAAAGAGCTTTGGGAAGAAGAAGGATATCTTAGCTAGCCAACCTTTGTAGGTGGTTTGGAAAAAGCACTAGAGGATTTTTCTGCGCGGCTGTATGAAGAATCAAAATTGCCATGATGATCGTTAATCTTCAACGTTGAAAGGGTATTATAACAAGAAGAAGATGGCATTAATAGAATGTTAACAGTAATGTGTACAGTAATAAATGGATAATAGTATCTGGAAATTGATAATTTAAGAAATTGATAATTTCAATCAAGGTAGACTAATATAGAATCAATGTTTTACTTTGAACAAATTTTTCAATGCACTTTTAGTGCTACCAATCTTTTTCGTGAGGTTTTCATCAATTAGAGTCAATTACGTACCTACTATTATAATTTTTTTTTTTGAAACATATTTTTGAAGTTGGAAACCATCAATTGAAACTTAAAATTGAATTTCAACATACTAGGGGTATAATTATGCCAATATCTTTACCAATAACATCCCTTAGCTAATCAATCATGTTGACACTCCTAAAAGATAACACGCAGTTGTAAAAAGCTGCTATTAACAATAGAAAAAAATTGATAAACATTTATGAAAAAAATCCAACACTTTTTATACAGTTTCCAGAATTCTTTTTCTAAACTAATTGCCCAAATTATTCAGTGTCATGGCAGTCAGCCGAGATAAAATACTGTTGATGCATCATCGTTGTCATCATTTTGATTTTGTCCTGTCAAAGTTACCCTTTCTGTATGTTTTGTGCAAACTCGAGAATTATTGAATGATAAAAATGAATGCTGAATTCGCTGCCTGTATAAAACGAAACACATAGTCACTTGTTTCCCTTTTTCAGTTTCATTTAAACTTATTATAAAAAAAGCTTTTGAAAAAAAAAAGTTTCAAATTTTATTTATGCATTACATTCTCTACGGAATTGCTTGATAACTGACAATGCTTTCCGTAAAAACATGAGTACAAACGAATGACTTTTTAGGGCTTCTGAATTAATAAATATTCAAAGCTTTAAATAATCAAATAATGAATGAAAAGCTTTCTTTAATTTGTTTTTCGTTTCTTTTGTCTTGGTTTTTAAATTTTTATGTTGCTTGTTTTAATAAATAATTATTTGCTTAAAGTTCTTTACATGAATAATTCGAGCTTTCCTACCTAATAATGCAATGTGCAATGTAAATTGAAGCTTTGAAATATTATATACTTATATTCCAGAATATTAGGGTAGGGTAGAATAACGCGTCAGTGTTTATTAATACATATTTTTACGCAATTGCTTTGAGCTTTTGATCAATGAACCTAATAATTTCTTTATATTTTTTTTCAAACTCCAATTCGAATTAATATTCCCTATTTTTTATAAACTCTTTCATCATGTTCAAATTATCGATGCGAATCAATGAGTTCCAATCATTAATTACCGATGTTAAAATGTTTATCAGAGGAAAAATATGAAACAAAAAAATCTAATAATATTTAATTCCTTCTAGGTTATCTGTTTCTTTTTTCTTTTTAATTAAACCGTTAAATTGGAAACTTTTTATAAAATGTTATTTTCATACTTTTACTAAAAGATCAATATTTTGTTCCTTTTTAAAATATTTTTTTTTTTGCGCAAGTTTCATTTCATTTCTCTTAGAATATGAAATAGGGAATATGTTATAAAAAAATGTTAATAAAAATTAACCCCAACAGCTCACAAACGTTATCACTTTCTCGCTTTTTAGCTACCCTCACTTTAGGCTTTGCATTGGGGTTGCTATTGGTAGTCGCTTGCAAGGCCAAACATTATAAAGTTTGACAGTCAGCGTCAATTAGGGCAAAGTTTTGATGTATTTCATTTTTCATTTTGAACTTTTGATGAAAGTGTATAGAAATATTTCGCGACTGAAATAATTTGCAACGCGTTAAGTGAATGCGACGGCATTTTCCAACGCCATATGGAATGGCGAAAATGTCTTTTATCTTTTGCCTTATAAAATTTTGTCTTCCACCAAAAATAACATCTTCTTTAAGCAGGTTTCATCTCAAAATTCGGGAAGAAAACTGAAAATTTTTCAATCAGAAAATGAAAGATTTGTGAAGGTTTGAAAAAAAAATTATTTTTTTTACGAGTCTTTTACCTAATTCATAATTTACATGGGTGAGCGATTAACGTCGCCGTTTGCCATTTGAATTGCTTGGTCAATATTTACAGTTCGTGCCAGTGCCTATAATTTAAGTACATATTTTCTAGACTAGCAAGAAAATTTAAATTTTCTCATCCACCAATATGCAAAATTATACCAAGAATGGCTTAAATATGATATGTTATTAAAAGAGTTTGAAAGAAATTACATTATTCCATGAATAAAAAAATATTTAAAGAGGATTTTCGAAATAAGTTATAATCTTTTAGACAGTCAAAAAATATTTTATATATATTTAAATTTCAATTAAGATTTTTTAACATTCTCAATCTACATACAAAAACCTAAAATTAACTTCGTATAATAATTCATTGTTGATTTTTAAGGGTTCCGAACTCTTAAAAGAAAAAAGGAACTCTTCAAAAAATTAATAAATTTTGTTATCCATTTGTTGGTCTATTTTTTTTTTCAAAAATGTGTAGAAAATTTAAATTGATATCTTATTTTTAAGCTTACGATTTCTTAATGCTGTAAAATATCAAGTTTCTAAGTCAATGTAATCAAACATTCTGACCATTTGTGTTGCATTATTAACTTATTTCGGTAGCTAGAAGGAAATTAAAATCTTTGGAGTATTTCCATTGATTGTGTCGCTATATTGTGTCGCTATATCACGGTGGTGATAGCAGGCAATTGGTCTTTAGCGGCGTTTATGTAGCTAGAGGATTCGAACTTCATTCCTCTGTCTTTTTTATTTGTTGATTTTTCTTGGCCTTGTCAAACAACTGCTATTTCTTGGATCTCTTGAGGGGGTTTCCGCTTCAGAATTCTTTGATTTATAGTTTTCCCCAAACCTAGTTCTACTGCCCTAGGACAATTTTTTAAGCCGTTAAGGAAATTCCTTGTGAGTTGGATTAGAAAGTCTTTTATGTATGGGACGTTCATTTCGTGATGAACTTGGTTGTTTCTCACATACCATGGAGCTTTAGTGATGATTTTCAAGACTCTATTTTGGAATACCTGTAGGTCCTTGTGGTTTTTCCTTGAGGATGGAAGCCAGACTGCGCAAGAGTACCTATGTGAGAAGTGGTCTAATGACTGATTTGTATATCATCAATGAACTTTCCATACTTAGACGAGACCTTCTGTTGATAAGTGGGTATAGTTGGATGAGTCGAGTGTTGGCTTCTCTGATTTTACTTGAGATGTGGTTTTGCCAGGTTAATTTCGAGTCCAGAAGTATACCGAGATATTTAACAGGCGTTTTTTTCTCACACCACGGAATTTCCATGTGGTCCAACACGATAGGCTCCAATTGGTTGGAGAAACGTCTTAGAGAGAAAATTTTCGCGACACTGTTAGATGGATTTATGAGAATTTTCCATCTACTGAACCAGGAAGATAGGTGGTTGATAGACTGCTGGGTTTTCTGAACGGCCCTTTGTCATCAATGATCATTGTCTAGGTTGATGACGGCGATGTCATCCGCTTACATTGAGGTTACAGGTATACAGTGGTCTAGTGACGGAAAGTCCGCAACATAGAGATTGAAAAGTATTGAACCCAATACTGATCCCTGAGGTTATTTAAATGATGAAATCTGCCAAAAACCAAAATCTTATCACACAACCATAAAAATAATCCAAAAGCTGAAAATTTTTGTTATACAACATAGAAAAATACTGCACATTTTCGTTCGTTAAAATTATTTTACATATGTGAATCAGTTTATCATTAATGCTCGGATTCGTATAAGTGTTATATATGTTCAATAGTATGTTGAAATAATAATTATAATATATAACGAAGGTAACACTTTTTTTTTATTTTGGGCTTCTTAAAAAATCTTTTACCATCAATGTTAATAATATGATTTGAAATTTAAATTTCTTACTATTTATTGTAGTATTGTAAATTACATTGTAGTAATAGAGAATATAATTATTTATGCAAATAATAATGTATCCCATGTTTCAAACGGAATTTAAAATGATTTGTTTTACTTCTTAAGAATATTGAATTTTAATATATATACTTTTATAGTTAATTGTTACAATATGTTGAAGAATTAAAAAGTAAAGTTTCGAAAATTGCAACTTTTGATGACTATTATATACAGTATCCTTTTTTTTCATAATTATAAGCGAAATTTGAAGCTTAACAATTTGTTGATAACTGTTTTCATCATAGACCAATTATAATAAATGCATTTAATATCACTACGTAATATTGTCGCAAAACAATTTTTATTTTTATACAAATTTAATAAATTTACTTTATTGTTGTAAGTTAAAAGAAAAACGCGATTTTTGGAGATTTGGCAGTGTAGTAAAATATAATTTTCGGATTAAGCATTAATAAAAATAAAGAATTTCAAATGGATTTTATACAATCAACAAATAGAGGTTACATCATTTAACATTTATTTCCCTTTTATTGTAATTGTTCGTATTTGATCATTTTATATTGGTTTGCTTTTATTTTTAGAAAAACATAAACATGAGCTTTTGAAAACTGTGAACCCTATTAAACATTTACTTGCTTTTATTTCATATTGGATTGAGTATTCAGGAATTGGTTGGAAAATTGGAACAGTTTTTTATTTATGTATCTCCGTACCAATGGTTGTGTTTCAAATGAACCTTATAGCGAAAAACTTAGATGATATAAGTACTATTGTTGGAGTAACAATGACAATGTTTTCACTTATTTTGGTAAGTAAATGATGCCGATTTATTACAATTATGATAATAATTGACGAAATTAAAAATAGTTGTCGCTAGGAATAATTAAAATCATTCAGCAAAATAGTTGTACTATTTCGATTACAGTTTCGTTTTTTCATTTTTTGTTGACATAACTTACGGTTGTTATGTGTGATTAAGTATATTGTTGTTTAAATCATTAAACGATTAACTTCTGGTATTTAAAACATTATACGGACCTTTAGTGAAAACTTCTGCTCCCGAACCAATAATTTGTCTATTGTGGCTTCGATTTCGGACCAAATTTTTACGCTATACCTTCATAACTTTTTCCTATTTATAATAAATTGTGTTTGATGAGAAGTTGCTACAAAAACTATCATCAAACACCGATTTAAATGCAATTTTGTCGCATTGAAAATCGATTAATGTGATAAGTTTAATTTTTTTTAAAACTAAGCAGAAAACTAAGAGTGGGCGTTCCCACCTTTAGCCAATCTTAGCTACATGATCAAGAATCTGTGAAACAACCTTGAAGAAAACAAAGAGATGGCGTTTCCACCTATAACAAATCACAGCTACATGATCAAAAATCAGTGAAACAACCTTAAAGAAAACAAGAGATGGCGTTGCCATCTTCAGCCAATCACAGCTATTTGAGCAACAATCAATGAAATTACCTTGATGAACTACATACATGACTAGGCACTACATATTTCAAGTATCAAAAACAAATTTCCAAGATTTTTTTTTTTACAAAGAACCCGTAATTCATTTAATAATAGAAACCCAAACAAACATTTATTCTTTTTGGAAGCCCGTTCTTCATTATTGGCAGATATTAATGCGTTTGGTGTTTTTTTTTTATTTTTTTATTTTCAAATTTGCATGGAATCGTCAACAAATAGTATTGATATTTTCAAACGAACACAAATTTGAAATAAAAAATTCCAATGCAACATTTTTCTCCACAATCTCATCCCTCTTTGTAGTGTTGGGTAAGTAATCCAAATTTGGTTTTTCTCTCTGATATGTAAACATCCAAACTAACATTGCTATAGTTTGCATTAAGATTTATGGCGACAAATTAAACATTTAACACATATTGACGTTAGTTTTATTGTATTATTTTTAATAATACACGGGACTTTGATAGACTAGTTGAAAATGATTTAATTGAAGCAAAATGTTTTGTTATAGGTAAATTTGTAGTTGGTTTTGTTTTACTTTTCCTAACTTGGGTTAGAATATCTTCAAACTTTTGCTAGCTTATGACGTCACGGGAAACTAAGCATTTTTTTTGTTCAGATTTTGTGTTACGTTTCTAAGAAAACTATTATTTTATTTTTTTTAACTGTTGTTTACCGTCGCTTCATAACTACTAAATTCTTTAGCTACTAAGAATTCTAAGATTAGTAAGAATCTGTGTTTGAGAAATATCAAAAATTTGTTAGAATCAAAGATCGAACCCAATACCAAACGATTTTGAAGCGGTCACCTTGACCACTCGGTCACCAGTAGGCTTATTTTTAATTGCATAATTAATTTTATAATTGATTAATATATAATGATTATTAATTTTTTTCTTCAGGCTTTTACAAAAATATTGTTCTTCTTAATCAAGAAACAAAGTTTTAATGAAATTTACCACGAAATACTTAACAATTTTTGGCCTATTAATTGGTGCCCATACGGAGAACAGATCATTACAAATTTAAATTTCTTGAGGATATTTTTTTGCTTTCTTGGATTTGTAAACATCTCTATTATCCAAATATGGCTATTCTTTCCGTATGCCGAGCCTGTACCAGGACATAAACAAAAACCAATATTAATTCTGTAATAACCAAGAACATCAGAAATTATTATTTATTGATTGTTTAAGTTTACATTTTATTTTTTTTTGTTAATTTTAGTTTTCCAGAATCATTTAAAACTGACGATTTTCCTGTTCACCATATTTTGTGTGCAATTCTCCACTTGGATGGAATTTATGTCGCAAATGTGGTTGTATCATTTGATGCGTTATTTCTATTTTTTATTTATAACACTGGGGTACAGTTTCAACTATTAAATAAAGCTATTCATAATATGGCTCAACTTCCCGAAGAAAAAATTGCTCGGGAAATCAGATTCATCGTTGACTATCATGGATATTTAAATCAGTAACAGCTTATATTTTTTATAAGACAATGATAAACATTATAATCAACAAGATCCTTTTTTAGATTATCTAAGAAAATATGTGATACATATGCCCATTGCAATGGACTTGATCTTTTTACTTCTCTTTTTTTGATTAGCTGTTTCTTTTGCTACTTTCAAACGGTAAATTTCCTTACTTTTGTCTTTTTAATTGAATGATGGAAATAAAATTATATTTTTCCTCCAAAAATAAGGAGACCGACACAGTGAAACAAATAAAATTGTTCTTGTTTTTATTTTCTGTGTTTCTTCATATGCTTATGTACGGAGTAGCAGGAAGTTGGTTTATAAGTCAGGTATAGTTTCAAAATTTAAGCAAAAGAGAATATTTTGACCATTAATTATTTTTTTTAGCAAGAATCAGTTTCAAATGCGGCCTATTGTAGTGAGTGGTACAAAAGGCATCCTAATTTGAGACTCAGTTTAGTACACGTTTTACAAAGTGCAAATCGTCCGTGTCCCCTTACTGCTTGCAATATGATAGAAGTTAATTGCGTTCTTGTTATAAATGTGGGTACCTTTAGGAAACCTTTGTTTTCTTCTTTTTTTTTTTGAGAAGCAAAAAGTAATCAACATTCCATATTTTTTTAGATGCTTAAAACTGCGTTTTCCGTAGCCACTTTGTTTAGCAAATAAACCAATTCAAAAAGTTGGACCAGTTTGGATCGGACCACTCACAATGAAAGATTCCGTAGTGTTAAATAAATAAATGCTTATTGTTTAAATGTAATTCAAATTTCGAATTAAGAAATAATTCTATTATTTTCTTATTTTAGATAAAAATGGATCTCTTAAGACTCACGCATTAGCATGAAAAGTTGATTTTATAAATGTGTAATAATTTTCATTATAATAAACGGTTAAATATAAGAAACTATAATTTCTATTTCATTTTTTTTTAATTTTTAATAAAGGGTGTTTCAATAAGAGCGCAAGATTTCAGTCTTCAATAAAACATGGTTTTCTGTAGCAAGGTGTTGAAATATTTTTTGAAAATTACTTGAAAAAGATACATTTAGGAATTATGTATGAATCAAAAATTTTTTAAATGGCCGACACGGCTATGCTGGCATTTGCATACCCTTTGACGAAATTTTCAATTATGTTATTGAATACATGCGGTGGTATTTCCTTGATACAGCGTCTAATTTCGGCTTTCAATGCTTCGATGGTTGCAGGTTATTGGCATAAATCTGAAACTTTAGATAATCCCATAGCCAGAAATCTAAAGGCACTAAATGGCAAGAGCGTGAAAGCTAATTCTGATTACGAAATCGGGAAATGACACGACCAGGAGCAAATTCGTGCAAGATCGTCAATGTTTCACGAGTGATATGGTGTGTGGCTCCGTCCTGCTGAAACCACATGTCGTCAAGATCAATAACTTCCAAATGAGGCACGAGAAACTGTTATCATATCACGATAACGTTCGCCATTCAACGATACTGCATTACCTTCTTTGTTTTCGAAGAAAAACGGTTCAATTATTCTTCCAGGCCATAATGTACACCATATAGTGACCCGTTATGGATGCATTGCTTTCTGATGAACCATTTGTGGATTTTCTAAGCCCCAAATGCGACAGTTTTACCTATTAACGAAGCTATAGAGGTGAAAATGGCCTCATTACTGAAAATGTTTTTTTTTTTGCGAAATCAGCAGGAATCTCAAGGATTCAATTGGTGAATTCTCTTCGCTGTTCATGATCTACTATTTCCTGTTTATTAACTCCATGTCACGTCATAATAATGCAAAATTATGACTGTCAAACATAACGCGCAATTCAAAACTTGCGTTCTTATTGACACACTCTTTATTAACAAAAACTATTGATAATTTAATGACAACATCTACAACAAAGTCTTTACTATGTCTCATTACTAAGGAAGTTTTTTTGTGATTGTTTTTTTTTGAAAATCGCAAACCTATCAGCACGTTCCACATATTCAATGTTTACCAGATTATATGACACGTATTAGTGTAAGGAAACCGTAAAAATCTGGTCACCGAAAATAAGGTCTACTTAGGGCGGATAGCAGGGCACAAAGGCATTAAGGGTAATTAAAAATCTGACACCCTTGCCCATTAAAAATCTGGGACTCAATTTTCAGGTCCATTACCATGAGTCAAAACCAGGAGTCAAAGAAACCATCAAAGAATGAGTTCTTGAAAATAATTTTGATCACTGTTCCAAGTGGAAGAACATCTCGGAACAAAAACACAGTAAAATAATGATGGAAAAATAACCTCCTTACTTTGACTTCTGAAAAAATATATGAAAATCTAAAAACTAGGCTAGTTAAAAAATCAAAATTTTTATGCACGTTTTACAAGAAAGTCAAAAAATATAATATACAACTTTTAAAATATCGAAAGAAAATAATTAGGTGCATCAAATGAGAATTTGAATAATTCAGTAGCACCAAATTAGTACTGTAAGCGATTTTTAAATTAGCACAAAACAAACATGGTACATTAATACTTAATTTCAAATATATTTGATGCAATTACTGTCAATTATACAAATCATAAAATCATCATTAATTAGCAGATACGATTTTCCTCACAGGGTGAACAAATTTGATGACATACAAAATTAATTAAATAAATTGAATATTTACACACATGTGTTTCAATTTGGAAAATATTTCGTTATCAAGTAACAGTTCTCACTAGTGTTAGTCACGAACCTGGTGCTATATTGCCAGTTTTAATTTTCCGTTCAAATAATTCGCTATTTCTCTGTTTATGTCATTCACTATTATATATATGCATGTGTCATGTATAGTGAAACAAAATTGGAAATAAACTCAATATGAAATTCGCAATGCAATCACAAAGCAAATAATTTATGCTTGATATTGTTAATAAATACATAAATCATAATAATGCAATTATATCAATGTTAGTTTTTCAATGGGGTCTATCTAACGAAGTGTTTTCATTCCAACTTTATCTTGGTTGTCTTTATTTGTAAATTAAATTACACCATTTTTTGCTTCCATCATAACAAAGAATTGAATATTTATTAACCAATCCAAAAAGATTATTAGTTTTCTGGAGAAATCGTTAGTAATTTTTTCTGAAAATTACTTTTCTTTTGTTGTTCTTGTATTGCAGAAAAGCGTTAATTCATTTGCTTTTGTTTGTAATTTATTTCTTAGTAATTTATAAAAAATTAATCCAATAGAAAAAATATACTGCAAGACTATTAAGACAGTAGAATAGATGCTTGCAGGTACATTGGTTAACTTTGCATATTTGTATAATCGTTTATTAAGATTAATTAATTATAAGTTCATTACCACTAATTTGATGTGTAACTTTGTCGCCTAACTACGTCTTTAGATTTAGCATATAGCTAAATAGACTCATAGCTTAGTTAAAAGTGAGTGCCAATTTTTATGAAAATTTAACAATATATTTGAGCTAATGTCGAATTGAGTCATTTTATATCTTTTAATATTTACCGTCTTTGGTAGTACTTACCAAAGATCATTTTAAAATTCCCTTTAAGGAGGTGTTACATAAATAGGGAATAAGTATAAAATTCGGTCAAGTATGGCCACTTATTTGATCCTACTAAGGGTTTTTGATAGCAATAACGGTTGATGATAATATCAAAATAAATTTGGAACAAAATATAAAACGAAAAGGAATTCATTCAAATATCTCATCCATCATTGTTTGTCTCTAATTTTTGCGGAGCAAATAATTAACGAAAATTTCATATCCGTAATGAGTCTGAAAATCTCATTTCTGTTTTCTCATTTCATTTCTTATTAGAGCTTTCTGTGTATTTGCATCTTCCTCTAGCTCTTGATTTCTAATTAATAATGTCGCCTTACATTTTTCAACTGTTTTCTTCTGCTATAATCTATGCTTAATTTACGTGGGTATATGTGGCCACCTATTCCTTGAACTCATTTATCATCATGGTGGGTGGTTGATTGTTTAGATTTTCAGATGCAACTAATTAATACTAAGAAAATGTTGTAGGAATTTAAATAAGGAGAAGTCCGATGAAATCAAGGTTTATAAATTACACAGGTTACAGAGGTCTGAAGATATGTACGAACTTCTTCTGGATACGTCACGCAGCGCATGAGGCCAGCTGTGTTTTTTATAAACCTTGCGATGAAATAACTATGGACGATTATGGTGGATAAAATAATATCACCCTCCTTCAATTTATTTACTTTTTTTTATGTAAATGTAAAAGTATGAAGGATAGCAATTTCTTTGAAGCTTTGTAATCAATTTTTGCATTGTTTTGTAACTGGTGAAATAATTCGACTTACTTAGCTATTTGTGGCTCAAAATTACATAATCTTAAATGGTGGAAGATGAAAGAATATTTTAAGACTACTAAGTCCCATTTCATTAGATAAAAACTATTTTTATTTTTTTTACGTCGCAAAAGTTAAGCAAACATTTACAAACCATGTAATATATAAAAGGGAATCCAACTGAAAAGGTTTAATTTTTGTAAAATTTACGATGCGAACAGTTTCTTCTAGTGGTAAGATTAAGTTTCTGTATGAGCTTTGATGTGTGTTAACTTAAGAAATACAAGAAGGCACTTGAGAGAATGAAATCTCGAAGAGCTCTTTCAAATTAGAATGGTTTTTATTCTTTGAAATATCAAGCTTACAGCCCTTCAAGGAAAACTGAGAAAACGAGTTTCAATTAAGAAAAGCATCAGCCCAGACTTGGCTTTTAATGTTTGAATGCAAGTGTATAAGATCTAAAAAACAAACTGCAATAAATAAAAAAGTTTTCCAAGAAAAAAGTTCTTTTGAGCTTTTAAATTTGTTTCCTATTCCGGTGAGTGGTTTGATTGTTATAATTTTAATGCAATTAATAAAAATTAGATAATTTTTGAAAATTTTTCCTGCACAAATGGAAAACAAAGCCTAAGGGGTGTTTGCAATGATTTAAAGAGATATTAAGTTAAAAGCTTTTTTAATTCACTCAAAAATTTAATTCATACCTTTATCTTGAGAATAAAATGTTCAAATAAATGAGTCAGGGTGCACTTTTTAATATTTTATAAGTGAGTACGTGATGGTTAAAAATTTACCTTCCGTAAATATTAAGAGAGATTGATGCTGTAAAAAGAACATTTGAAAATATTAAGATAAATATTGACCTCATTTATAAGAGAAACATCGTGGAAGTATTTCCCTAAATATGATAGATGAGATTCAAATGGTAAAGAAGTGAACCTAACATTTTTCTTTGAAAAAAATCATTATTTTGTCAAAAAATAAAAGGCAATTTTCTTTCTTGTAAAAAACAGGAAATATCTTTAATATGTGTTTTCTTAATGAGACATGGGTCTTAACCCTAAAGCTTTCCCAAATTGTGTCTTATTATTACACATTTTTTTGGAAAAATTGAAAAAAAAAACGTTTATTCCTAAGTAATTTTTTCCTTTTTTCACGTTGAATTTATTAACTTGTTTTGTTTGTATTTTCAAAGGAAAATTCATTAAACATACTTAAACAGGATTACGTTGTAACAATTCACGCGTACTTATGAAAAATAATCTCCCTTTTCTCGACTCACTTCCATAATAGGAAGATGCCTTGAACCGGAAAAGAAAGCCATCAAACATTACTAAGAGCGTACAGTGAATTTTCCCGTACCTTCTATTTTATCCGTCATTACTACCCTCACTCACCTCATCCCTTTTACCGTAACAAAACTTAATAAAATTAATTTGTTTCAAACAAATGCAAAAAGTGGAGAAAAAAAATTAAAATAAAATAGAATAAAATGTCGACCACAGAATGCTATTAATAAAATTCTTTGAGAAACAAACAGCGAATTTTTCTTTTACTCCATCCTTCCTCACTAGCAAACAAAATTGAATAAGAACTCGACTATTGTATGAAAATCCTCATGAATTTAATTATCTTCTCATGCTCAATCCGCTGCGATGATTGAATCGTTCTCTAAATCTTCTACGAGAAGAACAAACCCGAATGAGCTCAAAAATAAACAAATGTGGAGATGTAAAGAAAAATCACATTCGAGGAAATTCACTTGCACATTGTTCGCGAGAAGATTGATGATAATAATAATTTTCTTCTCGCAAATCCACAAAAAAAAAAATGGTGCACACTGAATTATAAAATCAGGTTAACGAACAACTTTCTTTTTTTGTTCCTTTATTGAACACTTGAAAATTTAATTTAATCCGTGAAAAGCGAATCAAATATTCAGAACACAAAGTTGGAGACGATTTTTACCGTATATTCTGCTGTTTAAATCGGTTTGATTGACAATTATTCAGACTTTCTACTTTCAAACTAGTTTTTTTCTTAAAAACTTTATGTAAATTAGAAAAAAAAATAAATGATTTAATTTTTTTCTTCGGAACCTTCACGAACTTTAAAGATTTTTTTTCTATTTTTGCCCATTTTCTATATATGCTCATTTGGGTGTCCGTTATTTCCCAAATTGATTTTTTTACAGCGATCGCCCCCTGAATTTTATTTTAATATATAAAAAAATATCCAATACAATTAAGCTCTTAATTTCTCGATTAAACCGTGCCGGAATCATGTAACTTTTACCTTTAAATAACATGGGATTATTTGACTTTTTACTTTTAATTTTTTTTCTTAGAAACAAATGAATGAAACGATTTAAAGTTAAATTATTCTGACGTTAAATTTAATGCTCTACAAAAAAGGTCTCTTATAATTTTTCGATTAAATCACTCCATTAAAAGTTTTTCAACATTTAACTTTTTAACGACAAAACAATCGACTATAGGCTCAATAAAAATGATGTTGACTACAAGTTCTTAGAAATTTCTCATAGATGGCGTCAAGTGAAATGGTAAAAATTCGAATAATAATTGAACTTTTGTCGATAATCTCATTAATTAGTATGAAATTCACTTCGTAGGTACAAAATATTGATTTAAGTACGAAAATTTATCCTGGATAAATTGAATTTCACGACTATAGCGAATGCGGATCTTATGTCACCGGTTTTAATTGTCAAAAAATGATTTTTTTTTGTTTAATTTTCAGTTCAAGCCATAAAATTAACACAAATAATCACTTGCGCTCTAATGATAACAGTTTTTATCTTCTCTTCCAATGATTTTATAGTTAAAAGAAGTAAAAATGTGCAAAAAGTTGAAAATATTAGGTACAAATTAAATGTTGAATAACTTTTGATAAAGTGATTTAATCGAAAATTTATAAGAGATCTTTTTTGTAGAGCGTTAAATTTTACGTCAGAATAATTTAACTTTAAATCTTTTCATTCATTTGTTTCTGAGAAAAAAAAATAAAAGTAAAAAGTCAAATAATCCCGTGTTATTTAAATGGTAAAAGTAACATGATTCCGGCACGGTTTAATCAAGAAATTAAGAGCTTAATTGTATTAGATAACTTTTTTATATCTTAAACTAAAAATTCAGGTGGCGATCGCTCTAAAAAATCAATTTGGGAAATAACAGACACCCTATGCCCATTGATGTAAGAGATCAGTACCAATTTAATACGATGTTTTCAGCGATGTAGTAAAGTTATATATTTTATATGTATGTCGAATTTGGAAGGATCCTATCCTCGTCCTCGGTTATATATTTTTTGGGTCGGATGACGTGAAGATCCCATCCTCATTACCAGTGATGTAGTTCTGGTCGGATTGTATAAAGATCCCGTCCTCGTCGCCAATTATGTTTTGGGTGTTTAAAAGGTTGCAATTTAATTAGATCTGAATGTCCAAAAAATGTTTTATATTTACTTGTTTCTTTAATTACAATTGTTGAATTCCTTATTATTTGTTTGTTTATCCTTAATTTGAACTATGCTTAAAAATACGCGAGAAATAACCGATACTTTGATAACCAAAACGAATGGTTACCAAGTATTCCTCCTTATTTAATTATAAACTACATTACCTATATATTATTTTACTAAACTACGCAAGATATAACCGGGAACCACCTAACGTACATCAATAATGGAATCCGCATTAAGTCTGATTAATTAATTGCAAGAGGATTTTTTTATAGACTATATGGCGTTCTTTTTAGATGGTTGCAAATTTAAAATTACCGCCGTTATTAAGACGCATTATTTGATAAGAAAATGAATAATCAATAATTCGTCGTCGTGAGAATTATAAAGTCAGCATCATAAGTTAAATAAGTTAAATTTTGATATAGCCAATTTTACATTAGTTGACAAAAATTAAAGTTACAATTTTATAAATGGTTATTAACATGTGCTAATTTATATCAAATGACATAAATGGAAAAATTATATTATGAAAAAAAATTGTTTAAGTAAAAGTGTCATTTTGGGGTTGAAGTTGGGGTTGTTTATGAGGAATCGTAACTCGAATATCTGAGAACAAAACATTCACTCCATTGCAAGAGGCTGTTAGCCAATAGGATTGCGAGATTTAAAGTTGTTCTTTGGTTTTGGTTATTGAAATTTCGTAAATTTATAATTTGATTATGTGAGAAATGACCTAATAACTGTATATAATATATATCATCATTGAACATTCCATGCGTAGATAAAACCTAAGTTGGTTGAGACGAGTGTTGGCTTTTTTTGATTTTACTTAAGATATGGTTTTGTCCAATTAATTTTGGGTCCAAAAGTATGCCCAAATATTTATTAGGCGTCTTTTTCTCACTTCCTGGAATTTCTATGTGATCCAACCCGATAGACTCTAGTTGGTTGGAGAAGCGACTTAGAGAAAAGATTTTGGCAACGCTTTTTGATGGATTTATGAGAATTTTCCCACTACTAAAAAAAGTTCCATAACAAAATTATAATCATTCAAATTTGCTTACCATACTTACTATGCCAGTATTTAAATTGTATTTTTTGTTGTAATTTATTCATAACTTGGGATATAGTGGGATCATCTTCGTTGAATAAAATTAATTGTTTTAATAATTTTACTCTTTGTAAAACTTGTTCAAAGTGGTGCTGGCTCAATATCATCTAATTAATTTTCTTCATCACCTTGTTCCTCGATTCTTTTCACTGAATCAAAAATGCATGCATCAGTAAATGCAGTTGGTATCGCTAAGTTTTCGTCTACTTGTTTGCAGGTTTTTAAATTTTCAGTAAAATTTTATGGTATGTAGAACATTTTAGAACATTTTATTCACTCAATCAATGGTAGATCATCTTCACTTCAAAATTAAGGTTCATTACATTCAGAACTGATACCAAGTCTTTGATTGATTGTTTGCTACATAACAATAGAAGTGCTATTTTCTAATTTGATAAGCTTCATTAACAGTTTTCTTCTGTAATGATCTTTGAGACTTATAATTACTCTTTGATCCATTGATTGTAAGACACTAGTCGTGTTAGCTGGTAAAAACATAAATTCTATGTTTCGTTAGTTGCAATAGAGGGGTGAGCGGGGTAGTTATCGACAAGAAGCAAGATTGGCTTATGGTAGCACTCCTACTGGACTACTCCTACATCATTGTTTTGGAGTCCTGAAGGTAATCCAAAAGGTCCCATCTTTGAAGTCGCCTTCTGGTCTTGCGATGATCTAATTGGTTTACCGCTTAGTAGTTAAGTAGTTAGGATGGTCATTAAGTTTCTACAGATACTTTCTGCTGTATTTTTGAATTTTCTGCCTTATTGCCTGTTGGTAAATCGGTGCTGTCTAATTTTAGTGTTGTTTATAGAGCAGAGATCGTTAACTATGTAGGAATTTTTATATAGGATTTTTAAATTGCATTTTACCTTATGAAACTTTACTGTAAATTTAGATTTTTCGATAGCTTTGTTGGTGGTATAATGGTATATGTTTATAAATTTATTTCTAACTGTTTTACTTTTTTCTTTTCTTTTTTTTTTGAAAAGGGAAACATAAAACTCCAGTATTTTAATCAATTTTTTATATCTTCAGAAGAAGTTCAACATATCAGAAAATATTTTTTTTAGTCTAAATTGAATTTTTATCTTGTCAGTTTAACATTTCATTTTTAACATTGAAGCTTTTTAAAGGACTTATCAGTTAAATCAAAGAAAAAAATAATCTTTCACTAGTTTCGAAAATTTTTCTTTCTTCTCAACCGTTTTTGATTTATTTAAGATATTTTTCTATTAAATTCTTTTTGTATTTCAGAATCAAATATTTCTCCTCACCGTAATTGAAACTACCAATTTTCGGCGCAAAATGCCAATAGAACAAAACGGATGTCATTGTTTTATTCACAATCCACGAATAATTTCTATGAACGATTTTAATTCCAATTATATTGTTGAAATGAAACGATCAAAGCTTCACTTTTCTAATTTCAATCTTTTGTCGTAGAAACTATTTGCTCTATTAAAGCATTCACAACATGCTTTTGGGGTATGTCATACGACTAAAGCAAAGTAATTAATACAATTAATAAGGAGTTCAGAAAATTTAAATTAATCATACAGAATTGAAAATGAAATTGCAAAGGGTTGATAAAATTCACAGCCATGAAAATTTGTGAAGGCTAAAACTCATTTTCTATGTATTATCGTTTAATATTAGGTTGGGGAAAAAGAAATTCATTGTTTTTACGTGAACTTGAAAGCTTTATTTAATATGTTTCGGATTGTCCGATTTGGGTTAAATATGTCACCTTTGGTTCTATAGTTTGTTGCCATATTATGGGTAGCTTCATAATGCTTTTCTAATAGATGTTTTGGTCCTTTTTGACCAAAAACTTTAGTAATTGAATTTCACAATCATCATCATTTTACAAACCTCAAAGTCAAAAACCGTTCAAATATAGAGAAGTTTTTTCTAATAGTCTACAACAGGGACGTATTGACGAAACTTTCCAATGAATACTTGAATTTGGTCAAAAGTAACTTAAGAAAAAGAAATTCATTTTTGATATAATCTATCCCTTTCTTCATGGAATAAAATATGAAAATAAAAATCAAACTTTTGGTGGATTTTATTATAAATATGACAAGTTTCAATAAATCATACAAACAAAAAAAAATCCACGCTTCAATCATACATTACTCCTAAATCGATCAATTTTCATATCTTTCTAATGCGCCTCATTTATTTCAATGTTCCCGTAAAAAAATTGAAATTAATGAAACAAAAAACAATTTGTTTGAGTAAATTAATGTTATACTGTTATGACTTTTCGTTTTTCTATTATGGTGGTTTGCTCTGCCCCCACACAAATCGTATTATTCGTTCAGAATAGCGTATTAACCATTTATTTAACTATTTGGAATTGAATACCAAAGCTCTATACAAACATAAATGTGTTATATATTCGTGAATAAATAAAACAAATCGCTTGCATTCATCAAATGTTATATGTATCAATTTATTTGAATGGTGACGAAATAAAATGTAATCACGTTCTGCCGGTATGAAAATATTTGTGATGGTATGGGAATATTATTTTATTTGATGAAAATCTTCGCAATATCAAATTGTTAGGGAATTATCGAAATATTTGCAATAACTTTAAGCGTGAATATTTGATTTATTTAATTAAATAAATGAATCTTAAATATGTCGATGACAAAAATTTTCAGTATTTGATTTTATTTAAATCAGAAAATAATTTTCTAATTTGTAAATAGTTTTATTAAAAGCATCAGCCAATAAAATTCGATTGGGGAGTTTAAATTTTATTCTATTGAATTTTTTTAGTTTTAAAGTTGAGGTTAATACATTTATGATTTAAGATAGTGTTTCTTATCATTTTTTTAAGTGAATCGCACCCCGTTGAATATATCAACAAATTTCCGCACCACATTGTTAAATTTGTTTGTTTTTTTTTAATTAAGAAAATTACATTTTTGGCAAAATTTGTTATCAAAAAGTTGAAAAGTTTCATTGTTAGGGCCGTCTCCCACACCCGCAAGAATACCTTTCCGCACCTCCAAAGGTGCGGATACCACAGGCAAAGAATTACGGATCTAAATATTAAATAATAAAATTAATTTATTTATTTAGCCTAAATAACATTAAATAAAATATTTTTTATATAAAATAAAATTTAAATATGTTTCGGTTCCAATATCGCGGATTATCGACAAGGTAAAACGAAAAGAAAGAATACAATTTTTCAATATCTCGCTTAGTTTACGAAACATCAGTTATTAAAAAATTGAAAAATTTTTTTGCTATTTTTTTTTGTGTTAAAAAGCTAATACACAAGAGGTTCAATAGTGACACCCCGGTGGAGCAAAGCCTCCCCAATCGTATAATAAAATATTTAAATTGATAAATTTATTATGGCCCAATTTATTCGTGAATTAAATTAAAAACAAAGTAGATAATGCAATGTTGCTTAAAGCTTTTAGCAAGCGACGCCCTTGCACCCCTAATGTATAGTTTTTTAAGTACCAAAAAATTAGGCAAAGTCAAAGTTGATGGCATTTACTTTTTCTAGAGGAACCAAAAGAAAATTAGAAAAATCCGTCTACCAAAGTGAAAAATAAAAGTTCCATTTCTTAATTTTTAAGTATCAATATAGTATATGTACTATATATTATAGTGGGCATAGTTTGCACTATGCGCTACAGTCGCTAATAACCTGAGAAGTTGAAGCGACTTTAATTTGTCTTAAATAAATAAAAAAGTATCAATATCTCGTAAACTAAGCAAAATATGAAAAAAATCCGTTTTTTTTTTGCTTTTATTTTATCAAGATTTATAAAAGTCCGTCTTTAAATCCTGGCGCTGGAAGAACCGTAGTCTTGGCCAATATATTGAATTTAATTCCTACATTTGTAAGTATATTGCGGAAAAATACAGAATTGTATAATAAAAGAAAAACTTTACTAGTTTTTACAATTATAATGTAATACTTTAATTATAGTTGTAGATTATTAAGATGGCTCGAGTAATTCTGCAGGCGGTAAAGTAGGACTCCCCGTGCATCAACATAAAGTAAAAAATTGCCTATCCTTTAAATCAGGGCTGTCCAATTGGCGGCCTGCGGGCAGTATACGGCTTACCTAATTATTTTTACGGCCCGCGAATTCATTTTTCTATAAATAAATTTATGTTACTAAATTTTTAATTATTATTAAAATTATTTTCCTTTGTGAAATTTTAAATCTAATATCCGAAATTGTGATAATTTAGACTTCAAATTGTATCAATGTTCGGAAGTACATATATTTGCAAATGTGCATACTCCGATACGAAATAAATAAAGTCAAAATATAGAAATAGTTTGAAAGATTCCACTGATTCCACTCTTGAAAATATAATTAGACTTGCCACAACAAATATTGAAGTGGACAATGAAGCTAAACAATGTCGGCCTCAATGTTTTCATTAACATAATACGAATATTTTAAAGTTTTTTAATATAGATAAAATATTTTTTTAAGTAACATAAACTGAATTTTCATTACTCAGCTTTCTTGGCCCCCGAAATTTTTGGTGAAGAAAATATGGTCCGCGGACTATGATAAGTTGGACAGTGCTGCTTTAAATGGTTCTTTAGAAAGAGATACTCCATTCTCGTTTTAAATTGGTTCAAAACTTTAAATTTTGAACTCTTTATTTCTTGGATTGTTCCGGTTTTCCATGTAGAATATTAAATATAATCTTTTTTCTTCTAAGAATATGACCCCTACCAATTTTTTTTTAATTATCAGGAATTTTTCCAAAAAAATGTATTGCTGAGCTAAAAAACTTCAGATATTTTATAAAATCTAAATTACTGAAATCAAATGAATATGGTACAAACACAAAAACATAAACCAAAAGAACTATTTGGATTTGTTAAAATTATTTGATGAAACAAATATTATAGTTTTGGAAATAATGATTGAAGTTTTAAAAATTGTGGCAATCATATTCAAAATCAAATTCAATGGAACTAGACATTTAATAAGGGACAACCCTCAATCGACAGTTGCAAAAAAAATAATTTTGCACAGAAAAAAAATGACTTCCGTATTGTATCAATTTTTAATTAGCCAATGTAAAAAATTGATTTGAAAATCACAAAGTTTGCAACTAATCAAAAATTTTAAACTATAACGCAAAACCATCAACCGGCGCTACCATTTTCACAGGACCAATTTAAAATTGTAATGAGAATGACAAATTGGTCATCGAGAAAAAATTTACGTGTGTTTTTAAATTTTCCCTTTAATTACGTCGAGAATATCAATGTTTGAATAAATTTGTTGTTTAAATGAACAATGTTGAAACAGCATTTTTATTTAAATAAATTTATACATTATGAATGTGTATTTTTTAAATAATTCATATATCAATCAAACTTGGATGGTACGAAAAATAATTTATCATTTTGATTGTATCAAAGCGAAAACTATTTTAAAAAAAATGTTTACGTATTTAAATGAAAATGATGGATTTCGTTTCGGAAAAAATCATTTATTACTTATCATACATTCAACCCTTTGATAAATGTTTTGAAAAAAGAAAACTATTGGATTTTTTTAACAAATTTCCCTGTCACTTGGCTCACATGCTTCAAGTTGAAACCGGAAAATGAAACATGAAAATGTTAATTACAAATTCCTAATATAACATTGATTTCACATAAATTTATATGCCTATGAAAAATGTTTTTTCTCTCCATATTTTAAAAACAATCATTAATTGCAATTGTACTCGAAAAGTCTGGTTATTTTTTATTAACAACAAACAGTAGGTTATTTCTGAAATTTCTTACAAAATAATTTTAAGCCCAAGAAAAGGCAAATATAATTTTTCTATGATAAAAATTAAAAATGATTAAGCATCCAAATTGAATGTTTTTTTATTTTTTTATTTGTTAACTATTATAGCCTTGTTTGGAATTAGTCACGATAGTAACGTATAACTTCATAAGAAATTTATTAAAACGTTATTGTTTGTTAAAAATTTAACACCTTACTCATAGGAAAAAGTTCTTTTCTTCATCATAGGTTCTTTAATTAATTAAAGTTATTGCCAAACATGGATTCTTAAAGTATTTACGATATTAACTCCTTAGAAGTTTTTGAGATTGATGTTTTTGATGTGGCATCATATCATAGAATCCATCAAATTTCTTGGATAGGCCGAATAAGCAACCTAAATCTCTCAAGCAAGCTGGAGAAAAACTAGATAGTTTTTCCTACTATATAGTGACATAAATTAAAATACTTTGAGCACACGCTACGCGAAGGATGCAAAAGGTACATCGATTTCTTAAACATCGATGTATCATTTATAAATATCGATGTTGAACCCCCAAAAAATCGATGTTGAACCTCCAAAAAATCGATGATCGTCTACTTGAGCATTCTTCGACGTTAGGTTATAAATTGAAAGAGTTTACAGTTTTCGGTATCGTATATTATTATTTAGAAATATTTTATTTAAATAATGGTTAAAACATTATGGTAAAATTTCAGATCCTTAGTAATAGCAGATTAATACAAATTCTCAGAAGACTAGGATCAAAAATAAGCAGTTAAAACTTGATTTTTACTACTCGCGACGTTTCGATCCCTTCATTGAGCCTTCCTCAGGCATTCATAAGCAATCGCTTTAACTTTGTTAACAATAATCCTTGTCATGATTCATTTTTATAGATACGGTACAGTAGATAAAATCAATAATAAAGCTTCCCAAATACATAAAAATTTAATAAACATAACTTAAAATTAGTTAAAAATGACACTATTTTAAAACCCACCCGCTCAGCATTGCTGAGCTCAATAAAGGGGCCGAAACGTCGCGAGTAAAAATCAAGTTTTAACTGCTTATTTTTGACCCTAGTCCTCTGAGAATTTATAGTAAATTGTAAAAACCATAAAAAATCGATATATCGATCATAAACTTCGATGTTTGACTTTTAAAAATAGCGATGTTTTAACATCGATGTTTTTTATGAGCAAATTTGCTTCCCAAACTATACAGTCCTTAGTTCGAACTCTTTCTTTTTTGTCCTCAATATCGCACCCATTTTGATCGTATATTTAGAAATATAACTGGAATACAATGGTACAAGATACAAGTTTGATCTATAGAGAAAGATCTATAGTTTTTTTAATGACTATAATTTATCGTCGCTTTAAAGCCACTAAAGTCCTTAGTGACTCTAGGGAAATTGTTCCCATTACGAGATTCAAGTCCAGTACCTACCAGTAGACTCTTATACTAACGGTATATTCTATGTTACTTGAATTCAAAAGTTAATACAACCAAAGCTTGTAAAAAAGGAAACAAAAATCAATAATATTTTCTTGTATTGCATAAAAATTGAATAGGTTTAAGAAGCGTAATCCTTTGAGTCAATTTTATCTTCATTTATATCATAATTCAATTTTTTAAATTTCATTGACGTAACGCAAAAAAAAAATACTTAATGAAATGGAATCCATATACTTATTTGGGAAAGAAACAATTCAAATTAATGACCGTGAGAATATTAAGTAAAATAGAACAAAAAGAAATGGTGTTTTGGAGAAATTAAAATTAAATTGGAAATGAAAAAGCTTTTAGTTTTCGTTCTCTATAGCTCTAGCACTGTTTTCAAAGAGGAATATTTTTCTCTCTTTGAGCCAATAGTGAATAGAGGGTGCAATACCCTACACTCGTATTATCCTTTCTATCGGAAACTTTGATTGCATTGAAGATTTGGGCTTTGAAGTGGTGGAAGCAGATATTGAGGTACACAAAAGCGTGTTAAAGTTTTGTTTCGTATCGGGGGTGTTTTCAAACTTTCGAAAACCAACCACATGTATCGCGTTTGACGTCAATCATGTCCACTACTACCAATGAAAAATGCTTCAATATGCCAAAAATGCAAAGTTTCCTTTTTGATAATTCAAATGCACACAAAGCTAGTTGGAGGACAATTTGCAAACTGTCAATCAAAATTGATTGATTTGCTAATATTTTTTTTGGAACCCATTAAAGTTTATTGGGGACAAATAGATTTTTGTTCATTTGTATTTCGTCATGTCCTCTATGGTTTGTTTTGGTGAAAAGTTAGCTAAAATAGTAATTTATTCAAAAAAAAAAAAAAACTTTTTTTACCAATTTCAATTCAACAAAATGCTTCTACAATGTTGTATTTACTTAATAAACGGCTCTAGACTTAATATTGGAGCATTTTTCTGCATTATTTGAAGTATTTATGCATTCACCTTTTCCAATTCCTTTCATTTTTGTCACCTGACAAAATTGAAAATTTTTCAATTGTTTTTTTCTTTCTATTTTCACTCTAATGTTCTTTTGGCTAAATATAAGAATACTCAAAATATATGTGACCAGATACTTGCCCACTAGAAAGGTCCTTGCACGAAATTTACCCTTGGAAAGTTGCTCACTAGCATTAGTGGCATCACGAAAGTTGTCCACAAAGAAATTTACTCACAAAGAAAATTTCTTACCCAGAAATTAACGCACAATGATATATATCCTCTCATGGAAATTAACGCATAGGAAAATATATTTATTTTATTTATTATCTAATCAATTATTGTTTTATAATTAGTATTGGTGTTTATTTTTTCAAGCAAAAAATTAATCTCACTTGAGTGTTTTGATCACTTGAGTGATTCTTTGTGGTAATTTTGGTACAATAACTTTATTTTTGACAAACTTGGTACAATAACTTTACAGGTCGACGATCGGCTCAATAATGATTAACAATTTGTTATTTGTTCTATTTTTAATAGTGTTAACAATGAAAACAATTTTGTTACTTTCATTGTTTTCACTATTAAATACATTGCCATCGTTCCAAATCAAAATTTGAATTTCATGCCCATCTTGTGATTTGAACCAAGTTTCTTAACAATTGGTACAGTATTATTAGCATAAGACAAAGAAGAAACAGGGGAAAACGGGAATGAGGCCTTTGTTTAAATTATAATTTTTTTCAAAACGCAGATATTTTTTTGGCAAATAGGTCAGTAGTGAATAACAACAGTAATAATGAACTAGTAACAATAATTTAAATAATAAATACCATAAATATTTATTCTAGTGAGTTAATATTCATGAAAGGATATATCAGAGTGCGTTAATTTCTGTATGAGAAATTTTATATGTGAGTAATTTTCTATTTGGGCAACTTTCCTGTGCGCATTATTGCTGGTGCGCAACTTTTAGTGGGCAATTTTCGTGTGAGGAATATTCTAGTGCAGGGGTTCTCAATCTTTTTGAGCCCGCGGCGCATTTACAAGGTTAGTATTTTGTCACGGTGCCCTACTTTAGTAAGCTATTTGGATATGGAGACTATATAGACTATATATATATTATAGTCGAAAGTAATATGTACCTATAATAATAGTAGTTGTTGTAACTGTTGCTTTATAGGTACCCGCGAATATTTGTGGTTTCGGATCATTTCAAATAATGATAGAGGATCGACTCGCGGCGCCCCTCTTTACTTTCTACGGCGCACCAGGGCGCCGCGGTGCACACTTTGAGAACCCCTGTTCTAGTGGGTAATTATCGTTGAACCAAATATAAATTATACCGGAAAATCTTTAACTCAGCTTATATTACATCCAAATATACATCTAAGTGCAAACGAGTCATGTGGTATCATCAAATATTTATTACAATGTAATCCCATGTTTTTATTTCAAAAGTTGATAAACTAGCTTTGTAATTTTCTAAATTTTCTTTGACTTTTCAACATCAAATCTTCCACAAATTAACGATTCTTTAAGCAAATGGTTTTGTCAAATTGGATTCCATTTACATAGCAAAGCTTTCATCACTATGAGTATCAATTTATCTATACAGTGTACAGTTATACCATAAAGTAAAATCTAAGATCCTTTCAACTATAAACTTTGCTTAGAAGTTCTGTCATAAACTGTACGTAATAAATCCATTGGGTGCGAAATAGGTAGCTGAGTTAGATAAATAAAGACAAATAGATTTACGTTAATCAAAAAAGGGATAGAACGGGAAGCATGAGGAAGATATAAATGTTATTTTCCCATGACTACGATACACGAAATTGGTTAGTTACAGGTGAGTAAAGTTGGTTTGGTTAAAGTTTATTCATCTAATCTATATATGTATACAACAATATATCCTATCTCTCAATATATAATTAATACATTAAACTCGAATGTAAGGAGAATATAGCTAGTACCAACACGTACATAATAAATATTATACATCCCCTTATCGTTAACGTATTGTTCGACGACTCAAGATCGTAATCCAGTTTCTCTCTTGATTTATAAACGTAAATGAAGAACAATACTGCTACGTTCAGGCCAAATATGGAGGCGTATTTTCCTCTCAATGCAATTTATAGGGAAATTTCAAAATAATACACTACCTACACACAACAGTGTTGAAAAAACGAATATGAATGGGGTTTATATGTCTTAATTTTATTAATAATAAACAGTTTTGGGTGGAAATTGTAATTAAAATATTCAGAATAAGTTATTCCGGAGTTATATTATTTTAGAGATATTTATGAAAGCAATTGTGTAATACTTATGAAAATGTTTTATTGAATTAAATATGAAGACATTTTGTAGAATTTATCATAAAAGATAAAGGATTTGAGATAATATTTTTGCATAATTTCAATGCTGTAAAAAACTTGGTGATATTTCTTTGTTAAAGTGATTAATTTTGTTACGATTTTTCTTTGTTTAAAAACGAAGTTATCGTCGAAAAAAATATAAATTGACTATTTTAGACGCATTATAAAAGTAATGGTCTTTATATAATGTTAATGTTCCTTGGTATGGAGCAGAAGGAGCTTTATTTATAAAGGTAGGAGGTTTTAACTTTCACAACAGTGAATAATTTTTTTTTGATTGAAGTGATATTTTGTTTCTTAAACTATAAATTGCAAAATTTACCAAATCTTTTTTTTTGATCCTTGGATTTTAAAAAATTGAAGACTTAAAGGTGTTCAATCAAAAAAATAAAAGAATATAATATTTGAGCTTATAAATTGAAATTGAAAATCATTTTTTATGTAGCAAGGTGATTAATTTCATCTTAGCAAAACGTATTTCGAAGTTATTTAAAGGTATTCAAGATCGTAGGGATCCGCAAAAGGTAGTAAAACGTGACAAACCGAAAGGTAGTGGAAGTTTTAATGTAGTTTACTTGTGAATAATACGATCCTGTGAATTTTTTGTTTATCTAAAGGTAAAAATTGAGCAATTGTACGAATTTGTTGGTATATTTCTGTCCGAAGTTTTATTGCAGACGATTTATTACTATTATACTTCTGTGAAATCTCTTTATTTTTTCGTTTGACAAGAAATTAGATGAACATTTTACAGTAAAGTATAAGATGATCAATAAAATAATGGATAGATAGAATGAACTACTTAATACAATGGACTCCTTTGGAGTTTAAAGAAATAGTTATTTTCAATACATATGCGTAAAGTGAGGTTTTCTAGTAGGATGAAATTGATGCACGAGCTGAAGGGACTGGTCATACACAACGATATCGAGTGCGCTGTGTACTCCCACGAGGCCGCCAGGCGAGGGGTAGGCGCACGAGATCAAGTTGTGTATGATCAGTTCCTTTAGCAAATGTCTCAATTTCGTCTTACTAGGTACCTCACTTTAAGCATAAGTATCGAACAAAATTTTTTGTAACGACTGCTTCTAAAGTTCAACAGAAACAGATTGAGTAATGAATTATTTTTATTTATATATGAAAAATTTCAACTCTATAATAAGAATAATTTATAGAAAAATTATGAATAAAAACATTTTAGTTTAAACTACAGTCTAAATAATTACCTTTTTTAATTATTTCTTATCAAAGTTTATTTAAGTATCAATTTATTTTACTTTTGCGCACTGTTATTTACTTTTGCGCACGGTTTCTCTACTTTCGCGTACGCTTGCCATCACGATGAGAAAACGGCTCTTTACCCCCGCCACACAACGCACGAAAGTTCAACTTTAGAAGCAGTCGTATAAAAACATTTTTCTTACATCAAAACGTTCAGGTATTTTCTTTTGACATTGCAAGTAATCAGACAATTGAGCAAACCTTAATGAAAGTAATCAATTTCGAAGGAGGTCCTATTCAGGTCCCACTGAAAGGCAATGTAAAATGGATTAGAGGAATCATTTAAATCTAAACATAATTGAAATCATAGAATATTTTTGTGATATATCTTTCAATAAAAGCCATCAAAATAGTGGTTCGTCAGATTCTAGAATAGAAAAGGATAATGTAGATAAAAGAATATTGGTGGGATTCTTCAAACAACACAGCCCATTTCCTGATGTAGATGCCATAATATTTATAGCTAACGCAATAACTATAGATAAAGATGCGAATTATTAAGATACTTATGATGAAGATGTGAAGGTAATGAAGAGAATTGAGTAACAACTTTTACGTGAAAAAGAATTATCAAGAAATGATAAAATAAATCCTTTATTGGCGAAAAAAACAAAATTAAAATTCATGACGAAGCAATTCCCATTAACCCATTGTTGATGTTTAAACGTATTCAAGCTTACAAAAAATCCATTAAGAGCTTAAAAAATTTATTAGTTATGAACTGGCACTATGACGACTTGCTTTATTGGAAGATGGTTAATAGCAAAAGACAAAGAAATAAGCTTTATAGAAGATATTCCCAGAAATTGCACTTAAATAAATAGGGGCAGATAGTGTTCATCACGTTAGTGATGTAGGCACGTTATTGCCTCTTTGCAAATGGCAATTGAATGAAAACTTTGAAATAATATGCGAGTATTTCGTCTTAAATTTAAAGAAAACTTATAGTAGTAACGCGTACGTGGTATTTAATAGATATAAAGAATATGATATTGGGCCTACCCAAAGGGTTAGTTGTGCATTAAATAATAAATGTAAAGAGATTGGATTTAACAGGAAGTATGCTATTAATAAATGCTAAAGATACATTTTTGAGGAATAATAAATATAAAAGTCACTATTAAAAGAAATTTGATATATTGAAGTTGCTGTAAGCAATTCTTTTACATCAATATATTTCCTAGAACCAACCCAGAGCAAAGTTGTTCAAAAGAATTATTCTTCGAAAAATTTCTGGTTTACTTGCAAATTTAGATATGGCTAGGAAGTTTAGTAGATAGTAAAAATTGGGAATGCAAGTATTCCAAAAACATGTTTATTTTGTTCACAATGATTCAATTACCAGTCCGAATAATCTATTACACATGTTATTTTGTAATGGTAAAATGGGGGTTGTCTTAGGTTCAAATCAAAATCCACTTTTCGAGGATTCTGCGTTAATTATTTTTATTAACAATAATAATAAAATTGTTTAGTTAAGTGTTACCAATGTAAGATTCAGTAATCGAGATCAAGTAAGGATCCACTAAGGGCACATTTTAATTTATATACAAAGGTGTAGACCAGGAAATATATTTATTTGGTAATTTTAAAAGAATTATTGATTATTTGAATTGTTTAATAAAAAAATTTATAAAAAAAAATAACCAAAATAATTTCTCTAAAAAAATCCATAAAAATTAACCGAAAAAAAATCAAAAGCACAACTTTTAAATTGGTAAACTTTTTGTCATATGAAAGTAGCTAAACAATTCGTTTTGAATTTTTAAAATTCATTCACTGTTGAGAAAATCCGAGGTTTTCGTGTTTTTGATGCTCCAGACTGCACTGAATTATTAGTATCTTAGTTGTAGAAAGAAAAAAATAGTTAAGCTTTTTTTAAAGTTTTAAGAAATGTTTTTTATTATATTATTGAAAATGGCCAAGAAATATACGATAAGGTAATTGAGTTCGGAAATATATTTTATTGAAACGTAAGAGATGTGAAGGTACTAATGAACTACCAATATGCTGAAAGTTTCAGATTTCTATCCCAATTTATTTTTGTGAAAGAATAATATAATTAGGGATAAACTGTTAAAATGTTAGATTTTGCAATTATCTACCAAAGCTTTCCACACCTTATTACAATTTATTGTAAAGTTCATTATATTATTACACTTAGTGGTAAGAATATTCGCAGTGAATTTATTAATTTGTTTTTAATTTTAAAGATTTCTCCAATAAAAGAATCTCAACTTAAAGTTTTTCCTGTCAATTTAAAGGCTTTTAAAATCGAATTCTTATAATTCATGTATCGATGACGTCAGTGCTCAAAACGTTCAATTTTGTTTTGCGTATACGTATTCGTATTGAATGTGGGAGGGACTTTGATAAATTTTCAAAATTTCAACAATCAAAACAAATGAACATTTATAAATCTCGCAATTCCATTGGCTAATAATCCCATGCATTGGAGTGGCTGTGCTGTTATCAGATATTACCGCATTGCTTGATAAGCTTGTATCTACGGACTTATCTTTTACTTTACGGAATATAACTATTAGACTTATTGATAGTACAGGAAAAATCTTTTCCCTAGATATTTAAAAAAAATATATAAAAAAACAATTGTAAATCTGTTTTTTTTGTGTGTAAAATTATTTACCTAGATTGTACAATGTATATACTTAGATTAAATTTAAGAAATTGACATTAAACGTGGAAGTGGTATCCTTTCAAATTTAAAAAAATGTTACCAATGTGGACACCAATAATCGAGATCAACTAAGGACCCATTTTATGTACATCTAAGTTTATATACAGAAGTGAGGAAATATACGGATATTTAAGGAGAAGGAATTATACGTTTATTTTAGTGTTCAGTTTCAATAGATTTTGTAAAAGGTATATTGACATATCTGATCCTATAATTATGAACAAAAAAAAATCTTATAAAAAGATTAATACAAATTTTTAAAAAAAATAATTAATCTAAAACTAAAATTTTAAATTGATCAAATTTTTTGTATGTATAAACTTTCCAATTAGAATTTTAAAATTCATTTATTGTTGGAAAAGTCTGAGGTTTTCGAGTTTTTGAGGCGCTATAAACCATACTAAGCGTGTTTAGGAGATGACATTTAAGTTGTTAGGACATTTAAGTTGAGAAAAGGTTAAGAAAGTTTGGGGGTCGTTATTTATTAAGGATTTATCAGTCCTTACAAACAACAGGACAAATTGATTTTCTGATATTATTATCAAAAAACATAAGCTTTCTTTACATGTGAAAATAATTATCGAGATTTAGATTTAAGCTTTTTTGTGAATATTTTACATGGATGAAGTTTAAGGAGTAAAAAATATATGTGAGTCATACATACAATGACATTATTTCAGAGTAAAGCGCGTATAGTGCCATGAGGCATTGACGCTTTGTTTCATAATTCTGCTGTTATGAGCCGTAAGGCTCGCATAAATCTGGAAAAAAATTCATTTTCACCAGCACAATATCAATATTTGTCTTAATTTTTATTTTAAATCAAGCCGCACATAATTAAAACTTCCTTGCAAAATACGTCAAGTGGTGCAAATGTAGGCCTTTTAACGAGCTTTTTCTTCAGCACTTTCATGTGAGGGTTGGAAACGTGCGTCAATATTGAAATTTCGTTGGTTGGTTGAAACATGAATGAGTTGTTAACATCTAACGATAAATCCTTAATGGATCGAAAATAACTGAAGTCGAAAATGCACCAGCTGTGTTTAAACTAAAAGCGAAACACGATATCTTTTCTTCCCAATATCGACGTAGTTTTCACAACAATAACATAGGGGAAGCTTCTTAATTCGCTTAAATAATTCCATCTGTTGCAAAGTACCAATGTTGGTGAAGAACAAATTTGGACGTTGAAAGTTTGCTACATTGCTACTGTAATCCATATTTAAACTATCCTTAAAATTCTTCAAAAGTAATTTTGATTGTTCTGTAAACGTTACACTTGATAGACTTCTACAAATAATTGAATTACGTAAGACCAGTGGCGTGCACAGAGATTTTAGGCAGGATAGACAGAAATTTTTAAAAGCTACTTTAATATAACAAAAAATGCTTCATGTTGATTTTAGTTCGTCGTTATGATGAGTAAATAATGAACCCTATACCGATTAACCAACAAAATTTTAAAGTGTGAATTTTCTGGATTTTTTATTTGCCAATCGATGGAAAATCGTTCGTAGAGGTATGTGAAAGAAACCGTTTCGATTGTGACAAAATAGTTTAGCGGTAATAAATTAATTAATTAATTAGTCATTGATATAGTAAAATGTGAATAAAATATGGTTCAACGCAACATACAATAACAAAAATGCGGGAAAATTTAGGAAACGGTTGGTTAAATGTAAAATTAAAAAAAAAGCTAAGGAAAACTAAACAGAACCTCCCCACTTCAATAAAAAAAAAGGAAAAAAAAAGGCAACTCAGAAATAAATTTTTTTCCTCAAATTATATTTTCCCAAAATTTTACAAAATAACAAAAATCGAAATATAATTAAATAGGCTTTTCTCCAAAGTTTTTTCATTGCTTATGAAAATCTACTTTTTACACAAAAAATATTTGGAAAAATATAAGACGAAGTAGAATATCAAGTGTTTTTTGAAATTCGGAAAATATTTTTCTTTGACTTTGTTTTAGTTTTAGTTTTAACCAACCGTTTCCTAAATTTTTCCGCATTATTGTTATTGTATGTTGCTTTAAACCTTATTTTCTTAACATTTTACTATATCAATGACTAATTAATTAATTTATCTTATGTATTTAGTTACTGCTAAACTATTTTGTCACAAACGAGACAGTTTCTTTCACAAATCTCTACGAACGATTTCCCAACGATTGGCAAAAAAAAATTTCGGAAAATTCACACTTTAAAATTTTGTTGGCTAATCGGTATAGGGTAAATAATAATGTTGATATTTTTAACCACAAATATCCATAGATAAACTCATTTTGTAAACTTTATTAAAGAAATATAATTTTATCGTCAGGGTTAAATAATACAGAAAATAGATAATAGGGTAGGCACTGTCTTTTTGTCTATATGTAATGCACGCCACTGCGTAAGACCATTATTACTGTAAAGCAATAATTAAAGAATTAAGCAAATTTATTCTAATGTTTTTATCTATTTTTGTTTCAGGTAAGTTCTTTTAAAATTCTGATATCTCATTTCCAGCTCGTAAGTACACCATTTTATTATCAACAAATACATAACAATTAGATTAACGGAATATTAACATTTACAACTATTTGAATCCAAATACCTTCGGTTTTTCCTTAATACCGTCCTAGAACTTTAGAAATGCATACTTTCCCAGTAGCTAGAACTGCTGTGAAATCTCATATCTGATTTTTTTCAAATTGGTCAGCTTTTAAACAAACAAAACCAAAAAACCTCATTATAATGAATTTTCCAATTAGTACCATTGAATTTTTCGAGAAACTAATATTTCAATGTGAAATTCAAACAATTATATTGACTTAACTAACCATAACATTGAAATTTACATATTGTTCAACAACCATTATTGATTTATCTCAAAATTTTAATTAATTCAACCTGAAGAAACAATAAACAAATATACCCACATCCATTAACTATGTAATTAGTGACAAATGTATTGATCACGACCAAGCTACAGATTCAGGTTTTCAGGTTAACTATAAACATCAAAATAATTTTTATAAAATCACAAATTATTTTTTTAAATAATAAGACAATTCAGGTTGTTTAAGAACGGTTTTTTTTTTTTATTATTCAATTAGCTACGTTTCGTTACGTATCGTAACTTCATCAGGCTTCTATAAAAGATTAAAATAATTACAAAAGTGTTCAATCATACATAAATTTCAAAATTATAATAATATACATATAATATAGATAATATAAAATATTTGTAATTAAAAAATAATATTATTTATAATTTGTATAGTTAAATAATAATAATATAATATAATATTATTTAATTACAAATATTTAATGTTATCTATATTATATGTATATTATTATAATTTTGAAATTTATGTATGATTGAACACTTTTGTAATTATTTTAATCTTTTATAGAAGCCTGATGAAGTTACGATACGTAACGAAACGTAGCTAATTGAATAATAAAAATATTAAATAAAAAAAACCGTTCTTAAACAACCTGAATAGTCTTATTATTTAAAAAAATAATTTGTGATTTTATAAAAATTATTTTGATGTTTATAGTTAACCTGAAAACCTGAATCTGTAGCTTGAGATTGTAACCTGAGATCTGAATTTTGTCATCTATCACAAATTATATTTATAATAAACTAACAGAATAATACTTTAGTTGGACAACAAAATAAATGTAGCTGAATATTGTAAAATCATTTTTCAAACTAAAGACAATTAAAGAATAAAAAACATAGCCAATTTTTTATATCCTCGAAAAAAAATCATATGAAGGTATCCTTAAAATGATGACAATTTGATCGAAAAGCATGAACGTACAAAATAATGAGATACAAAAAAAAACGATGCAGGAATAAATTCTCCTTTTATATAACGAAGCTTTTTGTCGTAAATAGATGTACCGTTCTTGAAAAAAGCCATTAAGCAGTCTTTTGTAAATTCTATTAAGCCTCACAACTCTATTTTGCTTGAAAACAATGGTAAATATTTTCAATACTACGTAATTAGATATATATGTGTTCTATAAAGCAAACAAATAATGTGCTTTTTTATTTTATTTTTATGAGACTAAATTTTATTTTATTTTAAATTGTCTTTTTATATTACTATCTGATGATGTCAGAATTCTAAATTTCTCAATTGGGTGTATTTATTGCTTTTTAATTGGGTTTTAAAGCTTTTGAAAAAGGAAACAAATTTAATTTCGATTAAAGACTTGAGAAGTGTAGAAAAAGTTACCATTATATGCTAAATTGTTAAATTAGTTATTAAAATTGACTGTAAATTCTTAAAAAAATATAAAGAATAAACATCTTTGGACAAATTTTTTCCTTCAAATTTCGAATGTCAACAAAACTTTCTATTAACTAAAGCCGTTGAAACTGTAAATATAATTTATTATTCCCTTAATTGTTATATTCTCATGATAAAACTTAAAACTGGTTTAACATTGATAGATATTTTATTTATTTCCGAGTCACAATTATAAATTAATGAATAATAATATATGTCCTATGACTCAATTTATTTTTTACAACGCGTTTCAACAGTTCCTGGCTGTCATCATCAGGTAATGATTATTTTTTCCGTTGTAAGCAAATTTCATATAGGTGGTTTGTTTTTTATAGTTTGTCGTTAAGGATGTTATTTGGATCTATTTGAGGGCTTTGTATATTTCACATTCTTCCAGGGTGTTCATATGTGATACTTTCTTGCAAATATGTAGTGGCTTAAAGTTTGTTTCGAAATTTAAGCATTGATAGTGTATACAATATATAGAATATATTGTGGTCCAATTTATGTAGTATAATTTAATATATTAATATATAAAAATCATACCATAAACATAAATTTGAACAGAAGTTCAAACAAAAATATTGGTGACGTATTGCCCAGATACGTATTTCGATTACCAAGCAATCTTCCTCAGAGGTCATCAAGTAGTTTGGATCATTCCGTACTTGCTTCGTGATGATTCACTACTTGATGACCACTGAGGAAGATTGCTTGGCAATCGAAATACGTATCTGGGCAATACGTCACGAAAATTTTTGTTTGAACTTCTGTTCAAATTTATGTTTATGGTATGATTTTTATATATTATTATATTAAATTATGCTACATAAATTGGACCGCAATATATTCTATATATTGTATACACAGTATAACTGTTCAAAGTCAGCAAAAATATCTTATTTTGATGAAGCATTGATGGTTTTCGTCATAAAGATGTTTGGTAATAGTTATTTTCGATACATATGCGTAAAGTGAGGTTTTCTAGTAGGATGAAATTGATGCACGAGCTGAAGGGACTGATCGTACACAACGAGATCGAGTGCGCTGTGTACTCCCACGAGGCCGCCAGGCGAGGGGTAGGCGCACGAGATCAAGTTGTGTATGATCAGTTCCTTTAGCAAATGTCTCAATTTCGTCTTACTAGGTACCTCACTTTAAGCATAAGTATCGAACAAAATTTTTGTAACGACTGCTTCTAAAGTTCAACAGAAACAGATTGAAAAATTAATTATTGTTATTTATATATGAAAAATTTCAACTCTATAGTAAGAATAATTTATAGAAAAATTATGAATAAAAACAACATTTTAGTTTAAACTACAGTCTAAATAATTACCTATATTAATTATTTCTTATCAAAGTTTATTTAGGTATCATTTTATTTTACTTTTGCGCACTGTTATTTATTTTTGCGCACGATTTCTCTACTTTCACGTACGCTTGCCACCATGATGAGAAAACGGCTTTTTACCCCCGCCACACAACGCACGAAAGTTCAACTTTAGAAGCAGTCGTTACAAAAAAGAAGTTATTGTTGAAGTAGGTTTCTTGGGTTTATGTTCCTTATATCATGTTCCGAAAGATCTACCAGTTTGGCCAATGTTAAATTTTTCACAGGAACCTTTAATTTTATATTTTTCGGTTTTATTTTTCGTTGTATATGGTTATTCTCCAATGGCTTAAAAATTTTCATCATATTGTTATTTATTTCTGGGGGTCTTGTTTTGGAAGTGTTCTGATATTGATTCTAGTTTTAGTATATCTTGTAATATAGTGTTATTTTGAAATTTTGGTAAATTGAATTCTAGACCTTTGTTGTATACAAACAACAATATGATGAAAATTCTTAAACCATTGGAGAACAACCAAATACAACGAAAAATAAAACCGGAATATATAAAACTAAATGTGGTTCCTGTGAAAAATTCTATATTACCCAAACTGGTAGATCTTTCGGAACATGATATAAGGAACATACACCCAAGAAATCTATTTTAATAACAACTTCACATTTTATAATATACCTTTGTAACGAAAATCATCAAACCTTAAATTTCGAAACATACTTTAAGCCACTACATATTTGCAAGAAAAGATCACATATGAACACCTTAAAAGAATATAAAATATACCCAGTACACAAACTAGATCCAAATAACATAATTATTTAATTATTTAAATATAATAATAATTATTATTATTATTTAAATTATAATTATTTAAAATCATTACCTGATGATGACAGCAAGGAAATGTTGAAACGCGTCGTAATAAAGAAGAAATTGAGTCATAGGACGTTTATTATTATTCATTAATTTTAAATTGGTAATAGTAACAGTACTTGTTTACTATACAATAGGTACTTCTAGAATCGTCTGATGCCAACAAATTTAAAATGTAATCATACACTTTTTACGTATATTTGAACGTTTTCTTCGTTCTTATAGTTAATAACGTAAGCTTCTTACAATAATTAAATAAGCTCTTTATTTCAAACATAGCCAACTAAACACAAATATCGAATAACTTCTTGCCAAAACTAAGCTAATGGAACATTTACCAATCCTCTTAGAATAAAAGGCGTTTTTGTACACAAATAAGGAGTCTACAAAATATAAAAGCACGAAAAAAAAGTTGATAAAAAGTATTTTTACTCGTTACTTTATAAAGAAAGTTGACAGTTTTGTCAAAATGTCGCGACTATTATCATTTTAGGGAAATTATGGGTAGATACGATAACTTTTTGATGTGGGACATTTTTGTAGGTGTAAGATTGTGTGAATATTTTAACGAGGATAAAAATCTCAACAAAATCCTCGTAAAAATGTTGTAATGAGGAACGCTAAAAAGGTGTTTTTACGTTGAATCTTATCCCTATCGTTAATACTTTGCCCTATATATTGTTAAGCCTCTGATAAGTTTTAACAACCGATTTCAGAAACTTTGGCTTAAAAAAGTTTAGTGTTGTGTAAAAACTTTTATTTTCCTTTTTTTTTTCTAAAGTCTAAATGGTCAAATTTAATATTTGAAGGCTTTTTTAATTTGAAAAGATTTTTTCTTCTTAAGATTTTCCAGAATGTTTACAAAGAATATGTGAAGTAGGTATTTCAAGTAATAGAGCAACATTTGATAGAAATCGAAATAGTATTGTAATTCTTCTGTTTAAAAATATTTTCATTTGTATTTTTTTATTAAAACTACCAGTAACTGTTTGGAGAGTGATCATAATTCAGTATGGTTACTTTGAAATTGGTAGTTAAGGGATCAAATTTTTGGGATAAATTATGTAATTCGTTCAATAGTACTCATCTTATGAATTTTATATACTCTAGAATCATTTAAGATTTCAGTACTAACAAAACGACGGTAAATAGTAACTAAATTTACTTCTTTTAAGCAGGCAAACTAAAACGAAATTTAAATAAGAGCTTTCATTGTTTTATTGTTGGTATTTTTAAATCGATATATATAATAGATAGCGACATTTATCTTTCAGATAAAGTTTTATCCATCCTTGGAATAAATGCATATTTCTACCTTACAAAGTAATATGTGTACGACAAAATGATTCTATGATAGTTGCCCACTAGAAAATTCCTCATACAGAAATTAACGCACAATGATATATCCACACAAGGAAATTAACCCACAGAAAAAAATATTAATTTATCTTTTAGTTATTTAATTGCTACTTATAATAAGTATCCTAATACACTACTAACGTAATAAAGAAAAATAGCTTGTTTTTTGAAAAGTTTTAATTTTTTTAAAAGAAAGGGCTTTTTAGTGGCGTTAATATATATATATAGCGACTTTTGAGTTTCTACTTTGTCTTTAATTTAGTTTGCGCCTTATTGATAATTCAATTTTAATATCGTATAAAATTGTTATATTCACAATACTTATGCATTAGTAATAATAATTTTTTTTCCTGTTGGTTAATTTCTATGTGAAGATATATCATTGTGCGTTCATTTCTGTTTGAGAAATTTTTATGTGAGTAAATTTCTATATGGGCAACTTTCTGTAACCAAATTTCGTATGAGAATTTTTCCGTTTTGGAATTTTTAGAATTTTAGACGTTTGAGAGTATTTTTGATTATAAAATTTCACCTTAACCCTGAAATATGCATTTAACCAAAATAAAGGCTTAAATCTAAATAACGGAGTTCCAATTCCTGAAAACAGGGCATAAATGGATAGAAATATCTTTGTTTTTCTGTTTAAATTTTGAGAAACTTTTTTCATCCTCAAAAACCAATAGATATCAATCGCTGGTTGATAGATCAGTTAGTTCAAACCAATAGATCAAATGATGATTAAAACCATCATTTACCATTATAACTAATGATGGATAATTAAAAGATGATAAAAATAAAAAAATAAAAAATTACATTCTTTTTCCAAGGATAGGCAAAACGTGATAATATTTGGGAAGCAAATCTTTAAAGAAAATCGTAGTTTTATACAAAATATTTTGACAATTTTTTTCTGTAAGTAAGGTATAAAGTGACCTGTTTAGCCGGGATCTAGGGATTGAAGTTTTTATTACATATTGAGGTTTTTTTCCTTGTTTTCCATTAAAAAGGGTTAAAATTACAGTTTTCTTATTTATTTTCACAGGAAAGTATGAAAAAATTGGGATGTTTGTAAAGAAACATTCCGTAACTTGATCTAACCATATATTGTCATAATTTTATGGTCTATTGAGTCAAAAAGTTCCAAATATAGAGAATAATATCGATATATTCTAAAAAATTAAAAATTTTAGCTATAAAGTATGAAAATTCCCAGGGAAGATTAATTAACAGATTAATACTCAAGTGTAGGGTAAATGCTTTTAATAATTTTTTGGTGAATATTTGGGGTGAAAGAATATAAAAATTTCCAAAAAGGAACAATTCAATTAAGCTAACAGTTGTAAAATCTCTTTCTTGTTAAACACTGAGCTTGATTTATTATTATTTATAATATGAATTATGGCTTTAATTTTGAAACAGCAATTTCTGTTGCGGTCAGACTTTATCTGTTACATCTCGACAACTAACTTAGAAAACTCAATATATCATTCTCAAAAACAAATTTCTGCATTTGAGTGTTAAATGATAACTCTATTCTTGTACGCCATCATTTAGAAATTCAATTTGCAAGTAGACAATGAAGTTGTTAACGGATAGAGCAGCCAGGGAGCACGCTTTTAAATTAGAACGACTAGATAGCGATCAAATCCATTTTACAATATGTACGTACGAAATTGATACGTTTCAAACTAGAAAACAAATTTCCAAAATAATATTTCAAACACATGGCTGTAACGCTGATAAAAAATAAATTGAACGACTTACATTTCATTCACATGCAAATTGTAACTTGAGTAATGCGCGCATTCCATTTAGGGAAAAAAATCCGGAACACAAAGCTTGATCTAGGATTTTATTTATACTTTTTTTTTCTTTTTTATTTAAAATAATAATAAATGGAGTCATACACTTTCATTGTACTGAAGGGAGAAATGAACTTTTTTTGAATTGTATATTTGTATGTACATACCGAGTTCTGTTATCATTTGAATTTGTAATGTTTTCATCAACGAGATTCGAAGCTATATCCTTCTATGTAAATCTGTGGCAATTCATACACATGTGCAAAAAGGATGGAAGAAGGACTCGCCGTGACAAAATAATAATATGCACATTCATTGTCCGCGCGTTTTTATCCCTATTATTACATTTTTTTTGAGATGAGAGTAATCCTATCTATAGTGAAAATAGAGGAGTGACACGGAAGCGTTACAAAGCAAAAAAAAATCAATGACATTTCACATTCATTTATATTGTAGTTAATCAATGAATATTTATAGCACGTTTTACATTCCTTTTGTATGTCTAAATTTCGATTTTCTATTCCCGTCCTACATCGTACAAATGTTAACGTTAAAATGTCTGATATGAACACGAACGATACGTCACAGGAACCACCACACCAATCCCATTCAGCAAACAGAAAATGTTATTGTTGTTGGTGTTATCGTTTTTATTTATTTGACTTCATTTTACGTTTTTTTTTTCTCTCATATACATACGAGCACTCACGTAGACGATATCGTCAAATTTTATGTACATAATATGAATTTATACGAGTGATTTACCCTTTGAATTGGAATAGCAAAGAGATTCCTTATAACTGAAGACAAAAAAAAGCAAACTAAATATGAAATTGCGTCACACAAATGTGTTTATCGGCACAAGAAACGAACTGCACTTAACTTTACGTTTGATTTTCATCAAATATTTACTAGCGACTTTAAAAAATAATCTTTGATGTTTATCAATAAAATTACAAGAGTTATTAATGAACGACCGCTATATAAAGGCCTCCTAAACTTATTTTGTTTCCCCTGAAAAATTTGGAACTATCCTCTATTTTCAAATCTAGAATCTTTTACAATATTCCTAATTTGTGGCCACATAAAAGATTCTCCCTATAGTTATTACTTCCTTGAGTCCGTGGAATGTATTTTTTAAGTACTTGACCAGATCTTCTAGATCCAAAGTTTTGACTTCGAGAGCGCTTAAAAACAGGAAAAATAGAATAATTGTAACAGGGATAAGAATGAACTTAAAGCGAAAATTTGGCAAAAAAGGTGTTTAAACTTTAAAGAATATTTACAAATCAGTGTAGGTAATTAACAAATTCAGGTATACAAACTGATGAATACGGTTGTCGTGCTAAAAGTAATCTTAAAAGTAATTTTCGTATTTAGTGTGTAAAAATACACAAAAATTAGCAAGTATTGAGCCCGAAATATTATCACTGTTGTATAGTGTTATTAGTTTACATTAGGGTGTCCGTTATTTCCCAAATTGATTTTTTTACAGCGACCGCCCCCTGAAAAAAAATATCCAATACAATTAAGCTCTTAATTTCTTGATTAAACGGTGTCGGAATCATATTACTTTTACCATTTAAATAACATGGGATTATTTAACTTTTTACTTTTTACTTTTTACTTTTAATTTTTTTTCTCAGAAAAAATTGATGAAAAGATTTCAGATCTAATTATTCTGACATTAAACTTAACGCTCTACAAAAAAGGTCTCTTATAAATTTTCGATTAAATCACTCCATTAAAAGTTATTCAACATTTAACTTATGTCTATGTTGACTACAAGTTCTAAGAAATTTCTCATAGATGGCATTAGGTGAAATGGTAAAAATTCGAATTTTAATTGAACTTTTGTCCATCGTCTCATTAATTAGTATGAAATTCACTTCGTAGGTACAAAATATTGATTAAAGTATGAAAATTTATCCTGGATAAATTGAATTTCACGACTATAAGGAATTCAGATCTTATGTCACCTGTTTTAATTGTCAAAAAATAATTTTTTTGTTTAACTTTTCGTTCAAGCCATAAAATTAACACAAATAATCACTGGCGCTCTAATGATAATAATTTGTATCTTCTCTTTCAATGATTTTGTAGTTAAAAAAAGTAAAAATGAGCAAAAAGTTGAAAATATTGCAAGATATATTAGGCACAAGTTAAATGTTGAATAACTTTTAATGAAGTGATTTAACCGAAAATTCATAAGAGACCTTTTTTGTAGAGCATTAAATTTTACGTTAGAATAATTTAACCTTAAATCTTTTTATCCATTTGATTCTGAAAAAAAAAATAAAAGTAAAAAGTCAAATAATCCCATGTTATTTAAATGTTAAAAGTAACATGAATCCGGCACGGTTTAATCAAGAAATTAAGAGCTTAATTGTATTGGATAATTTTTTGTATATCTTAAACTAAAAATTCAGGGGGCGATCGCTGTAAAAAAATCAATTTGGGAAATAACGGACATCCTAGTGTACATAGTATTTAGATCCGAATAAGGAAATTTGAGTTAAAATAATATTATTTTTTTGCATTAATAACTACATGTTACCAAGTAAAACTTACCAATTATTTGTGAATTTTCTAAACCTTCTTAAAACCTCAATACACTTCTGGAAATAGTTATGAAATGGGCAATCCTTGACCCAATTATTATTTTTTAATTTTAAGTTGGTTAAGTTTAAAAAATAAGAGTTTGTTATTTTACGATAAATTAAATAAGGACTCAGTTTATGGAATCAGGGTTTCCAATTTTCAGCAAAATAAAAAGTTCTTTCATTTTCTTTGATTTTTCAAAACAAAATTAGCGTTTTACATACCTATTATATAAAGAAAAAAAATATCACGGCTAAAAATCTTGATCAATTTTGGTTCAAAAGATTTTACAATCTTCAAAAAATGTAAAACAAAATGAAACAATTTTATGATGTTTCACATAGAGTATATTATATTTAATGAGACTTATTATTTAACGTTAAGATTGATAATTAAGAATGATTATTTACGATGACGTCATCATATTCTGCAATCTAAGTAATAGTTAAATTAAGAAAAATTAAAAAAACTTCCTGAATTTTCCCTTGACTCTATGTAATTCCTGAACTTCCCTAGTTTCTTAAACTTAGGCTCATGAACTTCCTAAAAATTTACTAAGGTAGACTTACGGAACATACAGAATTAATAACTGACCTTCAAATTACAATGTTTTAAAATTATTTTCCAAAATTCCCTATAAAATGTTTACATGGATATTGGTAGTTAATTCAAATCCCAAAATGGTATTTTTCTATCAATATTCACTTTATAATTAGACATAATTTTAATATTACTATCAGTTAATTATTTAATTTATCTAAAAATTTATTAATTTTTTTCTAAGAACACAAAAGTAATTTTAATTTTTAACTTTCTATTTATTTATTTTTTTAAATCGAACCCTTTAATTACAATTAATTCATTAATTACCCATTTAATTCATGTATCGATTGGTCCCAAATGACATCAGTAGATATACATATCGTTCCAATGGTGCGTATCATTCTTATTCTTATATTTGAAAATGATATTTAATTTGGGAGTGGCTTTGATAAATTTCAAATATTTCAACAATCAAAACAAATGAACATCTATAAATAACACAATCTCATTGGCTAATGGCCTCTTCATTTGGAGTGGGTGTGCTGTTATCAGATAATAGTGCATTGCTTAAGGCATCGTATTAAATTGCCACGAAAAATAATTTTCTGACATATTAAAAAAAGGGAAAATGAGATTAAAATTCAATATTTGTAAAACTATTTTTTTCTTTTTATTTATGTAAATAATTAGGTACTTATTCTAGTTAAGCTTTAGCAATTGACATTGGTTTTATTAATTTATTTCACTTTGTAGTAATACTTCAAGAATTCTTAAAAAAAAAGAGTATTATGATGGTTCTTCCATAAGAAAAAAAAAACTTTCCAAAAAATATTATTTTTAAATGGATTTTTTAACTTGGATTATATAAGGTACCTACATGTAAATTGTTTATACAAAAAACTATTACCGATCCCTACTTCATCATGTTAAAATTTTAGATCAATCGTTAAGTGAATTCCAAGAAAACTTTTTGTTTACTTTTTATTTCTTTTTTCTTTATAATTTCCAGGATCTAAATAAAACATATTTCCAAAGACATCTCACCAAGCTTATACCACACTATACTAATACTATCCCTAGGCTCTTTATTGTGGAATTATTGAAACATTTTTGTCTGTATTTATTCATTTTCACCTACATAAAAATAAACTGGTTAAAGAAAGACAATTTTTTTACAATACTTATAAACGAAAAGTTAAAAATTTTGATAAACTAATTCATGTGAGAGTTATTCATTATGAGAGCTTACATATTCAAACCATTACAACTCACTTTATTCATGAGTGGTTTCGAAAACCGTACAATTAAATATTAAATAACTCGTAACTTCATTCTACAGAAGTTTATATGAAGAAAAGAATTTTAGTGTGGAGTTTATAAAATATAGTTTTGTATGATGTAGAGAGATATCATCATTTTGAGTCACAGAATAAAACATTCCAAAACAATCAAATCCTGAAAGCTTTATGTATTCAGTTGAATTCACTGAATTCACTTAAATATATTAAATTTGGTAGTTTTGATTACATTTAGCTTAAACCATTATATGCATTTTGTGTAAAGTGGAGTAAACTTAGATAATTATCATGAAATTGATTGGAAAACTCCTATTTTCATGATTTGGATGCTTGAAGTATTTTTGAAATGGATTGTTTTTTTTTCTTCTTACAACCTTTGTAATAAATTTCGTGCTGATATTTTTAAAATTATGACCGAAATGGTTATAGAATTGTAGCAACATTTTTTTTTATATTTAGCAAATACGCCAAAATTGTAAAGAGTAGTGAAAGGATAGAAATTATTTTTAAAACCAGAAACAGTACTAAACAGTACAAGAAAATCAAAATCACCAAAATTAGTATGAGTGTCTGCCCACAAAGAGGGTCACAAGAGGATTGGCAAATTAATTAAAAAGAAACATGTTTAAACCTTCATTCGTCATTTTAAAATCGGAGATAACATCAATATATGTACAAAATAATGAAGAGTAGGTATATGTATACCAAAAAAAGAGAAACTAATTCATCAAGCATCTAATATATCATATATCGTATGATGGCTTAAATATTATGGTTCACTTCATACTATAGTACAGAAAGGATAAAAATATTTACCAGGATAAGATCGGAACGTCATTGTAGCCCATTCAAACCGCTACATTGTACTATAACAGAAAGGTAGGCCAGCTTAACAATGTGCTGAGGAGCCAAATGAAGAAAAAAACAAATATTTGGTTTAAAAAATTACCTCCTGGAGAAAACAGGAATATTTCCAGCAAGCATCCAGTCCCTGACAAATAGCGAACTTAGGAGTTAATTGGCCAAAATAACAAAATAATTTCGAGGGACACAACTAGTAAAAAATAAAAACGTGTTCCAAAATATTAAAGTATGTTTAAAAACTTTTGAGAAGGTTCAATGTTCTTATAGGTATGAATCTTAATATGTAAAATAAAATGTATATTAAAACAAATGCACTTTGTTATAACCAAGTATAGGTATGAGTATTTGCTTATATCCATATTAATAACAAAAATTGTGGCAATATTACCGATAGAAATATAATAAAAGCAGGATATCTAAAACTTAGTATGTTGAAGATCGAGAAATGCATAAGACTAATCCATCTTACACAAAAATATGCAATGAATTTATATTACAAACTAAAATTTAATCATGAAAATGGAATACTTCAATCATTTTTTTAGGAGAGCCTGAAACTTTAGATGAGCTTAATTAACATTTGAGAAAATTAATTTTAATATTCTAAAATTTGAAAACTAACCTTGAACGATTCTTAGAAATCATTTCAGATTCTTTTAAAGTACAAATATTACCACAAAAAAAAAAGAAAAGAACCATGAAAATTTACTTCGTAAAGGGGAAAAATTGCCAACATTATATGGGAAATAAAATACTTAGCAATAAATTGTTTGAAATTGGGATTCAAAACACTAAGATGATGTGTTCCATTTGGAAGTACTACTACATGTTCTTCTTTTTTTTTAAATTTATTTACAGTCGTATCAACTTCTGAGATTATTAGCGAGTATAGGACATAGTGTGAAACTATGCCCACTACAATATATAATACATATACATTTAGCGTTGTAAATCTAATATTAATAACTTAAGTAATTCTTATACCAATAATAATATACGAATATTTGTATAATAGTTATATAAATAGAATGGAAGTTGTTTTTACATGTTCTTTATACATTCCGATTTGTAGGACTTTTAAAACTGGCAATATTAACTGAAAATTTCAATATTATAATTGTATCCAATAATTACATTGTGCTCAAAAATTAAGAAATTTTAGAACACAAATTTTACTTATAAACTTTGAGTTTGTATCTTTTTGTCTTTAAGCAACAGTCTAAAATGAAACACATTATTAATAGATAATAATATATATATGTAAATATATATAAATGTGTTAGACATTAATGTTCAACACTATTAACATTTAGCTCAACTACCAATTCTGTAAAGTGATGAAGGATACAACTTTCTCAACACCACTTAGTGTTAACGAAATTGCAATTGTTTAGGCTACAAATTCTGTCTGTATAATATAAAAATATACAATTTAAAACGATAAAAATTTGAAAAAAAATAAAAAATATCGTAATCTAATGAAAAATGAAAACAATAGTAGAAAGATAAGCTGAATAATAAAACATTCCATAAAGCTCAATTATACCTCTCGACATGACCTCTTGATATTTTCGCATCGTGAGAATCATTCTTTCCCCCCCAAAAAAAAAACATTCTCTATAAAAAATTCATGAAAATAAGGTTTTATGTTTGCCAAACTGTGTGTTCAATTCCGTTTTTTTTTTGTTGGTGTTTTAATTTAAACACTAATCATCGAATTTATTTCCAGCTTTCCTATTCGTTGAACACGGTTGCAAATACATATATATATATATATATATATATATATATATATATAGTTTGTGCAAGCTGTGCTTTTTGATTTGACATGTTGCAATGAAATCTAAACGTGAAAGACAGATTTGTTATTGTGTGTAATTGGAAATCTAATTACTTTGTGAAACAATCATTTCATTCATTTTAAAATTTACAAATATATAGAATTGGAGAAGTATACTTATAGAGAAATTATTGTGGAATTGTTCATTTGTACAAGTTCACATATAAAATCAAATGAAATTTATTGGGTTAAATTATTCTCTATTTAAAAATTTTGGCCCCCACACACGATTTGTTTTTTAATTTAGTACTATTAAAATCAATTTTTCCCATAGAAAATTTTTCGTAGAATTTATAAGAAAAGAATCTTCAAAAAATATAAAAAAAGATTACACTTTAGAACCAAGGTTTTAGATAATAAGTTAAATATACATCAGTGTGCATTAGGGTGTCCCAAGATACAAAGGCAAAAATTTTTTTTTTCAATTTTTGATGCGCATATCTTTATTTTTTTTCTATTTGACCCAAATAACTAAAATATTAATTATTATCCCTATCGAAGAACGATAACCCGTGCCGGCTTGATCTCAAACTTTTAATATAAAAATTAATGTAGAATTCATACAGTAATATAAGATCTTTGTTTATTTAGTAAATAAAATACTGCTTTGTCTGTTTCCTATATTAATTAAGTATTTATTATTAAAATGACATTATGCAGTAGTTTTTCTTTTCAACGTTGACTTTTTCCAGTTAGAATATAGCTTGATTAAAACAAATTCATCGATGATATTTTCTAAAACTAAAAATGAGCGTACCCTTATTACATATCTTGGTAATAAATTCAATTTATATTATTACAGGCTAGACTAACCGTTAAATAAGTCACTAAGTTCTTCTTTTGGTTTTAGGTATACATCATCCATTTACAAGACTAAAATCTATTAAGTACCATAAAAAGCTTCTGTAAAACTGATTTTGAGATTCATTTGTATATTTTTTTTGTAAGCCTTATGGTCTTTAAAAAGTATCAAAAATCACCAGGTAAGATTCTTTTAAAGCTATATTGCATTACAGCCAAGGTTTAGCGTTGGAGGTCAATAGTTAATGCCAGTAAATAAATTCTCAATAGTTATCTTTAGTGATTTCTTTTGTTAACTCAATTCGGTAAAATTCTAAAATTTTGTTTATTTCTGATACATTGAGGCATGAAAACTTTTCTGTACTATTCTGTATTTTCTTAAATTCAATATTTTTCCAATTTTCACGAACATTTTTTAACAATTGAATGTCAAGACATTTCAATTGTCTGGCTAATTTTTTTTTCAAACACGCCTTTGAATACTAATTCGTAAACGCATGGGCAGCAAGTAAAAGGGAATATTTCTTTACTTAGTTTCTGCTCAAGAAGCACAGAAGTCCCATTAATACAACCTGTATGTGAAAAAGTAGTGTCATAACAAAGAATTTACACTTTATTTTCAAGATTCCAGTCAATAATGGCGTTCCAAACTGTCTGTTCTCCTTCCCGAAGAGTTGTCCAATTTTGGTACAACCATAAGTTGTTTTTACTGTTATAAAAAATAATTATCAGTAAACGCTCTTCTCTTGATTTTCATGTATTTATAGCCAGGAAAAGTTACCATCCCAGTGGTCAGTTACAGTATCAGGTACTCATTTTGGGAATCAACTTTTATAACTTCCTGTACTTTTTTCGCTTTTCCATACGAATTCTTTGAATGGAGGAATTACTTATGAGAAGTACATCATTGTGAAGTCCCAGTGCCTTAATAGTTACTTCAGTAGTAAACTTCAGTAGTTTTTTGTAAATTTCTCTAAGTTTAGTATATGATAGTTAGTTTTTTTACATAGCTAGGTAAAGATTTAATCGGTTTATGTGCTTTTTCTCAATAAATAATGCATTTGCGAACAGATTTGCATATTCATTAACTCATAAATTCACTTCTCGAATGTTATAGAACAGAATTACCTGAATCTGTCCCTTCTAAGGAAATTTGGAACCGGTTATTTGATGATTTACGTTTCCTATTAAAAATATTTCCATTTTTTACGGCGTTATTTCACCGACATGTTGACTAAATGGAAAAAAATATTTTTACTTATTAAACAAATAAGCTATAAAAAGCACATCCTACGTTAACTCCTGCGTGCCTTCGTATGTAAGTATTGGTATGTTTCGATGCAACTCAGCACGGGTTGCAGTGGTCTAGGTGCATGAAAATTTATTTTCAATAGTTTTAACAACAATCAAATAAATAATTTGGGGGTATGCGTTGAAAAAAAGGGAGTTTTGTTTTTTTGTGACACCCTAATATACATATTTTTGTACATAAATAAACAAAAAAAAAACATCCGATTTTAGACTTTCTGGGATTAAATATGTTTTGCCTGTTGGTAATTAATTATTTTCATCTTAAAATTCTGTGGAAAAAAAGCATTTCAAACCACTATTTTAACATTTACAGTTATTTTACATGTTTTATGTATTTTAAAAGACATAACGCAAACACAATTCGTGGAAAAAAAAATATTCAAAATTATTTAAAATTAGCATATCTCCATACATTTCATCTGAAATATCCCACACAATTTGTAATAAAGTGTCTCATGCTCAACGTTCAAGAACACTCGCCACAAAAATGAGCTTTTAGTTATAAGTTTCGTTTATTTTCTTCATATTATTTATCTCATTGCTACCAACTGAATAAATTTCAAAAAAAAAAACGAGAAAAGTAAGTGGAAACGGAATGATTTGTTTGTTTATTATTCAAATAGCGATAGGAAGAGTGTGGATGATGAGTTGTTTTTTGACTAAAAGCACGAAAATCATTACTGTTTTTCTCCCCATCCACGAATTTATTTGTTTTTCTCTACTCAATTCATATGATAAAAATCTATGATAAATCCGACATGAACGAAAAAAACGGGAAAGATAAAAAAAGTTTCTCTACGGATATTTAATGATGTCATCTAGTTTCCGGTTAAGCTTCGATTGTTCCATTAATGAATTGCTCGTTAGTTAGTGATAAAATCAAAAGAAATATTTTCAATGAACTTGTTTTTTGACAGTTTTAAAAAATTGAATAACTGGCCGGAAAATTTTAGTTTGCATTTAATGGGAACCATATTTCTCTGAAACGGTGGAAGACAGGAATTTACAATGGTAGCTACCTTCATTGTTAATAATAGACACTCACGTTACACGTATGTAAGGTGTGTGTATGAAGCGTTGACATCTGTACACAATGGCCGACTGACGTATACTACGTTTAACCGTCATTTGTCTTTTCTTTTGTCGTCATGACAACGAGAAATTATATTTTCGTGGCGCGTGTGTTGTTGATGAATACCATTCGCTTGGAACCATTGTTACCGGTGAGCTTTTGACATTGACTAACTTTAAGTTTCCCTCATTAGATACCGCCGGAAAGTGTAATACTTAACCAAGTATTACATTAGCGCTGGTTTACATTTCTATTATGAAAAAGTTTGATAGCTCCACTTCATAATAACAACTCCTCTTAGTTGGAGAATGAGATGAGTGTTATGTGGCTTATCCACTTCAGTAATAACAAAATTGAAACTTTATGTTTATGGTGATCAACAAACAAAACTTTCTTGAAAGCTTGATCAATCTTATTATGGCAAGCTTGTATGCATTTCAAATTGACTTAAAATACCACAAATAAGATTAATTAAGTGCATATTAGCTTACAATAAAAACAATCTCATATCCTTTTTATTTTTACCATCAAAAAAGTGATGGAAATTTTTTTTATAAAATGGTTCAGTTTTGGCTTTTCTAACATTGCCCTAATTACTTCAAAATAAATTGAAGCGAATTAAAAACGCATAAACGATACAAAATTAGATGCAAATATGCCTATTGAACATTGAAACTATTCTTGTTGCTCTCACCCATGGTGTGGTAAATAATTAATAATGTTCTTGGGAACTTGGACTCAAATAATAAGACGTTAAATTTTCAAATCATCTCTGTAAAGTATAATTACCACTAGCATACTCACTCGGTTATCTTGTTGAAAATGATTATTTAAATAACGTTTATTTTAACACTGGAATGAGAATGACCAGCAATTATTGTATTTAACTTAACTTAATCTTGTTTTATATATTTGTTTTAATTTTTGACCCGGTATAATGAGCCAGTATTAACAACGAGGATATTAACCTCAAAAATTCTCCTGAAGAAGTTGGAAATAAATACCAACGAAACGTTGAGATGTTTTGAAAATTTAGCGTCTTATTATTTGAGTCCAAGTTCTCAAGAACATTATTAATTATTATAACTATTTAAATACAGATTTCCACTTCAGTAAAGGTGTACCAAATGTCTTTCCTGGTTTATATGTACCGGTGTTCATGCCTTTCATTGGGAAAAAAAAAGTTTCACTTATTTAACCAAAATTGGCCAGTGGAATATTGTATTTGTTATAAACTTTAAAAGCTTTAAGGAGCTTATTTTAATTTTTCAGCAAATTATTAAAATTTGTCTCCAATTCAAAAATATGTATTAAATATATTCCAAAACAATGCTACTATGTCAATTTGCACGTACGTAAGTTTATCACATGTGAATATAGAAAACAATTCAACAGCATTTTGTAATTTATTATTAATAAGTTTAACAAACGTGATGGTACACTGCGGTGCACAATTTAATAAGTTAGAAACAACAGTACCTATTATAATTTTGTTCGAAACATAAAACTTTTCCTATTTTTTATTTATTTTGTAATAAAATATTAATTCACAAAATTGAGATATAAATTCAAGGCGCCGTTTCTTTAATATAGTTAGCTGAAAATTGATTCAACTTAAAGCTTTCTCTTATTATACTTGGAAACTATTAGAGAAAAATTTTCAAAAATTGTTGTTAGAAAAGTATATCACGTTACAAAACTTTTTTGAAAGTAGTAAGTTATTTATTTAATGGCTTCATAAATGTTTTCAAAGTAAAGTATCAGTTGTTATCAAATCATATAAAATTATAGAATAGCGCGAAAGCATTGGTATGGTTTTGACTTCCTAAATTTAAAAAAAAATAGTGTATATATTTACTTTACAATCATTTAAAAATATTCCTCTGTAAATGCATCAATGCTACATATAGGCAGATCTATTCCAATTTTAAGATTACTAGCTTATTAAATTTGAAATTTTTAACATGAAATTTTAATGTTATTAGAACTTCATCATTCTATATTTTATGTATTTAATAGAAAACAATTATCCATGTTAAATATGCAAGAATTTAGCATTGTCAGTATGCCCTACTACACCTTCTTGTTAATTAATCAATATCTCCATAAAAAATAGTGCTTTATTATTCGGCAATATGGAAGTTCTAAATAATCATCCGGTTCTGAATTGTAAATTCGGAGGGTACAGGCTGCGTAGAACCGAATTCTTCTTCTTCTTTTGGTGACCCTTCTCTGTTGAAGCTTGGCAATCATCATGGCAATTTTGTTTTTTGGTAAGACGGCGTGAAAAACTCCTCTAGTGCTTTAGTCAAACTTTTTTCCGAAGGTTGGCTATTTTTTTTATCTTCTAGATCTTTTTTTCCTTCAATCCTACCCTAAATAATAAGGTGAAGTAAGTGATATTTGTTGTTACGCATGAAATAGCCGAAATTTTTGTTTAAAGTTTTTGTAGATTTAAATCTCGTTAGTATTTCTTCGTTTCATACGTAAACCTTCCATGCTATCTTCAGGATTTAGCGGTATACCCCAATTTTCAAATGCAGTAATTTTATCTTCCAGTCTCTGGGTAAGAGTCCATTGTTCCATTCCGTATAAGACAATAGGGAACACAAAAAGCTTGTCATTTTTGGCATTTATATAGCATTCTTAGGCTCAATTCCAGAGATAAAGTTCGATTGGCAAAGATTTAACTCATCTTTGTGAAGATTCCTTTGGCTTCCGAGATATTTGAAACGCTCCACTCTTTCTACTATCCCTTCATTAAGGTTTAGACATGTAAGGGTTTGGTCTTGTTTGGATATTACCATTAGAATTGATTATAAAGGCTAGTTACAGGTGCCCAAAAGCTTTATGGTTAACAATCACACACTACATCTAGACCACAAAATTGGAATTGTACAATATGTTAAGTAAAACAGCTATCAAAGACACGGTTATTCTATTAAGGACCACCCCAATCTACTAATCCAGGAAATTGTCAACAATCAACCCCCGCAAAGACGCAAAAGAAAGCTCAAACAAAATAGGCATTGAAACCTACTGGTGGCCGAATGATCTAGGTCAGGGGTCGGCAAAGTGCGGCTCCAGAGCCGCATGCAGCTCTTTGGCTCCTTGAGTGCGACTCTGGCACAAATATCCACGGACCCGTTTCTTTCATTTTATTGCTTAATAACAAATAAATTTTTATAAAGTGTGATATCAAGTTTTATTCAGTGTACCCGTAATTTAATGAAGGCCTAAAATTATAATAAAGGTTTACTAAATTAAAAATCAGATTTGGCTCTCAGAATTTTTTTGAATCGTTTTAATGTACATATTTGGCTCTTTGGCCAATAAGTTTGCCGACCACTGGTCTAGGTGGCCGCTCCAAAACTGGAAGGTGTTGGGCTCGATCCTCGTATCGAGCTTATTACTAGAATCACTAATGGCCTTCGCTGTTATAAAGCGATGGTAAATAACATTTAAAAAAACATCCTGATCTTATCATCTACCACTCTTCAAATTAGTTTATCTTCTTCTTTTCTCTCTCTTATCTCAAAATTTAACTATTTATTTAATACAAATTATTGTAAGAGGAGCATCACTGGGTACTTCTCCCCCCATATTTCATGTTTTTTTTATTATTAGAACAACTGTAATGTACAATATAAGATTCAAAATATTTAAAAAAAAAATTATTTAAATTTACTTTATTTCTGATGTTCTTTGTCTAATGCTAGAGCTTAGTTTCCCGCGTAGTTGAATTTTTCTCCCGAGCGTCATCGACTTCTGGCGAGATTATTCCAAGGCATCCTAGGCGAAAAGTGCCGTTATGGGTTGGAAATGTAATGGGAATGGACTTACTGGCGTTGATTTTTACTCACCAATTTGTTTATGGCTTATGGTATTATGATAATAAACCATTTATTGAACAGTTTATGGTAATTAACCATTTAAACGCTGAAAAAATGAAGAAAATACCATTTACTTAAGGAAAACTGTTTTGATGTATTAAAATTTGAAATTTTTTATGTGTTATTTAATTGACTCTCTTTTCTTGTTGTAAATGCTAATTTTCTTGTGCAAATATTTATAAAGTTAACCGTTTAAACACTATAACCTTATTCTAAATGAAACTGTGGCAGATAATGCTATTAAGAAAAAAGTTTGCAGCAATTTTCCTGAAAATGTGAGAAATTTAGGGAAAAAGTAATAAATGATAACTTCGATCTTGAATAAGAAAAGCTTTATAAACTTAAAAAAAAAAAAACAAATAATAAAATAAAACCATAATAGAGATAAAATGAAAGAGATAAACAGTTTATCCATATAACGAATAAAAAAATATTTATTTGCCCCAAAATAAAGAAATAAAATAATCCACAAATGATGGCAGTTCGTAGCGAATCTTTGAATTTAAAACAGCACTTGTTGAACCTTTAAATAATATACTCATACGTATACATTTTAGTCAAAAAGCTTGTGTGTTATTACATTTTTTTTTCCATTCAAATTTATGCGAATTTAAAGAGATCAAATATATTGCGTAGATTTACATTAAAGATATTGGAGAGAAACGAGAAAACGAGGTTTAGGAAATGAAATAAAAGGAAATAAATGTTGGAAGAATATATTTCGCGAGAAAGAACTTAATAGAAAATTCATATGTAAATTCGCTATACACTTATTTTTTAAATATTCGCTTAGTCATACTAAATTGAAAGAAGAGATTTTATCAAAAACAGATTAAATTTTCCCATTCAATTGACAATATTCGAAAATTGTAAGCACACCTCTTTACATGGATTCATTTTTTGATTTTTGAAGATTAAATTTTATTAAATTGGATTTCTTTTTATGAAGACAATTTTATAGGCCTGGTTTCTTTCACTGTTCCGCTTTGGTGAACAATTGTGAATAACAGTGAACAACTCCACCAAAAGATAAATGTTGACTTCAACATTTATAATCCTAGATTAGTCCCTTCTTAATAAACCCCTGCCTAGAAAAAAAAATCTGGTTAGACCGAATTTTTGCAGCTTTTTCAAACAGCAATTCATAGTTTCAGTACCCCAGGATTCACTATTTGCATCGCATCTTTAGAAGGATAAATCACTAAACATCTACTTATCTATATATCTATAAACTAGATGTCTTCCTTACTGTTTAAGTTGGAGCTTTGTTATCGTAATCATGGTATTCTCTAATGACTTGGGATCTATACAAGAGCCCTTTAGTATTATTTTCTCATGATCAATTTCTGCTGTTATTTCCTCGTTAATCCTCATTCAAGTCTCCATTATTATTTAATGGTGCTATAAGGGTCGCAATGGGTTATTATAATTCAATATTTGTCAAAGTTGCAGTATTTATAATAAGGGTATCTCTCTTTGGACTATGGCCCATTTACCGAAATTTTCAGTAAGAAAATTTTTGTTGATTATGTAGTGAAGTTTTTCAATTTGGGGTGGTTATTTTTTCTTTTAACAGATGTAGAACTCCATTTATTTCTATCATTTTTAAAAAATTTTATAGGTATTGTTTCTAAAATATATTATTGTAGTTCTTTTAACGGAGCATTTTCCGATAAAATAATTAATAGAAAAAATATTGAGTTTGAAAAAATTTAAATAGATCAATTAGTTGTGATTATCGATAAAACATTGTACAAGGAGTGGCAAATTAATTTTCCTCAAAAATTGTATCCAATGGCGCTTGACTTTTTCAACGAATAAGATTAATTATTTCCCTTAACGAAGAATTATGTACGTCATATGACTCAAATTATTTATTTCTTGATTACGACTTGCTTTTCAACAGTCTTTAGCAGTCTTCTTCAGATATCCAATGGTAATGGTGATTTTATTGTTTGTTATAAAATATTATATACATATATTATAATTATTTCTTATAATTACGTGATGATGACATTCAAAAACTGTTAAACCGCATCGTAATTAAAAAATAAATATATAACTTGAGTCATAAGACATACATAATTATTCCTCAATTTGTTAATTGAGACTCAGAAATAATATATAAAATATTTATCAATATTAATACATTCCAAATAAATCATCAATTCATTGTATCCTTAGTCTTCAAAATAATTATTTTCTTTAGGCCATTAGGTACATGAATAGCTCAATTCCATAGGGTATTATTGAATGAACACGTCATATAGTATAATCGAAGTATATTGATTTACCCAATATTTATTTTATTAATTGAGATCAATTTAACAATATTATATTTATAATTTGTTGCAGATTCAACAATTTATCTAACAAGTAAAGAATTTCGATTTGATTATTAAATTGATAGTTTATTAAGATATATAATATTATACCCAAAGAAGTCGGGTAACTGATGAAACCAATTGTACAAAAAATACATAATTCCTAACAACAGAGAATATAAATAATTGTATAACATTTTCTTTGTACACGTTTTATTTAGTTTTAATTTTTTTCTCAAATCGAAAATCTTAAATTTCGATTGAAATCACAAGAGCTATCTTTTAGCAAAATTTCGCAATTGAAGTAAACTAGACCTTGCTTTTTTGTAAACTAAATAGAAAGAATATAAAAATAATCTTTATTCGTTATATTTTTGCGTAGCACTTATGTAAGCATTTATATTTTTAAAATAATATTTCTAAACTTAAATCCTTGGAAAATTAAGGGGCTTAATTGCTGTACCTACAGTTCTTAAAATCAGGTCAACCAAAAGAATTATTTTCGAACGATCATTATTTTTTCAGCCCTGTATTTTTTGATTAAGCAATCCTGTATCCATTTATCATTATTATTAAGTATAAAAATTGTTGTGCTTTCTTGTTCGTATAAGTTAATTCCACTTGATTACATCAACTTATTGTTCCGCATAAAATGTCAAATACGCCAACAACAAATTCAATAAAAAGCGGGCTGAAAAATTCTTCAAATCGAATATGCATATGACAGAAAATTGTATGGTTCCTGGAAAATTTCAATTTCTATATAAATGAGTGCATAATTTCGAACGTGAGTACATTATGGAATCGTAGCCGACGTAGAATATTTGATGCGGTTTTATGTTTGGTATATTTAATATAAACACCGTCAATTTAGTGGAACACAATGCTGGTGGTTTTGAAGTTGTATATTATAACCATTTCAATGCAAGACTTGAACGTTTGTACATATGTCAATGTTTTCCCAATAGTTTCTATTAAAATATGATTTGAGTAAGGAAATTCAATAACGGAGCTATGAGCGATTTCGCGATTATGAAATGGTAAATTTCGCAACATCAACAGCCACATGTAGAGAAGACAATGTCACCAATATGTTACCAACTTATGCGGAGAGATAACATTTGCATTTGGTTCTTGAAATTTTTGTTTAAATAATTTCAAATAAAGTACTTTCAAACTTAGTTTAAAATTCAAGTTTCTGCACTAGAAAAGAAGAAAAAGTTACCGTTTTACTATTAATTCAATCCAAACGAGGAAACAAATAAAAGACAATATTGAAGCCAAAATATGCATTTTAAAGTTTAACAAAAACGCTTTTGTACAGTATATTGCTTAGAGCATATCGCTATTACATTGGTTATAACTGTGAGATGGTAACATTTTAATACATTTAAGGCTGTTTAAGTAGTTTTAAAAGTTTGTGTTTGGAATATTCCTTCAATTTGATTACAGAATATGAAAGGTTTTTTTAGTTTATACAAATCATTGAAAGTATAAAACTCAATTTTAGATAAGTAGTTTGAAATGGAGTTGGCCACCATTGTTTTGTCAAACGGTTTTGGTTTACTTTATGATCGTGGACCTTCAATCCCTCTTCCCTTTCTGCAGACTAAAAGTCTAATAAATTTCAGCGTCCAATCTACAAAAAAGGTGTTAAACTTTTGTTTTTCAATAGTAAGACATTAACATCCTTTTGCTAAGTTTTAACCGTAAGTCTTCTTAACTGCCAAGTTCTATCCAACGAAAAGCATTGATTGATGTAAACTCATTCTTTCATGATTTTTCTTGTCCTCGATTCTCTAACTTGAAACCAATTCTTGGACTATACAAATTATGGTGAAGCTCACCTTTGACGAGTTTTAGTATTAGCTTTTCCATTCCACAAAAATTCGATATTTTGATGGATCTTACTAAAGTATCCAACTTCACACAGAAAGTGATCTTTATTTTCGTATTAAGTTCACTATTTCTTCTCTATGGTTGAATAAATTCGAGTTGAGTAGTTGATGAAATCATGATTTACATTTAAATTTTGGGAAATAATCTTCACACGTTTTTCGTATTTTACCTTTTACCATGTACGATATCTGGTTATCAAAATTTAATAAGAGTATTTTTAAAAAAATATAAGTATGGGAACACGGGGCGGAATGGAAAATGCAATTAGCGTTTGTTACAGGTGACAAAAACGCGTAAAAATCATACTCAATTTTCATTTAACTGTGCTGCATTATAAAAAGTGGCTATCGCCAGTAAATAATGCAGTTGTTTTTATTTTTATCAAATGTCGCAATAAACATTTACGAATTCTAATTTTTGCAAAGTTACACTAAGGTAATTATCCTATGTTCTATTTTTTGTTTGAATATTAACATGACATGTTTGTTAAACATACTGTTGACTAACTAAAAGCCTAGTGATAATTCAAATATAACCTGCCATAATAGTCGTGCTTGTTTGAAAGGTGCTTTGGAGCACAATGGGATATACAATTCAGATAGTATTTCCCCTTTCAGAAAGACATTTTTGTTTTATCAGCAGATAGTGCGTACGTATGTAAGGAAAACTAGCCGACAGTCCATATATAAGAAAGGTTGGAAAATGCAGAGGTAATCTGCTTATACTGTCAGGATTTAAACTCCAAATCTAATGAAAACTGGTGTTCCTGCAGTATTTGTCAAAAATGGGCACTTAGTATATGTTGGACTAAACACGATGATGACAGTATCTTCATCTGCGAACTAAGCTAATAACAAATATCCTATTGCGCCCCAGGCTCATTTCCCATTGTACCCCAGAGGGTGGGGCAGTATGGGAAATTTCCATTTATTTTTGAAACCTAAATTTTTAATATCAATTATTAATTTAAATCAATAAAACCTTTTTTTATTTGTAAAGAATGAATTAAATAAATATATAAATTACAAAACAATGAGATTGTTGCTTTAAATCTCTCGTAAATTGTAATTAAAACTTAGGTACCCTGTTCCGTTCCAGGTTCCCCTACTATGTATGTTTTACTAGAATTATATTCGCAAAAATTACTAAAGTTTTTATTGATTCAATCGAATGTAAGGTATTCATATATATAAGTGCATATGTGCGTTAAAAGGGCTTTATTTCAAATTAAATTTATCAGTACCATTTTACTATGCAGCTCTGAAGAAATCACGGGTAGTTATTTGTCAATTTTAAGTCAATTAATTTTAAACCAATCGATATTTTTTTCTTATCCTTAATCAAACAAATGATAATTACCACTTAAATTTTAGTTCAGTCTACAAAAATCAAACTACAAAGCTTAAAAATGAAATGCTTAAAAATATTGACATTTTGTTGGGGAATCCGGTTTTTATGGAATTTGATTTCCTTATCTAATTTGAATGTCATAACATTGATTGAGAACGTAATCACTGGAAAAGGATCATCCTGCAGATTCTGAGAAATCTAAAACTCCCCAAGTGACAGCCATTTTAAGTACCATACATCGGCAGCTATCTTTGAATTAGAAACTAGAAGAACCTTGATTTTTTTGATTATTATTTTTTTGGTAATCGGGATAATATGAAAGAATTTCTCAAGAATAATATTGGATTGGGAACGCTAAATAATTGAATGGTCAAAAGAAGGAACAGTTCAAGTCGAGGTGGGAACAAAAGTTAGATCCAGAATTCTAAATTCCATCCAGATGATCCTGAAAGTTCCAGTAGTTTAAAATAATTGTGTTATTATTCTTATATGAATTTAAATATATTTAACCTATTTTATAGGCTATTCTTTTATAGGATAGCCTAATATGTTTTTTTAATAATTAGCCAAAAATAGTATTGGAAGAAAAAATAGTATTAGAGATAATTTATTTTGATTAACATTGTTTCCAATATCTAGACTGTACATTTTGCAATCATGATAATTCTTCATATTTGCACAGTTGTTATATATGGTATAAGTTGGCTGCCTATTGTAGCATAACTTATGAGTATATTTTTACAATTGCAAGCGACTTAATGAGAAAAAAAATCAAATATTGAAGTAGTTAATTTTGCAGCACAAATCTCGTACTGTAGCTTAGGATATTTCAATATTCCCCGTACTTGAACTGATATTTATCAATAAATAATGTAGTGTGGTTCACATATTTGCAAGTTTGGATTATTGTTCGACTCTGAGGTATGGAAAGTACAATAATATGATGTGAAACTTCGTTCATTATCTACGGCTTGTTGTTGTTGTCGAGTTTCGAAAAGCTACTTAAATACTCATTTAATATTCAATTTCTCATATTGGCGTAAATATTTGAGAAACGATGAAACATTGAAACATGATATACGAGCAATTTGCATTCCACATATTATATTATGTAACAATTTACGGACAAATTTACACTGAAATTTTCGTTTCGGTCTAATGTCAGCAGATAAATTTTAGTTAATATCTAGTTTTAAGTTAATTTAAAGTTACTTATTTGATTTACGTATGTTTCTAAATAAATTTGGTTTTTAAACTAAACCAATTTGCCAACTATTCTATTAGTTCGGCCAAAAACAAATACATAGGAAAGAGTTGATTAAAATTTAATTGCAGCTTTCGAAATTCTAAACTTTCGATTCATTAAAAAAGTTAATGTTGCGATATAAAATAATTAAATGCCAATCAATTTGCGACTAAACTTTTTATGTCCCTAAAACAGTTGTTTTTAGTTTAGTTGTATTCAAAAATTAAACTAAATTTAAATCATAAATAATTTAAAAGTTTTGATAGCTTTTGAATTTTTTATTTTATAAAGTAATAAAATTTAAATAACGTTGTGGCTTTTAATGGCTTTAGTGTTGGACAATCACCATACAAAAACCTTTCAGCATTTTCAATAAAGAAATTGCATTATAATGAAATTATAAGTCATGTACATTTTTCATTAAATTCATTGATAAATTTATGATCCATTCTATTTTATTAGTGACATAAAATGCGAAAAAAATCGTTTTATAGGTCAAAACAAGCTAATACTCACATAAAGACGGAAATTATTCTCAAATCGCTATTAATCAATGGGTCGCGTATTGTAGTTTGTATCGCATAATGGAGAAATAAAATTTCTCATTATTCATATTCAATCTTTGATCGATTATTCGGATCGGAAAGTTTTAGACTGTTGAAAAATAAATGTGGCACATATAAAGAGAGGTACGAAATAAACTGTGTTTTTGTAAAGGGATATAGGAATAAAAGGAGGAAAAAAAAACTTAAAAAAACAGTGAAACTATAAAAGCACAGCAGCTTTTCGTCGATCGTTTATTGAGCACAGCTGGCAAACGTCAAATGTGAACATAATTTTCCTCTTTGATCCTGGATGTGATAGGAGGAGAAATGAGTTGGCTTTTCCTATTCTGTTCCTTAGATTTTCTTTATGCGACTCATAAATCAAATGCTCGTTTCGAAATTCTTCTATTTTGTTTCAAATTTGACTAGAAATACCTATACAAAAATAAACACTAACTTTTGGATCTCATACAAAATTAATGTTTTGATCAATTTTTTAAAAGGGCTTCAGTTTTATTGTCGAATATTTTTATTATCTTTTATCATATATTTTTTCCGTTTTACCTTTCCCTAGTTTTTATCTCAGCAGTTTTTTTGGGAAATCACATTTTACGATACTCTTGGATATATCGGGCGAAATAATTTATGATTGTTTTCAAATATTGAATGAATGATAAAAGCTTATAAGTTTTCACTAATACTTAATGCAAAACTTCTAAATTATATTTTTTTATTCTGTATAAAGTCAAATAATATTGATTTTAGCATGAAATATCGGTTGTTAAATGATTAAATATCAATCAATTAGAACTTAAAGTTGGCAGAAATATTTGTTAAAAAATATTTTTACATTCCTTATATCATAAGTTCTTTTGGTGAAAAAGTTTGCGGAAATGTACAATTATATTTTTTTGAGGATTTTTCCATTAAAATTAGTGTTCTAATTTTTTTTTATATATATTGACAGGTTTGTTGGGTTTGTGTTTTAGGACAAACAACAATAGGAATTTATTTTATAACACGCGTTTATTTAATTCGCACTAGATACCCATTAATTTATTTTACAAATCGACAATTAATAATAGTCCTTGAAATCGATTTATTTTTCACTGTTGAATACCAAATTCTTTATTTACAATTTTGGTCATATTCTAGAAGCTTCTAGAAAGTTCCAAATGCTTCTAGCATATTCTGTCACTTATAGAATATTCTCGAACATCTCATTCTATTTTATTATTTGAATTTAAAATATCCTTAGTTGGCATTAATAATTTTTTACTACTAATGATCCACCCCGGCTTCACACAGGAAAAAATACTATGATTTTTCACGTAGTTTTATTGAGATTCGGTAATCCAACAGCCTAAATATATTTTTTATTGCCAAAAAAATGCTACATTATCCAAAATATCCAAAAAATTTTAACTATGTAGTTTCAAAATTAGGGAATGAATTTTTTATAAGTTTATTTGAATTCACTACACGGTTTTTAAGAAGCAAATTAAAAACAGACCGATAACTTCACTTGATAAATTAATAAGTGCATAAGAAAATACAGCAACACTGTAGTCTGCCGAGCTTGATACTTAAAAAAACTGTTCAGATCTTAAGAAAAAATCGAAAAATTTTCCAAAAGTTTTAAACAAAATAGGAAATAACATAAATATAGAATAATTTTAACTAACTTTTGGGACTAAATTTATCTTAACTTCAGTTTAACAAATCAAAATATTATTGATTTAATGTTCATAAGTTACGAATGTAGAATTAAATAAAACATTAAATTACCAATTTTTGAAGACAATTATAACCAAAAAATAAAAATTAAATTAGAAATTCATCATTTCATCAAATAATCAAAACGTGATAACACTGTCGAATTTATAAGTTGGTACCGTTGGCAACTTTTGTCTCTCCCACATGACATGAGTGAGTATGCGCAGCATGCTCAACATTTTGAAAATTAATTATTTGAAATATTTCATCCTTTTCCACTTTTTTACTGTGTATTCATGAGTGTGACAACGACAAATTATACGTTTCATTTTTATCAAACCAAATGTACTAAAACAGCTTGTATTACATACAAGACGGTATGTCTCATCTGACGACAGTGTTATCGCTTTTTTTTTTCATACACTTTTTATTTTTGATTTATAAACAAACCAAGTAAAAACCATATTTTTGGTCTGTTTTTAATTTTTTTTTTTAAAAACCGTTTCGTGAATTTAAATAAACTTATACAAAATTAGTTTTCTGAAGCCTAAGTTACTTATTATGAAATTTCGGGTTGCATAAAATCATTTTTTTGGCTAATAAAAGTAAATTTAGCCTGTTCGATCATTACATATAAAATCATTGTATTTGTAAATTGCAATAACTTTTTAATAATTTTGTAAATCGCATTAAAATTTTCACAGGTGCTTTAGCAATAAATTAGGAACATTTTACTAAATTTTTAGTTATCTGGTAGCATTTTGTCATACCTCCATAACATCCTTAAGGAGCGATTAATGTGAAGGAAAGCCTAAAGGAAGGCAAAGAGGATTATACTGTAGATAGAAGCGGTAAGTGAAGTAGGTACAATCCAAGGTTTGTAAATTACAAAGGTTGCTCCTTTAGAAAAAAAAAATGACGTCATACGAAGAATTTTAAAATTGAATCAGTCTGAAGATATGTACGAATTTCTTCTGGATACGTCACGTAGCCATTATGAGGCCACCTGGGTATTTTATAAACTTTGGGTACAATCGATCACTGGTCACCACCGAATAATAATGGGCTGTTTTTTTATGCAATTTTTTCATCAGGCCAATGTTGTATTAGTCTTTTCTATCAGAGGTCTTTTACTATGGATCTTGCATCTATTACTATAACAATGGGGTCGTCTATATATTTCCTCTTTGATATATGGCACTTGCAGGTCTTTGTGTAATGTTTGATTGGTTACATACCAAGGCGCTCCTCCTATTATACGCAATGCTTTTGATTTGGCTCGTATATTATTGATATTTACCTTCTGGTATGGAGCACCTCCACAACTCATTACCGTAAGTCCGGATTGGCTTTATTATGGCTTTCTGTATTCTGATTTTTTTCTCAGCAGCAATATGAGAAAGAACGTTTGTCGTTTATCAAATCGTTATTCTTAAGTATCTCATTTGTTTATAATTACTAGAAGACATGTTTTTTTCGTGGTAGTGAATCATATTAGAACAGAATTTTCAGTGTAGATTTCCTTTTTCCATTTATGCAACCATTTCTTCAATAGCTTTATGTAAGTTTCCGTGATACTTTATATAATATTTTCTCAATAGTAAATATCGCTGTTTCATCAGCGAAAGTAGCTACATATGTTCCTTTTGTTTCTGGTGCATAGGATATAGGTATTGAAAAAATTATAGCCTAAGTATGCCTCCAAATGGAACACCAGCATTTATTGAAATTAAAATTGGGGTAATTCCCTCGAGGTCCATTGTGAATATTTGTCCTGCAAATATGACTAAATGATGTGAGTTATTTGATCAGGAAAGATTTTTTCAATTTAATATAGTAACCCCTTGTGCCATACTTTATTGAATGCCTGTTTAATGTCAATAAATACCCCGGCAAATTGATTTTTATCTTTTAGGCTACTTCTAATTTGATTTACTATCCTGCGGCTCTATAGAATTTTAGAGCATTTATAATGCAGTGAATATTATAAACAATTGTATAGGAACTATAGATTACTACAAAAGTAAAGGAAGAAAAGCAAGTGAGAGATCAAAGTCTTATGCAACTGTTTCATTGTTTTGTCAAATTAAGACTATAATTGGGAGTAACCACTTTTAAAAAAAAAATACGTTGTTTAATACTGAAAATATTTTTATCTCTTATTAACAATTTCAATAAAAAAATTTACCTGCAAATAACTATTAATTTTCAGCCGTTTCCACAGTTTTAAAAGAATGCAAATATTTCCACTCTCATAAAATTGGTTTTATATATATTTTTTTTCTGTTTATTTTTACATGTGGCCACAAAACTATAAAGAGCTTTTAATAAAGCTTTAATTACTAATAAAATATATGTGAAACATTCTTTACTATTGTAAAACACATTAAAACATCCCATCTCCATTTCAATTTAATTTTAAAAATGCACGTTTTCGTCCACTTAGCCAGTTAAATTTTCATCCCCATTGTCGGAGCTTTTGCCTGAAATCTCAGCTGTGCTCGAGGCCCATTGATACTGTTACAGTATCAGCTGGATGCTTCTATTTCATATTATTATAAAATTGAGAATATATTTACCCCATAGAAGTAAACGAGACTTTTAAAACGAGCTTTAGATACAAAATGAACTTAACAAGTGGTTATAACTGAACAAGGCGGGAGATTCAGTTTCATATTATGACAGTTGAAAATAGTTTGTTTTTTTTTGAATTACTATAAAGTTTTATTTTGCCAATAAAAGAACGATAAGAATTTTGTTTGAATTTCCTGATAGAAAGTTTTATCTTTGAAAAAACAAATATACAATTTTGTTCTACTTTTAAAGAAACTTCCATGTTTTCTTATGTATATTGTTTATCGTACGACAACGCTGATCTAAGAAAACTAACATTGTCTTTTTATTTTAAAAAAATATTTGTTTTAGAAAAGAAAATAACGTTTATGAAATTGACCAATATTTTTAAAAATATTTGATTTGGAAAAAAATTTTTTTTTTTCAATAAAACTCAATTTCATTTTGAATTTAAACGGTAAATTTTTTGTGGTCATTGGAGGAAAAAGTTATGACTCCTTCCGTTAATAAATTACGTTTGAATTTTCTGCGGGTTTTTGCCTGAGTAACAAAAGCTTTTTAAAGTTATAATAATAATAATCATAATCGTTGTAATAATGCATTTGTGTATGAAACCAAGAAAATGTGTGGTAAGTGTGAGTCGTTAAGAACATCCTGCTGGGGATGGCTTCTTTTATCTAAATTGCTAATCAGTTGGCATAGAGCAATTTGCAAGAAGGAGGAATTTTCTTCGTTCTTTCTTAATGTCGGTCTAGTTTCCCTCTATTTTATTCTATTTACGAGTTTAAGTTGTCCGTATGGTTTGTATCTTATTTCAAGTTGTCTCATGCTTTTTTGTATATGAGTAAATGGGTAATTATGTTTAATAGCGTTTTGCATTGTAGCCATTACAAAATTGTTTTATATATGACATACTATAAGGAATATACAAAGTAATCTTTCATACAACTTTAGGATTGGATTGTAACCGATATAACCAAAGAAGCAATAAGAGCCTTCCAAAACAATTTTTTTTTCGATTTTTTGATAATTTAACATAATTTCTTAAATATAAATTTTGGTAGCAGAAGCTACTTTTTGGTTAACTCCTTTAGTTTAAGTGTAAATTTTCAAATAGATGCTCACCCTTTTTAACACTATAAATAATTTTTCTATATCCTTTTAAATCCAGCAAAATATTGACTATTGAAAAAGAACAAATATAATGAGAACAAAAATCATTAAATTTTACGAAGCCTTCTGGTGGCGAGTGGTCTAGTTGACCGTTCTAAAACTGATAAATTTTTGGTTCGATCCTTGTGGTGCGTAAATTATTTATCGATATTTCTTGATTTACAAATTTTTATTTATCCAAGAGTCGCTAAAAATTTTAATAGTTATAAAGCGACGGTAAAAATATTTTAAAAAAATCATTAAAAAAAATTTTAAACAATTCCTAAAAATGTTATGCTTCTGGAACCCTTGTATAAGGATGCGAGGTATATGCACGTAAAGTTATTTAGGTTTGAAATGTGTGTATAATTATAATAATTTTTCGGGTGTTTTAGTCAAGGTTTTAGATTTTTAAACAGATTGTCTACCTTGTAAATATTTTTTTTTTATAACAAAGTTTCTGGAAAGGATTGAATCATATTTCGTGTTACTTGATCTCTTCAATTATCGATGGATGATGCTTTAATAAAAAGTATTTTTTGATATTTCTTATCAAATCCTGATTAATTCTCTATAATAGAGTTTCTCCAGTTTTTTCTGGGAAAACTATTGTTGAACTAAACATTTTTTTCGAGAGATTTGGATTACTACACAAATTTCTCAGCAAAAAGTTATTTACAAAAAATCTTTACTTTTATTCTTCCACACCTGCATCTTTACACTTTGAACTCTTATAACAAAAAAAATACTGATACCAATGTCACTGACATTTGTAGAATCAATCGATAGAATTAAATATTACACATTCCGATTAATTATAAAATTTGTAAATGAATAAATCAAAATTTTTCTCTTTAGTTAAAGCTTCTTGAAAGTACATATGTTTTGTTACCTTATAGGTAAACGGCATATTAAATCTTAAGGCTAGTGTGTTGATACTTTGGTTATTTCACCTACGCTAGATAATTGCGCACCTTCTCTAGATACCGCAACGTATTAGCGGTTTTAATACCGTAAATTACCAAAGGAGGTATTTAAAATTATTTCAGTCTCCTCCCTGATCAGGTGTATCGGACTCCCTTTACTTTTACATACATTTAATTTCAAAGTTATCTAAGATTCAATTGGTAGGATTTATTAGATCTCAAACATATTTGACACCATATAATTAATTTTACAAGTATAATAATCTTATTCAGAGAAATTCAAACAAAATACAACAAAAAAAGGTTTGAAGATGTGAGATCTAGTACTTTTATAGAAACTAGTTATATTTTTTAATATTAAAAACAATTTTATTAGATTTATTATTGTTTAATTAATTATCAATTGGCATTATTGGACCTATCTGATTTTTTCTTACAAAGTTTGATTCGCAATCTGTTTCCGGATAATTACTAAATTTTGCCAACAGGTGGAGTGGACTCCATTTCCCTGAAAGGCGGGAGGGGTACATTATGTTCTGCATAAATCATTGTAAAGCAGTTTCATAAAAGAATCCCAGTTTACCTCTAGCTTTCTATGCAACTGAAGTAATCAAAGCAAGTAAAATGAAAGCGCTTGTTTCAAGCGCTTATTTGTGTAGGCTGGCGCTTAACGGCGCTGAATTGTTAGCTGTTGCTTTTAGTTACCAAAAAAACTGTACCTGTACCGTAGATGGCGCTTCGAACAATACACTAGATTTTTCAAATTTCTATTTGACGCCGTATGCACGGTTTATCCATATATCAATGCAGGTTTTAAACAATAACTCCCTAATATCTAACGTTTGTTGAATCTTATAAAAATAAAGATAACTCAGTTTGTGGCTTACGGTATCAGCTATAATATGACAAAAAAAATTGGTAAATTGAAAAATGTAAAATTACCAAAACATTTCACCAATTATCAAATATTTTGAAAACTAACTAGAAACTCAAATATACCGTAATTAATTAGAAAGATTTTTTTGGTCATAAAAATGGATTTGAAATATTGACAATGTAAATTTAGTGAAAAAATAATTACTGAAAATATTCGAGGTAACTATATTTTCGTTTATCTTTACTATCAGGAAATTTAATATAACTCTTGATTTATTTGTATTTTTAAAATTAAAAAAGTATAAATTCTAGTACGAATAAATGAAAAGGCAATATACCTATATTTTCTTAATAAACGTGTAAGAAATCTCGGGAAAATTATATATTGAATATTGAAGAGAAGAAACCTTTATGTTTTTCTTATTGATAAGCGAAGCTATTGTGAACAATACAATGTGCTAGTGGAACTAGTGTAATGCACATGTATTCTCACAATATATGATGCTAAATTTTATTGTGTAAATGAAAAACAATGTTTTTTGCATTCCATTGAAATATTAATATACTAGAAGCCATATTTGAAGTGCATACGTCTGTTTATTAAAAGTCAAGCATAAGTAAAGCAACAAAGCAATTCTATTTCCAAATGGAATTTGTAAAATATAGCATTTAATTTAGTCGTAATAAAAATCTCTCGATTTGTTCTTTTTTACGAAAAACAATTGTATTTTGATAACATTGAAGTTAAAATTATAATTAGACTATTGAATTATTTTTTTTGTTCTCTGCATTGTCAATGAAAATTGAATCAAGCACAATTCTTTTCCTTTTTTTCACTGCTCTATGCATTATTAACGATGTTTGAGTTCCATCTTATGTTTGCAAATTGAATCGTCACGATAGTTCATTGAAGCACTTGTTAAATAAAAGCAATTGTTTGCAGTACTTTGTCGAGAGTCGAAATGACATTTTTATTCATTCAGCTAAATAAGGGATTCCCATCATTAACGTAGAAAGCTCGGACTTTGTTGCCTATTATCTATGTACAAACATAAACTAACATTTAAATCTTTTACTGCTCCTATTTGTTTTGTTTTTTTGTATCCTTTAACTATTCACTCACAAAAACAAATTGCCTTTAGTTCTATTCACCTTAATCTAACTTTCATTTGCCAAATCGTTACCGAGAAAATGATTTCACAAACTTAACATTTGTTAAATACGGAGAAACTTGAAATTGGTTTACTTATGAGTTAAACTTCTGCTTTGAGGTCTTGGAATATTTTATGAAGTACTTAATCAATATGGTTAACCGAAATCTTAACGATTCAATTCAACAATGAAATCATTAAATTTCCAATCAAACTTCTCTACTTTATTCGAAATATATTTTAAATTACTTGCGGAAATGAAAAATCGCTTTTACAAATTAAAAATGCATAATGGAATATATACTTGAAACGACGGAATTATCAAGAGAAATATTTTTGTCATAAATTATGCTTAAAAATCATTTGCATTTGTTCCGAACAAGCGATGAAATTTATATCAATGAAGGTCGAGACTTGAGGAGTATATTTCTAGAGTTTTTCTTCAATTTATTCATGAAAAGAATTCATCAAAGATTGATTTTATAATTTCATTGAGATTTCCTTCAATCTTCTTAGGAAGGTATTCATAAAATTTTTCAAATTTTCTTCTCGATATAACAACTTGTAGAAAGCTACGATATACTTGTCAGGATTCTCAATCTATAATACATTATTGATAATTCTTAATGAACTTTAAAAAAATGATTATTGTTTCGGAAACATTTTACATGAAAAAATTTTTCCTACCATAAGAAACAACTAAGAAATTTAATAATTGAAGTATTCTTTATACTTTAACTTATAAAAAGACGTGGAATATATTAAAATCAAAATATGTTATTAATGATACTGGTCGGTAGCCTGATAAGATCTCCTTCGCACAATTAAACTACTTTAATTCTTAATTTTAGTGTAGTAGCCTAAGAAAGCATAGAAAGCACACATTTAATAATACTACTGGGATACTGTTCAACCCTCCCATATACAGATTATGTAAAAAATAAAATCAAATCGCTTCTTTAATTCTATTGGAATGCAATTTTCTACTAAAAGAGTTTGCGGTTTCCGATCGCATTATTAAATTAATGGGACAGAATCTAGTTCACCGGTGGCTGAAATTAGTTTGCCTTCTCGGTTTACAGTAAATGAAGTAGGGATTCAAAAAATACATTAAGTATAAGGCTGCAATGATTAGGGTCTCTAAATCACATTCTGGTGAACTGTTTAAGAAAAAAAGCCTTTTTGCAGGCCCGTTTTTTTACAAGAGCTGGTAATAAATAAATTGAATTTAAAAAGATACAAAAGCGTGTTCCACCAAGAGTGCTGAATTCATTCTTAAAGAAAAACGCATTAATTTTTTGAATTTAGCAAAAAGTTTTATTTCAACATATAGAAAAATACTTCCGATTGAAAGTAAAATACAGAATCAGGCAAATGGCCACCGTGAAAGCTCTAGCACAGGGTTATTCTTTTGTTGGAATTTCGAATATTATTTTTGCCTAAATGAGGCTACATTTCACCAACAACGCGCCGTATTTTATTTTTATGATGTTCAACTGTATTTACATGCCCTTTTTCCTTCACAAAGCTCCAAAGAAAAAAGTCCATCGGTGTTAGATCGTACAATTTTGGTGGCCAATGTTGATCACCAAATCGAAAAAGGCACGGCTTGGAAACTTGGTCTGTTATAATATCATTGTTTCACGTGCTGTATGGCAGGTTGTACCGTCTTGTTGGAAAAACATACTCTCCACATTAATTAAATCCAAGTTGGATCCCCAAAACTCTGGTAAGAACCCACGATGCCGAATAAAAGCTCCTCAATGGTTGAAAATGGTAGTTCTGGATCTCTCACTACGAGCGCTGGCGTCGTTTTATCGAGAGATCCGGTACTACTATTTCCAATACAGAAAAAATGGCCTCTTATGAGTTGCTATACTTATGGTATGCCTTATCAAATTGTTCCTTGGAAAATCTTTCAATAATCATTGACGGTACATTTTTTATATTAAAATTTTTGTAATACTCTTCAATATGATTTTCATTATTTAGAATGTGGAAATCAACGGGATTGTGAGCCAATTCCAGGCTTGGCAAATTTACTGGCAAGTTCTTGCCATACAATTCTCGGAAAACTCGATATTTCAATTGAATGTTTACGTAAATGCATATTATTTGCATGTTATTTCTCCGATTGGAGATATCGAAACGGGAATATTTCAGGCCTCTGCTTTTGGTCAAAACAACTATTTTCGGACGGACACTAATTGCAGCTGATTTCCACTACTTCGTCTGGTTAACATAATAAAAAGGTTAAAAATAGAACTGATTATTTTAATGATTGTTAATAAGGATATATGGCAATCATTTAAATTAGTCTTTGGCAAAATAAATTTTAAGTTTTTAAAGTATTATAAATATTTTAAATTTGGTTGGTACACAAATATTAAACCAAACATTGATAAATCTTTTATTTATATCGTCCTAGTTACAACTAATAAATTAATGAAAAATTAAATATGTTGTATGATTCAAATTCTTTAATATGGAATATTTAAAGCCAAACTAGATCCAACTAGTAAATTAAACGATAATTTAGTTAAAATAAACACCTTTTTTATTAAATTTGTTTACAATTGACACAATAATCATTACCTGATGATACGTGTTACAACGGATTCAACAAATAAAAAAGGTGAAAAATAAAATCGCTTTGAAAAAACGACTACAAATTAAAAAATAGCTTAAAAAGAATAAATAATTAACTCATTAAGAACTTGCAAATTTGGATTTCAGTTGAAAATATTACATTGTAATTAGAGATAAAAAAAATCTGATTTTTTTCAGTCATAACATTTATATTTACTATAATTACTTATAATTTATAATTGAATTTAAAGGTATGATAAATTGTTGTTCCATACCTAAAACATAACCATATAACAAAACGCTTTTTTGTTTTAAACAAAGCTTCACTTCCGTTTCCAAAAGTAGAAAAGTTTATTATCGTTTCCAACTTGTTACACTGAAACATGTTAAGCTAGGCGCTTGAACGCCTCGGAGCCATCAAAGGTCATATTGCAACTGTAACATCAGTAATAGAATAAAATTTATCAGTGTTCCTTTTTAAGACGTGACTTCAGAAGTTCTGGCTTCCTTTTAAAAGTTCCCCGAGGAAATATTTCAGAAATTCAATAGCAAATCGAAAAAGAAACACTTGCATATATATCACATTTATTTCTAGTAATAAAAACCATTGAGCTTTTCGAAAATATTGCTTTATAAAAAGAAAATATATCAGTGACAAGCTTAAGACAACAATTGATAAAAATGATAAATTCAAAGTTGAATTTTTTCCCAGCATTAATTAGTTTTGAAAGAAAAAGAATGAAGCATGTCTACTTATCGATTTCAGTTAGTAATCCAATCAAAAGAAATAAGAAATTACTTTGACAACTTTTTGTTTCTTTTTCCAATCAAAATCACTCGTTTGTTAATTAATCAAATAAAAGTCTTCATCATCTCATACACTTGCCGTTTTTTCATCGAAAATACAATACAATGTTTTGTTGAACTTTTTCTCTGGCCGATGAAGTTCAGTGGCGGCTCGTAGCATTAAAAATAGGGGATTGAATAACATATCCAATTAATTTTTTTACCAATTACGAAATATGGTAAATTTTTTGTTGTTTTTTATTCTATCTTAGATTATTAAAAGATTGAATAAATAAATAAAACAATACAATATATACTGTTATACAACGCAAATACAACGGGAATCTAACTAAAGGGAAAATAACTCTGAACATTAAGTGGGAATTTTCTATCTTTCTAGAAGCTAATAGGATGGGTTTTTGCTAAAGTTTTTCTAAAATTCTTTTGTCTTCAACGTTTATTATTTTTGATATTTCAAAGAAAAAAACAGTTTACGTCATAGTTTAGTTGCACACAAAAGCTTCGTGCATTAGAAACAAAAACAGTAGTAGGAAAACAATAAAAGTTAATGAAGTAAATGTAACAAAGTGTTTTAATAAATAATTGGTTACTGGTAATCTTAATTTGAAATAATTACTAGCTAATACTCTCAACTTTGTCATTGTAGTATAGGTACTAACATGCTAACAATGATTTTGGATAAATGCCACTGTATCAGCATTAAAAGCACATGCACGAAATATATGCTTGAATTTCACGCAATGGATTCATAAACCATTGATTTAATTGAAAAACGATAACAATATTTGTAAAAATAATTCTAATTAACGTCAAAACTTAGTATTAAAGGAAAAAAATAAATATATTATTATTAGACATCGGATTATATGCATTTGAATTTTTGCATATGTAACTGCATATAATTCTATTTTTATAGCGTTGTTGCATATTTTGGTACTTTTTCATAGTAAAAGCTTATTTCGGTAGTTATTCGTGTTTGGCGTGTTGTATTATGCCGTCGGCACGTCCTCCTTACGTCAAGCTTTGAAAGTATTCTATCCAATATTGTTTCATATCACCTGTCTAGCCCACGGATTACATAGAGTTGTGGAAAAGATCAGAAACGAGGCCGGGATAGTCAATAAATTGATTTTTCTACAAAAAAGTGCTTTTAAAAGCACTATGATGACTACAAGCATATAAAGAGCAACTACCAAACATAACACTGCCCTCAGAACCAATATTAATACGGTGGGAACTTGGTAGAAAACTGTATTGTATGCTGAAAATTTCGAGGCCATAAAAAAGTAGTTGCAAAATTTAACAAACCAGCTGCCATTGCAATCAATTCAAACCAGCTGACGTTGAAAAATTCTTCAATCTAAAAAAATATTTGTCTAAATCCAAAAAATTTCAGCAATATACTCGATGCAATTGAGAGACTAGACACATTCCTCTGTACAAATCCTTAGAAATATTTGAAAAAATGGTTAAACAGAATAACATCCTTTCGAGTTAACTCTTGCAAAGAGTTCGTGGCAAATTGAATGCAGTTTTGTATTAAAACTCCTGTCCTGCAGGAGTAAAGAAAATTGATGCATTTATCAACGGCATTTCTGAAGAGATCTCCGAAAATTTTGCCAAATTTCAAATTCTATCCGGTAACGTAAGCTGACGTCGAAAGTTCATTTTCAGCTTTTTACCTTTTTTATCTATATGGTCCAATTGTGGATCTAGACCATCCAGGATCCCACTCTCATAAACACAGAAAATTTCTGAAGAATAGATGTAGTGGCTTAGGAGAAGTTCAGTACTATTCAGAAGTACAGAAGAATTATATAAATTATGATAAATATAATGTGGAAATAAACGTTAATTATAAAAATAAATGGTTTTTTAAACGTCCATATTTTGTGCATATTTTGCGCATTTTAAGTGCATATTTGCATGTATATTTTGGCATTTTGATAGTGCATATAGTTCGATATCTAATTATTATAAATCTTAAATCAAAATTTTCTTTTAAAACACTAAGACTAAGGAACCAAATTATTTAATTTTTATTATTGTCTCTTTATGACTAATAAGGTCTTTAGCAACTCTTGGTTTAATAAAAATCCGTAATCGAGAAATATCAAAAATTTGCATGATACGAGGAACCAATCCAACATGTACCATTTTCGAACGGTCACCTTGACTACTAGTAGAATTTATTGTTCATTGATATCTTAAATTTAAATCTTCCACCTATCAGATAAAAATTAAAATCGAAAGATTAGAACACATGCATATAATAAATCGTTGAATACCTGAAAATCGACATTAAATAATATAATTTTTAAGAACTCATTCGCCTGCAATTCAAGATAATGAGTAAGAAAAAAAAATGTTATATAGCATAACTTATGACAAAATAATTTTTTAAGGTAAATATACAGTTTTACAGTAACATCTAACTTCTTGTTTCATCCCTAAAGGTTGGTAATTCAAAGAAGATATTAATCCTGTAGAATAAGGACGTTGTTGTTGTTGTTATTTGGTTAGCAAAAATATATTTTCAAAATCTCGCTTCTATTGAAGCAATGCACTAAGAGGGTAAAAAATAAAATTATGAACTGAGTCTTCATACCGATTGCACCATCGATATTAAGGCGATATTAGGCAATAAATGAGAATCGTAAGCTATCTAGTTGCGCATCAAGAGAGGGGTGCTGTTTTGTTTACATTTCGGTAATTTGGAACACCCCTCACTTTGATGTACAACTAGAGAGCATGCGATTATCATTAATAACATAATATTGCGTTAGTATTGACTCGATCCATAGAAATGAGGTCTTAAGATTATTTGTTTTTAATAATTTTATTTTCTTGTTTTTAATGTTTGAATTGTGTTTCAATTGAATTGTTTTACAAAAAATTTGCATCAGATATCAACATTTTTTATTATACCTGTTTTTTATTTGAAAAATATCGCCAAAATAATGAAAATTATTTATTACATTGTAGTCTTTTGGAGTTAATGCCGTACTTTACCGCCTATAAAACAGCCACTGTAAACAGCCACCACTGTTTAATACCGATTTTTTCTTTACGAGTTTTGAAAGGGGTTTTTTGCTGTTTTAAAGCTAGCACTTGAAAAAAATCTCTTCATTCGCCAAATAGATTGTTTTATAATAATAAAACTATTGCGCGAATGGAGAAACCGTGGAAACCTATAAATAAAATGCGATTTACTAATTGAAAACGAAGCGTTAACAGAGTGAAGCGTAAATTTAATGGACTTGAATTTCATTGGCTTTAACGTATTTTTAATTATTTATTTTATCGAAATTGGAAAAGTTTTGTTAAATCATTTAAAAGCAATTTTCAATATTGACTTTTTTAAATAGAATTTTTAAATATTAACTTTCTTCACTGGTCTGTTTAATTGAACTATTTGAATGTTTTGAATTAATGGATGGAATTTAGTTTCAATTAAAGAAAGTTAAAGAATTGCCAATTAAAAGTTAAAATATAATATGTACATAGTTTGATTTATCAACTGTTCTCTCATAAAAAGAAAATGGCAAGACTTTCACGCTTGTAACTTGTAAGACTTACAGTTGGTCTTTAATTAAATCAGTAGTATAGTAAGAAAATTTAAATTTGTTTGAATTTCAATTTGAATTTTACAATAAATTAAATGAAGTGTAATTGTAACCGAGTTCCTTGTAACTTACAAATAATTGCATTACTAGCATTGAGCAATAAATGAAACAATACCGATCAATTTGTAGTGCCTAGTTTATTTTTAATTATTAAATAAAAAACTAAACTAAGATTAAATAGTTGATTAAATAGTAGATGATTTTTTGAAACTAATGTATTTCTTTTTTCTGTTTCAGGTAAGTCTAATCAAAATTTTTTGCTTCTTAAGAATAGTAAGTCCTTAAATCTCTTAATACGTAGGTTAAATTTTATATTTTGTATGGGAGTAATTTATATTTTATTTTTTGCTGAAACGCCTAAATAATTTACATCATATAGTTATGGTTTCATCGAATTAGTTGTTATTAGATAAGATTTATTAAAAATTAACAAAATGATGTTAGATGTATCAACCGCTTTTATATTGTAAAAATGATTTTTTTTATATTATTTTATTAATAAAATTTTATATTTGTTTTCTTCCAACCAAATGGTTTGTTACAAAATTGTTTCTAATATCAAAGTAGTGCCTTCGATGTTAGAATAGATATTAGATGAGGATTTAATACAATTCTTAGTTGCGACAATTCTTGCGTGCGAAATTGGCATTAAGAATTAGGTCATTTTGACAAAAAAATTCTTGGAAAAATAAGATCCATAGCTTCCACCAGATAGGTTGGTAAAGTAATGGTGGTATCCTAGTCTAGAAAGTTGACAAAATGGATTTTTTTAATATTTGGATAGTTTACACACTCGAGAATATTTTCTGCAAAGAATTTTGCTAAACAAATTTGTTTTGTCCATACTTTACATAATATTATTTAATTTTTAGGAGGATAGTGGGTATGAAAGGATGTAAATCCATATAATCATAATTAATTCTGCGACGTTTTGGTCCTTTATTTGAAGGTCTAATAAAGGACCGAAACGAAGCCTGACGAAGGTCAAATAAAGGACCAAAAAGTCGCAGACTTCATTATTAGTATATGGATTTACATTCTTTCATGTCCACTTTTCTGCTAAAAATTAAATAATTTTGCAAAAGTTAAGTTATTTTAAAAATGAGCCATTTTTGTGTCGAGGCTCCTCGACCGGTTTAGAAGGAGCGAATCTAACAGTAGACGATTCACGAGATTCGACTGCCCGAAGACGAATATCCCGTTTAATACTATAAACGTGTTTTCTCAAACTTCCATTTTCCAAGCTTTTGTCATAAAACCTCAAGTTCTAATCAACCGATTTTCTTGACAGTTAGCATGTATTCTCTTTATATATCACTCGATAGTAGGAATCACCAAAATTCAAAATTTAGATTTCCATTGTTTTTAAAAAATCGAAAATAGTTTGAAAATTTAAAAATTATCAACTTTTCTTCAGAAACCACAATTTTGCGAGAAATATTCAATGTAGGGAAACCTAAAGTATCTAATAAGGTTTTCCACTCTAGCTAAATTATCCACTAACGAACAATTGTTCATCTTCCTTTTAAATTTTACAATGGTAATTTGTAAATATGTGTTTTGTATAAATATAATTTTTAGAAGCCTGATGATGGTCAAATAAAGGACCAAAACGTCGCAGACTTAATTGTTAGTATATGGATTTCCATTCTTTCATGTCCACTTTTCTGCTAAAATTTAAATAATTTTGCTAAAGTTAGCTTATTTTGAAAGTTATAGTCATTTTTGTGTCGAGTCTTCTCGACCGGATTAGATGGAGCGTATATTACAGTAGACGATTCACGAATTTCGACTGCCCGAAGATGAATATCCCGTTTAAAACTATAAACGTGTTTTCTCAAACTACCTTTTGCAAAACGTTTGTCATAAAAAGTCAATTTCTAATTAACCGATTTTCTTGAGAGTTAGCATGTATTTTTTTATATATTTCTCTATAGTAGGAATCACCAAAAATCCAAAATTTAAATTTCCATTGTTTTTAAAAAAACGAAAATAGTTTAAAAATTTGAAAATTATCAACTTTTTTTAAGAAACCACAATTTTGCGAAAAATATTCAAAGTAGGGAAATTTAAAGTATCTAATAGGGTTTTCCACCCTAGTTAAATTATTCACCAATGAAAGACTGTTCAGCTCCCTTTTCAATTTTACAATGGTAGTTTTTGGTAGATTTTTAGAAGTCTGATGAAGGTCAAATAAAGAACCGAAACGTCACTGAATTAATTATTAGTATATGGATTTACTTCCATTGATGCCCACCTTCCTGCTAAAAATTATATTATATAGATATTTTTTGTCTCTACCGATATTTCCTATCTTTTTCATACGATTGAAAAAAAGTCCAACAAAAAAAGAAAAACAGCATAACTGCATAAGTTTATGATAAGTTTCAAAACTTAAGGAATTGTGTACCATACTTTTAGTAATATATATATTTCTTAAAAAGCCAGTTTATAGGACAGATTATTTCAAATATTAAAATACGGACAAGTGAAGTCTTCATTATAAAACCGTCAATATATGATTTTGTTTGCATTTAAAAGTATAAAGTTGAAGTAGTAATATATCAAAAAGTATATTCATGAAAAGTTTAATATAACGTAATAGCTAAATTACTCGAGGATAATGTCTTCCAGTATCGAAGTTTCATCTATCGCTTGCCTTGGAAACGTCAGGCGTGAAGAAAAACACCATTATTAAACGTGAAAGCGTCATTTTTTATCGAACATATTTCTAAGCAGAACATTTTCTAATAACTTTTACAATATATGTGCATATGTGTAAGTACATTACACATACATGTACTATGTAATATAAATTATACGGTGAGAACATCTTGGTCCTATTTAAAGAACCAAAGTTAGCGTATATATAACATACGTATATCGTAGACTCCCCAATTGAAATTCGCCAAGCGTAATCGTTGTTTCAATATACCTCGATCGGAATATATAATAATGGCGGGTATCAGTACTTGAATTTTGATCAAAAGCCAAACACGGCTAAGCTCGTTTGTCCCATAAACCTCAAACAACTTTCCCCTTAAATACATGTGTAGATATTGAAAGCTTGACTTATTGGAAATATTTTCCAACTCCCATCTTCAAATATTTTCCCTAGTTTAATACATATTTTCATCGGAAAAATCTGAAATATTACTTTGTCAATCAAAAGACGGCTTTCGGGAAAAAAAATCGCCTAATATAATATGTTGAAATTTTTCAATTTCCATCAGCATATTGAACAGCTTATATAATATATATTTAAATTTTAATATTCCATTAAAACACCACAAACGTCGATATGGATATTTATTTTAATATCGATGGTTCACGTTTAGAAAATAGACGTTTTATTGATTATGTTTCAAACGAGAATTTAAAAATTGAGTTGAAGACATTTTAGTTATTCATTCAGGTAAGAAATATTTAAAAATAAGTGAAGAAGTTTGCTAAACCAATGTTTTTATAGTTTATTGAAACGTGAGTAAAAGCCGGGATGAAACTTATTCATCAATGATTTTACGAGCACAAGAAGCAGCTTAAAGATGTTTACGTTGTTAAAAATAAAAGTCCGTTTTATATTTGCCCAAAGTTCAATGATCTCTTTAAATATACATATGTTGAAAATGTCAAGAATTTCAAGTTGTTCCAACCCTTAATCATTAAACTTGCTGAAATTTATAAACATATTCAAAACATATGTCAATAAATTCAGATTTCTTACTTCTAAAAATTCTAAAAATCCAATCAAAGGTATATATTTGGATAAGGTACAACATCGATTCCATTGATTGATTTGTTAGGTCTAGTTTATAGAACTTGGTAACCAAAAATAAAAATATAGTATAAGACTTGTATTATCAATTTAAAAAGAATAAATATTAACTGTCTGAAGTTCCACAAATTATAAAATATTTGTTGATTTTATCAAGTAGAGGCTCTATATGGTTTTTCATTTTTTTTAAGGTTCAACGTATTTAAAAGGGTGTCCGTTATTTCCCAAATTGATTTTTTTACAGCAGTCGCCCCCTGAATTTTTAGTTTAAGATATAAAAAAAGTTATCCAATACAATTAAGCTCTTAATTTCTTGATTAAACCTTGCCGGAATCATGTTACTTTAACCATTTAAATAACATGGGATTAATTGACTTTTTACTTTTAATTTTTTCTCAGAAACAAATGGATGAAAAGATATGAAATTAAATAATTCTTACGTAAAACTTAACGCTCTACAAAAAAGATCTCTTATGCATTTTCGATTAAATTACACCATTAAAAGTTATTCAACATTTAACCTGTGTCTAATATAAATCTTGCAATATTTTCAACTTTTTGCTCATTTTTACTTTTTTAACTATAAAATCATTGGAAGAGAAGGTAAAAATTATTATCATTAGAGCGCAAATGATTATTTGTGTTAATTTTATGACTTGAACAGAAAATTAAACAAACAAAAAATCATTTTTTGCAATTAAAACTGGTGACATAAGATCCGCATTCGTTATAGTCGTGAAATTCAATTTATCCAGGATAAATTTTCGTACTTTAATCAATATTTTGTACCTACGAAGTGAATTTCATACTAATTAATGAGACAATCGACAAAAGTTCAATTATTATTTGAATTTTTACCAACTCACCTGACGCCATCTATGAGAAATTTCTTAGAACTTATAGTCAACATCATTTTTATTGAGCCTACAGTCGATTGATTTGTCGTTAAAAAGTTAAATGATGAATAACTTTTAATGGAGTGATTTAATCGAAAATTCCTTTCGAAGAGACCTTTTTTGTAGAGCGTTAAATTTTACGTCAGAGTAATTTAACCTTAAATCTTTTTATACATTTTATAATTAGAAAAAAAATTAAAAGTAAAAAGTCAAATAATCCCATGTTATTTAAATGGTAAAAGTTACATGATTCCGGTACGGTTTAATCAAGAAATTAAGAGCTTAATTGTATTGGATATTTTTTTTATATCATAATCTAAAAATTCAGGGGGCGATCGCTGTAAAAAAATCAATTTGGGAAATAACGGACACCCTAGTATTTATCTACCTCATGATACTCTCTATAACGTAGTTATTCACGAATTTCTATTTTCATGTACTTTTGCCTCCTATTGTATCTCAATAACATCCTTAACAACGGTATAAACTAGGAACTCAAACTTAGGTAAATCAAATATTATCCCTTATATTAACCACAGAGCTTTTGTCTTCGATTGACCAAAAGCTCGCAATAAAATTTTTGTTATTCATTGAAATATTTTTAGGTTTATTGGTCCAATAAATGTGCTATTTATTCATTAAAAGCTAAGTTAGCATATAATTGCGGTTTAAAACAACTTTGTTTATAAACATTATATGTTTATAACATGCATTGTTATAATTATCAAGTAATAATATCAGATGATAGAGAAGAAGAAATAATTATTATTGTTGCACAAATAATGGATGGTAGTACTCGATGTTGATCTAAATCCTCATAACAATTAATTGCTAGATAATGTATGGATCTCATTTGCAACACATTTACAACGAGGACGTAATGGGATATAATAGCGCCCTCCTCATCCTTGATGGTAATATTCTGACACTCGCGGGTGGTGAATCAAATGAATCGGATTAGTGCACAAACGAATGCATTTTCGTCTATAAAATATCGGACAGTGTAATTTATTTCGGGAGCCTCGAATTAGATTGATTCAATTGTTGCCATTATGGAAATACAAACCACAAATCATTCAAACTTTTTAGGACCGCTCGTAACTGTATAAAAATGTCATCAAGCATGGAGGTTTTAATGGTGTTGTGTGATGGTTTTTTTTTATTTATGGCTTTTTTATTTTTCTCATTGCATTTATATGTTAATGGCTCTGGACTCGATGGGAGGAGAAATCGCACTGTGAATTACAATATATCAATTATTGAACTTTTTACTGCGTTTGCACCAATTGAAAACAAGCGAATTTTTGATAGGGAAAATTCATTATTGTAATTATCAATTTCAGTTTTGTTAAAAAAAAATTTAATAAGTTTCAATCCTATGTATCTTTTTCTTACCATTTTAATTATTTTTACATACTGTTATGTTTTTACGATTAATTTATTTATTTTGGTCGGTGCGTTAGGATTTGCTTCAGGACATATAACAATAAAACCATTTATTTTAATAAACTCACGTCTTACTAACTTATTTATATATTTTTACTATTTTTGTAACAGTTGTCGCGATTTATTTCAAACTTTGTAACTTGTACTGGTCATAACTGTTAACTGATCTAGCGACGGTCAATTGCCTTATTTATATTCCTATTTTCCGCTTTCTGGAATTTTCTAGAACATTCGAACAATTACTATCTCTTTCTACCCGGCATTAGAAAATTATGGCTAAATGTTCTATGGCATGAACGCAAGACATTAAAACAGTATGATCTTTATCAAAGAATTTCAGACTACAAATGACCATAAAGAGTATTAAAGTGAGTCCCCTAAGAAAGAGACGAAGAGAGAAGAAAATCGGCTCTAAGATGCGAAATCTACATTAGAATAGTGATGACAGATAAAGATCTACAAGGATTGGATCATATGAGAATTGTGGAAAGCAGAAATGGAGAGCTTGTAATAGGAAAATGCCGTAAAAGAAGAAGAAGAAAAATTTTTAAACCTGAAAAAATAATAGAATGAGAAACGATATAAACCATTTAACGAAATTATTATAGATTTACGGAAAAGTAGACATAATGCATTTTTAAATAAACATTTATTCTTTGTCAAATTTTTTGCTGGAAATGTAATTAAATTTCTAGCTTTAATTGTACTTTTATATAATTTTTATAGCCAAAATAAATACAAGCAAGATGCATTGTTCATTTCTATCAAAATGTTCTAGATTGTACCTCCTGTAATCATATTGCATCCTCTATAGAAAAAGACAAATTAAAATATGGGTATTAAAACCAATATTGATATTGAAAGTAGCCGTTTGACTTTCTTATAATAAGAAAGTACATTTAGGAAAGGATTGTTAATTTCATATCTAGAGAGTGAAATATATCTTCCAGATAAAATTTTATCCGGAGGATAGAGTAACCATGCGTATTTTCGGCTAAGAATAGTTATTAACCTAACAAGTAAATTTTTATCATTAATTTATTATTTTATGGATGATATGGTTCACCTATTTACAAGTGAAAATGTGAGCATTTTAAATATTAAATAGGATAAAATTTACAGTCATTTCTTTGAATATTGTAAATTCTTAGAAATCCTCAAAAGAATGGAATAAGTTTCATTAGTGTTTGAAGTACTTATATCATCTTTATTTAGGTATATAATTTAAATTTTTATTTACCTCCCATACCCTATGTAGTCTTTAATTAAATCGTTAAAATTTTCTGCAAAAAAGAACCATATAACCATTGAATGTTCTATTTGACAAAAATTTATAGGAACTTTTTTAGTTATTTGAACTTTCATAGTTATTTTACTAAATTCATGCTCCCATTCGATCAAGATTCGATGTCAGGATTTTCGGACAGTGGTTAGATGGTTTATGTAATATACATAAAAAAATATGTTCAAAATCATAAAAAAACAATATTTTTGTCAATGAACTATAAATATTTTATAGAGCAATAAATTATATTTTACGTTTCATTCGAGGTTATGCAAAAAAAAAAATGAAATTTAGAAGAAAACAATTCAAATGCTCTTTTTTCCGACCTAAACATTTTCTTTTCAAAAAATAAAAGCTTAAGAACTTTCGTTCTTCCTAAAGCTTTTCTTAGCATATAAATTTATCCACCGTCCAGTTCCACTTCACACAAATCCCTCAAACTATGTTCAATTTATTATTTCATTTTTCCGTCTCAAAGTTTTATACACTTTTTCCATTTTCTCCTACACCGAGCTTTGTGAATGTTACAATTTTAAAACGCAAATATTTTCCCTAAAAATTAATCGTTTTAAAATTATTCTTTTTGCATAAGAAAGTATGGAAAAAAATAAACCGGAATGAAATGCTTCAAATTAAGAATGCTTGACTTAAAAAAAAAATAAGGAAAAAGTAATTTATTTCATGAAAAACTTGTTAAAAGTCAAAGGAAATATTAAAGAATGAAGCGGAATGAATATATTCTTTCATATTCGTTGGCTTCATTGAATATTTGTTTTCCAAAAAAAAAAAATGCATTTTCCCTTTGAAATAATTTTATGCTTGTAAGGCAAAAAAAAAATAAAGGATGTTTGTGGAATGTTTTCAAAGAGTTTTTGAAGAAAATTCGGTTTGAAAATTGTTTGTTAGTGACAATTGATTGAAAATAAAATAAATTATGTATATTTGTTACACAAAAGTTAAAATTAAATTTTAATGTTACAGTTTCGCTAGGTAGGCTATAGAGTATACAGTTGAAAAGAAATGTGCGGTTGAAAACATTTTTTCACAAAGAAAATCTCTTTCAAAAAGAATGAAAATTGATTCTTATCGTGTTTCATTTCACAAGTTTGGATTTATGTTTTCGAGACGGAGAAATTTTTGAATGGTATGAGAAAATGATTGAACACCATCAATAGGTATATTTTTTCATACATGTTTATGTCATGAATGGAAAACTTTTGAATTATAAAAGAACTTGATTTTAATCGTTTCAAAATATTTCAGTTTCTTGCTATTTACTCCCAAAGTATCATAGTTCATGGTAGAAATCTTATGACTTGAGTTGATTATTTTACCTTAAAAATAATTGGTTAGGGGTTGTGTTGAGAAATACATATAAACCGAAAATTTTAATATTGCTTTTTGTAAGGTTTAACATTAATTTGCAATAACAAACATGAAAAACACAACATAATAAGATTTATTGTCTGAATTAATTAGTATTTATAATAAAATATTTAATTTTATTCCATATGCTTCAATTCAACTAGCAATGTACCAAAATTTTATGTCCAATTTAAAATTCAAATATCATGGATAAAATAATTAACTTTATTATACTCTAAGTGAAAATCAAAAAAAATTAACGTTGTTAATTATTTCATAATTAATAATAATATATGTCCTATGACGTAATTTCTTTTTAGACACAACCATTACCAATGAAAATTGATAGTTTTCATACAATAAATTTAGAAAACCAACAACAATGAACACAACTATTAATAAAACATTCACAATTTAAGATAATTAAACATATAGCCATTACTAACGAACACAACACCTCAATCGTAGTCAAAATAATATCGAAATTTACTAAAAAATTCATTCTACCAACTCCACTAAAAGAAAACAAAAAATATATAAAATCAAACTTCAGTAACATATTTAATTTTACAATCGCCAACTTCCTAAGGAAAAATAATTTCAATATCACCTTTTCAACACACAACAACATGATGAAAATTTTTAAGCCATTGGAGAACAACCAAATAACAACGAAAAACAAAACCGGATTATAAAAAATTTAATGTGGTTCCTGTGAAAAATTATACATTGGCCAAACTGGTAGATCTTTCGGAACAAGATATAAGTAACATTCACCCAAAAAACCTACTTCAAATTTTACAAAACACTTTTTTGACGAAAATCATCAATGCTTAAATTTCGAAACAAATTTTAAGCCACTACATATTTGCAAAAAAGGATCATATATGAACACCCTGGAAGAAGATGAAATATACAAAGCACCCAAACGAGATCCAAATTACATTTTTATCAACAAACTATATAAAACAAACAATCTACATGAAATTTGTTAACAACTGAGAAAATAATCATTGTGATGAAAATAGTAGTCAAATAAAACGGCAACTTACCATAGTAGACTTGAACCAAATTTTAGCGTTTAAAAAGCCCAGAAAATCAAATTTACCCATTCAATTTGCTGCGTGGTAATTCCCCTGGTCACAAAAAAACGAGGGAACGATATGATTGAGGCATTCAGTTGATGAGCGGTTTTGTTCAAAAAATGAACATTTTTTTTAATATGGAATTCCAAAAATTATCAGAAAGTTGGCAAAAATGTATGGCTAAGAGAGGAAAATATTTTCAAACAAAAATGTTTTTCCATGTAGAAATGAAAGCATGTTGCATGCCATAATGATTTTTTTTTCAAAAAAAAACCTGATTTAATATTAACACCTTATTAATTCTTCATATTTTGATAAGATTTTTAATTTTTATGGATCCCTTAGCAACGTATATGATATTTCTTCTATCGAAGAAACCAACACCAAGAACCAAGAATCCAAATAGGTGTATTTTTACTTTACTTACAATCTGAAATTTTTAGGAATAAATGAAGGAGAATCTATCATAGTGGGTAATAAATATTTTAAACAATTATAAATACACCTCTGGTGAAAGTACAGTACCTGGCGATATTACTAGATGCGCTATAGGTTTTGTATAACATTCGAAAAAGAGCTATCTTATTTTGGGTCCATATTTTTGATTGGGTTTAACTTTCCTATACAAATTTTATTTATTACGCTTATTATCAGCTAGCGTGACCAAAAATCATATTTACTAAAAAAAAAATAATTTACCATTAAATTAAAAACCTCCTTAATTATGCCAAGCTGATAGGCTGATATAGCAATTGTTTAGTATTTAATTGAAAGCCCGTTTAATGATATTTAAGTTCCCATTCTGCGCAGTATGCTGTATATGTAGGACAATACCGTCTGCTGTATTTGTGGATGATGATTCCATACGTGAATATTTTTCTAAGGGCTATTTTTCTGTTGTGACCACCTCTTTAGCCATTTTTTTCTTCAGCAATTTCCACATATTTTCAATGGGTTTCAAATCAAGGCTATTATCCTAAAGTAGGGTAATAGGGATTATAAAGAAGGTTTTACCTTTACCCAGAAAATATGTTTCATAAAAAATCAATACAACTTTTTATAACGTGAAAAGTAAACAATATTAAATGTAATTTAGTAGAATATGTACATTTTGTATAAAAACTTAAGTGCGTCTAATAATATGGCCAGGGACTGTATGATAGATTGTACGTAGCTCGAAACGAACCATTATTTTATTAAGTTTTGAAATGTACCGTTTTTAAATTTATTTAAGTTAAAAAAATTAGTAGTACTACGTGTCGTATTTTAATTTGCAACCTACATACACTTGTTTAGAACGGAGGGCATTGAACGGAAATTTTGCAAAGCATTTTCCTGAAAAGGAAACTTCGTCTCGGCTTTGACTGTTTCTGTTGGGAAAAATATAAAACTAAGTGAAATTCAAGAGAAGAAAAGCTTTTTAGTCTTCAATCATTTTATATCAAACGTTAAATTTGCCAAGAATGGAATCTATCAAAAATATTAAAGAAACCATAAACTAGCACATCAAATTATTTCTATAACAATACATAACAGAACAAAACGATTTCATCCTCGTATAATGGCAGAAAACTTATTCAAAGCATTCACAGAAACGTAGGTTAACAAAGTTGATAATTCGCAAAGTTTTTTCCAACTTTTTCGTCTTTCGACAAATATCTTTTCAAGTAAAGCGAGTGTTTTGTAACAAAAGCGGAACTTTTCCTTTGCGAAAACTATAAATTTCTGCAGCTCGCAATGCGCAATTAGTCACTTGTGAACGATAAATAAATATTCAAAATTTCACGACGAATGCCTTCAGGTGACAACTGATCATCAGCTTTGAGTTGTTTCCATTAACTGAGATTACTGTGCTTGGGGTGGAGGCGTTAACTTGTGATGCATACTAAATAAGAAATTTCGTCTTTATGAAGTGTAAAAATAAACAGAACAGGATAAATAAGAAGCTTGCGTCAAAATACTAAAGTTTCAAAAGTAATTGTGAACCTTGTTCAAGAATATCAAAAGCTCTAATTAAGCTTTATGGTTCGAAAAATATTACCGTTATGTTTTGATACAATGCAAATAGTTAATTTTATAAATTTGAAGATTTGTCGGATGATTTTCGCACGATTTTCCTTTTAATAAATTACTTTAAATAAACTTTTCAGCAAAATTGTTAAAAAAGCAAAATAAACAACAATAAATTTTTTTTTTTAAAACTGAATCAAACTGTTAATAGTAATAATAGTGTTAATAGTACTGTAAAAGAATTCCTTCTTAAAACCGACCAAATTTAAATTTCGCTGAGTTAAAAATAGATTGTTAAAGATAGATATTATTGTGATACAATAATAATTGTATCTGCGTGAAAAGCAATTAAATTGAATTAACATAATTGTTTATAGGATTCTACTAGAACCATCTCTAAGTGATAATTAGTTCATATGCAAATTAAACATTTTTGCTGACTTTAAATCATTAAATGTTATCAGGGAAACACAGAGCTACGTTTATAAGTATCGACTTCCATAAGATATAAACGTACAAATTCAATTTATAAACCTTATTGTTGCGAACAACTCCTGAGTTTCCAAGAACTTAAAAAAAAACTTTCATATAGTATAGATACGTCAATCGTGTGTAGTGGGCTCGATACTGTTCCATTAAGTTTCATTGTATAAAATTAAATTATTAATACAACACATGTATTGTTATGTAGTGTTTGAATATGTAATACATTTAACGTTATGATTATTCGTATATGATTATCGGGAATTAGGTTTTGTAAAATTATTAAAACTTCAAGTTCGAGGTTGTGCCCAGTCAGGTAGTAGTTCTGGGAGAAAAATTTATTCGGGAATTGGAGCAGTGTCTGGAAATCCTATTAGTTTACTAAAAACTAGGACTCTATGCTTTTGGATTTTTGACCCATATGCAATAACCATTTCATGATAATATATCTATTTAAAATAAGGGGAATTTCGAGATATTATTCTATTTATCTACCTGAAGTGGTTTATCGATTTCGATAATATTTTGTTTTCAGGTACATTTTAGTGGTTCACCAAAAAAATAAATATAAAGAAGCTCATAAACAAATCTTATCTAAATTGGTGTACCAATCTTTTATTTTGGTTTTACTTTGAGTTCTAATTTAAAAACAGCTTTACTGATTTGGTAAAAACTTCGTAATTATATTCAACTAAGTTTTTTTGAGGAAAAAGGGTATTTATTTAGTATTTAAGTTTAATTATTAATAATAAAAGTAGCATTCAGAAGAAGACTGATTAAAATAAATTTATGGGTACGCTTTAGTAAGATATTAAATAAACACTTTATTTAAATAGTTATGTTCTTTTTTTAGATATCAAAAAATCAACATATTTTTGATCAATGGTGGCCAACCTAAATGATATTGCGGTCCATTTCGGAAATGCATCCTAGCTTCGCGGGCCACTATTAATGTTATACATCTCAAATTCTCTATGCTTTTTTTAGATACACTGTTAAAGTTTTTATCTGTGAATGTTTTTATTTATTTCTTGCGTCAGTAACATACCTGTGGCCGCAAAAAAAAACGGTATTTTCAACGGTCGATACGATTACCATAAACTGTTAATACATCATTACTGCGATCGTGTAGTGATTTTTAGAGGTATAGCAAATTTTCTCAAAACTTAATTGAAAAATGTGACTCTTGGAGGTAAATTATAAAAAGTATAGCAAGGGAAGGGTTTTTATGGTTCCAAGAACATATTTATAAATCCAAGTTATTTATTTACAGCCATTATAATAAAGGCTCGCAATAATAAGAATCAGAAATCGAAAAATATCGAAAATTTGCTCGATATAAGGATCGAACCCTATACCTACCAATTTTGGAGCGGTCACCTTGACCATTCGGCCACCACTAGGCTCAACTGTTTTATTCTTGGTAACAACTTTAAAAGTCTTCAACTATTTTAAACTAATGTCGCAAGAGGGAAAGCCCGGAAATCTACAATTGTTAAAAAGACAAAGAAATTTTGAGAATGTTGTCCAAATTTAGATATAACATAAGTTCCTGTATAATAATAATAATCAAACTTTATTTCCTCCAATTAATCTACACTTGTAAGTTTACAAATTTAAAATTTTGTTTACTTATCTTAACATTTTTGTTTAACTTAAAAGTTCCTTCTTGTGTTTCCCACAATATTTTACCTTTTAACTTTTTCTACTCATTTCCCTTTCCTTTATTTTTATTTTTTGATTTCATTATAGGGGTGCCCTTTTAAGGGGGAGAAATGCAAAAACACCCTCTGTCATTGTTAAAAAGAAAAAACAAAATAAAAAAAACTTTTTATATAATAATAAAAAAAAGTTCCTGTATATAAAACCACCGGAAGATAAGTACAAAAGAAAATGTACTACCTAAGTCAGTGATGGCAAACCTATGACCCATGGGTCAGACACTGACCCACGTAAGCTCTTTAACTGACCCACGATGGCTAGACAACCATTTGTTTCTTATGTTTGTAAAAAGAAACATCCATAGAACTTATATCGCCCCCTCTCTGTTTCACCTTGTGAGACGCTAATGGGCACCATGCATATCATTAGTGACCTACGAGCTAGCGGTACAAAAAAATGAACAAAATTTGACTCACACCTCAAAAAGGTTCACCATCCCTGACCTAAGTGTTTCTCAAAGGATGGTTAATTTGTTTATTTTTCTAAAAAATTGGTTATGTTTACTATGAACTATTAACTTGATACATTCTTAGTACGCTATCCATGGTACATTGGCAATCAAATTAGAAATACATCAAAATAAAGTAGTCAAATTATATGGATTGTGATTCGAAAGGAGACAATGATACTTTTGATGCTTTGCTTGGAGTAATAACAAACTTTATTAAGTGAAAAATAAAAAAAATGCTATACTATCAATTGATGATGTCATTAGGCAAAAAAAACATTTGATCGAACTCCATATCATTTATTTATCTAAATCTCTTTAAAAATTGATTCAGAGAATATGACATAAACGACGTGCTGGTCCGCAGAAATAATATAAAACGAGAATAACGACCAAACGTGTTGCACCAATCGATTTTCTGTCAAAAAGGGTGTTTGTGGTTATCTATAGATTGTGAATTGACCACACAAAAGCTATGCATCAGCATCCGATAAGTAGAGTTCCACCTAAGTTCTAAAGATGTAAAAACACCGGAAAGGAAAGCGTAATGGGCGTAATGGCTTCTCAGGTTTTTCATCTAATAAAAATCGGTTCTTTAAATTGTACTGTTGATGTTTGAGATTGTTTTTCAACAATTCAAAGTATCTAATGAGGAAGATCCCGACTAGAAATTGTCCCCATGCTTATGTAGGGATCCAACTGGGCATTGATGGGGCAAGCCCTATTGGGTTATTTCTATTACCTAGTACCTGTCGGGTAAGCCCATTATAAAGATGAACAAATTTTGGTTAGGCTTACCCAATTGGGATATAATTGGGAACTTGTTGGGCAAGATCAACGTTAAAATTAATACCTCGATCTCGAGTTGGCCCAATAGGGATATGATTGGAAACTCATCGGCATATCCTAACATAAAAATTAACGCATCAATACAATTTTTTTAACAAATTAATACATTTTTTTATTTTTTTGTTTTTTATTTAGTTTTCATAAGTATCAATTTTTATTTTTAATACTTTGTTTCAAAAAAACCGTTGACAAAAATTGAGAAGTATTGGTTCTATTCAAATTGTATATCTACATTATATTAATATATAGATAAACTAATAGATATAAAAGCATTGAGTGATCTCTTCACTGTTTTATTTTAAATAAAATTGTTATAGAAGCCTGAGGAAGTTACGATTAGTAGCGAAACGTAGCTAATTGAACAATAAAAATATTAAATAAAAAATAAAGAACAAAAAGATCTTAAATAACCTGAATTTTCTTCTTATTTAAAATTTTTTTTATCATCTATTGTAAATAAGGTTTCTCACTCTTTTTTCCCTCTTTGTTTCTCTGAAATGACTATAATCTAAAATTTATGTTAAACCATGTAGTAAAAGTGGTCAAATCCTTCATTTAAAATTTTTCTTGCTGCTTTATAAATTAATATTATCATTTATAATATTAATTAAACATTCTGTTAAACCACAAATATTATTATTTTTAATTATTATAAGTTGTTGGTAATTTTTTATTTACTTTTTATAACTGTGTAAATAGTGTGTATGCAAAATGTCTATTGGTGACCGTGAATACGTTAGACGTGAGCTAGGACGTTTGAGAACTAGACGGCATCGGGAAACATTTCAGTTACAAGATGAAGATAATCAAGCTGCTAATGATGTTCGAGACTCATCATTTAGTTCTAGTGGTACTGAAAATTTACCTGAACGGACTGATGAAAATAGACACTGTGAGAAAATAGAATCCTGTGAGGTATACCTACAATTGGGATACTGTTGGATTTACCCTATTGGAACCCTATAGGACTAGTCCTGTTGGGATCCTTTTCAGTTTTGCGTTACATCCCAATGTTGGGTTCCCAATTGGGAACCCAATCGGATCCCAACAAGTCTTTATGAGATTTTTCAAGTCGGGATGGTAATCGTAATAAATTGAAATGACTGAGAATAAACGCGGCTTAGGAAATAAATCTGTTTTTTTTTTTCGATGATTTAAAGAAGTGTACTAATGAGTTGTTAAAAAACGTAAATAAAGTAAATCCTTTAACATTTTTTTTAAGTTTATATACTAATAACATTTGGAAAATTTCCAAAGCGCTTATAAAAATTGTATCTTGCAGATAAAATTACAAATAATTCCTATTTTTAGCTGACAATTAGATATTGACTTTTCTATTATATACTTCTTTTTTCAAATTTTAAAATAGCGAATTGTTAAGTCTTTTATGTGGTGACACTTTTTTTGAATTCTCGGTTACAAATTGTAGCTTTTGTAAGCACAGCTGCACGAGAAAGCTCATTTTACCGTTGAAACTTCTGCAGCATTTTCATGATCTTTCTGGAGCAGAGTTTTTCGTTTTCTATACAACCGAGTCAATACATTGCTATAATATAAAATACAGATTATATTTTTATTATTTTAAATTATTTTAGTCGCACTTTTGAACGATTCATAACTACAAAGATTGTATATAAAGTGATGAGGATATAGTGATTGTTGGTTCAAAAAAAATATTATTTTTTCTTCCAATACCGACAAAATCGTTACTGTGTATTTCGAATAGTGGCAAGATATTTTTTTTATCAAATTAACGTAATGATTTTTCCCCATATTTCTTTTATTTATCTACCGGTTAGTGACAATGAAGAAGTAATAAATCAGTGTCACCCAATTCATTATTTACCTAAGTTTTCTGAAGATTTCTCTTTTCTTTTAGTTTACCAGGTTAACGAACATTATAAAATAACTCAAGGATAATATTTCCTTACTGCTTTCAAAGTGTAATTTGGCATTTTATTGACCGTTACAATAAACGCTGATCCGGTGGATTTGGTGGATAGTTTCATTGTTGCAGTTCATAGGTTCATATAAAAGCCATAGCATTTCATTGAATTGATTTTCTAAAAAAGGTCATCTATATTTTCAATTTAAATTGAAACATTGTTCAAGTGCACGAACGGATGAACTGCAAGTGCATGTGAATTGGTGTCAATCAAATTTTATAGACATTTCGATCAAATTCTGTTCTACTAGTGCAAAATAAACGACAGGTACTACGAACATGGCGTTGCAAAAGACAGATCGACGCGGAGAAAAAGAAGATCAAACTATTAACAGTTCGAATAATGTACACGTTTGCACATAAAACATGTGACAGTTATGCACATGCACAATATAACTGAGTTTAGTTTTCTATTTTGAGCACAGTTTCCCTCTTTTTAACTGAAATTATTTCGAGAGAGGAATCATCTTTCCAGCATCATTGGATCATGGAGTATAAAGCTCATCGTTGCAGTACATGTTGGAAGCTCGTTTACGACCCCTTTTATCCTCTATTTCATACACTTCATGCAGGTCTTTCTATGCATGTCATCCTCTACGACTGTCATCTCATGATAAGCACTTGTCGCACATGCACTCAAGTGCATACATCGATGAAGATACAACGCTTTATCAGAGCAAATCGAAATCATTTCACTCCGACACAATAACAATATATTTTAAATACAATATCCTCCGAGAAGTGACATGAACATACAATGTTATATGTAAAATTCGAATAATCAGCTGGGAAACATACCTCAAAAATTTCAATGTATTTGAAACACTTAAGTACTTACTGCTTTAGTGCCTGAACACTTTTGTACCAACTGTTTTATGAGTACTGACTTTTACGATGCTGTTAACTGGGTAGTATAGTCGTCACTCTAACTAAATCATTTTGACAATCAAAATCTATTAAAATATTAAAGCATATTAAGAACTCATATGCTCCATATGTTATTAATAAGAGAATAAGTTATAATACATCTTTAATGATTTGAAAACTAATTGAACTAAATTGAAAACTAAATATTCATGTCATAAGTGACCTATTTTATCATTTGCTTACGCTTTAGTTGAAGAAAATACTTTTCTTTTGACATCCAAGAATTTCTCCTGTATTCTTAAAGCCATAAAGACTTTTGAAATTTTCAAAATCGGTATATTAGGGAAACCGGAAAGTATTGTCGTTTTTTCAATGGAAAATTAAAACACAAAATTTGTAACAACTTTTGATTTTAAATCAATCATATAATCAGCCTCGATAGTATTAACATTTTGACATCTAGTGTGCAAATTTTTAATGCCACAGTAGTAAAAATCAATTGATTAGTTTTTTTTTTCCACTGACTTGGAACGTTTATATGTAAAAATGTAAAATATTGTATATTGTGGACTTATTTATTTAATATAATTTACAAAAGTAATCTATAAACATAAAGGATATAGGACGAATCGGCTCCAGAAGGATATATTTTCCATGAATTCAGGGTACGTTGGTACCAATATGATGCATTGATCCTGTAAATTTCAAATCTCTATGTATTACCGTTTCTTCAAAAACCGAAAAAAGTTGGAAATAAAAAAAATTCTTTGAAACTTGTGAATTAATAATTTAGTTGAATTTCGAATATGTTTTAGGGGTTGATGATAACTTCTAGGGAAAAAAATATGACTCATATTAATCCATAAGATCCTTCAAAACAAGACGTTTTTCTTTCAATTTATAACCACGATATAATTTTGAGACAATTAAAAAAAAGAGACAAAAAAATTTTTTTTTTTCGGATTCCCCCATTCAATTTCCTCTAAAATTATGAATTTTTTAATTTTTTAAAATCGGTACGCCATTTTGGAACAAATATAAAAACCGATTTTTTTATACAAGAATCAATTTATTTCAATGTTTTTACTATTGAAAAACAGAAACGGAGCTTATTCAATTACTATACGAGTGCAAATAACAATAAATATTAAAAAAAAAAACAATATGAAAACAATTGTTTTCTATTAAATGAATTCAATCACTAATATAAAAAATATTTTTTACTTTGATGATTAAGTCAGCAGCAAGTATTATTGTTTCTATAATTGAACTAAGTTTTATTGAAAAATCGGCTCAAATCCTTTTTAGAACACTCAAATCTGGCAAAGATGCAATTTCTGCTATGTTTTTTTATTCTTTTCGCGGTTTTTTGGTTAATTTTAATATGATATAATTATCTCTTCTTTGCCTACATTTTTATTATGAGCCGATTTACTTGCGAATTAAATTAAAAACAAAGCAGAAATAATGTTTCTAGACTTGAATGTTCTAAACGGAACTTTCAGAAGTCCAAATTTTTTCGATTTTTGAAGAAACGGTAATACATAGAGATCTGATACTAGCTGGATCAATATATCTTATTAGTACCAACTTACCTTGAAATTATGGACTTGATATCCTTCTGGAGCCGATTCACTATACTTATTGTCCTGCGTCCTTTGACCAAAAGTTCAAACAAATGTATTATTGACGTATTTGTCCAGGTACGTATTTTGATTACAAAGCAATCTTTCTCAGGAGTCATAAAGTAGTATTGGATCGTCCCGTCTCCGACTCATCACATAGTAGTTACGGAGCGATTCAATACTACTTGATCACCATTGAGGAGAATTGCTTGGCAAACGAAATACGTATCTGGGCAAATACGTCAGTAATATAATTGTTTGAACTTTTGTTCAGATTTAAATTTATATTTTACTTTTTGTTAATTATATCACTTAAATAAAACCATGATTTAATTTATGTATTGAACACATAGCAAAACACAGAATACTAGAAATTATAATTTGAACTAAAAAATCCAGAATTTTCGATCGAAAACCACAAACTTTAAAACAAATCGATAAAACTAGAATAACGGTTTTTTTAAAAAAAAAAAATAGAAACATAAATGGTCAAACCAGGTTATATAAGCGGTTAGATTTTCTTTTTAAATTCTAACTATAAGGGGCGAACAAATGTTAAAAATGAAACTTTTTGTTTCCAAATTTTAATACATACCTATAACTAGTCTTGAGTTTTGGGACAAGCCAATTCTCGGCTTACGAATTTTTGTAAGGTCTCGAGTTTACAAAGACTATAGCAGTTATAAGTCAATTGCAAATTATTATATGTTTTGAATAAAAAAAATACTTAGTTTTTTATACATTGTATCTGAGTTCACTTACATAAATTACTTTAGGTTAATTTGGTATATTCATAAAGTAAAGTTTGTGCAAGTTTAATCCAAAGTCCTGTAAAAACTCAGTTTAAGCGTTTAAATTATAAATTAGATGCAGCGAATTTCAGTGTAGCAACAACTCGTACGTGTAAGTACGTTTAATAACTTTAACAACTTTATTTTCTGAAATCAAAATCAGAATTACGGCAATAATGAAAAAAAAAGATAGAAAATTAATCGACCAAGATATTATGTTAGAATTAAGTTGAGAATAAATGTGACATATTTATGAAAGTAGAATTACGTGAATATTGATAGGGTAAGTTTAGTGTTTATTTAGTAGTTTCGCAACTTTTAAATTAAATTTTTAATTTATCGTTTTGTAGAGGAAATTATTTTTCAAATTTATCAAGTTATTCTATAATTCTAAAAGTAGCGGATCTGCCATGTGGCAAAACTCGAATGCAAATTGCCAGTCTTTGTTTATAGGAAATCCTCCCCCATTCCATTTTGAACCTCTTCCATAAAAAATTTGCATATAGCCAGTTCATAGTTAGTAGTTCATATTAAGTACAAAGTAAATGAACATTTTTATATATATTTTTTTTCAACATTTTCCTACGTTTTCCTCCATTTTATTTTTTTATTTTGCACAAACATACACTGTACGTCCTCTTTTACCCCGACAACGACACCCGTTTTGCATATTACATAATACGGTGTAATTTATTTTATGGGGGCATTACAATGTTAGTATTACGTTTAGCGTAGTTTTGAAAAAAATGCAACTTACATTAATTATATGTAACCAAAAGAGAAAATTTGTGCAAAAGAAAAATGGGTGTGAGATTTGTATGCAAATGAAACTAATATTTTTAACGAACAAATAATATCAGCCCCAAAAACGATCGCTTTAAATCATTACCATTAAATAATTGGCACAATTTTTTTAACTTTCCTTCATTATAATGTATTTTTAATTTCCCAATAGGCTATGTGCACTCTACAATAATGACTTAATAAAATCCGAAGGGAATCCATAAGCATTTAAAACTGAGTCAATAAAACCTCAGATTTATATAAAAAATTATCAAAACTTCTTTCTCCCCATCATTTATTTTCTTCTATTTATGTATTATACTATCGAAGATAATTGAGTTAAACAATTTCATAAAGTATTCGAATTGGAATTTTGCTACTTTGTGTTTATTTAAATAGTCAAATTTCTTTATCAAAGTTGGACCTTGTTCAAAAATTTTCTTTATTTAAGATTTAAGAATTTCCCTGGCCATCCATAGCAGTAATATAAATATTTATTTTCGATTTAATAACAAATATTTGCTTCGATGAAACTTTTACAGCTTTCAATTTTAAAAACTTAAGTATTTACCAAGTTCTTCATATGAAATTTCTTCATAATCAAAAATGTAAAATTTTCTCTGGAAAGATATAAGTTTCTAATCATGAGCATTCAGAACTGTTCGCTAGAAGGAGTAGTAAGAATATAGACGTAAAAGTAACACTGATATAATTTATACATAGCACTACATTTTGGCAAAGATTTTAACTGTACATTTGATGTATTCGTAGCACAAATATGCGAAATTGAAGTATGGGTTTAAATACTGTTATTAACAGCAAATATTTTATAAGAGCAAATAAGTCACCGAAACGTAGTGCTATGTACAAATTGTGTTATTTTTTGTTATAAACTGTCTTTCTTTTATATTCTATTTTAAACAGTAAATAGCATATTCTAGCAATAATGAGATGAAATGAAAATCTTTAAAAAAAAATTATTTATGGAAGATGGAGCAAAACCATTAAGAAATTGCCAAACCTGCGAGACTGACTCACCGACCCCTTGGAGTTTGATTGAACTCAGGTTTAGAACCACTGATTTAGAGTTTTAATCTTTAATAATTCGAAGTTATTTCGTTAGCTCCTCTTGAATACTGATTCTTGGGTTTATTCTAAAGGTTTCTAATGCAACCCTCAAAGCACTTTCACCGCAGTATCTAAAATTTTACTTGGAAAAAATGATGCTTGAAGAAAGAATTCAAAAATGAGGGAAATATAAAACAATTATTTAGGAAAAAAACAATTAAAATGTTACTGTTTTCCACTTTCTCACATGATTGAACCCAACTTTTCAGCACTATGTATCTTAATTGAGGTCATTTGAATTGGGGGAGTTCACTCCTTTTTGCAACAGGTCAAAGATTTCAATGATACCTCACCAATGTCATTTTCTTGTCTATCCTTAATACTTTAACATATATTCCTTATCCTATCTACTTAATTTTCTCCATAAAATGTAAATGTGATATTATTTATTTAAACTGATATAGTTACAAATTTGTTAAGCTATAAAATAAAACTATATTAATTAAATACTACATTAGTTGAAAAAAATCATTTGAATGCAGAAACGGCGTTGTGCTGAAAAATTAATTAAATAAACATTTTTAATTAGCGATATGAACTTTTCGTTGCGATGCATTATTAATACTAATTAATCACATACGCGGATCAATTTAAATAAATGAATTGCATTATATGAATTTTAAATTTTGATATTTTTATCTATATAATTTTTATAAAACTCGCCTTTCAGTAGCAAACATTGCAGTTCCAAACGCTTTTTTTCGTTTGCATATAATCATAGGGATTTTTGTGTGAATTTTCTTTTATATATTTGATATATAAATAAAATGAAAATGGAATGGAAATGGATTTTCATAATATTATTGAACTGAGGCTCGTTTATTTGAAATATACATACAAGTTTACAATTCAATGTGAGCTTGTTGAAGAGAAATGGAAAAATGCCGAGTTATGTAACATTAATTTCCGTAATGGAATTTAAATAGGCTCGGATTAAAACCTTATTGATATTATTAATCAAAAATATTCGCCACATTATTAAAACATGCCTATTAGTAAAATTAAATTATGGAAATTATATTTGTAAAACTCGATAGAAGTTTGGATTCCGGGGAAAAAATTTTTTAGGCTGCCTTTTATTACAATGTGAATGTAAACAGAGTTTAGCATTAACATTGTGTTTTCCCTTTTCCTTAAAAAAAAAGAAAATGAAATTAATATAAAATATTTAACACTGCACCCTCTCGTTGAGAGGCTTTTTCCCGTTTTCTTGAATAGCCTACTTTCGGTAATATTCTATTCTCAAACAACTGCTTTCGGCCATTATCCTTTTATCCAACAAATTTCGACAGGACTGTAATAAAAAAGGAACGTGAGCAATAGGGTTGGTAGCTCCGTTTTGTGTTTGCTAACGTTTTCATTGAATTTTGATTTCTTAAAATAAAAAATGACTTGACCGTAATAAATTCAATGTCATTTCCGAATCACGAGAAGGAAACAAGGATTTAATGTGGATTGTCGAGGATTTTTAATAATAAATTGGCGATGAAATCGACGAAACGGAATGGGGGGTGGAACAAAATATTTGGATTTGTTTGCTCGGCATAGTTAAAGAAAATTGGCGTTGGGGTAATGGCGAGGATTTAATTGCTTTAATTAATCTTTCAAAGTTAGATTAATGATTTATTTAATCACGCATTTTAAGTTGGCGTATTTTTTTTTTAATATATGTAATTAAATCTTTTTTTCCATTTCTCTAAAGAAGCCTTGAAATGCCATCATTACGCTTTAAGTTCTACCAACTGTAAAAAAAAGAACAAAGGATTTTTTTTTATAATTTTTAAAAAGATCTTTCTTTTATTACAGTAACACTAGCGAAAATCAACGTTTGAAAAATGTTAAGAATTTAAGTTTATTTATTTACAAACATTGTTCTGTATCTTTATAATTGTAAACAAGAAAAATAAGTAATTACATTTTGAATGTAGAAAAGCTTTTTTTTTGCTTTGTAAGAAAATTGTTTTATTTCCAGTAATAAATTAAAAAAAAAAAAGAATTACAATGCTGATCCCCATTGAAAATAATATTTCATTTAGTACAGTAAAACTTAAAAAAAAATAATCAATGTTAAATTTTTTTTATCTACATTTGTGATAAATTTACACACATAATTTAGTTTTGATATTAAATATTAGGAAAACTTATTTGAAATTTTTTAAATTAACAAGTCAAGATATCAAATAGATGTCATTTTAATAAATAAGCAAAAAAAAATAATTGCTAAGGTTCGGCCACAGGTCTTAATGTTTAAGGCATGTTTATTTCTTATACGTTCGCCATTCCTTTTCTGTTTAAAAGGGATTCTTGTCAACTCGTTTTTACTACAGGAAATTAGGGATTGCAATACCGATATACCGGGATACCGAATGCCGGTATTTTGAGCCATTTGTACAATTTTGATAAGCCGGTATTCACATGTTTATAAACCATTTCTTTGGTATTTGCTAGAAATTTTTTAAATTATTTTCTCTATATTCAGGGATTGCTAATATAGCAAAATAATAGACGTTTTTGTTTTTATGTCACCCTGACGGGTGAAATTAATTAGGCTATGAAAACAAAGTTGTTATTAAAAAATGTTTTAGAGAATTTACTATAACTATATTGATTTTAAAAATGATAATGAAAAGGAAGAAAAGAGACTAATCAATTCGAATTTGATCACGTTTATAGTAAATTTTTTTTAAATGTTTTTCTCCCTAGCCTATTCACATTTAGAACAATTCGGTAAAGGAAATCGTCTCTTGTACTAAAATTAGAGATATCGATAACTTAAAAAAATTACAACAAAACAAAATACATTACAGAAATAAGTTATATCCAAAACCATACGATGACTATTCGATTTATTTGAAGATGAGGGATTTAGAAGTATTGATAAAATGCATTAAACATTGATAAACAAATTTATGAACTGAATTTTAGTAATGATTTCATTATCGATATTTAGGCAATATTTGCCAATTCTTGAAAATCATGAGCTATCTATTTGTGCATCAAAGCGAGGTGTGCAATTTTGTTTACAATTTGGTAATATAAAACTCCCTACGCTTTGATTTACAACCAGATAGCTTAAGATTCTCATTAATTGGTTAGTACCACCTTAATATCGAAAGTGGTATCAGTACTAAGATTAAGTCCATACATTTGTGTTTTACTTTTAAGTGAATTTTATCTTTAAAAGTAAGTTTAAATATTTTTTTCCAATTAAGAAGGGACCTTTGGTGAATACGTTTCATACCTTATGAAACTGGTGGAAGTCAGTTTCTTCAACAAGGTTAAAAACCGCTGTCCTTAACTTTTTCTCCAAATTCTATATGCCAATTCATATTTCCGAAGCAATCTCTACCCAAAAACAATGATCCTCACTACTCACTACCTTTCCTAGATTCCTCAGTTTTCACATAATAAAAACAATAATAAAAGGCACCGTAATGATAAAACCTTGGTCTTTTATTCTCGCAAAATTTTACCTTTCCATCTTCAACTAAATAGACAAAAATAATATAACTTCATTAATCATATATCTAAACCTTTCGATGAAATGTTCCACAAATATCCTTCCCCTCAAAAATATCCAACGACGGATCCTGCCCGGACGATAAAAGGGGATGTGCCATTGTAGCAGACCATGAGGTGTATCGCTACAAGTTACCGATCAGATTTTCAATCTTCCCTTGTAAATCCTACGCGATCCTTAATAGTTTGAGTTTTAAAAAAGCCATAAATTGAAAAAAAATCTTATTTGTACAGATTCAAAATCAGTAACCGATGCGCTAAGTCTAGGTAGCAAAAACAAAATTTACAAAATTGCCAAGACGAACTTATCCCAATGGATTTTTTCCCTGTTTTCATGTATTTGCAATCTGTCCCAGGACAATGAGCAAATTTGATCTACGTCCACGCTCCATATTGACTCTATATTGAGTCAAATCGGTTCCTTGAACTTACTTCTTGTGAGGCAATTCCAGAAACGTGTAGCGCTTCAGTCTATTGTTCTCTCCGCTGTTGTCAAGTATGGTCATGGTCTTCCAGTCTTTTTTGATATTTTTGGCTGAATCTGGCGATCTCTTTTCTCACGATTTCTTCTCCACCTTCAGGTCTTTATATATGTCGTGGTTAGTGATATACCATGGGGCGTTCGTAATGAGCCTGAGTGTCTTAGATTGAAAGCGCTGGATGATATCCACATTGGAGTCGCTAGTTGTTCCCCACAGTTCGATGCCGTAGGTCCAGACTGGCTTTAGAATTACTTTGTATATCAGTAGTCCAGGGACAATTGCGACCTCCAACCAATCAGCCACTGCAGTTGACGGCATTTGGCTTTAAGCTGGTCTCTTTTGGCAGCTATATGCCTCCACCACATTAGTCTTCTGTCCAAGTGCATTCCGAGAAACTTGACTTCTGTCGCCTGCGGCACCTGATGGTTGTTGAAATATACCGGTGGACAGATATCTCGCCGAGTAGTGAATATCACATGAACAGATTTGGCTTCATTGACTTTTATATATCCCAATAGATGAAACTGCAAAAGTAATCATTGTATGGGTTTCATCACACCATGGCATCCCCGGTAACGGAATGAACAAAAATGCCATGATAGTAATCACATGAGACACCAATCTTACCTAGAGTTATGTTGAAATTCTTAGATGTTTTTGTGAATACCAATTCAAAAAAAAAAAAAAATTAGCCTATCCGTAGGAATTTTCAACAATTTTAACCATGGTAAATAAATATTGGCAAATCTTTCAAAACTCATATTTTGTCTACGTTTCTGGAATTGCCTCACAGGGCGTAAGTTCAAGGAGCTTGATTTGACTCAATATAGAGTCAATATAGAGCGCGGACGTAGATCAGATTTGCTCATTGTCCAGGGACAGATTGCAAATACACAAAAACGGGGAAAAAAAATATTTTGTCTACAAAATATCTTTAATTAGAAATATATATAATAAACTATAAAGAAAGCTAAAGCTATTTGGGAAAATAACTTTAAAAGTCATAAATTTTCCTAAATGAACCATGGAAAATTGTTCGAAAATAAAACATCACTTTTGCGAACCTTGAAAACATTGGTGAAAAATGTTTGTGGTCAAAGAACGAGGTTAAAGCGACCATTACACATAAAAAGCATAGATAACCGACTAAATGTAAAGGTGCAGCACAGATAAAATTTAACAACGAATTTGTCTTTTTAATAAAGACTTCTACGAGAGAATTTAAATTTTACGGTCACTTTATTGAGTGTAAAATATAAAACGACTTTATTAACATTACCAGTCACACATTAAGACTTGGAAACTTTAACGAACAATGCCGTGGCCGATTTGCAAAGCGAAATAAGAACAAATTTTTATTAGACTCGTAAAATACTTTGCAGCAAAGTCGGTTAATATCGAATAGAATTTTTAACAAATCTCGTAAGTAGGAGGTGAATAGTATTTAAGATTTATTTCCATATCCTTGTTGAATCACGGGATTTTATTCATTACAGGTCCAGATATTTATTCTGAATTAAATTTCATGGAAACAAAAAGGACTTGACAAAAACATTAATCATAATTTTTGAATAGGCTGGAAGTTTGATCACTTTTGACCTTTATTTGATCGAGGGATTTGACTTTTAACTTTTCATGATTAATTTATTTTCCTTTAGAAAATATTTTCAATGCCCTTTTTTCCATATTTTTTTTCTATTGTTGTTAGGAAAACCCTTTTCTAAGAGTGAATAAAAAAGGAGTTTTTGTTTTTATAACTTCTTCGTTTGACATACCCTACTAATAGTTTCCAAAAAAAATAATATTTATAAAGGAGTTTAACTTTATTGTTTTCGCTTTAATGAAAGGCTTTAGAAAGCTTTTTATATTCCGATACCGGTTTTATTTGTAAAATTAGATCTAATATAAAGATTGGAATTTCAGTGGGATAGCATTGACTATAGTATAAGGGTGAGAACACAAGTTTTATATTTTATATTTAATTTTTTTTAGAATTATGTTAAAATTAAAAAATATATATAAGTACCATAGTTTGAACACTTTATAAGGGTCTACAGTCTTCAAAATCAGCGAAAAAAATCATAATTTATTTATGGTTTATTTAACTTTTATTGGATTCTGTAACTACAATTTCCTTGATAATTATGAACCATTATTAATGGCACGTGAAAACTTTCTTCAATAAAAGAAGTCATGTTCTAAAGTTCAACTCATATAACATAGAAGTGTCGCTAGCTTCGCTAATATAATATTCTGATCCAAACAAAGTACCAAGTTCAGTTAGTTCAGCAACCAAGAACCACAAGTACCAAATTCTGCTTGGAAACTTGGTACTAGTTGGTACTTGATTATAGTAAGTATAGTGAAAATTTGCAAAAATATTCATTTAAAACAAACGAAAGTTTTTTTTTATATTAGATTAACTTAATATTATTTAGTAAAATATGAACTTATAACAAAAACAGTTAACGTTATTTTGAAACATCGAAAACCGTTACGAAATGAAGTGAAGCACTATTTAGATTTTTAGTAGGAAAAAAAATTCTTAAGAACTGCTAAGAGATGCTAAAACAATGGTTCTTAACCTTTCGATCAAACTCCAGGGGTTCGGTGAGTCAGTCTCGCAGGTTCGACAAGATACATCCCCGACTCACATGATTTTGTGCTCCTGTGTATACATTATACAGTGCATTATTTTGATCAAAAATGGGTTATAATCCAAAATTGTTATCATTGGAATTTTTCAAATTATTCATATACTGACCCTTGTATTTCGCTCTTTTTACTAGTCCTTAGATGTTGGTGTTTACAAATCAAATTTTGTTGCAGTACTTGAAAAAGTCCTGAAAAAAGACGAATGAAAATTTAATAAAATTCATAATAAAAAAATATAATAATTGATTTTAAGTCGTAAAATCCGAAGCTCTCACCTCATATAATTATTAATTGTTGCAAATACTCATAAAATTTGACTAAACCATAAACTTTTTAATGATAGAATCAATTTATTCGATTTTTTAACTGAACTTAACTTTTTTAAAATTTTGGTTTCTTTTAAAATTTTGGGATTATTCGTAAACTTATAACAAGGAATGGACGTAATATTTCAAGTGGTTATTATCATAGGGCTTTGGACTAAAAAATAGAATCAAATTTTATTTTTAATGCTTTATATTTTATTTTTGTACAACGTTTCATTGCCTTTCGGGACTTTATCAAGTACTAATTAATAAAGTCCCGAAAGGCGACGAAACGTTGTACAAAAATCAAATATAAATCAATAAGACGAAATTTTGATTTGATTTTCTTAGTCCAAAACCCTACGATAATAACCAATTTAACAAACAATGGACATTAATCGTCTGAGTCTACTATTTCAATATTGATATTGCATGAATTTAAAATTTATAAGTGGTTAATAAGATAATTTTCTATTTACCGAATGTTACGATTTAAAGCTTTCAAGACAAATAAATTCATAATTTTATATTTAAAGAAAAAATTTTCAAAGCTAGAACGAATCGGTCCGACTTAATATGTTATTTTATACTTTTTGATTTTATTGTTCCAGTTATTTTTTTATTAACAATTCGTGAAATGATAAATATGTATTAATATTTCATGCTAAAATAGTGCAATAATGTGAATACGTAGCTTGACTTCCTGCTAGTTCAACTGATAAATGGATGTACGTTACTCATAGTTCTTAAAAACTATCATCTTGATAAAGTGGATAGCGATTTCATGAGTCTTTATATTAATATATAAATATCCATATGCAATATTTATCATTTTGAAACAAAAGTTAAAATATTGAAAAAAAAAATTAGTACGAAATTTTTTTGTCATTTGGGGTAGGTGTAAGTCAAATGTCGAAATCCCATCGTGGCACTCGCGTACTTAATAATCAAAACCAGTAACTAATCAAATATTAATGCAATTAGAAACCAGAATCACGTTGAGGATTGATTTCTCATTACATATTTGTAACCGTACTGAATAATTTATTCAAGTTTGCCAACAACTCTAATTAGATACAGAAAATCAACGCTCCAAATCTTAGACTAAGTTCAATCATAAATTGTTCATAATGCAATTTTATGTATGATATTGGCCTTCGATTACATTTGGCGTCGTATTGAAAATATGCAGTTTATGATCAAAACGGAACGCTTGTTCGCAACAAACGAAATAAACTAATTTTATTTTGCAATTTGCAATAAATTTCACAGTTCAATTCCTTATTGAATTATTCATTTGAATGGAAGGCAATTTTCAAAAGCCGGCTCAACGGAAAAATTGATTTTTGATTTTTGCGATTCAATAAAAACATGCTTAACGATAGGAAATTATTCATATATTGGCCCTGAACGAATATTGATAATTGCGAGGCGAATCCCGAAAAACATTAAAGTGAAATTTACGACGAGGAATTTATCTCGGTGATCTTCCACAACGTGCTTGCATGTCCCTCATATTCCCATGTTCATTACAGTGAGGCGATGATCGAATTTTAATGTATCCGATATTATCATTCCAACCAGATAAACTTCTTCCCAATAATATTCTACATGTGAATTTCCTTTTCGATATTCTCGGATATAACGTCTTAGAAATCAAAAAAATAATAATATATATATTTTCTATGTAATGCAATGTAAGCAACATTGAAATGCTTCTAGCATTTCTACGATAGATTTGTAGATGAGATAAGATTTAAAAGAGAACCGATTCATAAATGTCATTCAGAGATCAAGATTTCATTCTATATTCTGTATCATATCTTCAACACCGTAACAAAAATAATAAGTACAATGTGATTTTTTCAAGGGAAAATGTATGCGAATGTATCAAATTTATTTAAACACATTTTCTTTACCTTTTCAAAGCATATTTTTACTATGTATTGTAACATATTTTTCCGGTACAATCTTAAATTACATTTAGATTTCCATCAACTCTTAAATTAAATAACTGACTATATTTTTATTTCACTGTAACCAAAACTAATCTACTACTGGACATCAATAGACGCCTATTCCTTCCCTACCAGTGGATCAGATTTAATATCCTTTCATAAGTACTAAAAAAAATATTTTGAATAAAAGAAGATACTAGTAAGGGGTAAAAGAATATCACTGAATTCATGGCGTATTTCGAGTGCTGCAGGTAAGACACGTACCCCACAGGGTGCCATACCAGTAGGGGTGTAATATTCTTCATTGCATTAGTTTCAATAGTACTAATAGAACGTAACAATAGTTCAAAAATATTACACACCCTAGTTTTACTTATTGAATAGAAAGTTGAAACGAAAAAGACCAATTTTGAAAAATTGAGGTAAAAAGAAATTTAAAATCTTAAAATTTAATATTTTAAACATAAATTTTAAATTCAATCTACATATTGCTTTATTTGAGGGAGCATTTAACATTTATACAATAGGAATACGAAATTGTGATGCCTTAGTAACCAATTAAGACTCAATAATATAAGTCTGATTCCATTATACGGAGACTTTTTCATTTATTTTTTGTTTCAATGATAGCTGCCCACTGGAAAATTCCTCACACGAAAATTGTCCACAACTAGTTGCGCATTAGCATTGTTTCTCACATGTAAGTTGTCCACATAGAAATTTACTCACAGAGAAAATTCGTCATACAGAGATTATCGCACAATGATATATCCAACCATGGAAATTAACCTACAGCAAAAAATACTTATTTTATTTATTGTTTAATTAAATGTTATCTTATTATAAGTAAAGGGGGCTCTTGTCCTTTTAAGCAACGTCAATATCTGGCCACGTTTCAGTTTCTACTTTGTCTTTAATTTAATTCGCGATTTTCTTTATTAGTTCTACTTTAATATTGTAAAATATCGCTATGCAAACAATATTATTACAATACTAATAATAAAATAGCAATTAGTTAAATATTTAATGATTTTTGTTTCATATTATTCCATGTGAGGATAGACCATTGTGCGTTAATTTCTGTATTAGGAATTTTCTTTGTGAGTAAATTTTTATGTGAGCAACTTTCGTGTGAGCACTAATGCTAGTTAGCGACTTTCTATTCAAAAATTAGCATATATTTTGAACCATAAATTGTAGCGTCAAATGACACTGATGAAATAATTTAGCCTCCTACTAATAATAAAAATCGAAAGTTGATTTATCGATCATTGTTATTCTTTAATCTTTTTGGAGTTAACACTAAGTTATAGTTATCTTAACCGTTTTGAAACCACTTCTTAATAACGATAGTTATTGTGTTCGATTTCATATCGATGAGTTAAAGTTCAAATGTTGTTTGTCACATTTTACTGATTTTTAGATATTGACATTCGAAACTTTTGAGTGGTCATTATTATAAAATTTTTATTGTAATTTTGGTATAATATTATTGCGAATTCTTTGGCAAACTCTTCTCCACTATTTTTTTTTTGAAAAAAATGGTCTCAATTAATATTTTGCAACTATTAGATACTAGAATTAGACCAAAAATGGACATGTAACCTTTATGTTATAACTCATTAATATTTTTAACGTCAAATATTTATAATATACTAAAATATTTTTAGTTTTATCGCTGCATTTTATCCAATTGGTGCATTGGTCAAAACCATATTACGTGACTAAATTCGACGCTGAAAATCAGCGTCAAGCGTCTGCATGAAGTCGCACCTCTATATAAAATTCCAATTTCTACATTATGCTAAGGATCCTGTGTTTTTTCGTCGCCTAAACACTTATTTAGGAGTTTATTGTTAGCAATTCGAAAAATTGGAAAATATAATCTAATGGGACCATTTATGCCTTCTCTTAGACGGTGGCGAAGCATATGATGTAACCACCCGGGGCCGATCGAAAATTCGCCGCCCTCTGCTTGCATCATTAGTCAATAAAATTGGTGAAAAGTCAAATACCTTTTCTTTAATAATTTAAAAATGCATTCTTCGTATTTTTCGCATAGCGATTTTTTTATGAAATTATCAATGTCAATATGCCACCCTATTTTCATGTAGCACCAGGGGTCTTGGCCCCCCAGCATCCATCCGCTACTCTACTGATCTCTGATCTCTGACTAAACAATATCATCCATAGAAAAATAAATCCATGAATGCACCAAAAATTTAAATTTTAGGATTAGTTTAGTGATAAATTTTCGAGGATAAAACCGAAATTTGATACAATTATCTTTTAAGATCATTTTCTAAGTCATGCGTCCTTCTTTTTAAAGATAGAGGAAATCAATAATAAGTTATTATTATTATTTTTAAGACCAAACATTTTCATGGTTTAAACAATGAAGTTAGAAATTTAAAATCCATGGTAAATGAAAACCGAAATTACGTTCAATGTTCGCTTTAATGAATTCCAATGTTAAACCTATTTAGAGAAACATGAAAAGTTTATATAGGATACGTTTTATTTAACAACGTTTCTTAATCCAATTAAATATCGTTTTACTTCCAGTATTAACATTATTTATTTAACTTCTTCCATTAAAAGCGTTCTTTCATTCCCAATAGCTATCCCACATAGTATATGTATGTTTCCTTGCTTGTTTAATTTGCAATTTTACTACGATATTGTCAAAATTTGATGAATCTTTTGTTATATACAAACTCTGCAAAAACTTCAGTTAGGGTTGTTTTGGAAATAAGGTTGAAGCCTTTAAATATCCCTCCGGCAAAATGGTATTGTTCTGAATACGTACGAGTTTGAATTTCTTCCAGTTGTATTTAATTAGAATATGTAGAGATATTTCCCATAAGTATATAAGTTTAAGCTTAAAACTTTTCCGACAAAGAAAGCCATAGAAAAGTTTTCATTTTTAAAATTAATTGAACCTTTTAACTTTTGTTTTTCTTTTTTTACTTCGAAACTCGAATTAAAATTCAAATATTTGCATAATGATTTTCATTGTAATGTATGAAAGAGAATTGGAGTTGTAGAATATAGAATGTTATCTTATCTACAACCTATATGGTGTACTATACACAGTGTACACGTTTCACCAACATAACTTGAAACAATTAAACTTACATAAGACTGGCAGGAGTACTCAAAGAAACGGAACAGCAAACATTGAAAATTACAATTGATGAACAAATTAATTCTACCAAATTCAAGATAACAGCATAAAATCAGTTCAAATAAACTCAGCGTATTTTAATGAATGAAAACAATGTACTGGAAGGCACAACAAAGAAATTCATGCAAAATATATTCTGAATATTCAGAAGAAATGCATAAAACATTCTGAAAAAATAGAAAAATCATATAGAACTAAGAGTATGAAACCTTTTGTAAAATATACCGTGTGAATAACAAATCACATCCCTAAAAAAATATTTAAATTAACACAAAATTATAATTTCAAATATGCAATCTAAAAGAAAACACTGCCCAACTTGAATATCCGACACTGATTACGGAGTCCCTTTTGGGGGAGACGATAGGACAGCTTAGGTAGGTAGTAAGAAACTTTTAAGTTGGTGGTTACTAACTTACTACCCTTTCAAATCCTCTACTCTTCATCGAGTTCTCAGGGCTCGTAAGTTAGGGACTTTATCGTTATTGTTGTAAGACAAAGTTTAATACTTTTAAAAGTTCCCTAATAAATTATATTATTTTATTGACGTTTGTTGGAAACAACTCTCCACTTACCTATACTTTTTCTTTGTGAGATAAATTTCAATTGGTGAATTGAACTGTATCAGTAAAATTTTGAATCAAGACAACGTCAAAATCAAAATACTCGAATTATTTTTAATGAACAAAACTTTATTGGGAAATCTTTAAAAGTTTTCCAACCAATCTGCAACTTGATTTTATAAAGTATATGTAATTTCTTGTTACAAGTTTAACCATACTTTTAAATGTCCGGTATCAACAAATGCCTATCTACAGGCGTAATACACCAAATTGAACTGGTTCCCGACGATAGTTCATCCGGGTAAGTTTAGTTTAGTACAAACGACAAAACATCAATCCCAATTTGTGAAAAACAATAACACCATTCAATAGAATTGGTCAAAGCCTGGACACCAAATAATTTGGTAATTCTATTGGACCAAATTTAGCCCAAAACGGTATTAAAGGGGATGTATTTCACATCAAAATTATCGACCTCAATTTGATCAACTCATCACCACCGCTACTACAGTAAAAATCCTCTTTTATTTATTGATGCTTTCAATTTTCGTTTCTTGTTTCCTCATTTGAATGTATTTTATTTTATATTTTTCATTGTTGTATAAATTATAAATTTATTAAATGACTTCGCTTCAAATATGAAAAGGTTCAAGTTGATTCATCTTTTTAATTTCATTATTCCTTAACGGCTTAATTCTTAACATCAGTTATTTGCTATACTCCAACAATAGCAACGTTTTATTTAAGCTTCTTTAATAAGTGATTTTTTTATTTTGGTCTTAGAAGTTGTCACTTTTAAAGATATTTAAAATAAATATTTAATTGTTAAAACCCAACAATGATTAATTAGAAGAACAGTAGTGCCCCAATTAAGACGAACTAAAACAGAAAATGATCCTACATACCATTTCTTAAAAAGGTTTGTTGTATTTTCAAACCTTAAAGTTCCGATTTTAATAATAATCGAGAGCTTAATTTTCATGCTAAGCTTAGGTACAAAGTCACCAATCTAAAATATCCTATAAAATTTTATTTGTTCAACTATTATTCCATTGATTTGATCACCAATTGAAATTCGTCGATCTTGTCGCTCACTTCCTGAAATTCTAGATAACTAAAATTTTGTAATCAAGTTAGGATTTCCATCAAAAAATTAAAATATTTGTTAACTCTGATGTAACGAAGAAACCACTTAAAGGGTTTTCGTTTAATTCATTTATTGATTTAAGACGATTACAAAATTTTACATGGTATCTTTGAAAACTTGTCGAAAACTGACTCTTTTTTTTTACATTATTGATAATTACGGTTATTTCAAAAAATTTTAAATTCTACGGTTACTGTAACCGATTATGATACCGATGATACCAATAATCAACAATTTGATAACTTCGACTCTTCAGCATCCATACAGTTCCGTATCGTGGTGGATACCGAAAGGGCTATGGTCCTGGGCGGCATTTGAAACCAGGGCAGCATATTGCTATTGATGATCCCATAAAACATTTCACTTTAGAGAAAACCACTTTTGAAAAAAGCACAAAAAATAAATTTTTAAGTAATTAAAGAAGTTAAAGATATTTGGCTATTTACAAATTGTCTGGACTGATTATTGTTGATAAGGACAGTAAATTGAGTAAACTTGATCTTATGTTTGTAAATTATATGTAACCTCGTCTTGTGTTGTATAAAAGAAATGCTAGAAGAAAATAAGTACTATTGTCCCAGAACTCAAAAGGTGTACACGCAATGTTAACATAAGATAAAGAATTTAAAAATTACATGTTATTTAGTCAGCCAATGGATCCCCCAATATTACAACAATGATAAAAATAGGGGGCGGTGAAGTTTTGGTCGGCTCCGGGCGGCGAAATCGCATGCTATGCCATTGCATCCATAAAAAGATGGTCATACAAATTTGTCAATCAAAATATATTAGTTTTCAAAGTTTTAGAAAGTTAAAATATTTTGTATTCAGGCTAAAATTCACGCTACAACAAAAGTTAAAAAAATCAATAACTTATTTTTCCACCTTTTTAAAGACGGAAGGGGTGAAGATCTCTAAATCGAATTTAACTTCTGAATTCAATAATCGCCATTCCAAAAGTAATATAAAGCGCAACAATTTTATTTTAAAATTGATTGATATTTTTAAATCAAATAATCTAGTTCAAAGCCTATTAGTGGTAGAGTAGTCAAGGTGTACATTCCATAAACTGGTTAAGTGTTCGCTTTAATCCTTGTATCGAGAATATTTCTTATTAAAACTAAAGTCACCAAAAACCATTGCAGTTATATAATGTGACGATAAATAATAATAACAAATATTCTAGAATCAGAGTCAGTGAAATATCAAGAACTTCACGTTAACAAAAGACTAATCTGGGGAATCTTCATTGGGAAAAAAAATTTCAAACCATGCAAAAATTCAAACGATTGTATTGGCTCATTGGTAGAGGGTCAAAATTGTCAATAGAAAACAAAATCCTTCTATACAAAGCTATTATAATTACTGTATTGTCATATGGATTGGAACTTAGGGCTTTTGCCAATAAATCTTCAATCGCGGATCTTCAGATAGCTCAATCTAAAAATTTACGAGGTATGGTAGATGTACCATGGTATGTAATAAATAAAACCCTTATACGGGATTTAAAATAAGGGTCATTCAAAGATAGATTCAGAAATCACACCAACCCAATAATTCATCTTCTATTGAATAATGAACAAAAAAGACCAAAACCGACTCAAAAAGAGGAGACCAGGAAGAGATTCCGCTGAAAGGTTTTTCGTCAAGCCATTCAAACCACCAACAAATTAGCTCATAGTTACAAAGAAGTAACTGATTACTAATATAAATTTAAAAAAAAATGAAAAATATTTTAAGGATGTTTAATGTCTTTGATTGTTGTCGAGGGATAACGAAAGAAACTATTTGTTCTTGGACTAATCCATTTACCAAATGAAGCTGAAAATTGAGAATAGTTTATAGTGAATGGGAAGTGTGAAAGAAAACAATGATCAATTTTTAAAATGCATTTATTTTGTAGTAAAAAACAAATACATAAAAAAAAACTAAATCAGTCAGCAGTCTAGAGTTAAGTGATTACAGTAATGACTTTGGTATAATAAAATCAATACTTAAATACAAAAAGGAACATTTATTTTTTTTCAACTTGTTGCGGTGCGTTGGTTTGGGTTATGGGAACGTTGCGCTCGGATTTATTTTCCAATGCACGTTTTGGCGCAGTAACCGTTAAAACCCCGTCGGAGGATAATGATGAAACAATATCATTGGGATCGTGTCCTTCCGGGAGCACATAGCGTCGCACGAAATGTCGGGAGATATATCCATGTTGGTCCTGTTTTTCCTCATGTTTGCCCTCGACCACAATCGCATTATCGACCGTTTTCACATTAATTTCGTTCGGGGCGAACTGTTGCACGTCCAGTTGCACTTGAAATTTATCCTTATCGGCGGATACTGTCGATCCTTGATCCATTTTCGACAGGGCAGAACGCCATGGTCGACAATAATTGGCACTGAGAAGTCCTCGAGATGGTATTGTTAGAGGCTCTAGCAGATCTTCTGGAAGTAATCCAACGCCGAAATGCTGGTCCAATAGGCGGGATGGACGCAAAATATCGTCATTCCACAAATCACGATGGAAATATGGGTAAAGAGACATTTTTTTTTCGCTTTGATCGAAAAAAATCGCTTTGAATTAAGAGCTTCTGGTAAGCTTGTTGAATTGGTTTGTTGTATCGTAATACTGACACACTACGCGCAGCGCGCCCGCTTATATACTCATTTCGCTTGTTCCAGTAAATTCGAGGATGTTCTCGCACTCTCTACAGACAAACAGCGGAGAACTTCTATCGTGTTGTTCTCGTACATTCTAGCACGTGTTTCTTGTCTATCTCGGTCCCATTGTATTTACCATAACAAATATAACGCGTTCTTTATCGTTACATTCCATAAGCCCGTCTGATGCCAAACAATTGATAATTTTAAATCATTTTTCGATATTTTTTCATGCTTTGTTATCAAAAAAAAATTTGTTTAGTATTTTATAATTAATATTACAATTAAATTAATTTTTATATTAGAATATAAAATTAAAAATAAACAGATATTATTAAAATTTCAATTTTACAAGGCTTGAATTTTTATAATTGCATATTTTCAATTATTAATTATTTTCGAGATAATGGAATTAAAACTATATTTCACACTATATTTAAATAGTTATATATTTTTATAAATACTTCCATATTTAACACTATTATTTTAAGTAATATTTAATTAAAATATACAAATTCAATTATTAAAAATAAAATATTAATATTTTCAAGCTTACGAATATAGAATTTTTTTAATTTTTTTCTGCTAATTTTAACGGTTTATAGTTTCAATATAAATTTTATTAATATCATTCAGAATGATCCAAAAATTATTCACGACAAAAACAAAGAAAAAAAAATGATTTCATTATAATCATTAGATGAAGAATTCAAATTGTGTAGGTATATGGGTTTTTCGTAATTCAGTAAATTTAAAATGTCTTTAATCGAGTCTAAAAAAATTAATAAAGAAAAAATAAAAGCATTTGATATAAAATATAACTCAAAAGCTCATACTCAAGCTTCCAGAAGAGCCAAGTTCTGTAGTTCTAGCTCTATAATTCCTACATTTTGGACAAAAAGTATAACTTATCCATTTCATAGAATAATTGTATAACGCACTTTTGAGATTTGGTGAGTTAAAGATTAGGCAGTTGCTTTTTTATGAAATCTGATAAACTTTTAACAATGACAGTATTATGAATTTCGAGTTTTGGCAGTCTTTTTATTACTTTACCTCTTCTATTAGATCACTTTATTAGTTTGTTTATAAGGAACGAAACTAATAATCTCATTTTTCACCAATTTCCCTGCACTTTATCGTGCTGAATTTTGGCACACATATTAAGGACTTGTTAAAGTTAGCATGTTTAGTATACTGTATGGCGCAAACAATAGTTAAATTAACATATAGTTGGCCCGTGAAATAATCACAACTTTCGCAGATGAAAAATGGCAAAGATGGGCAATTTAATGAAATTGAAAAGACAGTTGAAACAATTGACAATAATTAGTTAACTCAAATTGAAGACTATGATAGATAAAATTGATATTTAAATTAAACTGAACGATTTAAATGGAGAAAATAAAAATATTTTAGAACAGATTTTAAGAAATAGTTTACTAGTAGCCGAGTGGTTTACGTAATCGCTCCAAAGCTCATAAATGTTGAATTTGATCCTCATAGCGAATAAAATTTTCGATATTTCTCGATTACGGATTGTTATTAACTCTAGGGTTGCTAAAAAATCTACTAGTTATAAAGCGACGGTAAATAATTAAAAAAAATATTGAAACTGAACCAAAGCACCGATGTCATCTTTGATATTAAGGCCATATTTACCATTTAATGAAAATCTAAGCTTATGGTTCTTGTTAATTGTCTAAAATCACCAAATAATTATGGTGAAATCGGTACAAAGGTTCAGTTCATACATTTATTTATTAATTTTTAGTGCATTTTATCAATACTAACAAGGTCTTTAAAATCTATTTGTAAATATTTTCTTACATGCAATGTTTTTGATGGAATTTTAATTGATTTTGCAAGATAGGTTTTGTTATTAAACGTCAATTTGTAACTACCAATTATCAATAATCCGATAATTGAGAAATTTCAAAAATTTATTCAATACGAGGATCGAACCCAAGACTTGCTACCTTTGAAGTGGCCACCTTGACCACTCGGCCACTAGGTTTTTAGTTCTTTCTTTTTTAATTTTTTGTTAGCTTCATTTTTACGGTAAAAATCGAACATTGAACTCTACCAGTCAAAAGTAGAGAGTCTTAGAAAATTAAGTCCATGTTAATGTTTTGCAACCGAAGACGTGGTATTAGCTAGTTATATGTTCATTTATCTGAAAATGCCCATCAGATAAGAATAAATAGTACCAAAGTTTGAATTCGATGAAGTTATTTTAACAATTACGTACTCGACTTTTTGAACAATCTGAAAATTCAAAGATAAACTTTGAAAATTGTTATCCATGTTATTTGTTCGCATTTGCCAGATTTGATTTCAAAGTTTTCATATTAATTACACTTTAATGTCAAGTAAATAAACATGCTTTTGTCGGTATTGTTTCAAATATTTACTTAGTATTCCGCTCTTTTCGTTTCTTTGAAATAATTCTTGCTCACAATTTAATAACAGTGTCAAATTTCAAAGTTCTAGAGTTCACAATTTGTGTATAAGTATAAAATAAAGTTGGATCATAGTACGTTTTTTTTTCCAAGTGCGCAAATAACGACTGTGCATAACAAAACGTGAATGTTTTATTTTAAATACAGTGTGGGAATGAAAACTAGGTACTCATTATTTATTTGTGAAACATATCATCAAGTTTTTAAAGTTTCCAAGACGGAAAAAAGGGTTTTATCAGCTTCACTTCTCTCGTGAATTTATTCTGCAGTTGTTCTTTGTTTCGAGAAGTTTTATTACCTACTAGTATATAGTCACCCCAAGTGCCACCCACCTGGTAGTTTCTTGTCGCAAAGTCTTTTTGTTTTGATCTAATACTAAACTCCCAGACGTACGTGTGACCTCGTAAATAAAATTAAATAATTTGCCAGAGCAGATCTAGCGTAATTGAAGCAGAACTTTTCTTGATCGAAAATGATGGCTTTTTTAAAGGATATCAATTTTATTGGGAAAATATTGTGCAACCTGATATTTTTCAACGGCGGATATCCTGAAGGAATGCAATCCGAACGGTTTAGAGTGAAACATTCGCGTTGATGTAATAATCTTTGAAGCTGATCCAATAATGGCAGACAAGTGGCATGAAAGCACAACATCTGCAGGTATTTCATCATCCATTTTTTTCTAATATCAAACGAAAAGTTTTAACTATACCATGCATGAATAGCATTTTCGATCCCATAAACCCCTCATTCATTTCTTTCACATCATAAAAAAAGCTCTACAACTTCAACCGAACTCAATTACATCGAGAAATTATTGGCCACAATATAATTTAACTTGAGATAAATATTGTTATTTTCCAGACAGTTTTATCTCGTCAAGTTAAAAGTGAGGACTTAAGCGAAAAATAGAAAACGATTGAGACTAAATGGAAAAACAGGAAAAAAATTCAATGATGCCGGAATTGTCGTAGTTTTCTTATCGTAGATTACAAGTTTTCGGAAATGTGTGACAAGGTCGAAAAATATCCGTAAGATAAATGGTAGTGAAGATGAAAAAATAAGTTTTTTCTCCAATGTGAATTTTTCTTTGTAGAATATATTCATGACAAATTGGATCAGCTTTTTTGTTGATATTGATGAAGATATAAAAGAAAAATATGATCATATAGGTTCTAGTGGTAACGAGGTATATTAAACTGAATTAAAATGACATACAAGAATATTGATTACGAGCAAAAATAAATCATATTATATATTATCCTTAGCTTCACCTACTTGGTAAAGTATTTTCTTGAAAATTAATTAATTAACTTTCGAGGAAAATATCACTGAAAATTATTTCTTCAAACAAATATTCTTTTTATTTAAAATATATTGTAGCCTTATTTATTTAATATAATTAACAAAAATATACCTATTACAATATATTTTATATATTCCATAAACTGTATTTTAAATCAGAAGAGTATTTGTTTGAAGAAATAATTTTCTGTGATATTTTCTTCGAAAGTTAATTAATTAGATTCAATACTACTTAATGACCACTGAGGAATTTTGCTTGCCAATCGAAATACGTATCTACAGTCCCTGACCATATTAATTGACGTACTATAGGTTTTGTATAAAACCTAAAGTAAGACCTTTATTTTGGGTTCATATTTTTGATTGGGTTTAACTTTCCTGTATAAATTTTATTTATTACGCTAATTACTAACGTGACCAAAAATCATATTAGCTAAAAAATAAATTTTTACCATCAAATAAATTAAACATCTTCTTAATTATGGTGAGCTGAATTGTTTAATATTTAGTGGAAAGTCCGATTACTGATATTTAAGTTTCCCATTCTGCGTAGTATGCTGTCTATGTAGGACAATACTGTCTGCTGTATTTGTAGATGGTGATTCCATACATGAATATTATTTCTAAGGGCTATTTTTCTGTTAAGACCTCCTCTTTAGCTACTTTTTTCTTCAGCAATTTCCACATATTTTCAATGGGTTTCAAATCAAGGCTATTATCCTAAAGTAGGGTAAAAGAGATAATAAACAAGGTCTTACCCTTATCCAGCAAATATATTTCTTAAAAATCAATACAACTTTTTATAATGCAAAAAGTAAACCATATTAAATATAATTCAGTAGAATATATGGGTCAGTCCAAATAAAGTGGTCCAAAAATAAATGAAATGGTTGCTCGACCATTTAAAAAAAAAATTGTGTGCTATCACCTCAAGGTATGGCCTACAGTCCCTGGCCATATTATTAGATGTACTTAATATACTATACAAAATGTATATGGGTCAGTCCAATTCAGTCAGTCCAGCACTGGTCGCTTGATTATTTTTTTTAATTCAATTTTTTTTTTTGCGGTCACCCCTACATTTTGGTAGTTCAAATTCATCATTATTTTAATTTTATTGTTTTAAGTTTTCCAGTGATGGCCATACTAGGCGCATATATTTTTGCACTTTTAAGGATTTGCGGAAACTTGATTATCTCAATCCCTATTTGTCCTATCAAAACGAAACAAAACGCAGTGTGTTTATGAAAATATAAGCTATAAGGTTGTAATAAGACGTTTTCACCTAAATGTAATTCTAAGGGGTGAAATTTCAGTCTAAATTTTTAGCTCTTATTTGTAAAAATAAAATGGGTATGTACATATATTATTAGCTTTCAGAAAGAAGTATATGTTTTAAAGTTAAGATATGAATAACAGTTAGTCCAGAGTATAATATGTTGTTTTGTGTAAAATGCCCTTTTTGCCAAGTATATGTCACTTACTAAATGGTTAAATACATTATATTCACCTACTGAAGTACCTATGCATTATTTTGATATTTTGTGCTTGCAATACCTCTGCTCCTACTCAAATCTCAAACTCCAAATTTTAGGTGCATAATACTATCATACAATACTATAATGGGGTGATATTTCAGATTTTTATCTGGTCCCCCACCAGAGGTATTGAGCTCAGAAAATTGCAAATTTTGAAAATTTCCACATTTTGTTATTTTTTATTTTAAAAAGGCTTAAAGCTTAAAGTCTCAGATTTCAAATTTTGGTTTTGGATACAACTAGTACCGAATTGTTAGTAAAAAAAGTTTTAACGTGTAGACTCTTTCCCTTCCTTCACAATCTTTCCGTGAAATTTGGAGTTTTTACAAATGAGAGCTAAAAATTTAGGCTGAAATTTCACCCCTTATAATTACATTTAGGTAAAATTATTTTATTACAACCTAATAGGTTATATTTTTATGAACACACAGTTTTTTGTTTCGTTTTGATAGGAAAAATAGGGCTTGAGATAATCAAGTTTCCGCAAACCCTTAAAAGTGCAAAAATATCTGCGCCTAGTAAAACTAATATGGCCACCACTAGAAAACTTAAAACAATAAAATTAAAATAATGATGAATTTGAACTACCAACATGTAGCGGTGACCGCAAAAAAAAAAATCTGAATTAAAAAAAATAATCAAGTGACCAGTTCTGGACTGATGGAATTGAACTATTCCATATACATTTTGTATAGTATATTAAGTACATCTAATAATATGGCCAGGGACTGTAGGCCATACGTCGAAAATACATTTGTTTAAACTTTTATTAAAATTTATACGTATAGTTTACTTTTGTTTTTGTATTACATAAATATGACCACAATGTAGTTTATTTATTGTATAAACACATTTTAATATTGAAAAAACCTATTAAAAGACATTTTATATGTAATAGTTTCAAATTGCCATTCCTTAACAAAATTGATACGAACTTAAGGAATCATTGAAATTTTGTTTTTTCAAAGGTCAAAGCGCATTTAGAAACGTAATATTGTAAATAAGCTTTGGGTGCTATTAAAAATATAATAGACTTATTCCAATATTTACGTTATTGCCATTGATTCTACTCCTAAATGTTTATAACTAACTTTAGTATATTACAATACATAAACAAGACCATAATATTTTTTTTTATATTTAATCTTATATATGGCTCTTACTTCGGCCACTATATATCTTTGATCGTTTTTCTGTTTTAATTTTTTCCACAATTTTTTATTTTATCAACAAAAGTTTTTTAATATCCATTTTCCGGTTGTGTTTCCACGTCTTTCATCATAGCAGGATTTATGTCCTTCAAAGTTTGAAACTTATTGGACCATCACCAGTTATCAACCCCATTTAGACTTCTTCAGAAAAATATGTACCAATTACATTAATATTTTTTTCATAACTCCTAGTGGAGATATATTGATATAATTAAGTTGTAATAAAAATTTAAATAAAAATTAACAATTTTTTTTTTCTTTTTCAGGTAAGTTGACATCAATATTCTAAATAATTTCCAACAAAAAACTAGTAAGTTTATTTTTAACTTCTTACACGTTTCTTCGTCTAAAAACACTCTAATTAGACAAATGTATACGGAAAAGAAAAATAATTAATAAATACACCCCTCCCCCTGTAGGTTCGGAGAGTATTTAAGAAGAGTAGGCCTACGTCGCATCCTATCACTTCTAATCGTAAGAGACGCCTAATGAAGGATTCAGGTAAGGACGTACCTATGTAATATTAACACGACAGACAATAAAAACTTTTCAAGTTGGATAGAAATTTCACGACTTAATTGTTTTGTTTCTCTTTTGTTTTAATGAGGGATTAGCGTGGATAATGTTCGTATTGTTTTTCCGGGACATTGAAATGCATCATCAATCTTTGCCTGGTTGGGATTACGGGATGGGGCGGTTGGTGCTCTTTTGGTGGGTTGAGAGCAATTTAAGGCTTAGATGGAATTTTCGATTGAGTGAAATTATTTCGATCAGGTATTATCCGTGTTTTTGATCGAATTCTGGGGAAAACCTTTGTTATCGAGCCAACTGAAAATCCAGCAGTAATTATACGCATGTCGCATTTACGTCTGATGCACTAGTGGCAACGGTGAAATCAATTAGCATCGAAATTCAAATTCAATTAAAGTTTTTTTTTTCTTGAAATAAAAATAAAATAAATTGAATTCAACGAAACGTTTAAATAAAACTAATCAACTCAAATATTTGATCATCATTAGGTTAGCAATGCAGCAGTTCATTAACTATGAAATATATGCGAGATTTTTTTACTGGCAGTAATAAATGTTTATTTAAGAACATAAATGATGAGATATTTGCATTAAAAAAAAAATAACTAAAAATATTTTTATCATTATAGAATTGTTTTTACTGTACTTATAAAACTGAAGAAAATTTCGCTCTGCATTTATCACAAGAAATCACTGAAGCATTTTATTCGTTAGTTTTCTTAAATAAAATTAAATATTACTTGAGCTTTTTTTTTTAGTGATTAATATACTAAAACTAAAGTTTACACAATGAAATGTTAGCGTTGTTTCAAAAGCGTGGGAAAGCACTGGTAATTTGATGAAAAATTGCAGAGAAGTCGTAATTTTTTCATTTTCTTTTTTCCTTTGAAAAATTTCAAACGGGAAAATCAGATTAAACTTTGTTTCTTGTTAATTTAAAAAAAAAGAGAGCAAAAATATTTAAGGGAGAGGTGTGGACAGCTTTTGATTCAACTTTGGCATCATTTCCCTGATAAATTATGGAATTTTATCACTGGGAAGAAAATTCAGTTGGCTGCTATTTTAAAGAGCAAATACTTGCATATAGTTTTATTACGTAAATTGTTGCAAACTTTGCTAGTTTATTGACTATTCGCTACAATTTTTCAACTTTATTCGTTCGTCAGCGGTTATTTTAAACAATTATTGCAATCAATCAACTTTCAGATTTGTTTGATATCTTATATTTCTTGCAATTTATAAAGTTTTCCAATAATGCTAACAAGTTTCCTCTAGGTATGATTGTCGATAGGAAAAAGTTATAACGAGATAAATGAATCGAATAATTTTTCTTATGAAATAATAGTTGTTTAACTAAATCTATAAAGTTTTTATGGCTGAATTAATTTTATCTGTACTACAAAAAAATTACAAATTAAATTGATTATGACGAGAGTTTATATGAAGGTATCTTATTATTCATTGCGTTTCGCAATAGTTTTTAATGAGGTGAAGATTCGCTAACATTTGATAAAGTTTAAAACAATCCATGTTCATAAAACCCTGTTAATTTCGTAAAGCAAATCCTTGCCGAATCTTGAATATAAACAAAGCTATTTATGGCACCTTGACAAAATTCTTGATTGCATTTATTTGCATCACAAATAGGAAACCTTATACGTATATTGATTTTCAGTTCTGAGAACTAATTTTCGAGCTTTAATGATCTGTGACATCGGAAATTCGATAGGTAGTGAAATAATTAGGTAATTGAAGTTGGTAATTAAATGGATGATTTTCTCAGAAGATTTGGTGAATTTCTACTTCTTATATTTCTTTAACGAAAACTGAAATTGAAAAGTACTTTGGATAATAATTATTGATTGTATGAGATGTTCAAATATTCAAATTTTCACTGTTGTTTTCTAATAATGATAAACCATGATAAGTTGTTCAAAGTTCTTAAGTAATTGTTTATTATTTATTCATTTTTTTGTGTAATTTACTACATCTTTGCTATACTTGCTATTCCTATATATTAAATTTAGTAATTTTCAATAATAGTTGTTTGTTAAAAACGATTGTATGACAGTTGCCCACAAGAAAATTCCGCACACTAAAAATGCGCACAAGCATTAGTGCTCACATGAAAGTTGCCCACATAGAAATTTACTCACATAGTAATTAACAAAGAATAATATTCTCTCTCAAAAAAGTTAATCCACAGGATTTTTTTTCAATTATTATTTGTATTGTAAAAATATAATACGTTAAACGATATAAAAATTGAACTAACAAATTAAATTAATGCCAATTTTCGTTGGAAAATATCCTCGAGAATTTTTTTTTTCAAAACTCTTGGACCGTAATACCACATCAATTAAGGGTAGAAACTATTCTTTTTTGGTAACTCAATACTTGAAAAGTCCTTCAACTTGAGCTTTTTCTTTAAATGGTATTTTCACGGAAAATATACGAGTGAAAATTTATCTTTCAATTCTTGAATCACAAAATCACATCAATTGATAGTGTAAAAAATTGAAATTTAAATATTTATAAGAAACTTTACAAACATCAACGTAACACTACATAGGGTTTTTCAAGAAGATGGATGCTTACTTTAAGGCCGTATATTATCTCCATTTAGGGCTTTGTAGCATTTAACAGGTCGATAATGCCTTTTTTATAATAAATTAGCAAATAAAGAGCTTTATGAAGTATGTAAAAGAAATTTTTTTTGCCAAGAATCAATTTTGGTACCACTTTTATGAGATATTTTTATTTTTATCAAAGTACCATTTATTGGAGTACCAGTTAGTGGAAATCAAAATATTAACTACTACCACGCTTAAGAAGTTGCACGGCCTTAATTGGCTGGAAAACAGCTTATTTTCAAAAAAAAAATCCATATAAGAAATAAAATATTTTATTCAAACTTTTTACTGTTTAAAAAATACATACTTAATAAAGAATTTTTGAAATTTTCGTAGAAACATTTATAGTTTATCCCATCTTTGGTGATCTTATTTTAAAGTAAAACAAAATCTTTAGATTCCATCATTAAAAAAGATCAGAAGTGGACACATTCCCTTAAGAGAAAGTAAAGCCCGCTTTAAAATTGTAAAGTCGGATAAGTGTTCATGTGGGAACTCAGTAGAACAGCCAAATCATATCGTCAGGCACACTTGGTATTTTTGACCCTGTACACAACCTAGGAATCAGAATCGCCACAGGAGTCCACCACACCTGCCCCGTAGCGAGTATGCTAGAAGCATACAAACATGTAGAAGCTTTCTGGATGTCAACCATATTCTGGTTGGATGCAACGGGGCTCTATCCAGAACGGGGATGCTGAAATGGGAAGACCTCAGACCATCGTCGCCCATCACCCTGGATATTTTACAGTCCCTGAAGAAAACAAATATCAAAATATAAATTGTGATAAGGGCAAAATCTAATTAGTTGTGTAAATCCATTGTGCTCACATATTATTTATATCTCAAATTTATAGCTTTACTCTAATTTTAATAATTCTACCTCAATTTCAATGTTCATAGATAAATACCATTACATACTATTTATACTTAATGTAAAAGACTTACCTATGTAAATATATCTAGAGTGCATATGGCCTAAGTAGCTGAGCACCAAAAATTTTAAATAAAAAAAAAATATCGTCAGGTAATGCATGTCATATGAGGAACCTAGATAAAGCTTATTGCAAGATCATTTTAAAACACAAATCTTTCCACTTTATGATATAAAAGCTTTTCTACGCGACATGAATTCAATAGTTGCAATTCCTCTACCAAAATTCATCAACGCTATGGAAATAATTGATTTCATAAGGTGCTTATTTATAAACAGTGTTTTCCGGCAAAATGAGCTCCAAAATCAAGCTTCTTTTTTTGTTCAATAAAACAAAATATCCCTAAGTCCATGTTATGATTTATTTATTTTTTTAAATAAATTCCTTAAGAATTTAAAGAGAAGTAAAATTGGAACTAAATTATAACTCTCAACTAAAAGAGATCACTATTATGCATTTCTATGTTGTAAAATATCATAATTTTCTATGAATTGAAGTTATCATTCACAAAAACCAAAGGAAACCCGAAAGCTAAGCTTTATAAATCGAGTTTGAAATTTTTAGTTGCTAAGCTTTGATTGTTAGCAATGGAAAGACTTCATTTTATTTTACAAATGCATGGACCATCAAAACGCTTTCTATTGAATAGATAAATATCTCTTTGTAAACAGTTTTACTCGTACGTGTTTACTAAGGTTATTTATCCCATTGAAATCGGTATAAGTCAACAAAAAGCACAAATATTAATGAAATAAACAAATATAATAAAAGATTATGAAATCAATGGTCTCAAATGGTCTTATGTGTATTTGGAGGATTAAAAGCTCATTTTTCATCGGAACAATACATTCTTGATTTTACCATTAATATATAATGGCCAATATTCGTCTAACGTTTTAAGCTTTGACTGCAATGTCGGTATTAGTTTCAATAATAGGACAAAGGATAACATTTATCCGTGCGTTACATATGTGTTTTCGTTTTTGTAAGACTCGTTTCCAGGAAGATGAAGCACGAACTGAAAAATGTGAAACGTTCATTCTTTTCTAACCAATACTCATACATATATGCCATTTGATTTTTGATCGTTATAAAATTGAGAAAAACGTGCCGAGAATATTAGACCGGTATCAAAGTATTAAATGTCTACGTATGGATCGTAAAAGATTATTTACCAAAAGTTCGTTCGTATTTGGCCGTAAAAAGAATATAAATAAACGTGCTATAGTCAATCTTCATCGTAATATTTTGATTAAAGGAAAAAAAAAGCGCGGGCGTATACAATACACACATATGATATATATGTTATCCATACCACTAAAACGAAAGATGAAAAATCAGATTTGTTTTATCGCTTGTGTTGGTCAAATTTTTCGGATGTTTTCACATAGTAAAAATGTCGAAATTTACGAAGGGATTGATGCTGCTTTGGCCGTTTGAGTTCAATCGCCTGGAAAAGTTGCTTTTATTGTTTGTGTTATTCTTGAATTCACATTTAGTCAACAATAATTAGGTTTGCGTAAAAGTTTGTGATATTTCGGGAAAATGGGGTTTTCAACTTTTATTGGTAGCGTCTGTTCGAATGTGTATTATGGCGTTAGTTTCTTGTATCATTTTTTGTTTTGTCAGTGAAGAGAAATTATTTCAAATTCAACATTGAGTCTAATTTGTTCTGGAATGCTTTTTGTTTTCCACGTTTTTCCTTTCTTTCTGCGGAAACTAAGCAAAAAATTGTTAAAGAAGTAAATAGCATGTGTTCCACCAAATACTATAAATACAATGAAACCATTGTGATCCAAAGCGAGTTGTTGATGATCATTTTTACTATCAAGTATATGTTTTAACAATGAATTATCCGATTTAATTGAATTGATGATTTTGAAAAGAGATCTTCTCTACTTTCCTATATCCTAAAGACAAAGGAAAAAAACCCGTTTTTCCACCATTAATTTAGACTAAGATAATATTTTTAATCTTAACCTGATAAACATTAATACTTCTTGAATCTGAAGAAGCTTCCAAAACATTTCTCTACTAACTAAAGCTCTTTTATAAGTAAATAAACAAAAATTAAGTATCCAAAATCATTTCCTTAAACAACATAATCATTCCATCATATAAGTCTTTAAGTTTTCTTAATTTATGGTGCTTATTTTGGTTGTATTATTCCAAATAAAAGTTTATTTGACATTATATTTATAGTTAACATTGATAAATATCAACAATAATAATATCAGGTTCACGGGAAAATTGAAAATTGAAGTTCACGACATAAAATTGATAAATATTTTATTTAGTTCCGAGTCATAATTAATAAATTTCAATTTTAATTAATAAATTAAAATAAAACAAAAAAACACCAAAATATTTCGAAGTTATTTTTTCGAAATTCCAAAAATGTAGTGCTAACTTAATGGACGTCCTTCATTGTCTTTTCTATGTTTGACTCACATTATAATTTTAAAATTTCAAATTATTTATCTATAAAATAATGAATAATAATATATGTCCTGTGACTCAATTTCTTCTTTTATGATATATACTCTATTACCTGATGATGACAGCCAAAAACTGTTGAAAAATGTCGTAATACAGAAGAAATTGAGTCATAGGACATATATTATCATTCATTAATTTATTGATAAATAATTTGGAATTTTAAAACCATAAAGTAAGTCAAACATAGAAAAGACAATAAAGAATGTCCATTAAATTAGCACTACATTTTTGGAATTTCGAAAAAATAACTTCGAAATATTTTGGTGTTTTTTTGTCGTTCAAAAGATCAGGAAAATTGTTACTAGCATATTTTTCAGCAAAAACCCTATGTAGTGCTAACTTAACGCTTGAAGCTTTTCCATAAATATTAAAATTTCGATTTTTAATCGCCATTAGTTGATGCTTTTTTCTCATTCTAGAGCTCTGAAAGGAAAATTTTCAAAGCTTGCATATTTATATATTTTCCCGGCAGAAGTAATTTGAATAAAAAGCTCAGTTTGGTTCATTTTTCAAGTATTGAAAAGTTGATTTATCTGGTTGTTTTATCGTTTGAGAGTTCCGAAAGAAAAACTATAACTTGAAATTCTTTTCGAGTTAAAGTTCACTTAATTTTAATTTTACATCTTATTAATTTTGCTTATTGTATATTTTTTTATTGTACGAAATTCAAATGTATCTTTTATAACAAAAAAGAAATCTAATAATTCTCAATATTTTTATATATATAATATTTCCAATATATTATAAATTGGTCAACATTAATTAATAATAGTTGGATATTTTTCGGCAACTGGAGTAAAAATAAATTGGTGCAAAATTTTCAAATTTTGCAACGTTTCGTTAATACATTAGCAACTTCTTTAGTAGTTACCACTCTACTCAGTAGTCAAACAAGCAACTATAGTCAATCGTTGGAGGTAATAAAAATTTTAACAATTCATAATTACCCAATGAAAAAAAATTATTTTCAATTATTATTAATGTCTTTTTTACAAGGAAAGAATAATAAACAATCTGTTGAGTGGTTCTTGAGTGATGCGGGATCAAAAGATTTGACTTTCATTTTTTTTATAAGGATATGGTATTATTTTAGTATTCCATCTATAATATAATCCAATAAAAAAGTATTTATTAATTCCTTGCTTTTATTAATGTGTTGTGAAATATCTCAATTTTACAGTTTTAAATAAATTTTTGTATAAAACCAGTTGATTCGTTACAACTCCTCATTTTTCTATTGCATGTTTTGAAAATATAGAATACTATTTATTCTGTATGTTTTGTGGCTCAAATGAAAAGTTTTTTAATTATTATCATAATTCTTGGTTTTTTTCATGTTTTTTTCTGCTGTACCAAACATCAAATTTCAAGGAACAAGTGACTATTACTATTATTTTATTTAATTAACCAATCAAGAAGTTAGATAATAGAATTAAGATTGATACTACGATCACTTGAAAAACAAAAGTGGAAGACCCTAGAAGGTTATTACCACAATAATTGCCATGGAATTTATCAAAATTCTCTTTAATCTTAAAAATTTCTTATAAAAATCCCACTTTAAAGGATTATTAATAAACGCCATATCTGCGATACTATTTAAATTGGGTGAATTTAAGCTTATGTTTTAGAAATAACAGTTTACCAAAGACTAATGTAAATAACACAATAATTTTTTTCAAAGAAAACACCATAAATTTCGTTTTTTGTTCCAGGTTGTTTTTAAAAATAGTGACAAATAGAAAATTTGTATGGAAAACTAAATTGATTCAAATCTAGAAAATATTCAATATGATATTTTCTGTGAAAGGAAAACGAATGTTTGAATTTTCTTGGATTCGGTAATAAAAGCTCAAGGGACTCGTTAAAAGCTCGAATATATTTTAAAGGTCAATCATATTGGCTACTATATATCACTCGGTGAAGCTTTATAAACCCAAATAAAATAATTTATTATTCAAATCGTATCGAAATAAATGACGAGAAATAAACTTATTTATGACCATCACCATGGTTCATATACGATCTCACCCCGACGAAAGCTCCTCTTTTTCTTGGTTTTTTTTTTTTTTGAAACAACAGACAAACGAAGCAAAAACATTTACTTATGATAGAAAAGATATCTCGACTAGAAAAGAGAAAAAAAAAACAAATCATCATAAATTATGTTTCGTTATCCTGCTGTGAATCTTTTTTCTTTTCATTCCTAGATAATTTACCCAACAGATATCAAATGGATTGATGTCCGTCTTTTTGGGATTCGTAATAAATAGAAAAGATTGGTTTCTCGCACATAAAACTCGCTTCCTCTCGACCAATATGTGATCGAGCGTCTCAATAGTTAATATCAATCAATAACTGGGCAACGTTCGGTCCGATAATTCTCGCCTTTTGACAATTACACGTTGATAATACCGTCGTAAATCGATCCGCCACAAATCGAGCTTTGGATAAAAGAAGAGTGATGATGGGGCATAGAATAAGACGATAGAGAAGGACGGCTATAATAAATGGAAGCTTTCCATGCTGAATATACGTAAAGTGTAAACCAAATCCATCAAATTGCCACACACATATTCAATTTATTTGGTTGACTTTGGGGATTTTATCATTTTATTATTATTATTGTTTTATTTCATGGATCAGGTTAACCGCAATCTTTTTCGGAGCCTAAATATTTTTATTGCTTTGGTTTACTTTTCGTTTCGGATTCTATCGGATTATGAGTTTTATTTACAGTATAAATTTTGTCACGATAATGTTTGCCTCTGGTCTCTTTTTCTGTGGTTAAAATCGTCCAATTTAAACTGTTTTTTTTTTTTTTTGATAACTGAACAAAATATTTGGTAAAAAATACCTGAAAGATAAAGATAAGAACTTTTGCCATTGAAAACTAAATAAAAATTACTAAATTTATTTGATTTGATTTTATATTTTTATTCATAAGAAAATGCCTACAACAATTTTAAGTAATTGAAATTCTTATACCAACGCTATGAATTTAAAAGTCTGTTGTTGAATTTTAACAGTTTTTACAGTTTAGTATTGTAAAAAATATAATAGTTTAAACATAGTGTTTCAATAAGAATGCAAGATTTAAATGTTAAATAAAACATGGTTTTTTGTAGCAAAGTATTGACATTTTTATTGATTTAGAAAATATACATTTGGGAATTATGTATGAAACAATTTTTTTTTAAATGGCCGCCACGGCTTTGTGGCATTTGCATACCCTTTTGACGAAATTTTCAATAACGTTATAAAATACATGTGGTGGTATTTCATTGATACAGCGTCTAATTTCGGCTTTCAATTTTTCGATGGTTGCAGGCTTATTGGCATAAACCTGTAACTTCAGATAATCCCACAGCCGGAAATCTAAAAGCGTTAAATCGCAAGAGTGTGGAGGCCAATTCTGGTCACCAAATCGGGAAATGACATGACCAGGAGCAAATTCGTGCAAGATCATCAATGTTTCACGGGCGATATGGTATGTGGCACCGTCCTACTGTAACCACATGTCGTCAAGATCAATAGTTTTCAAATGAGGCACAAGAAGATGGAATAGAAGACCATGAACACCAAAGAGAATTCACCAATTGGATCCTTGAGCTTCCTGCTGGTATTGCAAATAAAATCATTTTCACTAATGAGGCCCATTTTCCCCTCGATGCCTTCGTAAATACGCAAAACTATCGCATTTGGGGCTTAGAAAATCCACGGATGGTTCATCAGAAAGCAATGCATCCACAACGAGTCACTATATAGTGTGGATTATGGTCTGGAGGAATAATTGGACTGTTTTTCTTCGAAAACGAAGAAGGTAATACAGTAACGGTGAATGGCGAACGTTATCGTGCTAAGATAACAATTTCTTGTGGCTCATTTGGAAACTATTGATCTTGACATGTGGTTTCAGTAGGACGGTGCCACATACCATATCGCCTGAAATGTATAAAATTGAATGGGGTTCTTGTGAAAAATTCTACATTGACCAAACTGATAGATCTTTTGGAACAAGATATATGGAACATACACCCAAGAAACCTACTTCAATAAAAACTTCAAATTTTACAAAACACCTTTGTGACGAATATCATCCGTGCTTAAATTTCGAAACATATTTTAAGCCACAACATATTTCCAAGAAAGGATCACATATGAACACCCTAGAAGAATATGAAATATATCAAGCCCACAACCTAAATCCAAATAACTTCCTCAACGACAAATTATATAAAACAAACAACCTAAATGAAATTTGTTTACAACTGACAAAATAACCATCACCTGATGATGGTAGCCAATAATTGTTGATACGCGTCGTAATAAAGAAGAAATTGAGTCATAAGGCATTTATTATTATTCATTAATTAAAAATTTAAAATGAGAACTGAAAAATTATTCCATTTGGTTTAGAACGTGAAATAGAGAGAAATTATACTTTAGTAATCTATTTTTCAGAGTTAAAAAAACTAATGGAAATTATTAATTTATTATTCATAGTTTAAAAAAGTTTTTTCATCATTTTTCCAGAACAGTTCATATTGTAAGGGTTGTTTTACTAACTTTTATAGTCCATTGATATTAATTTTTCCGATTTATGATTCAAAATCTTTCAATCATCCATTCATTGTTCTACGTTTCACAACAATAAATCGAACACAATGAATATTGATCACCAACAAATGAAAAATTCTCGAGAGAAAAGGTTTTTTTAAATGGAAAATTTTAATTCGAACGTCAACTAATTGGAGAAAATTTCCAAATTAGTTTCGCGACTTTTCTTAATAAAAACTTTTGTGTGCAACATTTCATTAAAAATTATCAATGTTGAAAGCTGGTTTTTCGAATTTAACATACCTACCTTTAAAAATTAAATTTCTAATACGACCATGAATATAAAGTGCCTTGAGAAACTCCGATCAAATTTTCTTCGTACATTTCTCGACACCAATAATCGCACAAATTCAACTTGACATTTCACACAAAAATTTGGTCTACATAATTTATGTTTTGTCGCATTTTACATTTTTTTGCCTTTGAATATTCTTAAAAAAAGGCTATTCAAATTAAATTAGAGTAACTGACAAATTGAAAAAAAGGTTTATCGTTATTCAGTTCATCATTTACTCAAAAAAAGCTTTTAAAAAGATAAATAAGTCTTTGAACATATTTCAAATAAAAATTTAGGTGTTTATGTATAAAGAAGAATTCGTTGTTTTATTTGAATACATCGACTAATTTAATTGAATATAAATTGTGAATTATATACAATCTTGAAAGGCTTTTAAAGAATCAAAGGAAGCTGAAATACTTATAACCATTAATGTTCCATATTATTTTTTGCTACATAAAAAATTGTAAAAAAGAGAATTGAAATTTCTTAAGTTAATTACGCTTATTTACTCATAATTTTAATTGCAATTAATAGAAGAAAAGCATTAATCAGTAGCTAGCAGTTTAAATGTGATTTGAAAATTTTGTTCATATTTCATACTTCTTTTTACTTCTCTAGCGGTGTTCTGAAAAAATGATCAGTAGACATCGGATTATATGCACTATTAAAATGCCAAATGTATATTAATTAATGTGTATATTATTGTGAAATAATATACAGGGCGTACAAATAGCTATAAGTACAATATAGTGCAAATTGATATTGACATCAATATCTGGCAACGTGGCATTTTCTACTTTGTTTTTACATTGATTCACGTGTAAATCAGGTCATAATGAAAATTTACTATTAAAAGAGCAAATTATACAAAATTATAATTAAATTAACAAAAAAATCACGAATCAAATTTAAAACATAATAAAAATGCAACGTTGCCAGATATTGATGTCATCTAATATATTATTTGAAAACTAGTAACTTTCTTGGAAATATTCGCAGCGCATCACTGAAAAAACTGGCAATTGAATAAATACTAAATGACAGTTGAAACCAATGACAACAATCAGTTAGTTCATAATTGGGATTTTGAAAAAAAAAAATTATTGATTTTTTTCATGTATTTTAAAACTTTATTATTAATAATATTGATATTTAATGCAAAAAACTTAAAAAAAAATTGTCAATCAATTATAAACGATTAAAAATTGATAAAATTTAAAAAAAAAACACGTGACTATAAACGCGCCATGAGTGGTCACCATAGTTGTGACGTAATAATTTTATATCTATTTAATAACAATACAGCGTTTACAGCTATTACACATGACTAGACAATAATATTGAAAATTTATTGCTAAAAAACGAGTCGTTAGTTGATTCCAATTAGCTATGTGTGATAAATGATTTATAAAGGCAAAGTCTGATAATATTCCTGCACTGCTTGAAACCATTTATTTCGACGTTTGCCATCTTGGGGAACATTTAAAAACATTTTGTTAGGAGTTATTTTTGTAGTATTCGTTCATAATGGTACAAAACAAGAACGATAATTTTTAAGGTTCGACATTTTCAATATAAATTTCAATATTTAACTATCACAACAGAATTAAATCAATCAAAACACTGTACTTATTATTTCTGTATCAACTGCAATGAGTGACAACTAACATTATGACGTCACACGCACTCGGGTTTGTTCGGGAGCTGTCGGCATGTCTTCGGTACTAGATTCAAAAATTAATTTTTATTTTGAAATAACTTTTAAATTATTGCGAAAAAGAAAAAACAAAAAATAGCTTTGCTATAAAACTTATATATGATCTTTCCTTTTATCACAAAAAAAAAATCACAAACCCAATTGAGGCAATAATTAACATACCTGTTTTACCCTCATATATATGCGTTTACATTTTTTGTTCTTTGCTTTGCCATCAAACATACATTTGCCTATTATATTGACATTAAAAGCAAAAATTGTGTTTAAAATTTTATTATATTTTAACTAGTACTAACAACTAAAAATAGAAGTGCCATTTAAGGCACTACCAAAAGATGCTATGGCAGTGGATTAAAAACATTTTTTTAAATTACGACAAATAATTATAACTTCTCACGTGCTTCCAAAATGACATTCACCGTTTTTTTTTTAAACAATAACAAATTATGGATACAAAATGTGACCAAATGAATTAAATTTCCGGAAATTTCCCCGAAATTAATTTTTCAAATGACTACAAATTTCTCAGATATGACGTATTCTTGAATAACTATAGTCTCGAATGATTCTTCCACCAAAATATGTTCTTCGAAATTTGATATTTGAATATATTAGTTCTGGGAATACATTGTACTCTGTTATAACCATTTTTTATTTCACATCAAATTTTACTCCAATGAGTTCTCATTGAGTAAGTTCTAATGCTTTATTGCTTTAAATATGTTCAAACTCAAAAAATTATATTTTTTAATTTCATTGAATAACAAAAAAAAATACTACAAGCTATAACTACTACTATGCTTGATATTTTTACGTAAAAATAACTTTTATTTAATTGAAAAAAATCAAGAAAAAAAAATCTTTTTTCAAATCTTTCAGCCTTAAAAAAAGCCCACTGGTCTTACTACAAATAAATTTTTGAATCTGAATTACTTCCGTCGTTCCCAAATCTTTCATTAATTTCAATAAATCTCTCAAATGCAAAATCATCGAATCATTAGAATTTCAATGGTGCTTTTCCCAATTTTTTTTCTCATTTTCTTCTTCAAACTAGTGAAATAAACGAAAATAGAAAACTACTCTTTTTGAAGGGGAGTGCACATAATTTATTACAACCGAACCGCGTCATATAAACTATCTGCGAAGTAAATATATTAGCAAAAGAAGCCAAGTAATATGAAACAGAAAAAAAATTATGAATACAACTCGACACAATTGCAAGAAAGCAAAGTTTAATCGTTCGTTTGGGTGGCTTAAGTCCATTTATTTTATGAAATGTGGAAACTTTATTCAAACTTTTGCTGAGTTGTTGTTTATTTTTTTCTTCTCTATACATACATACATATATTTGTCTGAGAAAAGTCGAGAATAACACTCTCATCATATGAAGGAAGGGAGTATTTACGAAAAATCTATTACGAAAATGAATTGTTTCGTATGTTTCATTCAAATGAGAAAGCCAATTTTTTTTCATCATAGATGTTTCGTTTATTTCATGTATTAAAGAAATCCATAAAATCTTTCAAATATTATTCTGTTTCTCACACCTATGGCCATGTATAAACTTTCATACATCTTTTTATGACTCACATAAGTTTTATGAATGCCAAAAAAAATATGAGAAAATAAAATATCTATATATTGATTTATAATAAAAAAAATATATTGTTACATATATCTAGTAGGATTAATCAAAAACTTTGGGAATTTAAATATCACAATGATACCTTCGTTGATTATGTCTTTTCATATTTTTATAATAATTATTTTTCAAAGCTAAATGCGAATAATTCAATTTATTTTTCATCCCTTATTTACTTTATTCTGATTTTTATATTTATTCTCCACATTTTTTTTTTTTGTTTTACCCTTGATTCATACATTTTCGTTATTTATATACAATTATATTTGTATATTTATTCAAAGCATGCAAATAAAATATGAATCATATGTGTTCTTAAAAAATATACATAATTTAAAAAGCAGACCGAATTTTCTGTAAATAAATAAACGAGCATTGAAAATATCTGGGAATAATGTTTAAAAGTTATAATACCAACTATAAAATTTGTCTGATGGTTTCAATTATTCAAGTAGTTATTGATCATACTAACAAAAAATGTTTACGATTCCTATACGAATTTTATATGTAAATAAATTATTCGTGAAATTGTCAAAAAAATTATTTGTTAACCCATATTAACCCATATGTTACTATAATGTTGGTAAATTATTCAAGTCTATATCACAAGCATTGTTTTGCGTGGCTATTTAGTTAAAATTATTATGTTTTTTTGTTATTTTGTAAAAAAATGTTTGTAAGTATATCAAATGTTTTGTAATAGATTTTTCCTATCATTTTTAGCCAACTGGAAGATTTCTGCTGATTCTTATCTATAAAATCCTTAAGTATTTAAGACATTTAAAAAATAGCAAAAAAAGTAAAATTTAAGGTTGTTAAATTTAGAATAATCAGCAAGAATAAATCCTGGTTGCTCTCATCCATGGTGTAGTAAATAATTAATAATGTTCTTAGGAACTTGGACTCAAATAATAAGCCGTTAAATTTTCAAATTATCTCAACGTTTCGTTGGTATTTATTCCCAACTTCTTCACGAGAATTTTTGAGGTAAGCATCCTCGTTGTAAATACTGGCTTTTTAACAAGATTTTTAACAAGATAACCGAGTGAGTACGCTAGTGGTAATTATACTGACATATAATATAACTTTAGACGATTATTGTGGATTCGACAATAACACCCTTCTTTAATTTATTACACTTTCCTGAGTTTTTTTTCTGTAAAGGAGTCTTGCATTACTGAGTTGCAGCATTGAATTTGTCTATTAAAAGGTCTTGGACACTTTTCGGTAATTGGTTGGTCGACCAAAATTTATACGGAATATTTAACAGCTTTTCGACTGTCTGATTGGTACCCTTTTCTCCTTTTATCATCTGATTGGTTAACTTTTTCTGTTTTCTTTGTTGGTACCAGTTGGAGAACTGAAAATTTTTGAATTTAAACTTAAAATGACTTTAGTACCACTTTGAAAGAACTTATTAGCAGATAAATGGCAATTGATTGTTTATAGGCTGAAAAATGAAATTACAATATACGATAGATTCATAAGCGGAATAATCAAGGCATGCTTACGATACTTTGGTCTGATGGAGAAATGGAACTACTAAGAGAAAAATGGAAAGTGGATTTGGCCAACATAGCAGAGGAAGATCCTTTACACAATTTTCTAACCGTGTAAAGGAGCTTACTGACTACTAATTGCCTGAAGCCACAAATTTAGCACAGGATAGGGAAACATGTAAAATGATATTACTAAAGTCCTATGGATGAAAGGAAAAAGAATGTCTCTATAAATTTGAAACGTATCGATTTATTTTTTAAATAGTTCTTAGTTATATTGCGTTGGATTTGATTAATTATTTTTTAAGTCTTATCAATAAATAATTTAAAAAAAAATCATTATTGCAGACCCCATGTTAAAATGAACGATTAAAGTGTTTTAGTACCTAATAACTAGTTTTAATTACAAAATTTACTTGGCATATAACGATAAAAATCAAATTTAAATCAAAAACATTTCAATAAAATATTTCTCGCTATTTTTCAATAAATTTTTAAAACGTAGAACGGATTTTTATAATAATGTGTAATTTAATCACAGAACAATATTTTAATTATTTCAAGCTCAGTGTTAGTACTAGCAATTTAGTTGCGTTAAGTCTCAAAAGTATATACGGGATTACCGGAAGTTCAAATGTTCATTAAACATTTAACTACACTAGCAGGTATTTGTGGAATTGACAATATTTAAAAGAAATTCAAATTCCCAAAAATAGATCTTACATCTAAACTTCAATAAATAATTTCCTAATCATAAACTACCACTAAAAATTTTCTTTTAATTCTTTAGTATTCATTTTGCTTTCTTCTACTGAGCTTGTTTTCTATTGTACAAAAAAGGAAATTTCTAGTTGTTTTTTAGAAATAATTGCTACTCGCGACTTCATTTGTGTAGTACACTAATGTATACATAGTTTTGCTTTTGGACTTACTACCTACCAAGAAATAACTCTTGCCATTTTCCTACTAAATTTCTCATATTAAATTAAATAAAAACACACTTATCTTACAAATAATTATTTCAAAGAAAATTTAAACCATGCGATTATCTATAGCTTAGACTGTATTGTTAGTGAAATAGTAAATTGTAGACTGAATTTCATCAAAATTTGTTAAGCTGTATTTTAATTAAGAGAAGATATTTAGTCAGGCGGATAGACAAAATATATATAAATTTAAATAGACAAAATTTAAAGAATAAAAAATTTGTATGGTAAACATCTTCAAATAAATACTTATTCAAAATTGCGTCAATTGTTATTATCGAAATGTAATGTAATGACTTCTTTTTTTTTTGTGGACTTTTGTGTATTTTGCACTAGTTCAGTGGTGTGTCGCTATATCATCGGGGTGATGTTGGGCATTTGGTCTTTAGCGGCGTTTCAGTAGCTGGAGGAGTCGAACTTCATTCCTTTGTCTTTTGTATTTTTTTATTTTTTAATGATTTAATTTTAATGTATAATTTTTAAATAATTTTAAATAAATTTAAATAAATAATTTAATTTTAATATAATGACTAAATGTCAGAATATTATGAATTAGTATTTACAAGTGATCCTTTGTTAGATTACCTTTGTAATTTGGAATTTGCATTGTCTGCCTTCTACCTACCTTTGATCGATATATCCACATTTTTGTTATGTGACCCCATTTTATAATTTTAATTAATTTAGAGAAATTATAATAAACAAAATTGATATATAAGCTAAAACAAATTCAATAGGTATTTGAGTTTGTGCGAAAAGTTTTAATCTGAGTATTTAAATTTTTATTAAACTGTTGATTTTTCATAACTTGATATAATGTTTCATAGCTTTGCATTGTGACGCTAATGTATATTTTCTAATAAACTTCAAATGTTAATTCAGCAGTATTTTTCATCTTCAATGCAAGTGCAATAAATTAGCGACAAAAATGAACTGCATATACTAGAAACTGAAAATTAAGAATGCATATACTACATAACTTCATATAATGCAAGTGCAATATACGGCCATAGAGACATACCCAGCACAATACGTAGAAACTGGCATAAAGAACTCAGTTTGAATTTACTATATAATTCCGTAGGTACATAAATTGCATTTGTGTTCACTTCAATAAACTCGATTGTATGAATACAAAATTCCGATCGGAGAGCGAAGTAAATTCAATAATAATACAGACATAGCAGACAGAAAATATATGTCGCTTTAATTAAAAGTGCAAATTATTTTTTGATTTTCGCTTTTTTTCGCTGCAAATCGATGTCAAGCAATAAATCCATGCAAATGCAGTTTTTGCATAATTTACAATGTTATTAGTTAAACTGCAACCGTAATTTCAGAAATAGTGTTAAATAAATAAAGTTTTACCGTAGATTTAATTCACCAGTCACTTGTACTAAAAATAAATTAAAATCTTTTAAAAATATTCTAAGCTAGTTCCAAAACATATTGCAGCTGTTATTTTTAACTTTAATTGATAAAAACTAAGAATTATTTTTTAGAAAAAGCAAAAAAATTGTTTAAATCAAAATGCATTAAACGAGCTTTCATTGGTCGTAAAATGACGTCACTGTACAGAAACAAAAAAAAAAATTAACGATAGGTTTCCTATGGCAAATGTATTTAATACAATAGTTAGGTCGTTTTAATTGTTCAAACTAAATGTTAATTATTAAAATCATTTAAATATTTGAAATTTAGTATGAACAGGTATATTATATTACACTACGTAAATTTTTTGACGAAGAAATATGTTTATTTACCGTTTAAAAGTAACTTAGCAATTACTTATTTGAGCAGAAAATAGATCAATCATCAGTTTCAAATAGTAACAATGAAGATTAATGGCTGGTATTTTTTCTAGATAATTTTTATATGTTTTCCTAATTTACTAATTTATCATATTTTTTTGATACATTTATATATTAAAAGACAAAGAAAGCTAAAATTTGTGTGATTTGTGTTGAGTATGAACAAATTTTTTGTAGTTTTTAATACCAACATATCCTCCAAAAATGATCCAAATAACTTTCTGTGGCCGATTTTTCTTGGAGCCGTTCTATGGCTATTTCGGAATTTTTTGCTTTTGTCAGCATTTTGGAGCTTCGGGAAATTCATTAACTATACATTTCCTATAATTTCAAATTTTATTTGATTGACTGGGAAAATACAGATTTTCCTTTAAAATTAATTATAAATCAATTCTCAATGACACATATTTTTTAAATAAATGAGCATAATTTTCCGTATTTTCCAGTCTAGACCAATTTTTTAAAATCCTAAAAAAATATTCTCTAGATCATACTTTAAATTTCAATTATAGTTTGATCGTAGGGAAAAGTGTTTTTCTTACTTGTATTGCAAAACTCAGCATTGAAAAGATTAATAAAAAGCTTGGTTTTTACATGTATTAAACACAACTAATCTCTATTCCTTAAAAATTGTGTAAATTATTATTATTTTTTTAACTGTTCAATGATCAGTTTTAATATATGATATATTTTGGCTTTGATATATGGACTGAGACATCACAGAAGACCCATAGGCGCACCCAAGGTTTGGAAATCTCATTTGCTAACTAAAATCATTATTTATTTATTTTTTTTGGTCAAAATATAAAATTTTCAGAACAAAAATTTGGTGTTTCCTCATTTTTATAATGTGCTTTATCGATTAAAAAAAATGTGCATATTGTAGGAGGAATTACAAGTTCCAAAACCTAAAAATTAGAATTAATATTAATAGTTAAGAATCAGTCCAAAAAATTAAAAGCTTTACAATTTCAGTTGTTTTTCATTATGGAATCAAAGCTCTATAACATTTTCTAGTTTGAATTTATCGTTGATGAATTATTAATAGAATGCTGATAAATTGACTTCAAAATTTTTTAGTGTAAAATGTGAAATAAAAGATATAAACCAGTACAAAGTTACACATTAAAAAATTTAAGGTAAATTAAAATCAACGTTTTAATTGATGTATTATAGAATAATTATTCTTCATACTTTATCTATAATTTGCTTCATAAAAAGCATTGTAGTTGTAAAAATTTTATATAACAATTTTATCATAATAGTAGTATTCAGAAAGCAACCTTAATTGTACATCAGTTTGTTAATTCATGTGCATGTTCTTGAAGGCATTATCTAAAAGAAAGTTCTAAAAAGCTTAACATCTATAAAATTGTCTCTTAATTAACCTCATTAAGCCAAATTGTAGAGAAATGTCACTGAAAAAACGCTCATTCAGACTTTGATCTTCATTACAAAAGATAAAATTCCAATGCTCGCATTTAAAAGATTTAATAATTCCACTTGAATTAGCTCACAATGATAACGATTAAGGAATGGTTTCGTTTCGAAGTCACTAATTACACAAAACCCTTGTAAATCATTAAAACGTGAAAGGTTGCTCATTTGTGCAGTTGTGCTAAATTTTTCATACGACTTACCTTAAACGTAGCTAACGTTTAACGTATTGCTGTTTAAGTGAAAATTAACCTGACCTATTTATTTCAATAATAATAGTAGTAAAAATGAACATATGAATGATTTATACGGGAAAGCGCTGCAAAATATTACTAAAAATTGAGGGTGTTTATTGTTATATTTTCTTGTTAACCTTACGAGGGTTTAACGGACAGACTCAGGTGGCCGAACTGAATTACTCTCTCATGGGCTTTTACTTTTATTTATGGAGGGAATTTATACAGAGCCATCGTTAACAACAATAACACACACACAAGAGAAAATAAAAATAAAAACAATGAAAGCAAAATAAAACGGGTGACTAAATTTTCAATGATCTATGGGTTTTTTTTGCCGGGTTTAGATAAAAGGATAATCGCCAAAAATATATTTTAAGCTTGTTATCGCAATCACAATTGTTTTTATATACAATTGTTTATGTTTTTACACTAATCAAATTAGAATTCCATAGAGAAAATTTTGAAAAAGTAAAAGAATTGTTAAAATTAAATAATTACCCAAATTTCTTTAATAAGAAATGTACAAATAAGTTTAAGAACATATATTTTAATAACAACTTTACAACAACTTTACTATAAATAACTGTCAAGAAGAGGTTGGTAGTTATCAAATAAGTAAGTAATAATAATCAGGAAAATAAATTTAGGTTCCCATTTATAAAAGGTCTTTCAAAATCAATCACGCGGTGTTTCTTGGGTACATACTGGAAACTAGCATTTTATAATATAAAAATGGTCAGCCAAATATTTTCTAAATTAAAGGATAAAGATGATCAAAAGAAAAATTTCTAATATAGTACATAGTATTCCTTGCAGCCGTGGGCTAAAATATTGTGCAAACTAGTCAGTATTTAATTATTTAACAGAATATATCAACATTTGTATAGTTATAAAAATGCTTGTAAAGTGAAAGAAAAAACAGCTTTATGTATACATCACATGGAAACGTAATTTAAGAAGTGAGAGCTTAGTAAAACACTTAAGAATTTACCATTTTCAAACCATATTATTTCAAACTATTACCTTCAATAGATATTTTTTAAATATTCCCTAAATAAAGAATTGTTTTCTTCTTAATTTTCGTTTAAAAATTTTCAATTTACACTTTTCGCAAGCTTAAGGACAGAAACTTAAAGAAATTTTCTATATCAAAACAATTGCGATCCATACTTTAACCAACTCTATGGGTCAATTTTCTTTTGTCTGAAAATTTTTTCTCCAATTGCAAAATATTTATTCATTTATCGTACCATAATTTCTCAAACCATAAACTTTAAGCGTCTCAGAAAAGGAGTTAGTGGAAAGAAATTTCGAAAAAAGTATTTTTCAAGAAGTATGAATATGAAAATTGGAACGTATTCAAAAATTTCAACCCTTAAAACTTCAACCGATTCATACAGCAATTAAACAATCACGGGATTACTAAACATTGACATTTTACTATTGGAGTAGTGAAATTGTTCAAAGTTTTCTGGGCAGCCGTGAAACTACTTGATATTTGGCAACTATGAGTAGTTCTTTCTTCGCTGTAAGGACCCAAACTTCTTATGTAAGTTTTTGTTGTCCATATCGACTCCAATCTTTAGCAATAAATCGTTGACAACTGTTGACTATTACCATCGAACATGGCGCAAATTTTTCTTCAGACGCAGTACAGACGTCATTTTATATTTTTCGACATTTTTACTCAGCTTCTTTTAGCTCATTTTGTTGTTAGTTTGTAAGGTACGGAACTTATTATCTCATTTTTCTCCTATTTTCGATAAGTAAATTTTCGTACCGAATGCACCATCGATATTAAGGCGATATTTGCCAATAAATGAGAAAGGCATAAAGACATTTAGCCCAAAACTTGATTCAATACTTTTCGAAAGGGAAAATAAAAAAAGGATGAATATCGTCGAGAAAATGTTTGTAAATATATTGTCAAATAATAAAATACCGTAAAGGTAATTTACAATTTGTTTTTACCAAGAATAATAAATCCGTGCAATTGTAAACTAAAAAATGTTTTAATTACCTCGCCTCTATTGATAAAATGCACTAAAAGGTAAAAACTGAATTTATTAACTAAATCTTCATACCGATTGCACCATTGATATAAAGGCAATATTAACCTATTCATAAAAATCATAAGCTATCTAGTTGTACATCAAAGCGAGGGGTGTTCCAAATTGTAAACAATTTGTTTACAATTACCATATTGTAAATAAAATTGCATCCCCTGGTTTGACGCACAACTAGAAAGCTTACTTAATATTTAGACTAAATTTGAAGAATAACTATAAAAAAGTTATTGTAGAATGCCAAGGTGCCAATATTATTAGTTTATTAATCATTTACTAAAATTCATGTATCGTAAAGTGTTGACTGTTGTAAAATTTGCATTATTTCTTGTGACTCATATTTTAAACGAATGTTGTTTTAACATAATATTGTTTTTAAGAATTGATAAATTTGCTCACTAGAAATAATATAAGGACTAGAACTTATATTTCATGAAAAGTTTGATTCTAGTTATTTGACGTTAGTTGAAAAGAATCGAGAAGGATTTCCCTGATCTACTTGAATACTATGCCTAAACGAAAAGTGTAACAAGTGTGGGCTAAGAAGTGATTGATTTAGATGCCAAAAAGTATTTTTCGAAAACAAAGTTGGAGGGAAATAAAAATATATATATAAGGCAGGACATTTTTTCCGGTGATTTATGATTAGCAGACATTAACTTAGAACTTATACTGAATAGTCATTTCTCCTGTTCAGTGGGAATACAAAGCTTTAAGTGAATGGAGACATAAGGAACAATGGATAACAAACCCTGGATCTGAAGAGTTCAAAAAACACATAGCTGACCGGTTGCTGAGGTTCGCCCAGTCTTTGTAGTCTGGGTCTTCTGGGTCTCAAGTAGAGAAAATTGGAACCCAGAAAACAATAAGCCCTAAGATTATTGTGTTGAGGCACAAATTACCTAATTTGGGAAACCCAACTAAACGGAATAGAGTACACTAAGGGTAGTCATCATTAATTAATACGAGCGGGAATAATCATCCCCAATGTGGAAGTTGTCAAACAAGTATATGCTTGGTCAGTTTCTATGTTGTCATCGATTATCGATCAGTGATCATCATGAAACATGGGTTATAAGCATATCAAATAATAGGTTTTATAAGCAAATAAATACAAATGAAATATTTGGGGATTAATGGCTGAGACTTTTTTTATGAAATGATAAAAAAATTATCTTTAAATCACATTCTAAGTTTGAAACTAGTTATATACAGTCTCCGTCAACTTAAGAACCGTATGCTATGTAAATAATCTAGCATATTTAAAAATACAATACCCAATTTGTTGATTTGATATGGAAACCTGTTAGATTTTTTTTTATAATACAGAGAAAAATGTTAATTTAGATCGGAATTGCATTGTTCGTCGTTATTTTTAGAGTCTATATCTATTCTATAGTTTTCTTTGAAGACATTTTCAATGATTCATGATACACGAAGACGTACAAGTTGTCTCAATCCATGAAGTTTGTATGGGACGAAAGCAAACATTTGGTCACGACCGGAAAAATAAACTGTTGTCAACATCGTTTTAAATAAAACAGATATCTACTCTTTCATAATAAAAATACAAGGCTTAGAACACAATATGTATGAGACTGGAAAGAATACACTACATTTCTATTTATACGACGGCTTAGATTGCTTTGGTCTCTTATAAACACCGAGTCTCTACTCCATTATAGGGAATAAGTATGACTGTTTTGATTTTTTTATTAAAAAAATACAGCCGGATTGTAGAAAGTGTCAGTTGGAAATTGGAACGAGATATACCCTGGAACGGGTTTGTTGATAAATGGAGAAAACGAGTTGGAAAAGTAAAACAAGGCGCAATTTAGATGACTAGACAGTATACTGTACAATTGTGAAAGAGGTTTTAGTGTGGATTTATCTTTAAATCTAATAAGCAAAATAAAACTACAAATGAGCTGGAAGGGATTAGATTTAAAAAAAAACGGTTCAAACTTATTTACAATATTACCTTATATATTCTTTGATAATTGCTTATAGGATTAAAATCCTTTTCACTAACTTTTTTTTTCTGTAATTAATTTACAAACTCAAATATCCAGAAAACTAATTAAGCGTTTTTTCTTTTCAATTTTTAATTATTCGATTTTCAGAATAATATTGGCTGTACTAAAAAGTAATTTCATTTTTTAAATTAAATTAAAACACAAAATTTTGTTACAACTTTTGATTTTAAATCAATGCTTTAATCTGCCTTAATAGTATCAATGTTTTGACTTCTAGTGTGCAAATATAATGCCAAATAATTGCCTAATAATTGCCAAATCAGTGAAAATTAATTGATTACTAAGGAAAATATAAAAAAAAATTTTTTGAACTTCACAAAAACTTTCAATTTTCTAACCAGTTAGTAAGTGTTGACGATTGAAATTGACAAAAATTCAATGGTTTAACTTTGGACGATTATAGTAGGTACAGTAATATTACCCCCTCACCCTAAATTTATTAGTTTTTCCAGGGCTTTTCTTTTGAAGGCGAGTCTTACATTACCGTGTTGCAACATAGAGTTTTCTCTGTTAGCAGTTCTTGGACATTTTTTGGTATTTGTTAGTTCGACCAAAATTGATTAAGATTATTTGACAGCTCTTCAACTTTCTGGGGTACATTTGGCACCATTTCTTCCCTTAACTTCTTATTTGTTGAATTTTTGGCCATTATTTGTTGGTTACAGTTGGAGAAATGAAAATTTTCGAATTTAAACTTTAGAAAACTCATTTGGCATGGAAATAAATATCTAATCCACTTAAATAAACATTGAAAATGTTTTTAGTAACAACTATGCGTTGCTATTCTGTAAAACTCGAAGAGCATACAACACTGCATTTGTATTCCTTCGGGTTTTTGGTTTTACCATTTCAATATCAATTTCTGAATAAAAAATATTTTGTATTTTTTTAAGTTAGTAAGTTTCTCAAATCATAAAATGTCTTTAGTACTACTTTAAAATAACTTAAAAGCAGATATACGGCGATTGAATGACTATAGGTTTAAAAACGAATTTACTTTCCAGTACATCTAATACAATCTGTAACAATAAACTAATAAATTTTACTCCTTTTTTAACGGAAAAATAAATTTTGTATACAATAAACATGTTGAAACTTCTTTACTTCTCAGAAAAATATAATGTGGGTTGAAAAATAACTCTTAATATCATTTGTAACCTGTTACTTTGTCTACTTGATACACTGTTGCAAAGTACTTTTGCTTTTTCGGTTTATAAATTTTAATGAAACAAACATTAAAAACAGAATGCCATAATCTCGCAAGCAATTTACGAAAAGATCTTTTTAAATACATTTTTAATTTCTTCCAGAAATCACTCTCAATCTTAATATCCGTTTTATATTACTCATAAAATTTTAAGAATCCCGTAATTCAAAATTTATTTTGATCCTGATATTACAGCGTTTTTGATTTCATATTGAATATAAATAGTAGAGATAATTTTATAAGACACTTTGTGAAATTGCTATATTGAAACAATCCAAATATTTTTCTATTGGTTTCCTATTAATTGCATTTCTAATTTTTGAAGTTCTGGTTCAGCATATTTAACCCCATTGTCTAGAAATCATAGAGAAGCAAATTTTGCATTGAATAAAATATGATTTTTTTATATTATTACACTAGAAAGCCCCCTTAAGGAGAATTTAATAGGGGGAACAATCAGATACCTAATTTATATTGATAAATCCGTACAAAACTACAGTTATCATTGTATTCAGTGACCAACTAAAAAAGTTTAATTTTAGAGCTTTTTTCTATATTTTTACTGTAAAGCCTTGTTTCTTGCCCAATTTCACTATGAAGATAAAACAGAAAAAACTTTTTAGAAGTAGATTTACATTCGAATGTAAAAAGCAGATTTAAACGGTCGGTTGATTTTCGGTTGCGTTAAGTTCAAAGCTTGATTTTTCATTGCTTAGTACTTTTACGCCTTCCTGAAACAAAGGGTCTTGTCAGACCAACCAAAGTACAAACGGACAACAAAATAATCTTATAAGGGTTCTTCATCATTCTTTTAGGGTACGAAACCCTTAAAAATGAAAAAACAGAGTATAATTAGGAAAACCAATACCAGTTAACAATGCTGATAAATTTGGATTCAATATTGTTTTTGTTGAAATAAAAATGTTCTCTGAAAAAGAACACAAAATTAACTTATTTTTAGAAAAAAGAGAATAGAATTGTTTGCAAAATAATCAAGGAAACGTACGTAAAATAAATTTTCACAAAGTCGTTTTGCGTGTTAAATTTCCACTTGCACATACCGATATACCTGAGTATACCTATCCATTTTCACTCCGGAAAATCTTCTTATTTTCTCGTATACCTACAGACATACATAGCTACTACATTACTAGACATATATGCGAAGTGAAACTACAGAAGTATTTATAGACAAAAAACTTGTCACCTCCCTGAAAGTGTACTTGTGCAATTCAACTTTTCGTGTTATCAAACAATTACTTTTCATTGTTTTTCAGTAAACTACAAATCAGATTAGTTTGTAGTTTTAAACAAAACGGAATCGTTTTTGTCTAATCTTTATTTCCATTGAACGAAATTTTCTCGGTATACAATGTGTGTTTCTCGTGAAAAATTATGGCTTTGCGCAAACTTCGAAAACTATAATTTTGTAGCAATTTCATTTTGATGAAGTTTCAGAATAAAAGTTTTATTAAAATAATAGTTTAGTATTTTCCTAAAAAAAATTTAACAACTGTTCGGTTAAAATTCATTTAATCATCATTAATCATTAAATATTTTTTTGTCATTTGAGTTCAGAACGCTACTGCTTTTATTCTACTATTTCAGTGGTCTTTTTTCATAATTTTCTCAAACATATGTATGAGGTATACCTACAAATCGATAAAATTCTAAGAATTAAAAGTTTATAAAATAAATAAATTACCATACGCTAAGTTAGGAAAGCAGTGCCCAAAATTAACTAAATTCATGTAAATTTAAAAAAAAAAACACGTTTTGTAATGCCTTTCAACTGTTGAGGGTTTAAATTATAAATAACTACTTTATATTTAAAATCAGCAAAAATAATTGTATAATAGAAGCATTGGTTTGAAGAGAAAAACGGTAATAGAAAGACTCATAAATATCCAAACTTAATAAGGTAAATTTTTATTTTATTCACTTAAATACTTGAAGTGCCACTATAAAGCTCTTCCGCGCGTCCAGCTCTTCCTCTCCAGCGTTGAAGAGAATCAAATAAAAGAAAAGATGTTATAAATTTGTATTGATCAAAATTGAAATTTTCTTATAAACTTTTTATAATATATCCATTTATTTTGAATAGATGAGCTTTATTTTAAAAGAAAACATGCTCATTTTAGTTTCCTTTTTTTAAGTATTGAACTCAGAAAAAATAAGGAAAACATATTAGATTTCTGGGTTTATTTTAAAGAAAAATCAACTACCTCAATTTTGGATCAAAATAACCAACATCAGGTAGACTTCTTCAAATATAGCGAAAATGTGTCAAAAATAAAGCTTTATTCTTCTACTGACCTTTTGGATTCTTTTGGACTAAAATGTTATTTTTGGCTAGTAGAATAATTATCCGTAGTAAATCCATCAACATAGTTGTGTTGACAATTTGCGAAGCCATGTCTTTAAATTCTTCAGCTAAGATGTTACCCTTTTGCCTAATGTTCTTTTCTTTATTATTTTCCCTTTAGTTTTTAGATATAATAAGGAGTACTTTGTTTCTGGGTGTCTCATGATATGATCGAAGTATTTAAGTTTCCAAATTTAAAGTTTCGCAATTTCTTGATCTTTTTTGATTACCAAATTTTATTTATCTGTATTCAACAAAATACCAGATTTAGTTTTTCGTGTGATTTTCCTTTAAGCACCATCTATTTTTTGTTTTTCAAAATATGGATAGCTAATTGTTACTGTTAACTGGTCTAAGACTAGTTCCATAGGTTTTTCCAGCTTTTATGCTACAATATTCTGCAATACGAGTCGTTTTTATGAAAGTAAACTTTCCAGCTCACTTTTGTTTATATTAACACAGAAATGTTAATTTTTTTATCGATGACTTTGTTTAATAGTTACAATATTTGCAATAGTTTTTTACGTTTGTGATTCGATCCATTTATTTGGTTTTATTTATATTCTGCAAAAAAACTCAATATTCTTCCTTTTTTGTTACTTGAAAGTTGAAGGTTCATGTTTTCGATCCATACAATAGCACATTCCACACATCGGACTTTATCGATACCAAATATGAATCATGGTAATAATTTAATTAAACCTTGAAACCTGTGGACTGGTGCACATATAAGGCAAACAATATGAAGCAGAAAGTCTCAAAATGTGGCGAAATAGTATAAGATTCCTTTGAGCAGTACTTTTTCAGTAAAATAGAGAAAAAACTGACATTATTGCTTATTTCACGAAGATAAGATACAAAGAATCCGAACGTAAAATGGCATCAATTTAAGACCCAGTACCGGTAGAGAGCGCTACTGTTCAAAAAGCACGCGTTTGAATCATTACGCCGGAAGTGCTGTTGTTAATAACAAATATGAATTTCAATCTTCTACATGCTGGAAAATGTGTCAAGATGTGGCACCGCCACAAGAGTGTCTGATGTACTATCTTTTATTACCTTAGTAACCTTACATAAAGTCCATAGTTTCGGTTTAAGCTAATACTGCAAACACTCTTATGGCGGCGCCACATTTACCATAATGACTTGATTGGACCCATTTTCCATAATGCTTCGCAAGGTTGGAATACCTTCTTAAAACTTTTGGTACGTTCTGGATATTTGAACTGCTAATGACTGAAAAGAGAACTATGATTTGGGTCTGTTATTGGGGTACATGAACATAGTGAAAACCCCTATTCCCTTGGGAATCTTAGTATCTTTACTTCGTGACTAACTTAATAGAAAACCGCTAATTTTTATCTCATATAAAATTTTAAGCACTTAGCAACTTGATTTCAATCTTTAAAAAAATTGTTTGAGAAAAATGAATTTTAGAATATTGTGCAGAGAATATTGAAAAGCTTTTCTGTGGAAAAGAATAACAGAAGCTACAAATGAAATCGAATACCAGTAAATTACTTATATCTTGGTTGAACTATTCAATAAACCGCTGCACTCATCTAAGTAACAAGCAGAAAAAAAGAAATCAATTAATCTTTTAAAATATCAAAACAGCAAAAACATGTAATTTCAATTAAACATTTTTATAGCAAGGAAGATATCAACCATAGAAATTGACATATTAACATCAAACACATAATTACAAACCATCACAGATGAGTTAATTTCGTAATGAGTATAGAAATCAAGCTCTAGGTAAATTATTTCAAAATAGCCCCTAGCGATTTGCTTGTAATTTTTAACACTTTTGGTTTTTTGATTAAAATATAAAGCCTTTTTATTAGCATTTTCCCGTTGGTTTTCTTACTACCAAGCTATAGGCTTTTATAGTTTTATTTGAGTTTCTATCAATTAATCGTATTTAGCCTTTGGTACAATATTGTTGGTCAATATAATTAACGAGACACATTAACGCAATTGGATACAACTAGACGCATGATAAAAGTTTATTTATTCAATTAAATTCAATTAAATTCATTCCAATTCACCAAATCTAATAAAAAATGTTTATCTATTATTCAAATAAAATTTGAAGTATTTGAATAATAAATTTAATATCTTGAAGCAAAATTTTTAATTTGAAAATATCTTATTTTTTGTACCAAATAATTTCAAATGATTTTTATAAGAGATGAGAAAAAATTATAAGAATTTCTAATTATTCAAGCTGTAGTTTGTAAAATGAAAAAAATGTTTTTTTTTGCCTTTAAGCGATTTGTGGGTTTTTCTTAATTTAAATAATTGTTTTCGTAATTTAATGTTGGGTAAATAAAAGTTTCATTTTATCTCAAAACAAACATATATGTATCTACTAATAGAAGCTTTTAGTTATGAACATTTGTTTTTACAATCTTCTGCTATACGGTTAAAAGTCAGCAAATTTATTGGCTCATATTCAGCGGTAGCAATGTAAAAAACCCCGGTTTCGGTATCATAAAGTAAAAACCAAGCTTCAATTTCTATTAAAAAAAATATACTCATATAGTTTTACAAAACAAACAAGAATGAAAATAAATTACAAAATTCATGGATTATTTTCGAATAAAACTTTTATACACATTCCATGCTTTGTTAATTTTTGTTGGTTAATTGGCTCATGCAGTCTATATATTATAATTCATGTATGTACATTGAACAATGTACACGCTGTACCTAGATTTTTTCACGTTCTAATTAAATCTTTTGATTATACATTTTCAATATTCCAACTCTAAATCATTGTCAGAGATTTACGTTCATCCCCAAACATACAAAAAAAAAATGGCAAATAAAGCTCCGTTTTTATTACTCATTTTAGTTTTCATCACAGTTCCATTAATTTTCCAAGTTTCCTACCAATTTAAAATTTTATGAAAATTATTTAGTTGTACACATACAATTCAAAGATTACCCCCGAAAAATACTAAGCCGTTTATAATTGTGTGTTTTTTTATATAAAATTAATTACAAAGGTGTTTAAAAATTAAAATTTTAACGATATAAAATGTTCTCTGACCCGATGGATATAAAAGGAACATAAATCTTCTGTTAACGGAATTTTTGTTTTAACGGAGATTAACTGCCCATCCGTATGAAATGGTTGAGTAAAATAAGAGTGGTAAATTTGGGAAAATATCTTTTATTGAACAATTGCTAAAAGAGAATAAAGAACCTTTTTAATGCTGAATTATATTGAAGTACTTTCATTCAGCAAATGTAATAAATAACAATTCATTGAAAAGGTTTTCTGTTGAAGATGTTGAGGTGTTGCACAGAGTTTTGTTAAATATTTTAGCAATGCGTAGCAATTTATTTTTCTGTTAATTTGGTTCCATGTAGATTAAAAATATCAATCAAAATTAATTTCAACGAATTTTTCTCAATTCCTACACATATAACATTTTTAGATAACAATGTAACCATAACATAATGTTATAGTCAAACCTTACAATAGAAACAAACAACATTGTAAAACAGTATTTTTCTCAAATTTATAGTTCAAAATAAACAGAAGAAACATCCATAAATATAAAGTAAAAACAATTTATGAGATACCTTTAATCTAACATAAATATCATCTCCTTAATGCTCTTAGTTGATGGAAAAACCGAACTACAAATTGTTTAAAGGCAAAAGTAATGAAAGTACTTGTAATTTTTACTTCAGAATATTGGAAAAAGACTTATTTGTAAGTATTTTTTGCAATGATTCTTATCTCGTTTCTACCAAGTGGCCCCTTGAAAAAATATAAAAAAAATATTTTCTCTGAGTTCACAATTCTATGCTTTATGGTAATCTACAAAATAAAAATACGACCATTGATTTTTTAACATAATTAATCAAAAAGAAAGAAAGGAAAGAAAGTCAACTGTAATAGTGAGTGTTTTCAACCATTTTAAAATGGGACCTCAAATAAACTTATCCATCTAAAAATTGAGAATATTTTTAAAAAATAGTTATATAGTTTAAAAAGGATTCATAAAACTATATTACACTCGATTGAATGGATAATGGGTAATGCTGCATACAAAGCAGAACAATAGGATTTCAAAAAAGAATATTTGCTTAGAAAAAAACTGTTTTAAATTTTATATTCAGCGCTATAAAAATCATTTTTTTTTTCATAAAATATGTGAACAGTTTTTAATAAATTTTAAGAAAGTATTTATTCAAGGAAATTTTTTATTTCAAATGACGAGCAAAACATTCCTGACGTGTTATACAAGCATTCGACAATTTTTTTTATTAGTTATTGTTTACCGTCGTTTTATAACTACTAAGGTTTTTAGCGACTCTATGGTTGATGAAAATCCGTAATCAAGAATAATCAGTTATAAATAGTTTAACTTGTAAAAAATCAAGTGTCTTGTAGGGGAATCTGGGATGGAACGGGGTACCTAAGCTTTAATTACATTTTACGAGAAGTTTAGAGAAACAATCTCATTGTTTTGTAATTTATATATTTATTTAACTCATTCTCTACAAGTAAAAAAAGGTTTTATTGATTTAAATTAATAATTAATATTAAAAAATTAGGTTTCAAAAAAAAATGGAAATTTCCTATTCTGCCCCATCCCCTGGGGGAATGGAAAATGAGCCTGGAGCGCAATGGGATTCTTGTTATTGGCATAGTTCGCAGATGAAGACACTGTCATTATCGTGTTTAGCCCAGCACATGCCAAATGTGTCCATTTTTGACAAATACTGCAAGAACACCAGCTTTCATTAGATTTGAAGTATAAATTCTGAACGTATAAGCAGATTACCTCTGCATCTTCCGACCTTTCTTATATATGGACTATCGGCTAGTTTTCCTTATATATGTACCCACTATCTGCTGATAAAATAAAAATGTCTATCTGACTAGGAAATACTATCTGAATGGTATATCCCATTCCGCCCCACCTATTGTGCCCCAAAGCACTTTCCCCACAAGCACGACTATTATGGCAGGATATATTGGTTATATTTGAATTATGACAAGGCTTTTAGTTAGTCAACAATATGTTTTAACAAACATGTCATGTTAATATTCAAACAAAAAATAGAACATAGGATAATTACCTTAGTGTTACTTTGCAAAAATTAGAATTCGGAAACGTTTATTTTGCCTTTTGATAAAAATAAAAACAACTGCACTCTATACTGGCGGTAGTCACTTTTTATAATACAGCACAGTTAAATGAACATTGAGTATGATTTTTACGCGTTTTTGTCACCTGTAACAAGCGCTAATTCCATTTCCCATTCCGCTCCGGTACCCCATTCCGCCCCGTGTTGCCATATAAGATTTTTTTTTTCATAACTATATATATAACTAGTGCTTACATGTGATTGTCTATAGATTGAATGCACTTATTGCAACCCTATGCAGATTGTGCAATTTATTTGAAAAAAAAAACTATATATATTGGTGTATTGTTGTTGGTCCTAATATAAATTTTTAACGAATCCGTCATATATAAATAACTGTCCAAAAACGTTATATTACTTTAGGACTAAATGGAATTGATTTTTGATTTTCAATCTGTAAAATTCCGTATTTTTTCAAAAATATTCAAGAAAATGTAACATCTGAAACATATAAGCTTTTAGGGGACAATTCATGTTTTGAGAGTGGAAAAGTGAGTAAAGATTGGAAATTTATCACGTGTTCCTTGCTAAACTAACGAAAGAGAGGGTGCAACAGTTGCAATGGGTTTTGACGACAATTTTATTTTTATTAAAATTGGCACTACGTATAAGTGTTCAATCAACCATGGCTGAAAAATGACGAAAGAAAAAACAAAAGCTTTCCCTCTAATAAACGTACGGAAAATGATTTACAAACACAAGTGCATAGTCAAAAATTATGAAGGCCTTATTAGTTGATTGAAATATTTAATTTATTTTTTGTATAAATATTGCTTTTGCAGATCTTAGTTTCCAGGAAGGATTTCAATTTAAAATGTAACAATTGTATTTTAATTTTAATTATAATTTTTTAGTTTTGTGTTTTATCTTATTAATGTTATCTTACGGGATGCAACTGTTCTGCAATTAATCATGTATGTTTGTAGATTGTCTGAAGAAGTTGGAAAGTAAACCAACAAAACGTAGCCACGTTTCAAAATTTAACATCGAATTACTTAAGTGCAAGTTCCTGAGAAATAATTTACTAATATTGAACTAACATAAATGAGATTCAACTTACAGACATTTTATAATGTTTTGTTTTTCTTAAACTACTAACCAGTATCAAAGTATTTTGTAATCTTACGTATTAAAATTTACCAAAAACTATTATTATCCATTGATTGTCAAAAAAACCAATTTTTTTCGCTATTTTTTTAAAATAATTGCTTCGAATTTTAGCCAGAACAGATTGAAAAATCTGCTCTCCAAAAATTCTTGTCTTTATCTTTTTATTATTAAATTGATGTTGAAATCTGTGATTTATTATTGAAAGAAATATATCTCTTCATTTAATGTGCTTTGTCCGATCTAAACGATTCTTAAATTCTTCTGTTTACGAGTATTTACAGAACCTTAGTAGGTACTAATCACTAGAAAGTTAATTTTGGAGAAGTACCTTTTTAAATTGTCTCTATTTCTTAATAATAACATTTCTTATTAATTTTTCTTATTAAACCTGTGTTTAGAGACGTATAGGACGTAGGTCTTACATTGGGAAACAGCGATTAAAAGTAATATGTTTTTAACCAAACATAAAACAGTTATTTGCTTATACCAAAATGGGAAATAATTCTATCTATTTGGATGCCCTGAAAATAGGCATAATCAAAATAAAATAATATTAATACGCTTACAAGAAAAAAATAGATCATATGCTTAGAAACAAGTATCCAATAAAGCTAATCTGGGTTCATAGGCATCATGGGATAGATGGTAATGAGCTGGTGAAAAAAAGAAAAAGCAACCACCCAAGAACTATAAAAGCTGAAATTGGAGGACTAGAAAAAAAATCAAGATTAAAGTTCAATAAACTTGAAATAGTATTTGGAGGAATATATCCCAAAAATTAGCTATACTGAAAAGCTCAGTCCAGGATATATCCCCAGTTGAATCTATGCTTAATGGCAAATTTATGGCCAGTGGCCATAACGAGACTTAGAAAAGGACGAATAAGTAAGACGTATTAATATTGAATGCAGAGAAGAGCTCTTACTATGAAAATTATGGATAGGAGTTTACCATTTGTTATCTTCTAATCGATTGCATAGCCCTAGTCCACAGAGGGAAGATGTGTTAGTTAAGATATGACCCTAGGAATATGCTTAGCATCAGAGACGAAGTAGGAAAGACCATAAAGATTATAAAAATGATATTAAATAAAATGTAATGCGAAAGTGACTAATAACAAAATAATTACAAACCACTGTGGACTTAATACCTAAATATAATAGCAAATTTAAAACAAACAAAAAATAATAATGTTATTGTCGTAACAAAGTTTATGCAAAAGCTGTTCTAAATAATTAGAAAAACATGACTCAAATGAAAATATTCGTAAAGCAGAATAACTATAAATTTTAATCTTTACCTAATCTTTTTAATTGTATCCGTATTTAACCAATTATATTTTAAACTAACAAGTTAAAGTACGCACGCATATAGTATATAGATATAATTGAGATCAATTGTATACCTGTAGTTTGTGTAAGTACGGCAATGATAATAATTTATTCGTGCAAAAACCTTTTTTTGGTTAACTAACCATTGTTTTATCTTTTGAAAGCTCACTTTATAGTTTACCTTCTAAAACAAGATTGTTTCCCAGTCTAGTTTTGCAAATTATTGTGGCAATTTATGTGGAAAGTGTGCCAAATTATTAAAAAAAAAATATAACGTTTTGATAATTTTTCCATTCATTCAAGGTACACCTACGCACAAATGAACTGACGAATCATTTAAAACATGTGCTAAACATTTACGTTTTGTGTTCAAAGAAATTGTAATTGATTTCATAAATTCCATTTCATTTAAATTTCCCATTCAAATGAAGGATGAAAGTCTTTTAACACTTTCAAATGCCGCTAATGGAAAAATAAAATTTCTCATTTCATTGCGATTTGCGGCACAAATTTATTACCTTTTCCAAACCCAAATCAACTGTAACACGTTCCCATCAAAGCCCCACAATGGCTTTTCCGTTTATACACAAAATACACGTGCTATCAAATAAAACCACAAAGAACGTCATTCATTCCATACCACTGAATTAACATCTCCGAATACATTCACTTGAAAAAATTTGAATTTGATCCAAAGTGTATGCAAAAATAACACAAAAAATGGATTATCAAAATGGAGCTTTTATTGGTTGAATTATTTACGGGTTTTGCCATAATGAGTTTGTTTTATTCGCGATAATAAGTTGTGGAAATTTGGCAGAGTTACGATGTGTTGTTTTATTGTGTAAAGGCAAAAAATGGATGAGTTTTCTTTTGATTTTGGGCTTTTTTGTAAATGAAATTTAAAATAGTGAAAATAAAACAGCTTTATGTCGGACTTTTTTGTCGGTTCTTTTATTTGAATTTTTTGCTGTTTGTCTGAAAATTTTGTTGTTCTTTTTTGTGAGTTGTTTTTATCGAAGTATTTCAATTTCACAAAAGGATCATTAGATATCTTCGGATAGACGAATGTCTGATCTGAAAATATGATGTTTACGAAAGAAAAAATATTTTATTTCGTTGCGTATATAAACGGCATAAACAGTTTTTTCTTATGGCGACAAATTTTCCTTTTTCAATTTCGAAGATGTCATTTTTCCCGTTTTCTATTACTTGAAATAATTTTTTAGTGTCATAGCTCGAACGTTAAATGATATTTTCTGTAATTATTATTGTTTTTTTCAACGAGCATTACGATCCTGTTACGTAATTGCGTTGAGTTTCGCCGTCGTATTTCTGCATCGTTTTCAAATATGTATTTTCCACACACATAAACTTTCCCTGTGTCGTAGATTCTACGTGAGCTTTTTGAAAACCACATCGAGATGTAGAAAAATAGATATATAAATGCTCGATGACACGACGTGACAACCACCGCATTCGTGCTCATATTGGCCATAAAATTCATCCTTAAAACAAAGCGCAAGTTTCATCCCAACGCATATATCTATAGTATATGGGTACTTCGAAATATCAACTTTTAACATAGCAAATAAAATAACTGAACCATAAATGTCAGTTTCATTAAATATTTTAAAAATATTGCATCCATAAGAATTTTAATCACCTAAACCAACCAAACCAGTACTTAATATCTATTGAAATTTTACGTGCCAATTTTTTTAAACAATTTTATCTTCCACTTCTATTGAATTGCACTTTATAGTATAAGAAATTTAAACGTAATGAAAACCAATACCAATTTTAATACTTCATGTAATAAAATGCTACTTTATATAACGTTTTATACAGACCTAAGAAATATATATTGAGAATGTTTTTTCAGCTATAAAAAATGGATTTTGTAGTGAAAATTTTATTGAAATTATTCAATAGATAAGCGACGAATCGATGTCTTCAAAATATGGGTCTGGAGGAAAATTCTGCGGATTGCATGGACCGCTAAATGAATCAAATGTCTTGAACGAAGTATAGTCAGTTCAAAGTTTCCCTTCACTGAAGTATGGATAAATCCTCAGGTTTTTCGGACATATCACGTGCCACGAAACCATGAAAAAATTGATACTTCAAGGATGATCTGAAAGGAAAATAAAACGAGGGCCATCACCGACCTGCTGGACAGAAGTGGTGGAAAAGCTCATTAATTTGAGTTTTGCGTCCACAAAAATACAAGACAAGAAGTATTAATAAATTTTACGGTAGTCATTAATTTAATTTCGGCAATTTTTATTTTCAAAAGTATAATGTAAAGGATAATAGCCATTTGATCAAAAACCAAAATTTCGTCTTTTTTGTCAATCATATCTATATTTGTCTATCTATTTTTATTTTTATAGAATTATCTTTATTTTTTTTATTTCGGATAATTCCAATTGGAGATATCGTGCTCGTCACCTTTTTGGAATACCCTCTGTGGTTTGTCTGCTGGAGCAGTATAAATCAGTACTTTTGTATTTTTTTTTTCAGGTCTAAATCGATGTGTAAAGTAAAGGATATATCAGGATGTGGTAGACCACACAAATTAGCAATGTAAAATTAGAAGTAAAATACTGCTTATTTGTTTGGTCTACCCCATCCTGATATATCCTTTATATTATTCATCAATTTAGACCAGAAAGAAAAAAATATAATAATTTGGCCCATATTGAAAATTTAGCCACAAATAAGAAAATTGTATCATTTTAGAAAAAAAATATCAAAAAAATCGCGAATAGAATAAAAAACAAAGCAGAAAATGCACAGTTGGTAGATTTGACGGTTATAAATGAGACATGAGCCATTGGGTACATTAAATAACTTTGATCATCATCCCGAAGACGATGTTTTAATTGTATATGTTCTCATATTTCTCAGGTCCTCATTGTTTCTAGTATTACACGTAACCAATTTTGTCGAGGTTTCGTAATATTTTTTGTCCTTTGATTACAAATAGGACATTTTGGTTGGCATGAATTGATATTTTTAAATGTGTGATTTCTTGTCATGCGAAAAACGTATTCTGACAGCTCAATGTATAATCTTCATATTTAAAAATGTTTGAATTATTTATACAATACGATTCGATCGAATTTATTAATAAATTTTGTGGAAGATTGCTTACATATTATGTTGATACATGATGACATCTACAGTTTTTCAAATTTCAATACTAATGAAGTTATAAATTATAAGGAGATTTAAACTTCCCAATTGTTTCGCAAATTTCTTGACTTTTCCACTGACCCAATGAAATTCCCTGCCTTCCCAGATTATCCTGTCCATTGGTCATTAAACTTCAAAACAAAAAAAAAAGAAAAACTGAAAAAGAAGTTTGAAAACTAAAGAAATGTTTGATAAAAAATTAAAGTTGGGAAATTTTTAAAAATAGAAAATTTACAACTTTCAAATGCTTATAACGTATAAAACGTTCTAATAACAAAAGATTGGAAGGCTATAAGTAATTTATTTTTTTTAGTTACATAAAAACTTTAACTATTGCAAAAGGATATTTGGTTTAATTTTCTCAATAATTTCGAATAAGGGCTGGTATTTCCATAAATAGATAATGATATTTATCTTCCAGATAAAATTTTATCCCCAGAATAAAGAAATCATGCGGATTTTCACCTTAGTAAAGTGATATGTGTCTGATTTATACAAAAGATTTTTATTTATAAAAAGTTATAATATAGATATATAAAAGGCTATCTTAAATCAATAGTGTATCTATGAATGATTGAAAATTTGAAAATATTGGCCCCAAATTTATATTAAAAAAAAACAAAAACGTTTATTTAATTTTCTTGCATCAATTCAATTATTGTAAATTAATTAATTAAGGACTTCATTGAAAAAAAAAATGGTATGTTAAATTTTTATATAATTCTGTATTTCAATCTGAATATTATTATACTTTTTTACAACTTATTTTTAATAATTTTAAATCACTTAGATAGTTTCGTTAGAGACCTTGAAATCCTAATTAATAACAGTTTTCAATGAAAAAGATTCAATTTTAAAGTTTTATATTTTACAAAAAAATGGATTTGATTTACTGTTTAAATGTTTGATACTTTAAGAAAACTATATTTTCTTGATGATAAGTCTATATTCAATCTTCCCAAAGTCGAAAGTTTTTTTAATTTTTCTCAAAGCTTTTTAGAAGCTTTTTGATAACAAGTGCTGATATAGTTTTATTGTTAATCCTTGAGAACTAAATCGTGAAGATTTTATAAGACAAAAGTTTGAAAGTTTCGAGAAAGAAAAGCAATTGAAATCGAGTGAGAAATTTATAAAAGGAATAATGATAAAATCCACAGTTAAAAATAGAATTGCCGTAGGTGAATTGGAATTGAATGAACGTATATTCATTCAAATTTAAAATTGCTATGAATCGCAAAATGGCAAGGAGTTCAAACTTCTAGGAGTTTAGCGGAAAAGTAGAAAAAAATTATATTTGAAGAGATTTTAAAGCGTACATGACAAAAATTTTAAATTATATAACTGATAGTTATAAGTTTTTGATGAATTACTGTAAAGTGGATAGAACCTAATGCTAATTTAGGATATATATTGATCTTTTATTTTAGACCAGTTAGGATCTATTCGCTTATTACGTAAGAGTATTGAGGGAGAGAGGATAAGAAAATCTCCACATGTCTTTATGTTGAGGGATGGAAACTCATTCTTACGTAATATTTTGTAAATTGAATGGTTTTCTTCATTTTAAAGTGTACAATGTAATTTAAGCCCTATTGGAAAATTTGTTATTGCTAAGAAATGAAATTTTCTCATCTAGAAAGTGAAAATTATTTTCTTAATAATTTTTTTTCTGGAAAATAGAAAACATGCGTATTTTCACTTAAAAATTGTGATTAGTGTAGGATGGATGTATAGGTATTATCTGACAGATAAATGTTAATCTATTAGGTTGCTATCTTTCGAATAAGGTTTTTATTGATGAGTGAAAGTGAATAAAAATACTTATTGAAATTTTAAATGTTTTAATTTTATCTATTTTTGATACTTCAGTCAAAATCATAGTACATTTTCCCATGTATTAATCCTATTTTAGTTTTACGAAAATCTTACTTAAGAATAGGAAAAGAGGTTCAAGAAAGTTTATATATTCTTACATGCAAATGGAGGGAGTCAAAAGTCATAAAAATTGTCCTTACGAAATTAATGAATGGTCCCTCAATATCTCACAAAAAATTTTAACTTGGAATAAGAAAAAAAAATGTATGCTAATGAACCCTTAGATGCCTGGTAAATGATAAATTAAGGTATTATTCACTTCTTTGAAAACAAATGTTTTGTAGTCAAAACCTTAATTCTCAAGATTTAAGCATTCGAACCAAATTTTATTAAAATTAATGCTGGGGTTCAGGTGTGAATGTCAAATACCGTTATTTTCTCATGCATGGTATTAATATGTATACCTATATAGTATATATTAGATAGGGAACACTTTGAAAGTTTTAATTTTAACTAGGGGTAGAAACCTTTTAATTGATATTGCTCACTTTGCTCTTTCGAAGATGACAACCATGAAAATAACACTTTTACCATTTTATGAGCGTTTAATTAAAAAATGAAAATCTCGCTTTATTGCAAATTTAAAATGAGGGGACTTTTCTGATTTCCGTTATAAAATAGAGTTGGAAAATAATGTTTAACGCAGTAGACAAGCAATAACGAGTTTTCATGAATGCACTTCGGTGCTAATAACCTAAATGCATTTTCCGTTTAGCTACCTTCTTACTGAACGTTAATTGCATTTTCGTAGAAAACCATTAACGAATATTTGCCATAATTTGATTTCATCGAACAAAATTGCATTCATCATTCAGCGTAAAATTGATTCCCCTCGAAGATATAAGAAAAAATTGAAAAGACGTTAAAAGTGAAATTTCTAGAGACTATTTTCTGTTCGGATGAGTTTATTCGATGGGAATATATTTTTTTCCTGTTGCAGGCGGTAGCAGTCGACATAGTGGAGAAACCCGAAAAATGGTGGACATAACGCGTGACAAACCAATTCGCGTTGCAATCAGGGTGGTCGTTCCAGTGCGCGATCATCCGAAATTTAATTTCGTTGGAAAATTGCTCGGTCCCAAAGGGAACTCATTAAAACGGTTACAGGAAGACACGATGTGTAAAATGGCAGTGCTTGGTCGAGGGTCAATGAAAGACCGACATAAGGTATAACCTTCAATTATTGATTTCAACAATAGCTTTACATTTTTTGAATAAATTAGGGGAACCGGAAAGTATTGCAGTTTTTTTATACATGATTCTAGTAAAATCTTTCTAACTGTTTTAAGTCAATGATCTTTCCTCTTGCCTTTTGTGCAACCTTTTGCTAATTTAGATCTAAAAATTAGATTCTAGAGATTTCAACATTAAAATTTTATCCCATGGAAAACCTTGACCGATCGATGATAATGGAAACCCATAGTGTCATATTATAATCAAGAATTTTGTTTTGCAGAATAATAAACCTTCTGTTAGCTATTATCAAACATTTTGGGGGATATATTTATTTTCAAAAGCTGGTTGAAAATGTGCCAGATTTTTGAGTTTTTGACCAGAATTTGCTATCATTTCCCCCGTTAACATATTTCTTTTAAAGCTGGGACACTTTTACATTGGTATTTGTCGGAAAATTCAAAATACTGCAGTTAAAAATAGGCAACCGAAATCGTAATTAAATTTTTTGTACCATTTTTAATTCCTGTTATACAAAATCCCTGAGAAACTTTGAAAAATATATGGCAGATTTTTCAATAGCTACTGATTGGAAGCTTATGCGATAAAAAGTCACTTTAGTCGATACAATTTCAAAGTACATCGTTAGTCGCTTTATTGAATATCATATACCATATATACGTTCATCAAGTTATCACTAAATCTATGGAATTTGTAAGAAATCTAACTATGAAATATTTTGGTGCTTTACAATATTTTCCCAAAAACCCTATATAGTGTTAAGTGGATGTTTGGACCTTTTCTATTAACATTATTTAATTTTTTTCCTCAATTATTTAGTGTTGTTTTGTCCCTCGATTATTTCGAAAGAAAGAATAATATGATTTTTTCTTCCAGCACTCTCAAACGATAAAAAAAAAGCTTAATAATGGCACCAAAAAAACATCAAAATTTTAATGTTTATAGAAAAGCTCTAAACATCAACATTTGCACTTCAAAGAATTCCTCTGAAAAATATACGAGCGACAATTATTTTTACAGAAGACCGAAACTACAAAAAAACACCAAAATATTTCATATTTTTTTAAAACTCCAATAGTGTAGTGCTAACTTGGTGTACGTCAAATATATATTATTGTTGCGGTTATATTATTTATATTTTACGGGTATTTAATTTATAACTTATAACAATAATAAATAATATTTTAATTCATTCACGTTTGATATTATACATTAAAATAATTATTTTAACGGTTGTCGCGATTTATTTTCAATTTTGTAACATGAACTGGTCGTAATTGATACCGGATCAAAACTGTTCTGACATCGGTTACAACATACCAATATTGGTACATACCAATTTGCGACGTTCTGGAAGTTTCTAGATTGTTCTAGGCACTTCTCGTAGCTTCGAATGATTTCTATCTCTTTCTACTCCCAGTAGAATCTCACGGAGAATATTCTGGACTTTCTTTCGCCTCCCTTCTTCAATCTCATTATTAAAACTTGAATGTTCTAAGTCTGCAACTTTCTTCTATAATCGATAATACTTTCCAGTTCCCTTATTATATCATTTTTTTTTCCAGTTGTTTTAAAGGCTTTTCAAAAGACTCATTTGAAAAATCACTCAAAAGTGGATATTTTCCACATGAAATGAATCAAGCCAGTCGTATTTTAAAAGCAACTAAAGACCAATGGGTAATATTTTCTATTATTCATAAAAAAATTTAAAGACAAGGACCTACTGCTTTGAACTTAAATACCAGGAAATTGTATCTAAGTCAATGGTATCTATGGTCAACTTTTTTCTGTGCTTTTAAGCTCAAATAGCTACATCAATGTTCAAGCTCACACATTCTATCGTTTGTAGGTTTGCCATATACATTATATATGTATACAATAAAAAGTTTTTGTCTAATAAAACGTGAGCTATCTATTATGCACTTCTACAATTCTAAGTTTATAAAATTTTCAATATACATCCTTATTAAATTCGTTACGCTGTACAAGTAATCAAGATACTTGCTTGACTTTACTTAACCTTACTAATAATATTCTTAATCTTAATTTTATTTTTATTTTTTTTCAAACTTTGGGATTTGAACTTAAAGTTAAATGATAGTAGCTTTCAAGTTGAAAAAAAAACGCAAAAAAAACACGGAAAAAATTTCAAAAATGTTATTTACTTAAATCACTTTAGTTTGTGTCATTTTGAAAGATATATATATTTCAAAAATTACCCTTCTGCACCTCGAAGTGGTTTGTATTGAAATTATAATGGTCTGATTGGAAAAAAATAATTGCATTCCTTTAAAGTGTCTCCAAGAATGATTATTTTATATATACATATATATATATATATTTTTTTTTTTGAAAACAGGAAGAGGAATTACGCGCATCTGGTGATCCTAAATTCCAGCATCTCAGTGAAGACTTGCACGTGGAAATTTCTGCGTTCGCCACGCCAGCTGAAGCTCACGCTCGAATTGCGTACGCATTAGCTGAAGTTCGTCGATTTTTAGTTCCGGTAAGCTTTTGTTCCTCTCTAATTCCCCTTTACTATATAAACTCTTTAATTTATTACATCACTAAAAGTAAAGTAGTGACACACAAACTTTTACCTGTGCTAAATTTTTTTTTCATTAATTCAGCAAAAGCTCATTTTATTTATTTTCTTAAAAAGTAAATTGATAAAAACTTTTCCAATTATCTAAATAATCTTCTTTTTTCGGTTCTCCGTAAATCTGTTGAGATTAAATTCATTATTGTTCTCAATCTTGTCCTAAATTTGACCAAAGTCAAATCTCTACATAACTATTATCGTTATTGACCCCAGAGTACACAGTGCTTTACGAGTTGCTTTTACGGCCAAATGGTGGTCGTATGTTTTATGTCTGGTCGAGACTCATATAAAAAAACACACACATTTTTCCTTCCGGCTTGCACATGCAATTTTCTTTACAACCCTCTTTTTGTACAACTAACATTTCAGAGCTATACTTGACAATTTGGTTCGTGAAAGTGCCTGTTCGATAATTACTGTAATTTAGCACTTGTGATATATGTGCCGGGAAAGTTTTATTACATGTTATGTGAATGGACGTGTGTAAATTTTGGGACAAATGGTCCGTGGAGAATATAAAAAGTTTGCAAGACAAGCTCAAATATAGACGCTATGTATATCTTTACATTTTATAATCACCAATGGGAATTGCGTTGCAGCAAAAGTAAACGCAAATTCTTGGAAATATGATGTTTTATATTGTCGAAAGTTGGCACCATTTCGTACATAAAGATTATCCAAATTATATCCAGACATGAGAAAAAATGAAATGATAATAAATTACGTTTGTTTTCATATTTCAAATGCATAGAAAATTGGAACTTAACATTTCTATATATTTGGTGAACTTAAAGAAAGAATTAACATTGCTGGTATTCTTATCCATGGTTTTATTATGCATTAGAAATTCTTATTTTCTGGATACTTTTTAATAAAAACATCAAATTTTAAAAAGTATCCAGAAAGAGTAGAAAGAGCAGTATTAAAGAAAGAAGTTACAATAAAATTTTATACCAATTTTGCAAATTAGGAATATGTCAATTACCGCTCATTAATAAAATTAAACTTATTTTAATAACTATAACAAAAATGATAGGAAAATTAATTGACGGGTGAACTGTGGTCGGAAAATGAAAAGGGGTGGGTTTTTAAGGCAAAAAAAACGGTTGATCGCGATTTCCGGCAAAGTTTCAAGTAGTATGGAAACATTTTTAATATCAAAGTTGTAGATAATAAACCTTATTAAGTCGTAAACATACTGTAATTTTTTATGTTTAAAATATTTATTCTTTCGCCATATTTTGACTAAATATCGAAAAAACACTCTAATATTCTCGCCTCAAAATATCAGCTTTTTCTGTAAAGTTGGTGGGATTTTGTTCGTTAAAATCTCTACTTTCTGATGGTATTAAAGTACTATAAAAATAATAAAGCTTGTCGGAAAATATTTTTCATTTTAATCAATTAATGTTTTTCATTAATTTTGGTTTCTTTGATTATATTCTTGATCCTTCAAAAAGCATTGGATAATCGTTTAAATACAAACGTGGTAAATATTCACAACAATCGTATACTTTTTAAAAAAGCACATGTTATCTTGTGTTGTAGTCGTTAATTAGTTAATTGGGTTATAAGGAGCCTTAAAATTTCCGATAACCTTCGATGTTGTAAATCGGTGATATACAAAAATTCAATAAAATACCATATCCTCAAATTAGTGATGCTGATACTTTAATTTATCGTATTTTATTTTTGAATTTTAAAGGATTTTATGGTATTTCCCTCGGGAAGGTACATATTACAAGGAAACTTACTTAAAACATAAGAGCAGAAACAGGACCGTACTTGAGGGTTTCATTGTGTGCCAATGTGGAGAATAAACTTTGAGGTTCTTATTTGAAATTTTGCTTTTTTTTGTTAAATTATTTCAATAAATTCTTAAAAAATTCTTATTCAGAAAAAATAGATTTTTTTATTATTTTTTTCGGTGCAAATATTAAAAATTTACATACAAATAACTGAACATCACGCTCCTGTATATACAATGAAAATAATATGCAATACATTTATGATTTCTTTTATACAAACGATGCAGTAAGTTTTAATATTTAAGGACTGCACTTGGAAAAGTTTAAAATTTACTTCCTTCTTTTTTTATTGAAGAACAAATAAAATATGATGTCGCTATATCATATATCTACAACTTGCGTAAATCCTTTTTCTTAAATATAATATTTTAATTAAAGCATTGCTTTTATGAAAAAAGCTGTATTTATTTTTGCCAAACCAAATACAAAAGTTTATTTTTAAATCCATGCTTATCCTACAATTTTTGCCTTTGGGGAGTGATTTGCATAAAATCGATTTTTTGATGCAAAACAAAGCACCTATATAGGGTAGGAAATTGCATTTGGTGTTACTTGGTTAAAATGATCGTTTATAAAAAGTATATATAAGTCAAGTGTGTTAATATATAAGTTTGGTTCTCATTAGCGTTTACTTTACTATACTACGAGATCTACTATAAATACATTCATTGATAGATATGCTAGCATTAGATTTTTTTTTTGGGCTGTTATAAAAATAATAGAATTCCATCCAAATTCATAAAACAACGTCCAAGAGAGAAAAATTTTTCCTATCCAAAAGTAGAAGTTTTATATATTCTTTTGATAAAAAGTTGATCACAAAAAAATTCAATTAATACCTAATGGAGTTTCCAAACGTTTGATTCAAACGACACAAGTAATAACGATAGTTCCCTTGATTACACTTTCCTAATTACCAAAGTGCATTTCCGTTTAAATGCACGTTAATGAACACTAATTGTGCACTCATATTTAAAATTGATGTTAAGATACAAGAATCCATTTTACATGTTTTGTTTCTAATCTAATCAACGTAGACATCTTGTGAAAAAATTAAAAATAAAATTGTTGATGCCATTTTCTAGAGTTAGTATAAGATAAAGATTTTATTACTTTAAAAGAATAGAGTCATAAGAGCATAGCCCTCATGGAACAATAAGATTTACCAATGTTAAAAAGGGAAGACATACTGATAAGGGGACCCAAAACAAATATCGTTTTTTAACATAAAATTAAAGCACAATAATTTTAAACAAATTTTATTTTAAAATAAATGATATAATTCCCTAATATGAACCTTGTGACATCTAGTGTACACATTTTTATTTCCCAATTAGTTAAAATCAATTGATTACTAAGCAAATTATCTGAAAATCATATTTTGAACCTAATTTAATTTTTCAACATTTTAACCACTAAAAAAATGTTGTAACGATAGAAATAATTAGAAACTGAAAGAATAACTGCTGTCAATTATGGTAGCAAGGTAATAACTTAAATTTTTAACTTTTAGCTCATATTTTTTTCCCATGGTTTTCTATGCGCTGAGGAGTCTTGCGTTACCATGTTGCAGAGTAAAGTTTTTTCGATTGACAGTGCTAGGAAACTTTTGAGTATTAAATAGGTCGACCAAGATTAATTAAGTTTATTTGACAGCTCTTCATCTGACATGGATTTGGTACCACTTTCTCCCTCAATATCTTGTGGCTTAAAGTTTTAATCATTCTTGGCTTGAACGAGTAGGAGAAGTTAAGTCATCAAATTTAAACTTAAAAAGAATTGGCCTTAGTGAACATCGAATGCACTTGAATAAATATTGAAAATGTTTTTGGAAACAACTTTGCGTCACTATCCTGTAAAACTTGTGAAGCATACAATACCGAGGTTGTATTCTTTTGGATAATTATCTAACCTTATAGTATAAATGTAAGAACAATAACATTTTTTGAATATTTTACGTGTTGACAAGTTAATCAATTCATTAAATGTCTTTAGTATAATTTTGAAATAACTTACGAGCCGATAAATGGCTATTAAATGTCTAGATGTTCAGAAATGATATTAACTTCCGCTCGTTTTAGATGCCCTTATTTAAATGTTGCCCTTTCTTTTTAGTCTTTAGTTATCGGTTAGCAATAGTAATATGTCTTATCGGTTAGTCAATTCTATTGTGGTTCTATTGTGGTAGTCAATTCATCTCGGTGGTGTTTATGTATAGATAAATTCGATAATAATCAGTTATTAGCTTAGCTTTTTTAGGACATCTTTTTTGCTTATCTTTTCTAGAAAAGCTATCGTGGTAAATATTTTTATACTTAATCGTTCAGATTTGATTTTTTTCTTATTAAATATTAATATTTACTAGTAGAGATGTTTAGGTGGAATATTTAGATGTAAGGTCAAAATTGCTTCTAGGTTAAGTGCAAAATTGCATTCTTTGTAGACAAATTTCTAAATACAACCAAAATTTAACAGTTAGTTAAAATATTGTTCTTTCCGTGTTTATTTTTTTCAAAAAATTCTTTATTGGTTTCAAGAATTTTTTCTATATTTATAACATTTTACTGAGCTGGATTTGACTGGCTCAGTGATAAATTTCTTTAAAAAAACAGAATCGTATTTAAACAATAACACTAACTTAATATTAACTTATGGGTAACGTTTAAACTGCACACAAAACGTAGTCATGTTTTTAAGCCCTCCTAATCAATTCTCGATAGGTTTTAAAATAAAACTATCAAAATGTGGAAATGAGATCCCTTCGTTGACTTCCATTACGAATCCCCTTTTTTTTAAGTTAGCATGGACCCCTTGTAGGTTATCATCAACTCCTGAGGATTGATATGAAATACTTTGATTGGTAATCACCTTTGGTTGTAGTAACTCATGAGAATAACTTAAAATATTCATGGATTCTTATTAGGAATCAAAAAGGAATGTTCGGTAGTTTATGGGTAGCATATAGTTCATATTTAAGTTTAATTTTTTTGGGTAAAGAATCTTCTCCCAAAAAAATTGTACTATATATTATGAAGTTATGAAATAACATTGTAACTAGATTCGATTTGCATTAGTAACTATTCATTATTTTCATAAAATATCGTTCAAATGGGTTTCGTGAAATGTCAAATTATGTCGCAATAATAATGCTCGTTTCTAGATAATTTGCATCCATTATAATTACGCCGACGGGGCAAAACCAATAATGAACAAGGATATTGTAATTGGTCTCCACTACAATTTCTATTCCGGCCATTTAAGAGATATGAAACATAGCCCTGCACCTTCTCCCAATAGACCTAAATTTCACTTAAATTTGATATTCTCAAACTCACACGACAGTGTAGTACAATTCGAAATTTTGTTTCAATCGCATCATAATGGAATATCTAAGCTAATTGTAAATGATTATTGTAATGGACCGAATTCAGTGCACATATAATGACAGTAATCATGAGCAAATTTGATGAAAATTGAAGACAATAACCGGCAAAAATTGAATTGTAAAAAATTGGGACATTTTTTAGTAGATTGAAGATAAAAAGCTCGCATTGTAAGAAAAAAATCAACAGATGGTTCAAATTCCCATGACCTTATTTCATAAATTATTCTCGAAAAAAAGATGAGAATAACAAGTTCATACTCACCTGGATTATTTTCTTATATTCACCACCATCATGTAAAATAACTGGAGTTTTTCCCGCAACGTTCGCTGTAAAGAACTCAAAACTGATGCATGTGGAAAAATAAAATTTATCTCGTCTCAATTTTAAACTTTAATATTTTTAATATTTTCCCTTTTTCCCGTCTACTCGTCATCTGTTCCCAACAATATTCCGCGCTTAGACATACAGTTCGAGAGTTTAATTCCGCTAAAGTGTGGATTACATAAATAAAGTATGCAAGGTGAGAGAATTTATTATAACACATCGCTGACAATATTATTCATTTCGTCAATGTTTCGCAGATAATCCCCATTTGTATGCGACAAATGCACTTCTTATGGAAAACGTGTAATAAAAAAGAACTTCTCCCGGTTGCCTGGAGCTTGACATTCATGATGTCATAAAGGTATCATACACCTGATGGAAATAATAATATTTCACAAAAGTTTCCTTCATTCCACTCTTTTATTCTTTACAAAAATCGTGACTGAATGAATTATTTTCTGCTGCAAATAATTTAAAAAATATCACTTTGTATTACAGTAAAAAACGAGCGTTTTAATTATTCATTGAAGTTTTTAAATTTTATTGAAAAAAAAAGCCACATCAATATTCAAACACGAGCCATAAAGGAGACTGTGAATTAAAATTCCTTAAGGAGGTATTCTGGTCTAGACGTCTAAAATTATAGACCTTTTTCAAACTAAGATAGAAAAAGAAATAAAATCATATTTAGTATCCATTTTTTTAAATGATTTTTATTGATATTTAAATAATATAAAAAAAAATATTGGAAAATCGTCGAATTACAGGTCAGTGGAATAGGGTCCACCAAAAAAAGGGTGCTCCTTGGTTGACATGATTCCAACCCTTGTAGTGATCCAAAACAAACAAATTAAAGAAATTCTTCATAAGTAAAGATGTCGCTATCGTACTGACAATTGCCAAAGAAAAATTCAAAAAATGGCATCGACTTAAAAAATTTGTACCCCTTTTTTGGCTTTTTTTAATTTTTAATTTTTCAAATTTTTTAGAAATACTATTGATTAAAATTTTCCAAAATCCAAGGCAGGAGCGATAGAGAGATATATAAAAACGAATTTTCTCAAATTTCAAAGAAATCAGTAATTTAAAGGATGTTTCAATAAGAGCACAAGATTTGAATTACGCGCCATGTTTGATAGTCATAATTCACATGATTATAATGTGATAAATCGAAAGTTAACACATGGAAGTTAGTAAACATGGAACGGTCAACCATGAACAGCGAAAAAAATCCACATTTACCAATTAGATCTTTGAGCAAATTGCTGATTTTGCAAACAAAACAATTTTCAGTAATGAGGCCATTTTCACCTCGATGGCTTCGTGAATAGGCAAATTTGTCGCATTTGGGGCTTAGAAAATCCACGAATGGTTCACCAGAAAGCAATGCATCCACAACGGATCATTGTATGCTGTGCATTATGGTCTGGAGGAATAATTGGACCATTTTTCTTCAAAAACAAAGAAGGTAATGCAGTAACGGTGAATGGCAAACGTTGTCGTGATATGATAACAGTTTCTTGTGCCTCATTTGAAAGCTAATGATTTTAACGACATTTGGTTTCAGCAGAACGGTGCCACAAACCATATTTCCTGTGAAACATTGACAATCTTGCACGAATTTTCTTCTGGCCATGTTATTTTCCGATTTGGTGACCAGAATTGACCTCCACGTCCTTCCGATTTAACTCCTTTTGATTTCTGGCTGTGGGATTATCTGAAGTTACAGGTTTATGCCAATAAGCCTGCAACCATTGAAAGCCGAAATAAGACGCTGTATCAATGAAATACCACCTCATGTATTCAATAACGTTATTGAAAATTTCGTCAAAAGGGTATGCAAATGCCAGAAAAGCCGTGGCGACCCTTTAAAAAAAATTGTTTTTTACATAATTCCCAAATATCTATTTTCCCAAATATCTAAATCAATAAATATTTCAATACTTTGCTACCATGTTTTATTGAACACTGAAATCTTGCACTCTTATTAAACATCCTTTAGAACTTGAGATATAATGTCAACCACCTCAAAAGATGTAGTTTTGAGAAAAACGCGTTTGAAGTCTTAGAAAGAATTCAAGTTATGGGAAAAAAGATAATAATTTTGTACAAATTTCTAGACCAAATCACCCCTTTAATAATTTTTCTCAATTTTAAATGATTTAATCTACAATTCCTTATTACTTTGAAAAATGTTAATGAAAAATTTACATGAAACTTTAAAAACTTTGCTTTAAATTAAAAGTACCTATATTGATTTTGTGTTCTTTTTCTCATCGTTAAGTTCGTATTTTTATACAACTTCTTTATTATGATGGACACAAATCAAAGACATAATTAAAGGAGCAATATTTTAAGAAAACATAAAAACCCTTTCAAAAATGTTTGCTAGCATTTACGTGCTTTCTTTGATGCTGTCATAATGATGTGTTTTAATTTTTAGTTGCCTAATGAAATCATGTTTTAAAAGAGTTTCTCGTCTCTTTGTGTCAAGTGGAACATGTTTTTTGTTTGTGTGAAACTCGATGTCTAAGTTTTCTTTTCTCTCTTGATTAAATCAAAGTTTCAAGAGTGGCGTATGTCTGGACGAAATAATATAAAGCACAACATACGTACGTAATATAAACGAAGGAACCGAACGTGTCTAAAGAGTGGAACACGTAAGGGCATTGAGGAAGATAAAATGAAGGAAAAATGGAAGTGTTCAGTACTCAAAATATATTTCGCAGGGACGACGTAGTCGTCAGAGGTGGAGAACTAACGGTAGCTACTTAAAGTCGATAACTTTTACGGTTGTGCCATAACTACAAATAACCCCACTGTCCCAAATTCATTTATCTTTCACAATGTTTATTCCAACCGCAGTTGGCCGGTGATTTCAGAGTCAACTTTAATACCATGTCCGAAAATTTCCGAAGCGTAACGATTGTTCTGAGGCCAACTTCAACTCGGTCGTAAAAAGCTCCCGAAAGAAAAAAATCATACGGGCCTTGATTCGAATTTAATCGGATTCTTCTTTACGAATTTATTTAAAAAAAAATTTGCAACCTTTTCCAGACCTTAATAGCCATGTCTACCATAAAAAAGGCAGTCCGGTGCGGTACGCTGTGTGTAAACACAACAGGGGTAGTTTTTTATCTGTCCTGTTACTTGCATATTTATGGATATGGTCAAATTATTAATGAAAAAGACCGAACAAAATAGTATAGGGGATATGGTTGTTTTATTTTTGGATAAACAATTATTTATTTCGTACGTAAATTAACGAATAAAAATGAAATTACGAGCGGGTTTTACACGCAGTTATCAGACTCTGTTTATTTTGTATAACACTATATGCTGGCTTTTTAGAATCAAACATTTATAACAGCGATTGAATTATTAAAAACATCCCTTCATTAAAACAGGGTTTTGGTAAGGATAAACGAAACATTTTCCAATTTTCCAATTTTTGTCTATAAAAGTAAATAATAGACATTGAAAAAACGCTTTGAGCACTTAATTGATCTTAAGTGAATAATAAAATGAATTGTTATCCAGGAAAATTAATTTATACTTAAAAACTTATTTATTTTAAGTCTTTTTCTTAATTAAAAAAAATAATATTCTTCAGTAATCAAGTAGAACTTGATGATGACTGGTGAGGATTGCTTGGCAATCAAAACACGTATTTTAGCAATGCACCAGATTGATTTTTATTTGATCTTTTGTTTAATGTTGATTATAAATGTTTATTGTTTCTTTTTTAAGAAATTACAATTCATTAAACTTGACTACGATTAAGTTCAATACATTATAAATACTGTAATTAATTGATGAAAAAAATATTTTTATGATGTAAAGTTAAAACATCGTTCCTTGTTTTCTTTTAACAACTAATACAGTTCATTTACTAAACAAGAAAGACAATAAGAAAAATGGGAACTGGGAAATGGAACTATTTATAGTTATTTTTTTTTTAGGGAATCATTTTCATGATGGTTAGCTTAAACGTCGTCCCTTATTTCTTGTTAACCACTAAAACAGTTCATTTACTAAACAAGAAAGGCAATAAATTTTGACCTTTTTATAGGAGTCCCTATTTCCAAAATAACCAGAAAAGCAAAGGTGAAACCAGTAAAACTAGCTAAAACACTATTTTTTTTAATCGCCACTAAGGTTCCCAGCTTGGTGCCTTAAAAACTGATAAGCAAATTATTGAAGCCTTTGATCTATGGGTACGTATAGTACATATTGATGCAAACTAAAAGCTTCATGGATAAAGAAATAGGCTGAAAAATCCATTTTGGAAGAACAACATGAAAGATTTATAAATAGAACAAGAATACTTAGGGTACTTCGAGCATATGGCTAGAAGAACTGGGAAATGGAACTATTTATATTTTTTTTTTTTTTTGTAGTTTTATAGCACAACATTTGATTTTTTACCCACGATGCATACACTTTTAACGAAAACTTTCAAACAAATGCGCCTATTAAAAAAGAATAGGAAAAAAATAACTCTCATGTGGAATAACCAATCCCAAAAAAATGCCTAGTTTGACTTTAAATCATTGAAATCTTGATCTTACTTTTCCAAGAAATTTTCCTTTGAAAAGAAAATCGTCACTATAATATATTTTTAATGACGTTTCAACAAATGAAACTCTGAATGATAATTGAAAAAAACAAACCTCTATATTCTCAATTTCAATTAAATAAATGTTCATTTCGTAGTTAAGGGGTGGAATTACTGTTGATCGTTTGAGATTAGGATAAAATTGTTTTCACAGAACATCGTAAAATGGTTGATTCTGAAACACTATCGCGACAATCAACCCTTATGAGGAAAAATTACCATTTTTTTTCCTGGTTATTCCTATGGTTTAAATTTTCGATGAAGTTATCTCGTTAAGGGAAAATTAAGGTCATTGAAAAAAAATTGTAATTCTTCAAAGTATTAGGGAATTTTTCTTAGGAAAAACACTTTCCAAAGAGGTTCACAAGGTTACAAGGTTTGTATCTAATTCAAAAATCGTAGAAATTTCAATTTATATTTAATTTCATTTTAAAAGTTGTAGATCCTGAAAAAATATTATCCTGTACAAAATAAACATTTGAGAAGCATTCAAACGGCAAAAACCCGGAAACAATGCTACAAACTAATAAAAACTGACATTTTATTTCTTAAACAAACATTTGGAATTTTCTTCTTTCTAACTAAATATTTGTCATTTGCAGAATTCGAAACCTTTTTAATTCATTTATAGAACAACTTGTCCTATTTAATTTATATTTTTTTTCCACAATCTTATGTAATTTAACTAAATAAGAGTTTCCGTCTTATCGCATTGTTTTGTCAGCTTTTAAATATACAATCTTCAAGGCTAAAAGCCAAAAAAAAAAAGAAAACATTCATCTACAAATATTGTTAATGTTTTTCTTATTAAATTCTGTAGTAAAAAAATGTAATAAAAATAGTCTTAATTTGTCCAACTTTAATTTAATTTAACTTTAGAAGAATGTTTTATAGAGAAACTTTTTTGGACAATGCCTATTCGAAATGTTTGAAAGTAGCTGTATTTTTTTTTTGTTTTAATGAAAATTTTGTTGAAATACCGTTTTTTTGTTTGATGATATGAAATAATAAATAATTAATTTATAACAAATGCAATAAAAATGAAACAATCCAGAAGTAACTCGGAATATACTTTTCTTGTCTGTTTTCTTTATCATTTTTTTTCTTTCAATTTTATTTCGAAGTCATTTCTTTTATTATAACTAAATTTTATGACTTTATTTCTTGCTTTTCTGGTTTTATTATAATTTTTACATTGCCTGTCTTTACGTTTTTAATATCTGTATTGTATTGTCATCGTAAATAAGAATTTACTTTGTACATATTTACTTAAAATAATTTAATTATGTCACGAAGCATTTCTCTGTATACCATTGAAATTTTATTTAATTTGGATTGAATTACTTCATTTCCGTAGGTAACTCAAGAGATGGAAAATATTGTGGAAAAAAATTAACAACTGTGAAATGCAATATGCAAAACTCCAAGCGTGGTGGAAAGACTTGGCAAAGCTCATCAGTTAATGTACTGTAAAAGCTTTTCTAATAAATTTGTATCAATAAAGATTTCTCGATGCTCATATTATGTAATGTTCTGTCCAAATTGCATTATACGAATAGCGGGAATTGTAACTAAAATCACAAAGTTTGCATTATGCATTTTCGAAATTCACATGTTGCATTTTACAATATGGAAGAGTATCAGGTCCCATCTGTTTTAGTGAAACATTGTTGAGTCCGATTGTGCGAGGGGATGCACTGTTGGAGATGTTCGGGGTTGGTGTACGAGGGAAAACCGCAAAATTTGTTCGGTCGTCCAGAGTATGTGTCGTTTCCGAGCTTTCAAGCTCAAACCGAACGTGTACGTGTGCTGGACTTGATGAACTTTGATAATTATGCGCGCTTGTTATTTCGTTAGCCATTCTATTTTCAACGGTGATATTACAATAAACAAATAAAAAATTCAACATAAATAAAACATCAAAAGTATTGCAACAATTTTTTCCGATTTAATTTATCCCATTTTCCGGAAATTGCTTCTTATTTATTTTGAAACAAGAAACGGTAATATAATTCACCAAATTATACACCTGAAAAGATAACTTTTTTCGGAATTAACTCCCAAGAGTTTATAAAACGACGACTCTACGCTATTGAAAATGTGCTGTGAAGCGTGAATTTATCTTTAATTAACCTGACAAACGGAGAAAATACAAAAAATACACCTGAATGAGTTTCGGGAATGAATCCTGTTTTTTTTTAAATCAACTCGAACAAAAAGAAAAACCCTTTCAACTAAAAGTTGGGAACACTTTTTATGCAAGTAAAGTTAAATCGAGCCTAAACTTTAAAATTTTAGAGGTAGTTTTAGGTTTCATTTTTTTGTTCTTTAGTTTGCTTTTCCATTTGTTAAGCTTTCGAAATAAAAAACAATTGAAAACTACCCTGTTTTTATTAGTTTTCCGTATCATAAATAAGTTAATGTTATGTTTACAGATAAGGAGTCCCCAACAATAAAAACTAAAGTTAGAGTTGTGTTCTATTAGAATTTAAGTGATTTAAAACTTTCAAAATAGGAAAAATTGCGTTTACAAATAGCATTATATGATAAATGATCGGTGAGTAGAGGAAAATACGATATTGGATAAACAAAAAGACCACAGATAAAGGGACCATTGAAACTTTAAAAATAAATTCTTTAGAAGGTCAAAATCATTTTTCACAGATTTACTTTCTGAATCTCTATAATCTCATTGATTATTCTTTAATATTTTTTCAATTTTTATTAACCGTCGTTCAAGTGCATTTCGCGTTGATCATCAATTGGATTTGCTCGTATATATCTTTGACTTGCAGTATTGTGAGTTCTGGTACCTTGGTTGGTACTTTTTAATTGGTGGTTGAAGAATCAAATTCAACTAGTTATTAAAAATTATCTTCTTTAATGTTTATGGATAACCATTTAATCCACGTATTTGGGTATTCAAAATTACCGAAAATTGCGCAGAAAATTGGAAACTTCAGATAACTTAACACCTTTTTAAACTTTGCGCGTCATATTATTGACATCTAACAAATAAAAGATTTAAAAAAATCATTTGCTTATTTCTTTTTGCACAGTTCACTTAATTTGAACGTTTCTCCAGTTTTGAATTTGTAGAGAAATATTTGTTAATTCATCGATATTAGTCCACCATAATCACACGCTATTTAATTTAATATCAATTTTCGGTAAGCTTCGACGAATAAATACGTAGTTTACATGAATCTACAGAAACATCAAGGTTATTTCCAATTTTCTGCGCAAATTTCATTATTTTTTTTCTCTAGAAACCTTTTACAAAGTATTAGAAAGTATTTAAAAGATAAATGGTCAAACAGGGATTCATTTTTATATGTATACACTCTACTTTTCCTCACGATTTCTCTCGGTAAAATTTTTCTTCAGATAATGATGTCCAAGTAATAATACATAATTTCAGAAGAGATAATAGTATTTATTTTTATATAAGGATCAATTTGTTACTACCAAATGTACATTAGAAATAAATTATAATTTTTATTGTATTTATGGTTCACTATTTTGGCGATAATGACTTATACATAAAAGAAAGATATACGCTGTTGCGGGCAATTTTTGTAGGACTATTAAATAAAAACGTTTTCATTATACATTATATAATTTATACACATCTAAGTCTAACGGGTTTTCAGCGCGCGCTAGAATAGCTCGTAGATGGCAGAATTTTTTCGTATTTACTTGACACTTATCGTTATATTTTCGGCCTCAAATTATAACTATTACTATAGCCTATATAATATTCAGATGTATAGGCTACACAATTGAAAAGTTTCATTAAAATTCATTAAATGATTTTTGCGTGAAAGAGTAACAAACATTCCTACATTCATGCATCCATACGTATAAACTTTTGCGTTTATACAATATGTAAAGATGTGTAACCTGGATTCATTATACCTATTAAATTTAGAATTCAATATCTCAAATGTATATTTCAATGCATTCGATACTTGCATGCTATGAATTTGTTTACAATTCATATGAAAAAAAAAATAAAGCTCATAATATTCTGCTGTAACTCCGGCTCATTAGCTATACTCATTAACTATATGGATATAGTATTGGAGTAATGTATTATGAAAAACCAAAGTAAAATATTCTTTTTAAAAAAAAAAACAATTAATTTATCTTCAGTTTAAAAGAAATCCTTTTTTATGATATCTAAAGTTTTCTAATAAAACATTGACTTCACATTGAGATGCATTAATGTATCAAAGCTTAAATTTGAAATAATAAAACATGACATTTATTTTCACAATTTGCATAAATTAATATAGAAATTATTTATGATTTTTTTTATTTTTAATCCAAAGGGAATAAGAAAAAAACCTTTGGTTGAAACATTTAAATTTGTTTTTCACATTTTGGTAGGTACTTATAATTGTCAAATATTGTATTTGTCCCACATAAATGTAGTATTCAAGTATTGAAAAGTCTTTATGACAATTTTTTTTCATTTTCAATTGAATTTTAAAGCAATTTCAAACAGAAGTTGCTAAGCTATTTATTTCTACTGCACAAAACAATTTCTTATGTTATCAAAGAAAATTAATATAAAAATAAGAAAGCACTAAAAAAAATAAACACTCCAATAAAAGATATTATTTTCTTTATGCTTCCATTTACTCTACAATTTATGATACTTCGAACTGAGTCTGGTACTGTAACAGTATTCGTATAACATCGACAATATGCTCCCTCATCCTCGTCATAATTTCTGAGAAAATCTACCCTGCAACATGTAATTTCTTTATAACAGAATGTCATCTTAAATAGCGTAAAATTCCACTATAATTCCATAAGACTTGCAGTCGCAATACTTTGTTGTGTAATAGAAGTTAAATGTTCGTTGATTTTGAAAATTGGAAAAAAGACAATTTCATGATAAAAATGTAAGGTTACTTGTAGAAATATTGTCGAGAAACTGAGGAAAGCGAACGACAAAGTTTCAAAGATATGTTTGTTAGATGCTTTTATGTTAGATGAGGTTCTTAAAAGAAAATAAACTGATATTTTTGAATAAATTTATCTTTTTGTTTTTATTTTCTCTAATGTCTAGAAGATATTAAATTTAGGTATCGAAATTTTATAGACTACATTGTTTTTAGGGAAGATAATTAGAGAATTTCAAGAATAAATTCAATCAACTGGAAGATAATCAACGAGAGATTATACAACAGACATAACAAGTTTTGATAATATTATATATTGTCCATAGATCAAGAGGACTACTTGGTTAAAATTAGGAATGTTTCACTTAATACATAATAAACAATAATTTTGTGAGCAATTTTCCGAATATCCTCTCGTTAAATTTAATTAGAAACAATCCTCATCCTATTTATCCTGTATGATAAAATATCGAAATCAAACTGTAAACTACAACAGTGTCCCGAAGACTGCGAGGAATTGCGACATGGGATTCGTAACTTGTTAAGCGTACTGAACAAACGGGTAGACGTAAATGATATTAGGACCAAACAAACGGAGAATTCCAGGAAAATAATAGGAATATAGTTGAGAAGACACGTCAAGCAGAAAATATTTGCTATTTCACCCTCCTTGCGGGAAAACTTCTTGCAACTTCTCGCGTTTTCATTTCCACGAATTCGACTACGTGAACTTTGTAACTGTCACAGAAAATTTGCGAGCTATGAAGAACTTTATTATTTTCTCGTAATGTGTTTTATAATTTTGAAAATTTCATATTAATTGGAGGCGTGGGAATGATACGTGTTTATAGTTATATGATTTCATTTTTAGTCACATGCATAAACTTCCCTTTCGCTTAAATGAGTAAACTTCATTAACTATTAAATATTTAAAACTGTATATTGTAAGTGTGAAATAAACCATTGAAAATGAAAATATTGGATTTGAATTTTCGCAAATTTAAGTTAGTTATTTTTTTGGGCTAGTTCCACAATGAAAATTCAATGGCAATTTTTGTCATTTTGCGAATGAGTTTGAGCGTTAAATTTAATTCAAGGATAATGTTTGTTCGGCGAAATGGAGAAAATATTTTCTCTGATAATTTGAATAATATAAGTAACGGAGTCATCGCACTTGTCATAAAACGGAGAAAATTAAAGCCATTTTTTACCATATTTTTAGAATATTTTGCCACTTTATACTAATAAAAATGAATTATTCTTATCAAGCTTCCGTTATTTTCGACAATAATTTTTAAGTTTCAACGTACTCGAATCTTCAATGTGACCTCAGTTCTATAACCTTTTTATATAAAATTCTCGTATTTGAATAAATAATAAAATTTAAAATTCAACAAACTATTACCAAAGTATTTTTTTTCTATTGAAAGCTGCTAAAAATTCAATTTTTAATCAAGTTAGGGTAGATTGAATCTAAAGAAAATGAATAGAAATTTAGCAATAAATGTTTAATAATACATATTATAAAATATCCCAAATTAAAAAAAAAATACTAAAATAAAAAAGCGTAGATATGTTTATAATTTTTTGAAAAACAGAGTCTTTTCTTTGAGTTTCCCATGGAAGTGTTGTTGCATTCCAATGATATTCCTAGATGTAATCGATCAAATTTGTTTCCCAAATAAATCCCAAAAAGAAGACAAATGGACATCCATACATAATTCTTATCTCACACCCAGTTAGTCCTAAAGAATTAATGGAATTTCGAAGGGGGAATGGTAAGGAAGAAGCTCCCTTTTCCTATTTCTTGAATACAATAAGCCTAAAATTTATCTAGTAGTATGAAAATGCTTCTTCTGATGAATTGGGCTTTTTTTGTGATTTAGGCCGGCCACACACTATAGTGAAAAACCATCCATAAACGAAAAATTTTTTGGAGCTGGTAGAAAAGTCAGATAATGTATTGAAATAGTTTAGAGATTAAGATTAATACATTCCCTGGGATCTAGTCTTTGAAGCTATTTAAAATAATTAATATACTAATGATTATCGAATTACTAATTATAATCGAATAATTATGATATTATACTACTTTGATTTTTTTGTTGATATCCGGGAATGAGTTCGACCTCCTCCAATACTTCAAGGCATTATCTGGCTTATTTTCCAAAGTCAAAGAAATGATTCATTTGAGAACAATTGTTTGCTACAGGGTGCGGCTGGTCTTAGTTCTTTACGTGTTTTTTCACTGATTTTTTTTAAACTATCCATGAAAATTTTTCTTTGCAGTACCTACTGCACATTTTATATGGTTTATCCTGAGTAAATTCATCTTTTTTTCCTCAATTACTTTTTCGAATGCCAAAATGTTGCGAAACCAAATGCATTATTTTCCTGTTGAGTCCTACCAGCTGATCAATAGTATTTTACACTTCCAAACAAGTTTGGAATTGGTTTTTTGTTTCTTAAAAATTTTATGGTTTGTTATCTATCTTAAAAGGTACATATATCGTTTTATTGTGCTTATTTTGACATGTAAATCGAAGGAAGACATTCATGTTAGCTTTGAATACAAGGAGAACCTTCCTTAGTCCTCTAAACATTAATTTTCTGGAACTTTCTCTTCAAGTTCTCTTCAGTTTCAGTGCCTTTACCATCAATTGGTTTGGATCCGTCGATGTATATCAAAAGTGTTACTTCATATATTTTGTTTCAGTTCCCTAGTGCCAATCGTAAGTGTATTATGCTTTCAAAGGTATATTATTAATTCTGCGTTTTCCAAAAGTTTTGATGATTATTTACAAGATTGGTTCTAACGTTTTTCAGATGCAATTTCTGCCGTTTGTATGATATTCACTTTGTAATATTTTTGGTCAAAATTTAATGGTGATTAAGGTAATATAAAACGAAAAATAAAATGCTTTAACAAATAACTGATTTTGTACTAAGCCCCTAGAAAATATCCTTTGAGCCTTATATGTTATCTTCTAAGAACAAGTTTACCCAGTTTTGTAGTAGTCGACTTTTCACTATAAAGTTCTTCTCCTCACTGTTATTTACCGACCCTTAATAAATGTTCAGATAATTAACGGCTCTAGGATTCCAGAAAAATTGTACATTAAGGAACATCAAAAATTTGTTCATTACGATATGGAAATATAATACCTATGTACAAGTTTTAGAACTATAACATTAATCACTCGTTTACTATTAGGGTTCTAATGTTTTTTAAGTTATTACTTTTTCTTAAAAATCAACTTATCTGTGCAAAATTAGTTCAAAAGTTAGTCGATCTCAATAGATTACAAGTAATTTAGGCCTCTTCTTTTTGAACAGCCTTATTTGACGAATTTATCTTTGGATAGGCAATCTTAGAAAACAGCTTAACTAATCAGAAATAGAATAAAAAATATAATCATTTAAGAAATTTTGTACATATCATATAAATAAATAGTCTAATTGCTTGCTTAAATAGTACAATTTTTTTTGTTTTTTTTTTATAAATTAACAGTAGCTGTTACGAATAAATACTGAAAATCCGAAAAAAATTGGCTCTACAATAATTATTTTTCATTAGCAAGTCGAAAAATTAGTATTAATGTCTCTCTAGAGGAAAAATTATTGGCAAAAATCTTTCGTCGTAATTTTTTCACAATTCAAAAATTTCAGCGCTAAATTCCCCAAAGGCAATTTATCATTAGTTTAATCACCAATTACTCTATTTTCCAACTATTTTCTAACTAAATTTTCACTTTGATTAAATGCATCCCCATTTACGTTACACGAGTTCTTTTTTCGAATGCATTTTTAATCCCGTTCGCCATGTAACAGAGATATACAACTCTTTCCCGACTTTAGTCTCATTCCACACAACACTCGTAGAGATATGCGATAAATGCCACGAATATTTCTCGACGTAAATCGGAATGGAATGCGATACCTGAAACTGCATTTATACCGTATAAATTTTCTTTGTTCGACAAAATAAAAACGTCATCTTTATGGGTGACACAATGTGTTAGTAACACTATTTTGTGGTTTGTTTGACATCTTAAATCAAATAAACTTGATTCCAGTTTGTGGTAAACTCTCTAGAGGGTTTAAAAAAGATAATTAATTACCAAAGAATAAACTTAAGAAATGCAAATGACATCGAAAATAAATCTCAATTTTTGTGTTAAAAGCTTTTTTTTTTAATTCTACTTGGGAAGTCGTGCTTTTGAATTATTAATGAATACCGATCAGATGAGTTCATTTATTTCAGTAATTTCTAAAAGGAAATTAATGGCTAATGTTGTTGAATAAATAAAGTGGGTCTAACGTTAATGAATTATTAAACACAGTAGCAGGTGCCACTGAAACTAACATATAATTTAAGGGACTTGTCAAAATGCAAATAAATATAAATCTGGATGCTAAATAGAATCCGTAAGAAATAACGAGAAACAAATAACGCAATAAAGTAAAAAGAAAAGGAAATTAGTTCAGTATGGTGAATTTTACTACTGTTTATAAATATATGTTTAAAAATATAAATTACCTGATAATTTTTGCTCATTTAGGAAAATTTTAATATCAAAAGTACAAACTTGTTATTGTTGATAAATTTGAATTAATAATTTTTACATAAAATGTAAAAATTATGAATATTGATAAAAATAAAGATTATTGCTTATTGATATTGATAAAACTGCAAAATGCGTGCCGTATCGTATTCTAGTAAAGGTTCCGTAGAGTGGAACAACCTTAAAGTAGAAAGATCCAAATTAATATACAGAGGGTGCATTAATGGACTACCCCTACCACAAGGTACGTAAGTTCTAATGTGACAAATATTTGATTAAATTAAACTTGGCTAGGAAATAATATCCTACTTATAGTCTAATTTTCATCAAATAATGTAAACGTATTTAATAAGTGTCCAAATTTTAATTATGCTTTTTTGTTGTTTATTGTGATAAAACTTACCCTCAATGGAGTAAAGTCATGTCTAAAATAAAATCTTGGATCCACTACTGAAGGATTTAAAAAAACCATTATGTTTAATTTTTTAAACCCTTCTTTTGGGGACAAACAAATATTTATAAATAAGTGCTTTAAGATTTCAGTAGTTTATGCCCTCTAATATTTTTACTTTTACTTTCATTATCTATAAAACTGTTGAGATTGTCATTCTCTTATAACAATGACAAAGTCTTATGATTAATTTTTGCTTTAGTATTTAGGGTATATATGGATTTTACCACCATTCAAATATATTTTAATAAAATATTTCTATGTGATATACGATACCGTAACATTGTAAACTCCGTCAATTTATAATCTATTGTCGTTGGATTACAATCCAACTTTAACTAGCCATTAGCTTCTTAGTGGTTATAAACTATGATAGTATCGTTCATTAAACATCGTTCATGAAAAACGATGTATCATCAATGTTTTGGGTTTCAACATCGACGTTAAAACATCAATGTTTATGACCGATATATCGATTCTTAAAAAAATCGATGTATTGTTTGCACCTCCAATGATGTCTTTGAATATTGCAAATCTTACTGCAAAAATGAGGAAGATTTTTTCTATATATGGTATACTTAGATTTCAACTCTCTGTTACAGTGCAGCCAATTGAGGTGCTAATCTTATTGCATACTAGCTGACCCAGCAAACTTCGTACTACCTAACATGCAATGAACGTAGTGTTTCATAAATGAATATTTTAGCTACACTTAGTTTAAATTATCAATAATAAAATGAACAAAATTATGTTCAATATATCATTAGAATAATAAATTTATGAAAATAAATTAAAAATTATATAAAAAGGAATCAATTATTTCAATTGCAAGACAATCAACACATTTCGTCGGCCTAAAGTGTTAAGCTGCTAAATTCTTTTTAACAGTGTTTTCAGGGAAAGGAAAAAAAGTAAATATAAGTTACATAAATTACTACATAAAGTAGATTTCCGATTCATTTTGCATATTAGGAAATTTTTATATTTAAATAGATTTATCAGTTTGTCATTTGATAGAATTTTTTATTCCTTCCTATTGGAACAAAAAAATTTAAAAGTGAACTTAGTAGATTTAGACTTTAGACCGACAACTGCTTTATTGAAGCTATGTATTTGGGTTCATGCGTTGCCCTCGGGTTGATTCTCTCCATTGAAGCACCTAACCATTACATTGACATACGAATTTTGTCAAATCAGATATCTTCAGCATAAAAAACAAAGTAGGGGTAGTAGACCAATTAGAGCTTGAAAAATGACGGGACCGATTATGATGATATATGATTTGTTAGATTCGTCTTCCTTCCGAATAGCAGAATAACTATTAATATATCTTAACAATTCACGGAAAAAAATGAATAAAATTAGTTTTTAAATAAATTAGGCTTGGCATTTTACGCAATTGGCAGTTCACGTCACCCACACTTATATGTCAATTTAATATTGTCAGTAATTTTTATTTAAGAAACGCATTTAACCATTGAAACCATTGGAAGTTCGACGCAATGACTGACTTTGTTTTGAAGGCGCAATGATTTTACTGATTGGCGATTTCTCCCAATCATTGCCAATCATTCCAAGTTTAGATTTTACCAATAAAATATACTCCTGCTTAAAATCATAAAATTTGTGACACAATGTAAAAAAATATCAGCTGGCAACATGAGTTGCATTGCAGAATGATCCATCTACTGAAGAATTTTCCAAACAATTTTTGAATCTCGGTAATGGCAGTGTTCTTGTCGACGAATCAAGCGTATTGACTTCATTTCCTTCGAACTTTGTCTCATTCGAAAAATGTTTACCAAATTCCTAGCTTTTTTATAAAACAGCATGAATAACGTTTTATCAGTTTAATTGGAATAAAAATTCAAACCAATAATACGGTTATTACCAATATTCATTCATTTCTAGGATAAATCTTCTGCAGATCAATCGTTCAGCAATACAATTCTTATGTTTTTTTTTTACAGGTAAAGTTTCTTCATATGGTTCCATAAATTTGATTATTTAAGGCAAGCATTTATTTTTTAAACAGAAGTCGATTCTTAATGTCTGAAGTCGTCCACTTCTGCAATTCGAAATGCAGAACGACTAATCTGGAAAAGTGTTTTCCAAACAATTTATCGATATTGGTAATGGGAAAATTTCTGTTGACACATCATCGGGATACATTATTTTCCCTACCAATTTCTGTCACTTTATTAAGTTAATGGTGTTCCCAAACTTTGCTCAAAATTACAAAAATTCCACGTACTGCGTTGTGATACATAATAAATGCAAAATGAAATGCCAAGATGACGTGGACCTACAATCTTTTTGCTTGCAACACTCTTCAAAAGTATGAATTAAATAATTATTTTAACACAAATTATATAAATAAAAACGTCAAATTCATACGTTGCTAAGCTTTTTCCAAATAAATCACAGGAATCGATGATTACAAATAATATTAGACGTTAAATGCAAGTAGGCGTAAAATTTATAAATAAATAAATTCATTGTTAAAAAATTGTTAAAACAAGTCGAATTGTGAATATAAACCATCCTCAAACCCCCTCGATTACACACAAAAAAATTCATCAAAATCGGTCGAGGCGTTGTTGAGTTATGCGCTTACCAACACATTTTGCGATTCATTTTTATATTATAAGATAAATAAATCAATAAAAATGTATTGATCACAAATATTCAATTAATCGTAGTTTTACATTACTGTCCTTATGATACATTACCTACTACTTTAAACATTTAAAACACTTTAGGCCAGCGGTCTTCAACCATAAGCCTGCGGGTACCATGGTTCTCGTTGTCAATTTTACATGTGACCCCCGCTGGGTTACTAAGATAAAAATAATAATTCATTTTTTACATTTTGTAGGTAGGTATTAACAGTTTTCTCAACTATAAATTATTTGATAAAATAAATATTCCTCATCATTCAACTAACGGCTCAAAACGATTGAAAACTCCTGAAAAACAAATATCTTTTGAAAGTGAAATTGGGTATCGGAAAATAATTCATTCCCATAAAACTGCATAACATTTTTTATTGAAACCAAATTTAACCAGTAAAAGTATTTTTTTCCTCCATTGTAATAGTTTTTCTCCAAAATTTATACGATATTGTTGATAGTTTAGATGGGAAGATAACTATTTAACAATTTTGGTGCCAAATATTTAAGAAACTATTGTTTTGATTGAAAAAAATTATAAAACTTTGATATCATTATTAAAGACTTATCTGATGTCTTTTTAAACAATTATGACGCCAGATTCTTTTTTTTTTCATTCCCCAATCTGAAAGATGCAATGTTTCTTTTTATTTTTCAGAGTATCTTAATTCCTTATATTATTATTTACCGGTTCATGGAATATAACTTCCTTGCAAATTGCATCGTTGTAATGCGAATGCTAATCCTAATTTAGTAAAAAGCTTGAGATCTACAAACAATAGTTTTGATGGTTCCATTTTTCCTAGGGACCCCAGAAAAGTACTCACACTTTGATGTTTTTTTTAGTTTGAAAAAAAAATTGATTTATAGCACTGAGGATACATTTTATGAATTATCGATGTATATATAATTTTTAATATTTTAACGAGTTTGCATAAGTACTTACGTGGTAATAACAAAATATGAAAGTTTGAAAAAAGTTTTGAATAAAAAATCGTAACAAAATTTAATTAAAAGTCGAACATTTCAGTGCTTATAAATACTTTAATGAGCTCTTTAAAAGTAAAAGAATTAATTTTAAGCTCTCATAACTTTTAGTACGATACATTAACAAGACATTACCCATATGTCTATTTTATTTTGAACATTCTCGCAAAAGCTTTAAGTGCCATAATAACCGTCATTTAATGACTATAAACGTTTTGAAAAGAAATTAAGAATGTTACGATTTCTCAAGTTGTGAAAATACTCAGCACGTTGAGCTCAACCCATATACCCACACAATACACAAGTAATGTCTGAAGTGATTTATAACGTTCATAACTCTCGTCCTTTTTCCAAGGATTATTACCATTAGGTCACAACAAAACAACACAACATATTCATTTTGTGCGCCACTATTCGTCGGAATTTGTCATAAATGTTTCTCTGCTTAATCTTACATGCGGATAAAATTTTAGATTTTACGCACAAAGGTAACATTTTGGTTCACGAGTGTAATAAATTGAATTATTTGAAGCTACTTTGAAGTTAAGAAAGCACAAAGACAAAGAGCTTTTCGTGACTGGAAACAAAAGAAAATTTTATTTCGGCTGTGTTTTACATAAACAATAATATGAACTTTCCTTTGATATTTTTCAAACGAGGCAACTTTTGAAATCGAGACAATTAAAACTTGATGGCAAAAATGTTTGGGTTTATTTTGTTCTCAAACATTTCAATTAAATTTCAACGAATTGGATTATATTTTCGGGGGTGAAAAAAAGAGCTTTTAAGATCGTGAATGCCGGTGTGAAAACACCGGCACTCTCTATTGTGCTTTTTGAACCGTTATCAATTTGGAGAAATGGGTCTTGGTATGTTTTACATTTTACCTCTCTTGGGTCGCATTTGCTTAAATATTATCTGTGGTAATTATAACTACCTTTAATTAAACGTAAAACATTTGCGTACAAATGCATTTTAAGCCTTATGCAAAATTTTACTGCGTAAATTGAAACAGGACTATCAATATCTCTAGAGGAAAGTTTTTCTTTAATTTTCATCTCAAACCCGTACAAAAAAACTTCTAAAATTCCTTCACGAGCCTGTTACGTAACTTGTCTTAACAAACTTCAAAATGTGTACAAAAGCATAGCATTACAAGTCGAGAGTATTTCTTTAATTTTTATAATTAGTCAAAATAAAAAAAACGAAGAAAATATTTGTTAAATAAATTTTCTTCCTTATATATTTTCAAATATTTTGAGCCTAAAATTTTGAAAAATAAAATAGAATATTTAAACACAATAAAGAACCTTTTGAATTTTTTCAATATGATACTTGTAATACCCCTTAAACACCATCGAATATAAAAACATAGGACACATTATTGTAAAGTTTCAGATCCTCGATGATGATAAATTGGTAAAAATATTCAGAGGACTAGGATCAAATAATAATCAGTCAAAACTATTTATTTTTATTGGAAAAATTTTTATGTATCTTGGGAGTTTTATGATTGTTTTTACCAACTGTACCGTATAAAAATGAATTGACAATGATTATTTTTAACAAAGTTAAAGCGATTATTTACGGTATGAAAGAATTCATTGTAATAATTGTTTGTATTTTTGGTATTTATAAAAAAATTGGCTATAATATTTCAGAATGCCTGAGGAAGGCTCAATAACCGGACTGAAACGTCGCGCATGTAATAAATAGTTTTGACTGATTATTATTTGATCCTAGACCTCTGAATATTTTTACCAATTTATAGGATACATTGCTGATTCGTTCGGTTCGAAAGAGTCTAACTCTTATTCTCTAATGCGAATAAAATATGTACGATGAAATTTAATTTCCTTCTACATCTGGCTTTCAATGGTAATAAAAAAGTTTTTAACGCTGTTGAAACGTTGACGATTATTAAAGCAATGGACAGGCCCGGATTCGGCTCTAAATATTCCAATCTAATTTTATTAGCTAATTTTGTTTTATCTAACATGTTAAGCGGGAAAAAAGAATGGGAACAGATCAAATTTCTGTAGAACGAAATATCAGGCAAGGAGATACCACTAGAAGATATAATCAAGCCAATCACCTGGAAAGTAAGAAGTTTGTTAATAAATTTCATTTCGCTAATGATATTGTATTTGTGAGTACTTGCATATAAGAATGTTCCAAAATATGACAAATTGGTTAAACAGGGCATCGCATAAAATGAGGCTACCAATCAATATGAAAACAAAATTTCAACCGAAACCTCATGGTAGACTAAAGTAGAGACCATTACTAAGATGGACAGATGATCTGGTGAAGATGGCTGGCTGGAATTAGGTCCAAGCAACTCAAGACCGAGAGGAATTGAAAGAAATGGAAGAGGGTTTTACCCAGAAGTGGAGCTTAGGAGGACAGGACTTATTTAAGTTATTGTTCTGTTCATTATTTTACAATGATAATCTTTCTATTATAACTAACGTGACCATACGTCCCGTTTTGGGCGGGACAATCCCGCTTTCGGGCTTTGTGTCCCGCTGTCCCCGAAGAATCTAAAAATGTCCCGCTTTGAGAAAAAGTGACCTGTGATAGGTATTAATTCCTCACGACCAAAATCATTATGCCGATATACTGTATACCGCCGTGCACATATACATATACCTATGGTATAAAATCCATTTTTTTTTGTCGTCATTTATTAAATAACTAGTAGTTGCCCGTTGTATTCGCAACAAAAGGTTTTATCTCAATAAAATGTTTAATATGAGATTATGTAGAGTAAATCAACAATCGAAATTTTAAATTAAATAATCAAAGTGTTGTTAATATAAAGAAAAGTTAATCTAAAATTATATAAAGAAATATAATATAAATGTTTTTTATATCATTTTAAGAACAACATTTTAAATAACGTCATTTCACTAAATTAGTATGAAAGTTTAATACTTATGTAGTACTTATACCAAATAGGTGATTTTAAATTTTGGTTCGTTTTTCAATAAACTTTTTAAAATCTATTTTATTTTATGAACCAATGGTTGTGATCTGGAGTAATCATATATATTCGACTGAAAAGCATTAAGGTAGCAATTTTTTGCCATATTTTGACAATTCAAATATAAAATCTTAGATACTAACTTTTTTTCGGTATTTAGAACAATTTGAAAACCAATTATTGTTGTTGAAAATAATTAAAATATTTGAATTTACTTCCACGCTTTCCGCCTATTTCCAACAATTTTGTATGTACAACGTCCAAATGTGCGAAATCGAATAGCTTTTTAGTTATGTTAATTAATATAAAGGTCATTTTTTTTTGTTTTACATTGTATTTTCAAATATAAGTCCACATTTGTGTCGATGAAAAAAAAAAAAAAACAAAAACCAAGAAAAAAGAACAAAAAAAAGAATAATTTTTCTATATGTAAAAACTATAATTTTTCGAAAATGTTACGGCGCAACCATTAATTCTGTGAGTTTTTTGCCAAAACAAGGTTTAATTATGTTTCAAATGAGGATAAACGTAACTCTTGGCCAATTATAAATTAATCTTTTCTCAACGAATGTTTTTATCTTTTTTTCGTAAGACTTTCAAAATCAATTATCATTAAACTCCTTTTTATCAACAATAATTGTATTGCTTCAAATTTTTGGATCCATAATTGAATTTATGCAACTAAACTTATCTAATTCTCTTCAGCTAATTGTACTTAATTATTATGGTGTTTAAATCGTAGAGTTTCCCTATGTGGTAGGTTTTTAGTTTGATAAATTTAAAAAAAATATGTTATTTGTGCTTTCGATTCTGATAATGGAATTTTCCACGGATAATTCAAAAAATTGAAACATCTCGCAATTTTTTACTCAGTGATAAACTGGCAGCAATAAAAAATACATTTATATCAATTTTATTATTGGTGATGTTTCGAACGAGTCTGAAATTTATTTGACTCAATTTCTTTAATATGATCAAAGTTGAAAACACAATTCAATAAAAACATCCCTTCGAATAACACATGTTTGATTTGATTTATTTTCGTTGCACATTTTGAGTTAACGCAATCGAGACAGGCCACTTCCATTACGACCTAGAAACGTATTTATAACGTGTTAGGACGAGTAATGAAAGCTTTGCTTACCCAATTCAGCTTTCATGTACAAATGGAATTATCTCCAGGGCTTATATAAACATCAGCTCCAATTAAGCACACAATTTCTGCGAATCCATTTCATTAAGCCAAACATTAAATCTTACTATCACATAAGAAATATATCAATTGCGATTTGTACGAAATGGGCGAAAAGAAGAAGCAAACATGAGAACGAACCGGACAACAAACACTGATTAAAGCCTGCAACTTTTAATGGAATTAGCATTTGAGCTAATGGTTCGCCGAAAAGTTTTAATATAAAAACTTGTTTAATACGATTTATTGGAATGAACTTTAACTCATTTATTCGTTTGGATGGGGTCATTAAAATTTAAATAATTACTTCCAAGTCTTAAGGAAAAAATTGTATATCTATGCCTTATAAATTATCCGTAAGTGCAGAGCTTCCAAATTGGGGTTTGGGATTGTTAACTGCTTATAACTAACTTATATGTTTTTGTTTCCTGATAAAGTTGTAGTGAAACAATGCTTTATTGACCACAATTCAATCCCAAATTAATCCTAGATTTTTTATTTAAATAAAAGTGCAATAAAAGAAAAAAAAAGCTCTTCATTAATTTATTAATATAACAGAGTAAGTCATAGGTACATGAAACGTTGAGGAAAAAGTCAAAAAACTGCAAAGGAATTAGTTTCTTTATTAAAATGTTTTGGTTTCCAAAACATGTATTCGTAAAATGACGACTTATAAATGAAAACTCATGGCTTAATTTACAAAAAACCACAGATTATGCAAAAGTTTCTCCTTTTTTTGGGCCTTAACTTTTGATTATTATCTATTGAAGTGTATTTTAGTTGTTACGTATTACTTTCCAGGTGTATAAGGCATTAAATGAATAAGTTCTGGTTTGTTCTTGTATTAAAGTAAAAAGCGAAGAAAGATATTTATCACTCCCTGAAAATAAATACTTCTTAAATACTAAATGTGAAACCGCAATTTCAATAGAAGAAGTCCAAAAGTAATATAAGAAAAACATTTGAGTAATTCAAAGTATTTGGTTTTATTGAATGACTTCTCTATACGGTTCCCGTTTAATATGAGAGGTTACTCGGCTTGTACTGATACAAAAGCATAATTTTTGAACGTGGCAACCTATTTTAATTTACGATATTTTTCATGAAATAGATCAATAAGCCGTACAGATTATCGATTACCCCCCAAAGTATATTTTTACAAGAAGCCCAAATAGTATAGGCTTTTGAACAATTTTTGTATTTACCAATAACAGTTAATATTAAGAACGTATCTAAAGTACCTACAATTTTAAGATGTTCCTATTTTGCAATGCTTTATGGGAAATGAGCCAAAATAAGGAGTCTCCAAAAGTGTGTTTGCAATACATACTTAAACCGAAACTATCTAATTTATGTTAGGTAACTAAGGTCACAAAAGTTAGTACACCAGGCACTCTTTTGGCGGCGCCACATCTTCACACCTTCATTTCCCTTCTTGCAGAAGATTAAAATTTACAATTTCTAATAACAACAACTATTAAAATCTGCTTTTTGAAGAGTATCGCACTCTACCAGCCCTGTACCTGAAATTAATGCCATATTTTTAACATCACGTTTGAATTTCTTGTATCTATGCTTCGTGGCTTACCCTTTGAAGACCAATAGTTAAACCCATTTTTGAAAAAAAGCACCAATGACGTGCCAAAATTAAGTTATTCTAATTCTTTACTATAATCCATTTAATCTAAAATTTAGATACATTTTACTGCAAAACAATCTAAAAATCTAGTTTTAATATCCCTTTAACTCAATATGGAAACATCTGGGGAATTGACAGTATTTCAAAATATACAATTCTTATCATTTTATCGCTATAAGCGTGAGTATCAAAAAAAATATTTTATAAAATAAAGCCGTAAAGCAAAAGAAACTTCGTAAGAGTTAAATGTGTCAACGTTTTTTTTCTCTTATATTCCCTTAATATTCCGACAACAACTAAATTTTTGGCTCCACCTGTCGTTCCTGAAAATAATCATTCTTTTTATTCAAAAGTTATTTCCCCTTCATGGTACGCAGTATCCCTAAACTTCAATTCCACAGATAGTTGTTCATCAATTACGAGGAAAAACTCATTTTTCGTATTTTCATTTTATTTTATGGTGGGCATTGTGTAAGTGCTTTTTTCACGTCTATTCAGAAGTTCAAAACTTTTAATATTATCTAAATTTTCCTTCAAGCAAACGCCGAATAATAAATAAGATATACGTCTGAAATGGCGTGTAAAAATTGGAAAATTAATAATAAATAATAATATCAACACAAAAATTTTTATATTGGTGGATTTGTAGCAACTATAAGTTATACTTTTTTAATATTGGCGACATGTTGATTTTTCATTGTTTATACGACCCCTAAATTAGTAAATTTCTATGGTATATTTACTTAACTTTAAGTAGTTAGAACTACAAACAAAAACACCTTCATTATTAATTAGCGTTTAAAATCCTGAAGTCCTATTTTGGACGATCCAATATTCAACCTCGAGAGCTTTTCAAAACCAATCAACATCAATGTTGACCTCTTTACTGAATTACCAAATATTTAATATTGAATTTCATCATTAAAATTAATTAACTTCAACTATCTAAATTTACCTTACGAGCTTCTATAATAAATTTTCTGTTTTCCACCTGAACACATGATGGTTGAGCTTAAACTTAACCCTAGTTGTTGCTTGAATGTTCAATGTTTATATTGAACTAACGTGGTTGGAGAGCTTTACAGCATGACACTTAGCTTTTGGTTTTACAAGCTAGATAAATTAGTGTAACAAGCATCAATTAATTAAATTTGAAGTGATTTATTTATAATTGGGATTCATATTAGAAAGTAAACATACATATTAGATAATAATCAATAATCATTATTTCAACAAAGATGTATCGGTTGGAATCTTAGACGTTGTATTAATCTCTATGATAATATTCAATTATTTAATATTAAATATTGAGATATTTAATTATTGTTGGTATCATTTAGGGGTTGGAGCTCCATAGTTTGAATCATCAAAGCAAATTGTGCTTGCATATAGAGCTATGTTTAGTAATCATTTTAATATTAATCCCAGAGTATAAGATTCATTCTGCGTTATCAAAATAACAAATAGTTTTTGTTGTTCTAACTAGATGATCCTTAATACTTTCTCTACAGGATTTATAACGATATTTCATTGTTGTCATTTTTTTAAAGAAATGGCTGGGTTTCTATTATTCTAAAGAAAAAATAGCGAAATATAGGAAGAGAAATTAAAATTGTATATGTTATCGCAGTATTTGTATACCTGTATATGGATAGAACTTATTATAAAAAAAATTCCAATACATTTGATATTGTAACTCGCAACTTGCTACATCGAAAAATAATAAAGCCAGCTTTGTTTTCAGACCCATTGTCTTCCATTGAGCACTGCAAAGTCGTTTTCTACCTTAAATAAATGTACTCTTAAAGTGTGCTTTTATATTGATATCTTTTATGATCATAAGTAACTTAAAGACTTATAACTGGTTAATGAAGAAGTACAGAAAATATCCATTACCATCTTAATTTAATAGAAGAGTTTTGAAATTATCAAAAATATTATAAAACTGGTAAAATATTCAGAGGACTAGGATCAAATAATAATCAGTCAAAACTATTTATTACATGCGCGACGTTTCGGCCCAAATAAATAGTTTTGACTGATTATTATTTGATCCTACGCCTCTGAATATTTTTACCAATTTATCATCATCGAGGATCTGAAACTCTACAATAATATTATAAAACTTATTATAGAAATTTGGCCTTATGTTAGCTAATTACTGTATTATTTTTTTAAAAAAACTGTATGGTCATATTGGATTCATAGGGATAAATTATTGGTTTCTTTGACCATTGTTTCGCATAAACCACTAATAAAATACCGATCAATTGAAATAGGCATAGTAATCTTCTTAATTCTAACAGCGTTACCGATTTATAATTATTGTTATCACTTGTAGTGTTCTAAATTTTCCAGGATCTGCTAGACGGTCCTTATCAAGCGATTCTGTTAATTTATTTCTTATATTGCGGACGCAAAATGAGGATCCATAAGCTTTTACCACCCCAGTAGTCCAACGGGTCGGTGTATAAGCCCGCGTATCCTTTATCGATAGATCAATATTTTTTGTAATTATTATTTATCATCACCATATAACTACTATGGTTTTTCCGACTTTAGGATTAATAAAAGTCCGTAATCAAGAAATATCGAAAATTTTGCTCGAATCGAGAATCAAGATCGAACCCAACACTTCCCAGTTTTGGAGCGGCCACCTTAACCACTCGGCCACCATTCAATATTCAATGTTCAATATTTTGTAGTCCATATACGATAATTTTTTTTCCTTGATCTTCTTCCAAATGCTTCGTACGATCATTTCTGTGAATAATTTTTTTCTCCGAAATTCTAAAACCTTTTTCGATATTCAAATATATTGATAAAATTGATCGTTTTTATGTGCTTTGATAAATAAAAAGCATAAAAACTTTGAACAAAAAAGACCTTGATATTTATTGTAATGGATGAATAAATAAACGAAAATTGAGGCTTTAGCGAATACAAAATTCATAAATTTTATTAAAATTTTTATTAACAGATCAAAACTTTCTGCTCCAAAACTAGTAAGTGTTGGGGTCAATCATTGTATCCAACAAATTTTCAATATTTCTTGACTTTGTTTTTATTATCCCTAAACCGTAAAAAGAGCGTACTAATCTCAAACGTTTTTCATTTGGTTAAAACCAGCTGTAAGGTTGGATACGGCGAAATGCGCATGATTCAAAATGTTTCTTCAGTTGAGTGGAGAACTTAGCGACGTTAAGTCAACTTCGATTTCTTTGTACGAAATCACCCTCATATTTATTTCAAACAATATATAAATTTGATTAAAAATTTGGATGCTTCTTTCAAACGTAACTATACTTAATTCAAATATAAACGAAATTGAATGAAAAATTTGATATATTTGGTTTAATTCGCACAGATATTTCAACCAAAAAAATAATTAGTTTCAATTAAATTTTATTTAAAATTAAAAATACACTTGGCTAGAAAGTAGGTATAATTTATTAAATAAAGGCTGATTTGGTTTTCATTTTATATATTTTATTAAGGACAAATGTATATAATTATAACATATTTTTAAACAAAACAAAATATGTAAACTTAAATAATTTAATTAAAAGTATAAGTACGTACTACATTTAAGAACTTTAACAACTCCTAGCCCATACTATAAAAAAAAAAAAATCATTTATTAGAATAAAATAAAATATATTATTATAAATATAACTTACTTTAATATGAACAGCAAATTCTCGCTGGCTTTCTTTTGACGTAGGTTTCCAATAACTTTTTTGTTTGACTGATACACCAGCTCGTGGAGGAACAATAAAAGTTTATAAATATGAAAATATTTTAATTTGTAAAAAAATTATATACAAACCCCAAAAATTATCAATAAGATCTTCGAACTCCTGACTCATTAAATATACTTTGACCGCGTCATCAGCCATTTTTATAAAATACAATACATGTAATAATCGTTCAACACAAATTATCCGCTGAAATTTATTTTATGAATATTATACCATGTTATTACACTTATTAAAACAATAATTTAGAAATAATGTTGTATACTTACAAGTTAAAATGTTAAATGAAAAGCAAAATTCATAGGTTTAAATCGATAATACAGCTTAGGAAACACAGAGGTGAAGTATAGAGGATTCATGTTTGATCCCGTATTCGACTCGGCAACTCTATCTCTCTCTAACTCACTTTTTTACTTCAACGACCTAGGTCGGAGCGCGGTCGTTTCAAAACTTCAATATAATTTCTAATAAAATTAATGAATGACAATTTTAAAACAAAAGAGAGAAGGGACAATTTTTATTTATTGACGATACTCTTGGATAGTATTGATATTTTCTTATAAACGGCATGAACAATAATTGACAAAAGTTATCTAGCAATATAAAGAACTGTATTGAACATTTCATGTTTTGCGCATCAGCAGCTTAGGTACACAATGATAAAATCCCCTAATTTTGATGTGAAATGTGGAGGGGAGTTCACTCAACTACACTTACCGTTGTTGTGAATGTATTAGACATTCTATTCAACTAAACGTGTTTCTTGACACAAGAAATATAAAATTCTTGATTCAAACCGTTTGGGATTGAATAAAGCAAAATAGATTTCACTAAAGGTAAATTAGCCAAACTCTTAAGGAATTCGACCTTAGAATCAATTTTTTACAGTGTAGAGTTGCAAAAGACCTAAGTGGTAAAAAAACTTTCAAATAAAAAAAATGTATAGTTGTGCTCAGGGTAATTATTTTTCCATTAGATAATTTTATTATTCTAGAACTTATAAAAGTCTTATAAACTAAGTTTAACCCTTATATACTTAATTAAAAGTCATCAAAAATGATGAACAAATATTAATTTTACTAGTATAATATTTACGTTAGAAATATTAAAAAAAAATACAAAGTAAAGGATTGAACATTCAGTGAAATGTAAAGAATATGTATAGTATTGAATTAAACCAGTGACTATGTTTTCACTGTAATTCTTGGCAAAATAAACGAAACAAACAGTTGTTAAGGGAAGACAGCCACATAAAATATACAAACCCAAACGAGAAACTATGAAAATGCAACAGTATGTTACAAGTACAAATGTTAGGATTTTATAATCGAGTGGAAAGTTACTTTAAAGTACAAAAGGTGAATCCCCAAGGAAAAGTTTTGCAAACTTAATTAATGTTATAGGCGTTATAGTCTTTGTTCGAACACGTATAAGAAGTTGGTGGCGTAATTCGAGGAAAGGTAGTTAAAACGAAAACACCGCCAAGAGGGAAGGAATTAATTAATAGGTGCTAATCTAATTGATTTTCAAAATATTTTCACTAACAGGTGTTAAAAAAGTAATACCTATCACATTTAATTAGATACTCTTAAAAGTGATATAAAACAGACATTCTATAGAAATTTTGGGATATAAAAATTGCGATTTTTAACTGAATATTTTCACCGAGGTATGACTTGGTAAAACTAATCTACCGTTTCAAGGTATGCTGGGAATGAATGATGCTTGAAATAAATTTTACATATTTTAATAATAACGTTCATGATTCCGAGAGATTGGAGTTAGGGATAAACTGTCCCATTCCAGTCTCGTGTTTTTTACGATGGGTTTTATGTGGTAAATTTTTTGGACCACGTTAAAGAGACACATTTTCAGTGGATTTTAACGTAAGTTTTACGATGACGTTATTATTTTTCCATGGTTAAAAGCGTGAGTAATCATTTCTGGTTGGTGATTTTTGTTTAATCATTTTTAAATACATTTTACGTCGGCTTATTCACCGAAAAAAAAACATCTTGATAATTTATTCACTCATAATTTCCGAGTGCTTCAGTCGAGCAAATATTTTTTTTTTTTGAATGAGCCATTAAATGTCAGAATGTTGAAAATGAAAAGCAGAGGTTTAATTAAGTCAAATAGTCTTATTTGGTTTTGGTTTCACGTCTCTTTAGCATCTGCGTTTCGTGTTCCTAATCGGTCTAGTTACTTTCAAGTGTAAGTTTTGGTTTGAGCTTAATATTCGCGAGCTTTTACTTACCGCGTAAAAGAGAAAAGACTCAACAGGGAAATGCATTTTCCGTATAGTGTGTTTGTAACTTTCAACAGAAGGTATGGTTCTAGATTGTGGTTTGAAGATTTCTTAAATTAGCTGTGTTGGATGGGTTGGGGATGGTTTTCCACCTAGATTTCCGTGGAGGCTCTAATGAAAATTCTGGTTTCATCATTTTCGACCCATTTTATTAGCGCTTCGAGTTGCTATGCTGATTTAAAGCTGGAAATATTATATCAACGATGCGTTAACAAATTACACGTTCTCTTCAGTTCTGTGAGCTACATGAAACTTAAACGAGAGAAGTGTTTTCCGCTCTGTTTACATTTGCATTTCAATGAGGTATGAAGTTGGTTGCATTTATCCCTACACTTACCATAGAAAAATAAATATGGTACGTTAGCATTGTATTCATTTTTGAACACAAAACTAAATTTCAACATTTTATATAGTGTTCCATTTTTCTTCATATTTTACCCACAAAAAAAAAGTTAAATTTAATTACACAATAATACTTGATTTTTTTAAAATCCTTAAAACCCTGTTTCACATTTGGTTTTCAACCCAAAGTTGCAAAAATAGTATTAAGAAGTGCATAAAATTTGAATATGTATTCAACAGGAAAAAAAAATCTTTAGAAATTATTCCAACTTGTGAAAATTTATCGTAATTAGAAATAGAAAAGGTTGATTACTAAATTGGATTAAAGTACTTATAACACTAACTTGCAATGCTGCTATCGGAAATAATTGCATTATAAACTCAACTTAGAATATAAATATTTGACTTTATCCAACTAAAATTGAAATCAATGAATGTATTTTCCCATTCCTTACAACAAAAGTAAATCGTTGAACTTTTACATAAGTTTCAAGTTTCATGCTCTGGTGCTATGCTGAATATTTATCTTTATATCAGCAATTATTTAGCGAATTGATTTTTGCCTTACGGTTAGTTAAGTTTCCCGCGTGGTGGATTGGTTTCTAACAGCGTTGTCAAATTAAAGTAGTATTCCTCTTTTCAATGAGTCCAGGATTCTAACCATTTTCTTATTGTTTTTTTTTCTTGAAACCTTTAATTTTTGCCTTCTGAAATATCCAATATAAACTCTTTTTATTGATATGAATTCATTTAACTATTTTTCTTGCCAACATAGTACCATTCGTAATTAATTGATTCTTTGTATTAATTCTACGTTTGTTCCCCGATTTATTTCTTTGATATTTTATCAATATCGTTATACGTGTTAGGAGTGTTGTATTATACCGTCGACACGTCCCCCTTACGTCAAGCTTTGAAAGTATTGTACCCAATATTGCTTCACATCACCTGGCTAGCCCACGGATTATATCAAGTTGCGGAAAAGATCAGAAACGAGTTCGGGATAATCAATAAATTGATTTCTTTTACCAAAAAGAGCATTTAAAAGCACTATGGTGACTACAAATATATAAAGAGCAAACTACCAAACGTAGCACTACCTCCAGAATCAATTTTAACACGGTGGGGTACTTAGTAGGAAGCTTTATTGTTTTATGCTGAATATTTCGAAGCCATAAACGAAGTTGTTGGAAAATTTTAGAGATCAAATACCATTGCAATCAATTCAAGCCAGCGGGTATTTGAGGATCCTCCAATCAACAAAAAATAGGGCTCTTAATGCAACACATTTAAGCTTTATACTCGATTCCATTGAGGAACTAAACACATTCCTCCATGCAAGTCCATGAAAATATTCGAAAAAAATTTTAAACAGAAAAACGTCCTTTCGAGTTAACTCTTGCTATAGGTTCGTGGCAAATTAAATGCAGTTTTGTATAAAAACCCCCGTCCTGAAGGAATAAAGAAAATTGATAAATTTATTAATAGCACTTCTGAAGAGATCTTCGAAAGTTTCGTCAAATTTCAAATTTTGTCCGGTAACGTAAGTTGACGTTGAAGGTTCATTTTAAGCTTTTCACCTTTTTCATCTATATAGTCCAATTGTGAATCTAAATCACCTAGGAGCTTACTCAAATACACAATGAAAATTTCTGGAGAATAGGTCTGGTGACTTAGGAGAAGTTCAGTGTTGTACATATGTGCAAAAGAATTATATATATTAAGATAAATATAATGTGAAAATAAACGTAATTTCTAAAAATAAATGCTTTTTGACTATGCATATTTTGCCTATTTTTATTGCATATTTGCATGCATATTTCGGCATTTTGAGAGTGCATTTAATCTGATGTCTAGTAATAAGCGTAATGTACAAAATTTGTACAAGAAAGTTACACCCAATCAAAATATGGACCGAAAATAAAGCTCTTATTTTAGGTTCTATACCAAACCTACAGCGCGGGTCTATTAATATAACCAGGGACTGTAAATTCTAACGAATATTACTGTTCCTTTTGAATTACGTTTCATATTATCTAACTGAGATTTAAAGGAAGTTAACTGCGTTTTAAGATTTTTATTTGCAAAGAAAATATAATTGCTCTTTTGTTGGTATTGCAAATGATTTTATTGAATTGTAACTTTGATTTCAGGATTACAACGATGATATTCGGCAGGAGCAAATGTGGGAAATGCAAGTGTTATCGAATCAAAGGAATACTGTTGATCCGGCTCAATATGAATCAATTTTGCAACAAGATTTATGTCCGAATTCCCAATCGACAATTACCCATCACACCCCGCAGTTGATTGTTCACCATCAAGGCAGTAATCAACAACATTCACACCATCCTGATAACCAGCCACAACATCAAACGATAATCAGCCACAATGAACAATCTCACAATAATATGATTCACAGTGAGCAACAAACGTCGCCGATGATCAATCACATCGATCACAATCAACCCGAAATAATGAGCTTGATGAAAGACGATTCGCTTATCCACTCAATTGGGGGTCAAACACCTCAACAGCAACCACCTCAATCTGGCCAGCAAATGATTTATTTGAACGGAAGCATTTCGTCCAGTATAAAAGGCCACAGTCCACCGACAAGTTGTTCCAGTGCGGGAACGCTGACACCTCCCGAGGAACAGCAGCACCCAGCCATGCGTGGTGCCATCAGCAACGGACCCGGATTAGCACCAACCCCGATTTTGACAGCTACTAACCATCACCACCATACCGCTGCGACAGCTGCAACCGCAACAATTGTACCCGTCAGTGGAGGCGGAATTATTACCCCAATCGCAATTAACGTCAACCAAAGTAAGAAACAAATTATTTCACCCATTTCATTTTCCCAGAGCCCCGGCCAACCATTGAAACATCATTTATTTAACCCGGTATTAATTAAAGGAGGAAATTAAGAGTTTCCACTTTTTGTCCTTAAATAAAAACGATCTGACATTTTCTCTTAGCCGTAAATTATCCGAAATTCATTAGTTGTTTCTCGAACTTCTTAATTACAAAAACACGAAAATAAACAAAGTACAAATTCAATATTTACAAAAAAACTTGCAAATTTTCCCCAAGTTCTTAAATGATTTCATTTCAGCCTACCACCAAATAACGATTTTCCCGCCTGTAAGATTAAAACTTCAACATTAATTAAAGTAATGAACATTTTTCTTGATTATATTTAACCCTTTTACAAAACTTCGTCATATTTGAATAATGAACCACCGACTTGCGGTCATCAAGAACACTTGAAATCTACTAAAAAAAAGAAAATTATTAAACTCAAGAATACTTAAAAATATAAATTGCTTTTATGCTTTTCTTTCAAAAGATAAAATTAAGTGATATTCATTTTTACGTTAAATGTTTTCTCCGTCAATAAATTCTGGATTTAAATTAAATATATAACTCAAAGTTTATCATCCTTTTACCAATATTATGGGCTAGTATATTGATAATTAAAGTTAAATTTTTACAATACTCCAATAAATAAACGTACAGTCCCAGGTCAAATTATTAGATGCACTTAAGATTTCTTCCAATTTTATGTATTCTACTAAATTAAATTTGATACTATTCCTTTTTAAATTATTAAAAGTAATAAAGATTTTTAGGAAATACAATTTCTAAGTAAGGGTATTGTCTTAATTAATACCCAATTTCCCTACTCTAGGGTAAAAGCCCTGATTTGAACTCCATTGAAAATATGTGAGATTTGGTGGGGAGAAAAGATATTTAATTAGTGATTACATCAGAAAATAGCCCTTAGAAAAAATATTCATAAATAGAATCACTATCCACAAATGCAGTGGACATTATTATCCTACATATACAGCACACTGCGAATGATTGAAGCTTTAATAGCAGTAAAAGGACTTTCAATTAAACCCTAAGCAATTAAGTTCACCATAATTCATAAGATATTTAAAATGATCTTAAAAGCTATTTTTCAGTAAATATGATATCACAAGTCACATTAATTGGTAATAAGTGTAATATATTAAATTTTTATAGGAAAGTTATATCCAATCTGAAGTTTATACACAAAATAAAATAATTATTACTTCATATTTTGTACAAAATCTATGGTGCGTCTATTATTATGGCCAAGGACTGTGTAAGTGTATATATTGACTATTAATTGAATTTTCGTTTCTTCTTGCAGTTTATAATCAAAACAAATAAAAATCTCTAAATCTTGCAATTCCAATGGCTAATTACTTATTACAAAATGATATAAAAAATAATTAAAAATTAAATATAGTTGAAAATGTGATGCGTGAAGTACATACATAAAAATATGTCTACGTACTAAAGTTGTAATAGCTATGAAGCTTTTTTGAAGTTAGACAATTTGCATTCTGAAATTGAAAACTAGAAAGGAGTTTAAGTAGTTAAATAAATCAATTGAATTATTTTTTTTTTATTAAGTTAGTATGTTTACAGGTTAACATAATTAAAAAACACTAGATTTATTTATATCGGTAACATTAACTATTATAACTCGGTAACTATTGTAAAATTGTAAAAGGTTTTAGTTATTCTTTAATATTTAACGACATGTAGTCTAATCTAATTAAGATAATAAATCTTTAGTATTTGGCAATTCGAGTTTATCTCGGTCGAAAAGTATGGAAAATATTTACAGAATCTTCAAAAATACGTAATGTGTTATTTCACATACTCATATTCAAAAATTTACTATGGGAAAAAATGACTTTCTCAAACGATAGAAATATATGGGTGAAAAGTAGCACGTTAAATGCTGCTTTGAATTTTGTTTATTTGGATAATTTTGTGAAAATTCAAATTAAGGAAAAAATATTTTCATAAATCGCTTTTTTTTCAAATTTTTTGGTTGTGAGGAGGGAGGATTTTGTTTTATTTTTTTCTTATTGTTTTTTTTTTTTATTGAACAATATTTTCTTAACTTTACTTCATTTTTGTCTTTATATATCTCTTAAAACCTTATTTTCTTAACATCTTAGTAGGTATATCTTTACTTAGTAATTATTTATTCGTAATTAACTAATTATTATTAAGCTATTTGGACACAAACCTTGCACAGCATTCATTTACAAACCCGTATGAACGATTTTTTATAGATGGCAAAATAAAATTTCGGAAAGTTCAAACTTTAAAATTTTGCTTAATACCTTCTTTCATCTCTCAGTAACCCTCATTATGTATTATTAACATTGTTTTAGACAATAATCTTAAAGGTACGATTTTATTTCGCTTATAGATTTAAGGAACTTATCAAAATTAGAATTTTTTAAGCATAAAAAGAAGTAATAATTAGAAGTAGCAATATGTGGGCAATATGCAGAATACGGAAAAAAATCTCACTAAAACTTTGTGAGCTTTTCCCATTAATGCAATATATGGTATGCGCTATCATGATAAAAATCGCATCTCCAGAAATAATATTGGGTCAAAACTTAAAAATTTTGTAAAAATTGCATTATAAGGCTTCCTGGAAAATGAATGATAGTAATAGAGCATAAGGGTTTTTATAAACCAAAATAAGTCATATCGAAACAGTAAATATTGTGTATTAATTTCATATTAGAAAAAGGAAAGAACTTATAGGACAATCTAATAGTTCACGACATAAGTATGATGTTGCAAAAAGTTTTACATCTATAATTGGCTTCCAAGCTAAAGATACTTAGTAAAAAATAAAAGTAATTTTGGTAAAACTTAAACTGTTAGTAGTTATGTGTTAGTGTGGGACTATTACTATAAAGAAATGTCATTCCTCAATAAAGAATATATTTTAGTTATAATGAAGATCCCTTTTAGTATTTTATACAAATGAATAATATCCCAACACATTATAACAATTTTTTGCTTCACAACATGAAAATATTTTAATTGTTATTTTAAATTACTGTTATATTTATCCCATCAACCTTGTTGCGCTTTTCTTTGTAACTGTTAATTAGTTTTTACTGAAGTGAATCTTTGTCCAATGAAGTAATAAGAGCTTTGGAAGAATCAATGTAGAAATATCAACAACTTACAAATAAATTCTAATGGTTCAATTTCATGACTTTTTACTAGCCATAAATGTATAAAAATATGGAAAATCTCACTTATGTAGGTGAGTTTAGATTAGAGAAAGGGTTAAAAAAAATTGTACCCTTAAAAAAAGTGAACAAAAAATCGCGTCCTTCTTTTGACAACCACAAAATTGATATACTTTCAATCATAAACTCGAACGGGTCAAGTTAAAACTAAAATTTTAATCGAAAAAAGGGACAAAATGGCATGTAAACACAAAATTGCCTCACAAAAAATCTCATATTATGATGTCATAATAAAACTTTTATATTTACTTTTGAACCTTTTAAACTTGATATGAAACTCAATATGGAGGAAGTTAAGTGCGTGACTAGGCTGTGGGAGCATTTTATGTACCCATTTACACCACAATTGAACCCTACCATGTCATCCACGTATTCACTTTCACGATCGGACACACATCAAATTTTTAACTTTGCTATTTCAAATAATATTTCATTCGATAAATCGAAAATTATCTCCAGACATAACACGTTCCATATGTACGCGACGGTTTTTTGCGCTCCAGATTCAAGACCGGGTGACATAAATAGTTCACGTATTTCACATAAATGTTCAATTTTATCATTTATTTAATCGAGAAAATACTTTATGACGAATAAATAGTACAAAACAATTTAAATTTTTCTTAGACTCAAACATACTTTTTCATAATTTTTGCAATAGTAATTTGGTATTCATCATTTTTGTGTCAAGTATAACCCTTTAAGAACATACCGAAATAATTGTTATTGGTAGTTATGGACGATAAGCTATTCCCCTTTTATAAATATGCTGAATAACTTCAGAGGCGTATAAAAATTAAATTCCTCTGGGCGATAGGCCTTCAACCTTTGTCCACCTACACATATCCTGACATACGAATTTATTGGAAATTCAATTTCCTTCCATTCAATTTTCATCCAATAATATTGCTACGGATAGAAAGTATGGATTCATGATTATCGCAGATAAATAATTACTGAACATTTTATTTAAAATAACATAATAGTTTTGATTTAAGCGCATTGATTAAAATTGATATTGAATTAGGTAGATTATTGTTTCATTGATAATTTCAACAAACAATATTTGTTTTACTTTTGAATCATATCATATAAATCAGCAAAAATCTGTTGAGTTAAGATAATAAATATAATTCAAGAATGGTATGAATACTTAATAAGGTAATAACTGATATACTTCCCCAACTTTTAATATTGTCTACTAATGTTGTTGATGTGTTTATTCATAAGCAATGAAATGATGCTTTTGATAGTTTTACTTGTTTTTGAAATAAAATTTCTTTAGTACCGTTGTGACTTGAAATTTTCTTCCAGAAACGAAAAAGCGTCATTGAAAAGAAATAAACGTATAAATCTATAAGTTTTAACAAACAAGAGAATGAAATAGAAAACAATAGTATTTCTTAGAAATGTGCACGCCTACGAATTACGCTGCTTGGGAATAGTCGTTCTAACAATTGAGATGAATTGTATATTGTTTATATAAATATTTTATCATTTTAAAATAACATTTTAAAAGTATGACTAAGACAAATACGGAATATTAACCGTGATTCCGAAAAAAAAGGTTATCGCAAAAAGGTTATCAACAAAAATTCAATAAAATGCATACGAAAGATATCAAAAATTCTTAAGAAGATGAAGTTCAAATGATTTTAAGTAGAGATTTTAAAATAAATATTTTATTAGATAAAATGATGTCTTAGAGTTTTTGGATACCAAATTTATTTTAAAACTGTATTGCAGCGTATCAACAAGATCGTAAATAACAATTGACGGTAAAACGTAATAACGAGTAATTTTCGATCATCCAACTAAAATTAGTTATTGATGGAAACGCTTTCTCTATGTTTTCTGCTTGGTTCTTCCACCGAGTTTCGATCATACAATTGTGGTTGACTGTTGACTGAAACGTCGTTTCATTGTTTTTTTCATGGTTCTTTGACTGATTTTCGATCATCTACCTGTGCTTGGCTTTTGGTGGTAATACACTCTCAATTTTATTTCCTTGATTCTTCCACTGATTTTCGATCACCCGACTGTAATTGGCTAAAGGTGGGAACACCCTCTCGACGTTTTATGCTTAGTTCTTCCACTCGATGTAATTAGTGGTAAGACAATGATATTTGTATTGATCAAATCGAAATTAAGGTATTTATTTCTTACTTCAGTTACCTTAAACCTCTCATTTCAACTATCAAAAATGCAAATTAGGAGTTGGGAAAAATTTATATTAAACAATTTTTCAATCAGATCAAAAATGAGCTACATAATACGGAAATTTAATGGTTAAAAGTCACAGAAAAGAATTGTTGTATCATCAGTATAGGTGAAAAAGGATGAGTTGAGATATCAGTAGCGTAATTTTTATATAGGAGAGGACCAAACCAATGATACTATTTTGAGGTACTTTAGCTGGAATGAGAAAGAGAATGGAATATTTCATTCCGCATCTCACTACTAAAGCAGCAATTTGATCTGTAAAATTGTTAGAAAAGGAAATTGAACGTTGATAAATATGTTATTTTATTATTACCGAGTCATAATCAATAAATTAATGAATAATTATTTACGTCGTACGACTCAATTTCTTTTAATCTTTATTAAAACTTTCTTTATTAAGTTGCAATGAAGAAATTGTGTCAAACGACGAAAATAACATTCATGAGGAAATATTAGGGTAGGTAGGAGTGCCTTCTGTTTTTATAAATGACCAGGATGAATTTTGATTCGAACTCCTGTGCGATATCCAGGAAAGCATCAAGGCACTCCTCTTTATTTAGATGAGGTGTGAAAATCGCTTCGAATACTCTACTAGTACTATTAGAAGAGTGAAATAGTAGAACTATAGAATGGAAAAAGCGATATCCAAATTAAGAAGAAGAATTTTTTTTTTGTAGGCAAGATTGGATAAATTGCCATAAGGAGACTTTACAAATAAATGCTTAGCTATCGTAAAAATTAAAAAAGTGAACTTTTTCGTTTTTTTGTTTGTTCATATTACTAATTCTGAATAGACTGAGGTTACATTTGAGATCATTTTACTGTAGGAAAAATAATTGCCAAGAAAAAAAAAATGAAGTTCTAATTCAAACACTAATTCTATGAAAAATTTCAGGCGTTAATATCATCACTTATAATTTTCAATTAATCCGCACCGAAACACAACCGCAAAAACACGAATTACATGAAAGCATATCTAATAAAGGTATCTCCCTCAAATTCCCATTCACACTTGTTTTAAACACGCGTTATAATATCTAAAACGGATTATATAATTAATGAAAATGAATTTCCATTTGTGTCTATTTATATATGTATTGTAGATATACATACACGGCTGTTTGCTAATGTAACACAATGTTGAATGGGCGCTACAAATGGCACACATGAGAAGAGAACGAGTTGAACAAATTGAGTTCAGCTATAAGAGATAAGAGGATAAAGCACAAAGCTAAGTAGAGGTCGCGAAAAGCAACCAAATTTATGGTAACTTTAAACTTTCGCGGGCGCCGCTTTTCCAATTGCAATACACTTATGCTTTAATATTGTAACGCTTGTAACAAGCTTTAGGCGTTTACTGACTTAATCCTCAACTACATGAGCTACATGTGAAACGGTATGAAGAGGCGTTCAGGGACTGAAACGCCGGGTTTTATGCTGATTAATTATCAACATTGTAATAACATAAATAATAAAGCGTTTCTTATCCCTAGAGTCGTTCCAATTCGGGCGACACTCTTGTACACTGGTGAAATCCATTCAAATTTTACCACTCACTCAAATTACAAATTCCAAGTTTATTGGTAAGAACACTTCCGTAATTTAAATAAACCAGAAAAATTCAGCTTTTTATAATTATTTTTTAGAAACTCTTAAAACCCACGCATTTACCCGAAAGTTTTTTTTTTGCCTACTTTGTAACCAGAGAAAATCCAACGGGAAAATTTATGATATTTTTCAAAACACCTGCGCTTCCCATTTTCGAACAAGGCTGTTTTTTGCTTTTTGTTTTTTATCATCGGATTCTGCATCACTAGATCTGAATAAGAATGTAGGAAGCAAAAGTAAGTGGGTGTCTTGAGGAGGCGATATAAGTTTAAAAAAACTGCTTCGTTTTGTATATGGATATATAAACGTACAAGCTACATCCATACCTATACTACGTATACAATACTGGAGGGTTTGTTTTCGGAAGAGTAACGAAAAACATGTTAATGTTAAAAAAATATAAAGAATGATTTGTTTAGCGAAAAGACATCTGCTACATGGCTACATACGTAGCATGTGAAATTGTTATTTTATGTTTTTTTCTTTGTGTTTTCAAAAAAAAATATTTAAATCAATTTAAAATAAAAAAAAAGCTTCAGTTAAATAAGAGAATAACTGTTTAAAATTCCGGAAAACATCAAATATTTTGCGCATTAAATTGCAATAAATTAAAACCGAAATGAAAACAAACGCATATTTTTCATTTATCGATTTCAAATAGTTTCTACTAAACTATCATCGTTTTGTTGTATTCATTTAGAACATTTAATGTCATTATTATTCTTAAAGTATTTAATTAATAATTATACTATTATTCCGATCCTTGATGAGGGAGTTTTGAAAAAATTATATTTTTTTGGCAAAAGTAGTCAATTTTTATGTATTTTAAGTCGCTTATTATAAATTCGTAATGATAGAGCCGTAAGCATTTGCATAGAAGTTAAGGCCGTTCTTTTAAAAAAGAATCAAAATTAAGGAAAATACTTAAAATTGATTCATAAGAAAACTATACCAAGTCTTAGAAAAAATTGTAAAATACAATTCCTCTAAAGTCTAAGAACTTTTAAGAACTAAAAATAGTTGCATTTTCGGTAGAACTTTAAAAAATCATGATTTGTCAGTGCTGCTTTTTAGAATAAGTTATTACTTCGTGTGTAGGATAAATCAATTCAGATTCTTTCAATTATTTTGCTAATCATTTCAATTTATAATATAAGAAGTTGATACTTCGGCTTCGTTAGTGTGACATAATAATACTTTAACAATATTACTGGTTAATTTAGTTATTTTCGTAGGGTTTTTGGACTTAAAAAAGTAATCAATTTTTTTTCTTAATGATTTTTATTTGATTTTTGAATGATGTTTCGTTGGCTTTTAGGACTTTATCAAGTACTCAATCATATATCATTAAAAGCCAATACTTTTTTTAAAATATATGATTGAGTCCTTGATAAAGTCCTGAAATTAACTAATAATGGACATTAACCGAGTGAATTACTGATTAATTTTAGCCAATTTCACACAGTAGTAACGAAACAATCTAGACAACTAAATAAGATTGCTTGGCAAACAAAGTACGCATCTGAAATAAAAGATAAAACTAGAAATGAAACTTTAAGTTCAAAATTTTGAATTTTTATGTACTTCGACTAAACCAGCGACAGCTAGGCCATTGTCAAAAGCTGAAAGTTTTTCTACTCATGTCCTCAACACAGCAAGAAACTATCAGCAACTATAGAGTTTCGATAGTGGTTACTATGGCAAGTAAAATGTAGCAAAAGTGTATAAAATTAAAGCTTAGTGTCGTGAAAGTATATGATCGGTTTTTTTTAAATTTTCTTCGAGATAATATTGGAAATCACATCCTCTATTGCCAGACACCTAGTACGGTTTCAACCCCCTGCCAAGCACCCCTAATTTTTAGTAAATTATAATTATACTCATTTCATAGTATAAAAACTGAATTGTATATTATTGGTTATAGTGTATTATATAATACTTGGACAACTATCAAAATATGTTATCTCTGCAGTCTAATTGTTTTGATGGGATTTGCATCTTGCCAGAAGAATTGAAATGCAATGAAATAATAGCTGCTGTTAAAAAATGCTACCTGTTACTTCTTAAAGTAACAACCATTCAAATTGCATAATCGTGAATCATTCTACCTGTGTCGGGGACTTTTGCATAGAAACTTTCAGTTGTTATAAAATAATGAAAGTCTGACCGTCGCGGGTCTTTGGGATTATATAGATTTCATAAAAAAATTATTATGTATTAATATAATTCACATTATTCATCTTTGATTTAATTATTATAAAAAAAATAATCTATATCTTGTAACAACAATTCAAATGAATATTTTGGACTTGAAAGCACTTCGTTTTTAATCTACGTATAATAAGTCTTCTAATGAAAAGTACGATGTCTCATAAAACACTAAATATTTTCTTTAAAAATACCAAAGCATCATTAGCTAGGATATATTCATTATTACTATAGATAACTTGCTTTTGAAATGAAGTATTAGTTCTTTCTTATTATAACTTTTAATTTAATTGGTCCATGTTTACTAAAATAGAAGTCTCTAAGAACTATAGGGGGACTTCATATCTTTCTAATAGGTCCCTATTTTGCAAAAACCAAATTTAGTACTACATTAAAGCAAAAAAAAAATACAAAATTAATACTTTGTAATGATTAAACAAAATTGTAGTCTAGAATTTAGAATTAAGAGATTATAATTTAGAAATTTTTAGGATTTTTTTTCTATCCAAATAGTGGCCTTTTTCTTTCAAGTAAAATTTTATCCGACAAATAGAAAGACATGTTTATGTTCACCTAAGATCAATATTAGAAAAATCTGACTAACAGAAAAATTATTGTTTCTTATATCTATTTAATTTAGTATACCAAAATAACTATCTTAAAAATATGGTCTATCTATCCATGAGGGATAACTACCCTTAAAAAAGTATGTACCTTGCTTAGCGATTGCCAAATTTAATTTTTTAAAGCTCTGATATCATAAATGGTATTATTGGAAAAACATTTCATTTCTTGTTTTATCTAAGAGAGGTAAAAATCAAAATATCCTAGCTAGTTTGAGTTTTTGTACTGCTTTTTACCTTCTTTGAAAAATCATTATATTAATTTTAACGGCTTGTTTAAAAGAAGTATAAGTTTACAATTAGAATTGCTAACGTCTTGAATTTTATATCGAGACCAAAAGCAATCGTTAAAACAAATAGAATAATTTACCTATAATTTGAAAAAAAATAATACAAATTAGCAAATATGATAAATCACGGATTTCAATTGATAGGTCCTCAATCGTACAAATTAACAGGAAGAAATTGAATTTCAATATGGAAATATATAGTAGGTCTTCTATATTTAAAAAGTTAATGTTTACCACATATGTTAAGAAAAGATGAAACAAAATTTTAGCAGAAGTCTAAGAAGCAGAGATTTTTACTATAAGCAATTCTAGAATGTTTATTATTTCTTTTGAATTGCTGCGGCTTCTTAGTTAGTGGATAAGAAATAACAGTTATAAAGAATTTAGTACGTAGTTTCAACAAGGGAGTACAAGTTAAGATTTGAGTCTCTGAAAATTGATACATTTTTACACTACAAAATTCAAAAATTTAATGCGTTAAAAAATTTACTGCCTAGTGAAATACGAGTATTTTAAATTAATCGATTTCTCCCCTTAGAAAATTTTAATGAAATAAACTATAGTTTGATTGTGTAATAATGTCATTAAAACTTAATGTAGGAATATTTTTCATGATAGGCAATCCTCGTTTTAGACTGTAATTTGTCTTAACTGCTTATATAAATTCAACGTTTACTAATTTCATTTCCCATTCCATTTGGTGGTTTCCATTCTCAATTTGTAATTTTAATGGCCGACAAATGTACGCACATGTCATAATATTTTAAGATTCCCGAAACGACCGAAGACGTAGTAATGAAAACGGGAAGAGTTGTGGTTTCAGATCGTTTAAGCCTCGTTACAATAATGGAACGTAGGCAGCACATCTCTATCCCAATGTAGAATTGCGTATAAAGTTTCAATAATAAAACATTAAAATCAATTTTCACGGTCGTATATAATATCGGGGAGCTTGGTGAAATTACCTTTCTCAATGCCACTTGTATTATTAATGGTTATATGAATTTTAAGTGAAATCGAATGTTGAACTTTCTTAATTGATTTTTTTTAGGTGGTGTTTTGGGACGGAAACGACCGTTGGTGGTGGGTGGCGCCAGGACGTCCATGACGCCAACAAAACGCACTGTGATGTCTTTATTAGCGCGTGCTCGGGCCGCTCAGGCCAAACAGCTTCCGGCCACTTTTCATCGGGCTTCGGCGGCAGCTTCCAACCTAAACAGCACTCAATCATCCGAGTATGTAGCGACCCCTATGTCAATATCTCACACTAACCACTTGCCAAACTACTTAACCAAAACCAACTACTCAAACCACCCTAACACTTCAAATAGACATTATCGTCAACTTTCTAGACGTTCTTCATTTCAAACTTCCCCCATACACCCTCCTGACTTCATTGTTAAGCAGGCCAATATTTCCAAGTATTTGATATTTAATAAGTGAAAAGTCAACATTCAACAATTCATCTCCAAATGTAAACTTGAGCTTTCTTCGTTTGTCTTCAATTTTCCATTTATATTAAGTGAAATATTTTCCAAGTTTCAACTACTTTTAATTAATTAATTAGAAATACTTCGACCGTCCGCTTCAAATAATTGATCTCTATAAATAATTAATCTCACAATTTCGAATTGATATTCCGAACAAAAGGTAAATTTGCAACTAAAATTGTTTAAAATTTTGCATTTAATTAACGATATTATGGAGGTATGTTAAAAAAACTACCAGACAACTAAAAATTCAAGAAAATATTGCTCATTTAATGCTTAAGCATCTGTGAAAATTTTAAAACGATTTATAAAGTCATTAAAAAGTTACTGCAATTTAAAACTACTGTGATTTTACACGAAATCTTATGGAGATTCGGTGATCAAACGGACTAAATTTATTATTATTAGGTGTACCGGAAAAGAATGTTGTTTTTTCGATATCCAATTAAAACACAAAACTTTGTTACAACTATTGATATTAAATCAATAAAGATATAATTACCTTCAATAGTATCAACGTTTTGACATATAGTGTGCAAATTTTTAATGCCATATTAGTAAAAATCAATTGATTAGCAAGGAAAATATAAAAAAAAACATTTTTAACATCACTTAAGCTTAAATATGGTAACGATTGAAATAAATAGAAATCCGATGAAATAACTTTGAACAATTATAGCGGGTACGGCAATATCACCTCCTCCTTAATTAGTTCATTTTATTTCCGGGGCTTTTCTTTTGCAAAAGGGTCTTCCATTACCGTGTTGCAGCATAGAATTTTATTTGTTATCAGTTTTTAATTGGGATTTTTTTACAGCTCCTTGACTTTCTGCCATACATTTGACACCATTTCCTCCTATTGACTTTTTATTGGTTAAATTGGTTTAATTGGTTAAATTTTTGGTCATATTTTGTTGGTACTAGTTGAAGAAATGAAAATTATCGAATTTGAACTTAAAAAATTTATTTGGCGTTAATGAACTTCAAATGCAGCAAGATAGTCATTGCACATGTTTTTAGTAACAACTTTGCGTTGCTATTCTGTGAAATTCGATGGACATTTAATACCGAATTTATATTCTTTCGAGTTTTTGGTCCTACCATTTCAATATAGATTTCGGAACATAAAATGTTTTGTAATTTTTAATAAGTTGATAAATTACTATAATCATTCATTGTCTTAGTACCACTTGGAAGTAACTTATAAGCAGATAAATGGTAATTGAATGACTATTGGTTTATAAACAACATTCTTTTCCAGTTCACCTAATATTGGCAAATAAAATGTTACCAGGCATCCCAAACTTTCAAAAACTGTAGTTTAAACTTTAGGAAACTAATTTTGCACAAGTTTACTGGAATTCACTATACAAATCTTACGTAACAAATTATATACAGACCGAAAATGAGGTTCTAGCTTGATTGTTCTGATTGTATCTCCATAATATACTTAAGCAAAAATGAATAAAAAATCAATTATTTTGAAAAATATGCCGTAGAAATCATAGTTTTCTAGCGCAATATAAAAAAAGCTTTTTTAAACTCGCCTAAAGTTTACGAATGGTTAAAAGTCAAATGGATTAATTTGAACCTTAATCAATTTTTTCCGATTTCGAGATTTGGTTCATTTCAGCTAGAGACTAAATTTTTCTTGACTATAGAAATAGCCATTGCTTGTATGTAAATATTTACATTTCATATATCCACCTCTATTTTTCAGTACCTTTTGATGAGTATCGACAAAGAATTGAACTTGATTTATGCATTTAAGTTTTTCAAACCCATCTAAAAAAATAGAATATAACTTCAGAAAGTTTGAATTTTATATGATAATTGAGATATAAATGTAACAAGAATAAAATAAATCTACTCTTAAGGGTTGACAAAAGAAATATTCGGTGAAACGCTTAATTAATTATTTTAATTAGTTTTAATTATGAGCTTGATTGTTTTTACCAGTAGCTCTTTAATTAAATTTATTACCCGTAATTATTTCCGGTCATACCAACCATTTATATATTAAATTTTCATTATAATTTTTTTTTCTAAACTTTATCAGCAGGCGTTTTACCGAGAAAAGAAAAAAAAAACAAGAAAAAAAAATTCATTTTATTTAATTAAGTGCTTCTCGTTATCTTGGTTTAATTCGAAAATTAACCAAACACTCCCGTAGGAAATCCTACGCGGTCATATTTGCAACTGTTATCATCAAATATTTTCTAACGATCCTTTTACCTATCCCTAGATTAAACCGAAAAACATTTTCCTTTATTTTCCTCTTTTCATTGTTTTAACAAGCTGAAATAATATAATCCCTTACTTTCCCACAGGAAATTGTCCCCTATCATTACTATCGTAGTAATAATTAATTTTTTTGCCTCAAATCTAGATTTGCATGGAGAATATTTGTTAATTAAGGTGTTGTTTGTTTCAGAAATTTTAATTGTAATTTTATTTAATATTCATTCTGCACATTAATGAACATATATCATCATAATTTAATTTTGCATTTAAGTATTCTCAAATTAGTCACATACACAGCCATTAACTTACACGTGTGCAAATTACTATGTTCCATAGTGACCTGTTTCACGAGTCATATCTCTATAATGAAACTTCAAGGGAATGAAGCATCCTTGAATGGGACATTTTTCTCGAAACGACCAAATTAACTAATTAAAATCGTCTTTAATATATTGGTACAAATATTTAACATTCTTGTCTCTGTATAATTATGTTTTGCCAACTTCCGGTTAAAATTATTTTCATGATGTCCTTATCCCAAATATTTGAATAAACCGCTGTTTTGGATTTGGAATTGTGAATTTTCGTAATTATTTTCAATTAGCCCAAATTCTCCAATTATTCTCCGATTCGCCGATTAGTCCAATTCTCTGGTGGTCTATTTCCTAGACAATAGTAGTAAGTCAACTAAACTAAAATGCTTTCCATTTTTGGAATTACCATACTTAAAGTATAAACACCAAAATTACTCCTTTTTGGTAATGAAATAGCGGGGATGTTCATAAAGCGGATTTGATTACTATCCAAGGACAGATTGCAAATACTAAACAAGAAAAAAAATCGAATAGGATGACAGGATACACAGCTATCTGGAATGGTCACATTGTAAGAAGAAAAGGATTCCTATTTGGTGTTTTTTTTTTGTTATTTACCGACGTTTTATAACTACTATGGTCTTTAGCGACTCTAGGGTTAATAAACATCCGTATTCGAGAAATATCGAAGCTTTGCTCAAACCGGGAATCGAACCCAACGCTTACCAGTTTTGGAACGGTCTTCTAGACCACTCGGTTACCAGTAGGCTATGTACTTAGTGTTGCAAAAAGAAAATTAGAAAACGCCAAGAAAAAAGAAAAAGAAAGATCAAAGTTCTAACTAACCAAAAAATAGAAATATATTCTGATTTAGAGGATCTTGTCAGGAATACACCCTAATAGCCTAATGTCAAGCAGTTCAGTAGATTTCATACATAAAAGTTTATTTTTACTATGGTCTTTAGCGACTCTAGGGTTAGTTATCATCGGTATTCGAGAAATATCGAAAATTTGCTCGAACCGAGATTCGAATCCAACACTTATCAGTTTAGTCACCTAAACCACTCGGTTACCAGTAGCCTATGTACTGGTGTTGCAAAAGAATAATTAGAAGACGCCAAGAAAATAGAAAGACAAATCAAAGTTCTAACTAATCAAAAAATAGAAATATATTCTGATTTAGAGGACCTTGTCAGGAATACACCCTAATAGCCTAATACCTAGCCCTAATGCCAAGCAGTTCAGTGGATTTCATACACCACAAAAGATTATTTGAATTTTCTCTAAAGTATAAATATTTTTTCCATAATGAATGGAGGCTCCTAGTCTAACAATTGTTTAATTTTTTTCTTCTTTATAGAGCAGTGCATTAAAAATTCTCCAATGACATAAAATGACATTTCACTGGAAAATTAAATTAAAATATATAACATTTGGAGATTTATAAATCTATGGATAATTTTTGTAAGTTAATTAAAAATATTGTCTACTTATTATTAAATTACACAGCCAAAGTCGCAAGTATCAGATAGTTGTTTATAATGTTGCAGCTTACCAGTCAATTAATTTCATGATAAATGACGATCATTATCAAATTAATTGCAAAAGCATACATAACTTTGAAGTGAGTTGAGCTTTCATCGAGATAAGTAGTGTTTACTGGTCATTCAATATAATCGATTCATAGCATAATGTATGAAGTAACGAGACATCAATTACACAACAAATTTTCCATGAAAAAAACCGACAGATATTGAACCAAAAAAAAAATACTATCGAACATTTCAATGTTACAATTTCATCTACTTGGGATTGTTCGAGTTAAATTGCCCAACTGTAATTATTTCGCATCATTTCGCGCAATCATTTACGACTGGCAATGGAAATTTCGAGCGTTTTTGGAACGGCGTGATACAACATCAAAATGAATTTTATACTTTGGGAAGGCTTACAAGAATATATTTACGCGTTTTAGAATTGTTGTAATCGGGATTAAACACTTGGTTTTACGTTCCATTAATTTGTCGACAGCCCGTCTGAATAACGACCGTCTCTCAATATACATTTCGCCATACATTATTGTAATGTCGTTTGTGTTGAACAGCTATAAATTATCATATATTTATTGGGACGAATTAAATAAGTACTAATTCGATGCAAGTTTGCAGACATGAGAATATTGACAATTTGTAGTAATTTGTGTTATTGAGTTTGAATCAATTATACGAGACGCATAGTAATGAAATTTTGGTCTAATTCACTCCTCAACTCTTCAATTCAATATTGATGATAATAAATTTGAAATTTCTCCTTCAATATGCTGCAAATTTTTATATTGAAAATTACAGAAATTAATGCATGGTTAATCAACTATTGAAAACTAAAAATCGATTTTTTTTCAAGGACCAAAACAAAAATATGATCAATTTTTACTTTTGTTTCTTAAGTTTCAAGGTAGAAACACTAAGAAATGTGTATACTAAAAAATATAGCTTTAAAAATTGTTCAAAGGGTGACCATGAAAAAAGGTACTGAGTTATGCATTAATGATTCTTATTTTATGGATACTTTTAATATTTGATGTTTTTATTAAATTTTTATACGACGTTTCGCCACTTTCGCAGCTTCTTCAGGTACTCAATTATAAACATCAAATTTTTAAATCCATGTAAAATATTTTTTTTCATAATAATTAAATAAATTTAAAAAATTATTATGAAAAATGTTGAATTATTAATAAATTAAATAAGTACTAATTCGATGGAAGTTTGCAGACATGAGAATATATTGTAAAATATATAAAATAAATAAATATATAAAATTTTATTATTCATAAAAATTATTGAATTATTATGAAAAAAAATATTTTACATGGATTTAAAAAATTTGATGTTTATAATTGAGTACCTGAAGAAGCTGCGAAAGTGGCGAAACGTCGTATAAAAATTTAATAAAAACATCAAATATTAAAAATATCCATAAAATAAGAATCATTAATGCATAATAAAATGGATAAGAATACCAACAATGTTACTGAGTACCTTAATAAAAAATTTACTTTTGTAAAAGTGATACAAACTTGGTTCCAAAAACCTTGAATTTTAATCTATCATATTTAATAGAAACATGAAACTATATCCATCCATTCTTATCCTGACAATAAGCCAGTCCATCTTCAACAACTTTATGATACCTATTAAAAATTATTCAATGCACATATACCCCGATTTACACTGAAGATAGGTTCCAGACAAATCCGTGTAAATGAAATCTTTGTTTTTCCTATATAAAACCGTGTAAAACGAAAAAAAACTGTGCAATTAAGTCATTTATTCAAATGGAACAAGAATAAAACATATTCAGAAACTTTAAACTAGGTATAGTTTATCCAAAAAATGGCGTGATGTCGTAGTGAACTTATTCTAAAAATGAAAACAAAAATAGAAACGAAAAATTGTTCAAAATGTACCTGCTGAAACTTAACAAATTCAGGTATGTTCGAAATTTATTCGCTATCACTTTGAGTAACTATCAGAAAGGGGAATCCCCAAGGTTTGTAAATTACACAGGTTGCTCCATTAGAAAAAAAAATGACGTCATACGAAGAATTTTGAAATTGAATCAGTCTGAAGATATGTACGAATTTCTTCTGGATACGTCACGTATCCATCACGTAGCCACCATGAGGCCACTTGTGTATTTTATAAACCTTAGGGAATCCCTTGTTATTTCAATCAGTGTTGCCAAATGAAAGAAACTGAAAAATAATTTCAACATATGTATTGTGGATATGATTATGTAACCAAAAATACATTTTTAGAAATTTCCCGAATTTCATTAGTTTATGAACCGTGTAAAAGCGAAATCGTGTAAAACGAGTATCGTGTAAATAGGGGATAGGTGTAATAAAAGTAATAGGAGTATAATAGAAGTAATAAAACTCCAATATTTCTGATCGAAAATCTAAAGGAAAAAAGTGTATTGGAAATCATTTCAATCCTGCAAGTTGTACAATTTTACATAGTTAATTGCCTTGTCACAATTACCCCTACCTATCGATTAAATATTCATCCACTTAATTCTAAAAAAATGATATGTAGAATGTGATGAGTAAACATAAAATCGCTATCAAAAAAATTAAACTGATAATATTCACCCACTTTAAATGGAAAAACATCAACGTCAACAAAACAAGGGATGTTAATTTTCATTACTAAATGGTGTCCCCGTATTAACGTTAGATTTGATTTCTTTTTTGAAATTGTGAATTTTTTATTGTATTGCTAATTACATAGAATTGGGTCATGTATTACACATGGGGTCATGGGTCATGTATGTTTGTTGGTTAAAGAATAAACTTCTCCCCTCCAAATAAGCGTACTTGTGGGCTATTTCGTATATATTTTTTAGCTCCAAACAGACCCTAAATCCAAAGATGGTAAATCACAAGATCTAGGGAGCCCATTCTTAGTATCAGTTCGCAATATCTAGCACTAATAAGTAGTATTCACTGCTTGATAATTCCGAATTGATGTTCTTAGATCATAACGATTTTGGCATATAAAAGACTTATTTTTGGACAGCTAGTATGTTAAGCATCACCAACTAATATACTTTACCTACATTTTTCAATAACTGTCTTTACAGTTGACGAATGAAGTGAAATCACAAATCAGACCATATTTTGTACGATATTTTCAAATGATGATTCAACAATGAAAAAACGGGATATTCTGTCGAATAACATTGTATTTTTATTAACCCTTAGTTATCAATTTTCGTTTTTCTTTTAATTAAGTTTTTCTCCTTGTTTTCTCTTTATACTGGATGCCTCTCCTCAAAATTCTTTTGCTTCTGGGTCTATTATTATACAATTAGGTTTGTTGGAAATTAATCTTCGATTCTTTTTTTTTTTTGTAGGAAATAAAAGAAAATAAAGACGATTTTCATGGTGTATAAACATATTATTAGATTATACTTTTTCCTACTTAGTCCAATACCTTGCATTAATTTTGGAGCACCATTATAAAATTAAATTATTTTCTTATTAATTTGTGATGGGGTAGAGGAATGGTATAAGTAGCTTTATTTTTAAGGCTTTCACGGTCGGTCTTACTCAAGATACAACTCTTTATTGAAAAAGTTGAGGCTTTCGGATCCAAAGCCGTGTCAAAAGATTGACAATGTCGCCAACGTTTCGCAACCTCTCCGGGTCGCATCTTCAGGGCGTAATTGCTCCGTAATCGCAGGATGGTCCTCAAGCCGTCCTATATACCAATATACTATATACAATCCTATATACAATGGATGGTATATAGGACGGCTTGAGGATCATCCTGCGATTAGTTTCGGAGCAATTACGCCCTGAAGATGCGACCCGAAGAGGTTGCGAAACGTAGGCGACATAGTTAATCTTTTGACATGGCTTTGGATTCGAAAGCCCCAACTTTTTCAATAAAGAGTTGTATCTTGAAGTAGCTTTATTTATTGATAAAAATGAAAAAAATGGTTTGAACGCACAAAACCTAAACTGCTTTTGCTTATTTAAAATGCATAATCTTTAAAACCCTTCTCTTATTTTATAAGCTTGAATAACAGTATTAAGTTATATACATTGATAACAAATATAATGGTTGTTAAATTTATAATTTTTGAAATTCTTCTTTGTAGTCGTAACATTTTTACAGGAGAAATAGGAATGTAAAATGATCAAAAGAAATTGTTAGATACTTTTCTTATTGTACTTCACCGTTGTTTTATGATTACCATAGTCTTTAGCGACTCTAGGGTTAATAAGAGTCCATTATCGAGAAATTATCGAAAACTAGTCGAAACAAGAATCAAACCCAAAACTTCCAGTTCTGAAGCGGTCATCTAGACCACTCGTCCACCAGTAAGCTTGCTAGATGTTTTTCTCGATTTATTTGTGTTTTCTACATTAATTTGTATAATACCAAGTCTTGTGAAAACTTGAGGTTTAAATAGTTCTGTTGTGGGGGCAAACCATGAAAAAAATTACATTTAAACTCATTGTTTGGTAAATATACACAAAAAAAAAAACATTTTTTACAAGTTCCAAATAATAATTCTCATAAACTTACGAATTACAGGTATCTACACATGAATAGATGTCGATTACCAACTGGACGAATTCATAAAAGAAATTCATAAACTAAAGTAAACTTTTATTTTAATCGCAAAATCAGTAACGATTTTTTACGTTCATTTATAAAACATGTTTCACACAAAACTTTTTAAACATAAAGCTGCGTAGCACCTGCATATTAAATTTAATTTATTCAAGTATGAAAATAATTTTTCATAGCTTAAATTTTATCCTCAGATTTATTTTAAAGGAAAAAAAAACAAACAATTAAACTTTTATTTTAGATTACTTAAAATTTAATTAGTGTTGTTTGAAAATTAATATATTTATCACACCACCCATCCCAATATTCATGCATTTGATTCTGATTTATGTATTTATAGTTAAAAAGTTTGTAAAATGTTCTCATTGGGTTTTAACATTACTAATTCGTATTTGTCAATTAAATTCCATATAAAAGTCCATAAACTGGAAAATGATTAATTAATCATTATTTAGTATCAGGAATTTGGAAGAAATTAAAATTTAATGTACCGTTTTTAAACAGTAAAAAGTATTAAACTAAAAAATATTAATTCATATTTTTTTGCTTTTAATAATGGAATGTTTTGTAATAAAACTTAATGGCTTGCAGAACTAACATAATTTTAATGTTTGAATATTCCATTTGGAAAATTATAGTAGTAAATGAATTAAGGGTAATAAATTTCAGAAAAAATTGTACTTTCCATAATTTCAACAAAATTTTTTGACTGGTTTTTATTGCCCAAAGTAAAAATGAAAACAATTTTAAATGGTACTTTATTTCTGGGGTGGAAAATAATTTGCTCATTTTCAATATTATTTGAAATTCTCTTTATTTCAATTCAGTGTGGTGTATATATTAGTGTGGTACTAACAAATTTATATTCTGTTCGTTTCCCGGAGGTTTTTTATTTGCCCTCGAAACCATTTATTAAATAAATAGACATGGAATAATAAATGCATAATACAATACAATTAAATGCAATGTTGCGGTGGTAAATATTTTCCGATTCTAATTCAATTTGATTTTGGTTTTGAAATTTAAAAATTCGCGGGTTAGTTCAATACACTGGATTTACATATTGAAATGAATTTTTAATCTGGTTTTGTGCTGTATTGGAAACCAGCACGAATTAGTTTAGTAGGTAACAAAGTTTAAAAAGTTGCTGATTTTGGTGATTTGAAGTGAAGCTTCTTCGTTTTTCTGTGATAAAACTAGCGAAGTACAAAGTGAGATATTCATGGTCTTATGCATGTGCAGTTTTATGACACAGAGACTTGGTAATATTTTCCTTTAGCTCTCATAAAAGAAAAGCAGAAGTACGTGAACGATGTACATTCAAGTCGTGAAAATTCACATTTGAAAACCCACCATGAATATAAATTTTACGAGAGAACTCAATTTGATTTTTTTCTGGCATTAGCATTAAAAGAATTCTGATGTGGACTTTTATTTTTCTGAAATTTATGTTTTAGTTTTGGAGGAAAGTTTTTTTTTTCGAAAGTTTGTTTATTTATTACATAGGTGTTTCATAATTTGTGCTAATTTTTTATCTCTGATTCTTTCATTTATTTAATTACATTAGAATTAGGATTTTTCAATCTTTATGATTTTTTTAGGGCTTAAAAATAATGTATAGTAAATCCTTTATCGATTTTTACGAAATTTGCGGTGGTAAACACTATTTTACATCAGGAATCAAATGCGATACAGAAAAAATGAGATACTAACCTGATACTTGCTACTTTGTCATAGAGACATTAAAAAATTTGACAACGTTATTGATTAATCTTAGTAATAGTTGAGAGGTACATATGAAGAAAAAAGCCATGTGCCATTAGGGTGTCCCAAAAAAAAAAAACTTTTTTTTTCAACGCATAACCCCTAATTTAATTTGAATGTTGTTAAAACAATTGAGAATTTTTTTTTTTCATTCAGTCAACATGTCAGTGAAATTATACAGTTCTAAAACGAAAATATTTTAATAGGAAAAGTAGAACATTAAATTACCGGCTCGAAACTTCCCTAAAACGGACAATTAGGCCAGGCAGTTCTGATCTATAATATAAAGTTCTATAATCGTAAAGTGAATTTATGTGTTAATGAATGCGCAAATCTATTATGCGAATGCATAATTTTTTGAGAAAAGGCACCTAAACCGAAGAAAAAACTAGCGACCATATGCTAAACTTAGAGTGACGATAATTTTTTTTTATTCTTATTTTAATAAAAATTGAACAGTAGTTGTTTCTTTTTCTTTTGGGATCAATTATTTTGATCTTGAAAGTATTCATCTTAAGAGTATATATATGAAAACAAAAAAAGTAATATTTTTTTTTATGTTTCCTTACACTTACAATTATGAAAATAATATATGTTTTGCTCCTGTATGTGGCCTATTTTTAATTGAAGTTTTGTGAAAAAAAAAATTGGTGAAACACTTCGAAAAAAAATGAAACCCAGGTATACTATTAGGCGTAAATTACATTTATTTTTTTTTCAAGGTGTTGTACCAACTATTTTTTCACGAAATTTTTATGAGTTATAGTGCTCATGTAGAAGCATAAAATATATTTTCTTCGTGATTTTCATTTTCAGAGAACACATAAAAAAAATTATTTCATTTTTTTTTTTGGTTTTTTTTTTGTATGATATAATTTTTTTTTCTAAAAATTTTAAAAAACTATATGATATACTCTGTAAAATAATCTAAAGCCTCGCGTTAGTTTCACTTCTCTGGCTTAATTAGTTTTTGATATATATAACTTTGAAAAATAGCCATCCGGGGTGACATTTTGGCCCATATCTCAAGGTCAAAGAGAAATTTGGTCGCGATAAGTATATAAAATGTGTTTCTATATCAAGCCGATATTTTAACATAAGTTTCGATATAGGTTCCTATTTGGGGGCCAACTCGCCATGTGGATTCTGCTAAACCCTTTGCCCATCTCAACTAATAGCACACAATTCGATGCTAATAAAAGTTTAAGTAGGAAAAATTTCATAACTCCAAAATTAGCGGTAGTATTAGATAGGTGTCAGTTAAATTGTGTGTTTACTATTGAAGCAACTATTGAGGTACCGGGATATAACAATGATAAATTTCTCTTAAGGAATGCCTCTATTCGAAGAATTTGTAAGAAAAAGCAAAAAGAGCACAAGAAGTTACAAAAGTCGGTTCCCAAAATGAGTACCAGGTACTGTAACTGTCCATTAGGATGGTAAATTCTTCCTGGCTTTTAATGTATAAAATCAAAAGAAGAACGATAACTAATATTATGTCATAGGGAAATGAAGAACAACTTATCGCTGTACCAAAATTGGACAATTCTTCAGAAAGGAGAACAGGAATAGATAGTTTGGAAAGCAATTATTGACTGGAATCTTGAAAATAAAGTACAAATTCTTTGTTGTGATACTACTGCTTCACATATAGGTTGTATTAATGAAATTTCTGTGCTTTTTGAGGACAACTAAATAAAAAATGCTCCCTTTTACTTTCTGTCATCACGTCTACGACTTAGTATTCAAAGGCGTGTTTGAAGAAAAATTTAGCCAGACAAATAAAAAGCCTTGGCATTCGATTATTGAAAAATTTCTGTGAAAATTGAAAAAAATATTGATTTAAAAAGATACAGAGTAGTACTGAAATGTATCAGAATCAATGTATCAGAAATGAACAAAATGTTATAATTTTATCTAATTGAGTTAACTATTTGAAGAAATCACTAAAGATGACTATTAAGAATTAATTAACTGGCATTAACTATTAACATCCAATACTAAACCTTGGCTGCAATGCAATTTAGTTTTAAAAGCACTTTAGCTGGGGATTTTTTATGATTTTTAAAGGTCATGAAAGATTACGAAAAAAATAAGACAAATGGATCTCAAAAACTGCTTCACAGAAGTTCTGCTAGCATTTATGATATTTAATACTTGAATTGTCATTCTTTTCCGTTGATGATGTTGTAAACCAAAAACCAAAAGTAAAAATTATACAATAGTAAACGCTATATTCCATCGAAAGAAGAACTTCGTGACTTATTTTACGATTAGTGGGGCCTGTTGTAATATAAATTTTATTTATTACCGAGGTATATAATAAAAGTACGCTCATTCTTAATTTCAGAGAAAATCATCGATGAATTTGTGTTAATCAAGTTATATTTGAACTGAAAAAATCCAACGTTGAAAATAAAAACTTTTGAATAATGTCCTTTTAATAATAAATACATAATAAATATAATATACCGAAAAGCAGTGGTTTATTTACTAAATTAACAAAGATCTTATATTTCTGTATGGTTTCTACATTAGTTTTTACATTAAAACTTTGAGATCAAGTCGGCACGTGTTATCGTTGTTCGAAAGCAATAATATTTAATATTTTAGTTACTTGGATCAAATTGAAAATAAAATAGAGGGTATGCGCATCGAAATTCGAAAAAATTTTTTTTGGCTTTATAGCATGGGACACCCTAACCAGTATGTACATATAAATTTTACTATCATAAATTTACTATTGTAAATTTTACTATTTGTCTACCAGATATGGTTTGAATTTTAAAAGTCAATTTAAAAAACCAGCACTTGAATTCCTTGTTTTATAAAAAAAATTAACATAATAAGTTTAAGGATTTGTGCTATTAATTTGTCAAAAACTATGATTCATATTTTACTAAAGTTGCCTCAACTATTTTCCCCAGAAAATATTGGATATTTTCATATTTTTGCATAGTTTATCTACAAACAAAGAAAAACCAAAATCAGACCAGTAAATTTAAATAAGTCGAGTCTTAATTGAAATGTAAATATTGTATTGCAAGGGTAGAAAGATAAAAAAAAGCTTTAATTAAAACAACGTAAAAGTTGTGAGCCCTAAATGCTCATGAATTCTTGTGTTGTACATTTTAAGTACCTAAAAATATTTACTATTATAGCAAAAAGTAATATAAACAATTTGAGAAAATCCAGTCGTTGAAATATCAAAATATTTTTCTCTATTTATAAGGCACACATGTTCACATTAGGACTGCTCTAAAATTTAATCGTTTTCACAATAAACGAGGTGCTTTTTACTCTAACAATGAAAAATTTTAATAGCAATTTGGTGAAAAAAGTTATAAACGGAATAAACCCACGTACAGTTATATTTATTTGACATTTATAATATTATTTAAAAATGTTTTGGTTGTACAATTTTTGTTCAAGTTTTCAATTTTTTTGGTAATATCATTTATTTATCTTTTACACCACAGAATATTAAACAAACAATTTGAAGAGTGTTACATTTTTCTGAAATTGTCAGCCTGATAACGCATTAGAGTTCGAACCGTTTCTTTATCGTTCGTTTACTGCCACTTTTCAATTTGATGTCAATGAGAAAATGATGATAAATGTTTCGCACATGACCACCATTAAACTGGTAAATGTCATTTTGATCTTCCCAACGATATAACTTTATACTTCAGAAATGTTTTTTTATTCTATATTTCAATTTTACGTTTAAGATTAAAGCTCTAATTTTATTATTTATTATAATTATATTTAAAATTAACTCTACTGTGAACAATTAGTGCAATCCCGTCTAGCAATTGGGAAAAAAAATACCAGAATTAAGCAATAAAAAAGAAGTTATCTTCCATCATGACAATACCCAACTATAGACTTTTTTGATAAGTCGAAAACTGTAAATTTGGTAAGGAAGTTTTGGTCTACTCACCTTAGTTCTAATATTGCACCTTCTGACAATCCTTTGTTCTAATCTCTATACTATAGAAGTCGCTCAATGGAATTGAGCTCTGTAAAAACTTGATTCATTTTTTCAACCAGGAACTATTAAAATTCTTTACCGATGGTTCAATCCAAAAAATAGCGAAGCTTTGTCCATAATAATGGAGTATCTTTGGTTTAAATAAATTATTTTTTATGTTACATGAAGACCAGTTGAATTAAATTTAAAAAGCTCCCCGAACTTATTCCAAGACTTAATATACAGTGTCCAATTATATGAAATATTTTTCTGTTACAGCTACGTAATGAGTTACAAAGCAATTATTGAGTGATTTATTATTACTAGAAGTCCTCTCCTGAAGCTTACTAGGCATTTAAAATGGGGATACCTGGATATCTTACATTTGAGTTTTAGAAAATTATATTACATAAAATTTGACACTTTATAGGTACCTACTTTTATACATTGTTAGTACAATTTAAGCTATTCAAAGTTAGCGAAAAAAATTATTTGGCTTATTATAATTGTATAAGAAAATACTTTGCTTGGATTTATAAGAAAACTTTATATAATGCTTCAATGTTTTCATCAACTAACCAAATTTTGTTGGAAAACAATATCTAAAGAGAACTTCGAAAATGTATGTGATTAAAGCAATGATAAACGAAAAGTCTTATTCTCTAATCTTTTGATTTTGTTACTCCAGATTCTCGTCCAGATAATCATTGAATGGTGAACTGAAACTGTAATTTACTAATTGAAAATTCTTTTTTAGAGCAGGAATCGGCAACCAGCGACTCGTGAGCCGCATGCCACTCAATTGAACCTTTGGCTTTTGAATTGTTAAGTTTTTCTTAAATTTCTAACTTATATGTGAAAGTGCAATTGGTACGTTAAAAATGTTTTACAGCATAAGAAAAAAAAATACGTTTAACTTTTGAAGGGTTGCCGATTCTTGGTACAGATTTTTTAAGTACTTATTTTATCAAAAAGATATTAAGATACTTTACTTTATTGGTGATTTTTTTTTCAATCTAGCAATCTTAAGACCTCTACTGCACATAACTTCCACTTCCATTGACTTTTATCAACCGTTAATTATACTTTTATCGAACAATTAAGTCTTCATTTTATATCATGGAAATTTTTAATATACCTTCAATTACTTAATATACCACTCCTTTATTGCTTTTCTCCATACTTTATCCCAAATGGGTACCAACATCCACACGGAGTTCCTTGTTTCTTTCTCAGAACCAAATTAATTCTCTTCAAACATTGATATCAAATACGTCATCTTTTTAGTTCTATTGTTTAATATTTGATCAAAATATTATAAATTTTACAGGAAATATAAGACTGATGATACTATTAGGAAGTTGGAAATAGTAATGATATAAAAATATAATAAATAATATATAAATAAATAAATTAAATAATTAAATAATAATAATAATAATAATAATAATAATAATTATAAATAAAATAAATAAAAATATAAAAAAAGATATAAAAATAGATGCACGCATATACAAACTACACCATCGCCTTAGGAACAGAATAAATGTATAATTAAGATCTGTATAATAAAATATTTTGAATAAAATTGATACATTTTCTTCAAAATTAAAATTGCTTTTGGTAGCCGAGTAGTCAAGATGACCGCTTTAAAACTGAAAGGTGTTGGGTTTGAATCTCGAATCGAAAAAGTTTTCGATATTTCTTGATTTACAAAGTTTTATAAACTCTAGAGTCTAGTTATAAAACGACAGTAAATAAATTTTAAAAAATATTATTAATTCCGATTCCGTAGTTTATCTTTAATTTGTTGTAGTTCCTAGGATTTAGAGATATTTTATTTTATTATTAATTTACACTTTTCTTTATTTTTGCACAATGTTTCGCAGTTGTTTACTGCTTTCTCAAGCGGTTATAAATAACCGTAAAATGAGTAAAAATAAGTTTTTAACTTATTTATAAACTGCAAAACGTTGCTCAAAAATAAAAAAGTGTATATACTTTAAGAATAAAAGATTCTCAAATACTCGAAACTACAATTGAAAAGAATTATAAATTTAGAAAACTTCAATAATCTTACCACAAATCTTACCCTCGCTTCAATATAAATTATTTATTACTGTTCACATACATTGCTATACTAAACTATACTAAATAACTACTATACTAAACTTAATTACTTAAGATACTAGCTTACTATACTAAATAATTAAAACCTAAATTAAATTCATTTCTTATAATAAAATCGAGGCATCTATTTTAGATTATACAATCAAGCTTAAGCTCAAAATTAAGTGATTACAAATGTTTTACACATTTTAGAAAGTCAAATATATTTAGGCACAATTGTTTGAACAATAATTAGTGTAGCCTTCATCAAAAGTTGAACCCTTTCTTGTAAAAGTTTGGATAGGTAACGATATAGTTGTCCATATAAATAGATTTTCAGTTTTTAGATTAAGGGATGTTTTTATGTAGAGGCAAAACTTACCGAAAAACAATATTTTTTGCATAGTACACGAATAAGTGCAAAAACGAATAAAAATAGAATAAAATTAGGGTTTTAATTGTAATCCACAACAAAATCTTAAACTTAAACATCCTTTAAAACAGTGTTTCTTTACCTTTTAAGTGAGCTGCACCCCTTTGAATCTAATACTAGGTTTTCGTACCCCATTGAAAATATACTTCGTTTTTTAGCTAAGAAAAATACATTTTCTTTGAAATATTTCACAAAAATTTTCATATGATTTATGATTTTTTTTTTAATAATTTATATATTTTTAAGTACTTAAGTTAATGATAATTTCATTTGTTTCAGGCGAGCAGCTACTTTGGTCCCTCTGTTGACTGAAGAATACATAGCAGGAGCGGTAAATTTAAACATAATATGAATTTTTGTATCAATGATTTTTTTCCTCTACTTAATACACAGCATTTATGTCAACTTTTAATTGAATATTTTTTTACAAATTAATTGAAAAATCGCCAAAATTGTTCAACTTTGAAAGATTAATAAATGGAATGCTCTGTCTTTAAGAAAGTATTAACATACGGCTTGTCCAAAGTATGATATTTTGTTGAAAAATGTAAGTGAATAAAATTTTTTGTGTCTATTTCGAAAAAAAATACATAATTGTAATTTATTTTAATTCTATGTCGAATTTTATCTCGTTGAAGTTATAACTTTCAAGAGTTAAATAAAATATAAAAAATCCAAGGAAATCGAAATGAATTATATATTTTATAAGCTTGATTTTTTATTGATATTAAAAATATTAGGGAATCAGGACCAAAATGAGTAACTCTATTCCAAAACTTGAAAAACATTTTGATCGATAAAGAATAAACACAAATGGAATTAAAGAAGGAATTAAAATATTAAAAACAAAAAAAAAAATAATGCATAAAATTTCATTATGAAATCATCTTTTAAATTACCAAATAGGAATAAAATATAAATAATATTCAAAATATTTATGAAACTATGCTATTTAAATTTAATATTTAAGCCATATTAAACAGGTATGAAAATATATATATTATATTATAACTATTTGTTGAATTTTGTTATAAATTTTTTTCTCAAAAAATTTTTGAAAAAATATATGTTAAATGGTAACTTAATATATAACAAACGTATTTATAAGCTTTATTATTGTTATTTATTTTTTAATTTTCTAAAAATAAGTGAACATATCTCAATTAATTTAGATGAATTATTTTTTAAGATACTTCAAAAGAAAATAAATTAATATAAGCTTGAAGCTTAAATTTAAAATACAAAACAGTAAAAATTAATTAAATGGAAAATTTTTGTCACATTTTTTCTTTTGTAGACATATTGTAAGATGTTAGGTTTTTTCATAGTTGAAACAATTTAGTAATTGAAAAGTTTTCAGGATTTAATTTTGTTATATCTCGGGACAAATGGGAAATAAATGTCATATCTTTATTGCTAGATGTAATAGTGTTGCAACCACAGTTATAATTAATTGTTAAGATAAAATTTATTTGATATGCAAATTAAAGTAAGGTAAGAAGCCGAAAAGACCCAAAAGGGTTATTCATCAAACCAACACACCTAATTGTATGGCCCCGATTTTATCTAAGCCTGAGTTACCCCTGGAAAGTATATAATATACCACAACGCTTTTTAAGAGCTTACATCTCGAAAGCTCCAGGTAAATAAAGATATGGTATATTTTGAGTATGAAGGTTTGGCCAATGTTAATTACATTTGACTTAAAGTTCAACGGGTTAGTACTAAAAAGCGAAGACCTTTGTCATTCCATTATCTTAACAATTATTTATAACGTCCCGATCCCATTCACGTTTGTTGTCCTCAAGGGAAATTATAACCTTTTATTAATTGAGCAATTCATAATACTGTTAAGCATAATTAAATCAAAAGTTTTATTTGACAAAAAAAAAATGGGAGTTTGAGGAAATGAAATCGAAATATGGTATAGTTTTAGAATTTAAAAAAGTGTGTTAGCAATTTGATGTTTTTTTTATTATTGATAAATGTCTATAGTTGATTAATACATTTTATTGGCTTTAGTAAAGGAATTAAAGAAAAATTAAATATTAAAAAAAAATTACAATAAATTAAATATATGCATGAAAAATTTAAAGAAAAATCTCGTGTTTTAAATAGAAGTTTTAATAACACATTAGATATTTTAAAAATAAAATAAAACTTGTAATGTGTTGTGTGTTTTCTTGTTTTTAATGGGGTTTGGATTATAATTAGGGATTTGAACTGTTAATACAATATATAAAATATATTGTGGTCGTATTTATTTAACATAATTTATGAAAGTTTACTATAAACATAAATTTGAACAATAATTCAAGCAAATGTATTATGGACGTATTGCTCTGATACGTATTTTGATTGCCAAGCAAACAATATATTTTATTCATTCTATAAACAGTATAACTGTTTAAAATCAGCGGAAAAAAAACAAATTTGATAGGGATTTGAAATAAAGAAATGAAATCAATTCAAAAGACTATTAAGAAATGAGAAGACCTATTGAAATATAATAAAATATTCAAATTGTGCTTAATAACTGTATATTTTTATTCTCATTGCAGTACCCAGTAATATTTCCATTGTGAATCTACTTAACTTTTTGCTCGTGATAATTCTTTGGATAAAACCATATCATTATGTTATTCCACATTTCTGACACATTTAAGCTATTTTCAAAAGATTGAAATATTCCGAGGAATTGGTTTCCTCCCTTATGTACCGGCATTCTCGCCGTTCTGCTATAAGAGTCTTGTGAAATAGTAAGTCTCAAGTATTAGAGGGATTGACAATTTTTATAATAATCACCAACTTGTTGATTCTTATATTTATGCTAACTTGCCAATTTAGTAAAAATAAATTGATTACCAACCAAACTATCTGGGAATCACATTAAGAACACCAATTAAATTTTCCTTTAATTTTAGAAATTGGTAAATATTAAAATGATTAAAATAATGGGAAATCCAATGACACAACTTTGAACAATTATGATGGGAAAAGCAATATCATTCACCTTTAATTAATTAATTTTTTCAGGTTATTCTTGTACCAAAAAGTCTTGCATTTTGATAGCAGAGTTAAGTTTACTCGGCTATTCGTGGAAACTTTTGGGTACTTGATTAGTTAACCAAAATTAATTTAAAATATTTGACGGCTCTTTGCCTATCAGATAATTACTTAGTCCGACTTCCTTTCATAATATCTCAAATTTAAAGTTCCTATTCTTGGTTATTACGAATTGGGATATTCAAAATTATTTACTTTATACATTATGGACTTCATTTAGCAGTGACAAACATCTAATGCACTTGAAAAAATATAAAAAATCGATAAATTGGTTGTGTCCATAATTTACATAATTTTATTTATTTTAAGTAGGATAGTGGACATGAAAGGATGTAGATCCATATACTAATTATTAATTTAGCTAAATTAATAAGGATCTACATCCTTTCGTGTCCAGTATCCTACTAAAAATAAATAAAAATATAAAAAATGTTTTTGGTTTCGATTTTACGTTACTATACTGCAAAACTTGAAAACTTCCAATAAAAAAATTTGTATTCTTTCGGGCACTTGTCAAACCATTTCAATATAAATTTCAAAAATATAAATATTTGCTATTCTTTAATGAGTTAACAAGTCATTCTAATCATAAAAAATATTGGGTAAAATTTGAAATAATTCTTGCGTCGATAAAGGACATTTAAAAGTTTATTGGTTGATCTTTCCGGTTCATCTAAAATATTTCTTTTTTAGTTTGTTTCACTTAATGCTTGGTGGTGCAATTATAAAAATAATTTTACTTTTGATATAATTTGAAATTATTTTATCGTAAATTTTATTTATTGAACAGTTTTCTATTGCTAAAAAATTATTTGGAAGGACAATTTGAATTAAATTGACAATCAAAAACCGGTCAACCAGGGTTTCTTAAAAATCCCATTGAAATTAAAAATTTAATGAAAAAAAAATGTAAATGAACAATTAAGCTCCAAAAGCTTCGAAATACTAAACCAATTTTAAATTATTGTCTCCTCAAAAGCCATGTTCCCTAATTATAATCCCCCCATTGTTATGTATAATTTCATGTACATGAATTGTAAAATCAAAAAGGAAAAAAAAAACAAAAAAAAAAAGAAAATATTTTTTTCACATTATCATAAAATAAATCGTATATAGATGTTAAAATTCAGTATTACTGTTTTTTCAAAATAAAAATAAATGAAAAATTGATATAAAATGATACATTTTAAGTGTAATCTAAAACTAAATACACATTTCATTATCGATATTTCTAATCACCATTTTCAAATGATTTCATCACGTAAATAATTGAGAACAAAATAACAGCACAAGAAATATAAAGTCAATAATTAATATTTTGCAAAAAAAAAAAACGTGTGTTAAATCTTTATCAACTTTATTTTGGTAAAACTTTTGTGCTTATTCGAATGCTAAAAATAAAAGATTTGACTTTGTCGATGACCTAACGGTCCAATTTTCCGCACACTTACAATACTTCATAAGTAGAAACTTATTTTACTTTTTATAAAAACATAATTTAATTTTGAAAAGTTTCAGAAATATTGAAGGGTTTTATCAAAAAGTTTTCTATACATTGTGAATCCCAATAAATTTTCCGTACGCACATGAAATCCTAATGACTTGCGAACTTAGTTTAGTCGGAAAACTAGTTCAAACTCAAATTTTAAAAATTAAAATGATATAAAAATTTTATATATAAAAGTGTGCAAACGGTGTGCTTTATACAAAAATGACCAGAAATATTTTTTTTTATTTTTTTATGAATCATAATAAAATAAAATAATTTTTCACCATACTATTAATTGGTTTTGACTAAATTTTAACTAAATAGAAAAATTAGGGAATAAAGATTTGATACACGTTATATTTACTTTATAAATATTACAGCAAACATAAGAAAGAAAAATTAAAAAAATATGCATACTAAATTAAGTAGAAAATTATATTAAATAAATATATCGATTAAGAATATTGTAACAGAATAAATAATTATATTACATTTCAATGTACCTAAATGTCTCTTTAATTCCTAAAAAGAAAATACTTCAATAAAGAATCACACTTTAATTCTACGTTTTTTTTTTTGTTCCATCCCCACAAATTGAATCTAACCTAATTTACGCAAAAAAGCCAGGTCCTGAATAATCTATTTGAGGGAATATTAAATGGGAGAAATTCGAAACGTAAAAGGTAAGTGAAATTAGTACTTTGTTCAAAGTTGACGTGTCGTATGGGAAAATGAAATATAATTTCTACTTTTCCCGCTACGATTACGTGGTTGTGTTATAATTTCATTTTGGAAATGAATATTGCGTAATTTAGGCGTAACAGGTAACATTACTATTTTTCATTGAGGTCAATGATTTCATTTTCACGCGGGAAAAATATGGGACAAGCCCATGTAAAATCTGAAGAAAATTTGAACAAAAAATCCACTTATTAAAGCTATAAATTTTAATGAGCTTTTGTTTTTCTCCTACTGTTTTTATAAATGAGACTGTAAGTTTGTAATTTAAACAGTTTATTTGTTTATTAAATGATGTTATGAATATTGTTCGGAGAATACTTTTATATTTTAAAAACAACTGTCTTAAATTTAAGGATCTAATTAACATTATAATGACTTCTTGTCAATTAATTGAATTGTTGATATCACTGAAAATTTGTGATTTTTAAAGGAACCAAAGATAATAAATTTTTAAATCCTCAACCTCAAGTATAAGATAAATTTTCCCCTTATAACAGCTTTTTCAGATTCCGTGAGGAATACTCGACCATCGAACAAATCCATAAAGTGGTTTCTACATTTATAACGGCACTCTATGAGAAAACGTTTGTCTGAAGTTTTCCTAGACGTTACGCAAGCTTTCGGTAAAGTGTGGCATCAGGGATTACTATATAAACTGATAAACTGAGAAATTCATTGTTTACCTATTCTACGGCTTCCTCGACTCGCACCTGATGGATTGAATATTCTATGTTCGTTACAACAAAGTACAATCTAAACAGTACCGGAAAATGGCATATTGAGATGCATATATTAAAACAGTATCAAAACAACGCAACTAGCAAAAAAGTAGTAAAGACTAAACTATAATTACGGGAATGATTTTTCAGTAAAAAAAATCGTCAAATAAACTGCGAAAATTCTAAGACAGTGGCATAGAAAATGTTCTCTAAAGGACAGTGAATTATAATCTCTTGATGTGGTATTCAAAACTCTATAAAATACTTGACATCTTATAATCCTCAACAACTTTCTACTTATGTTTCCCAAAGTATAGTACACGTACTCCAAGGGGTATAAGAAGAGTTTGGTAGAGGCTAGCTTATGTTGGTACTATACTTGGTATGGCAAAATATTTTTTTTTTAAATTAATATTTTGATGGATCATTTCCATAGCTAAGCAATTATTTGTATTCTTATATTCTTTTTTAATTTTTGTCTAACACGTTTCATCAACAAGTTAAATTTTGTACAAGATAACATGTGTTATAAAGAACTATATTAGTACCTGAAGAAGTCATGAAACCGATAAAACGAGTTGTATAAAATTAAAACAATCAAAATAAAAGAAATAAAAACTAAAAAAAAAAAAAATTGTTATTTTTCAACGCTTTATATTGACTATGGTCTTTAGCGACTCTAGGGGTAATAAAAATCCGTAATCGAGAAATATCGAAAATTTGCTTGATACGATGATCAAACCCAACACTAAAACTTTCACATAAAATTATACTGTATACAGTAAACAGTATAACTTTATTTAGTACTTATTTTTTATTATTATTGGTTGTCCCTAAAGTTCCTTTCTATTACTTATTCCAAATGAATATATAATAGTTACAGTTTGAGTTTAATTATTTATTTTGTTATTTAACAGTCCTTGTGCCTTATTATCTTCTCCCGCTTCTTAGAAAGCCTCATAATACGGTAGATATCATTATAAATTTTGTGATATAGAAACTCGTGAAAATTATAAAAGGGAGACTTATGATCTCGATAGTTTGGGAAACAATTATTAATTTGGAGAAAAAAAATTCAGTATCTTGAAATTTAATTGAATAATATATCGACCAGATTCTAATTTGTACTCTCATACCATTTTAACGCTGAAGTTTAGCGATCGTCATAGATCATGATGATTCTTCAATTAATTTTTTAAGATATATTAAATATGTTAACATATAAACTACAAAAAATAAGGGTAAATGATTGGCTATAGACTGGAATTGTCAAATAGTAAACTATGTTAATAACATTTGGATTAATGGTCTTAAAAGTTCAAAAATATGAAATTTTTTTGTCACTATTGTAGTTTGTTTTTACAGATTTTGCAGTTTGTTTTAGTGTCGTAATAGTGTCGTTGAACAAATATTCTAGTACAAGAGAATGTTCCCGAATTATTTTAGTCATGCCACTCAATGTACACCAACAGGAAAACATGAAATAAAAATACAAGAAAACGTAAAGAATATTTTGAAATATTAATCAACAATAAAAGCTCTTAGCTTCCACAAAACCAATTCCAAACTGGTTTGGGAATCTTAAACACTCATCATTCAACTGGTGATATTCAACAAGATAATACAAGATTAGGTGCTAGGATATATTAATATTAGAAAGTTTGTCAACTAGCGAAAGTGGACTCAATCGTGTCATTTATGGCTCGAACTCCAACCAGCTATAGACGTCCTCATTCAGAACAAGTAACTATAGTTCTGGATTAAATACTAAGGAGTAAATTCTGAAAAGTAATGATAAAAGAATTTCTGAGAAAACACAACAAAATTTTAAATGTCTAAGGTAACGAAGCAGAATGCAAATTGCTGGTTATTCTTTTTATAGAACACTGTAATCTGGGAAAACATTTCCAAACTGTAAGGATAAACACTGAGAGTCGATTTCATGCAAAAATTTTAGAGGGAATGATGAAAATAAATAAATGTGAAATACGTTATCCATAATGGATAACGTAAAAGAATACCGTGATTCCAAATAACCAAATTCGGTACTCGCTATTTAGCGGCGTTAACCAAAAAACTTTCACCCCCGTAATTTCTTATCTACCAACTTTAGACTTTACCCTACCTAAAAGTCCCTTAAAACTTGAAATATTGCTTTCCGCGCCATCTGCGCCCCAACTATTATTTTTGGGAACCAAGACTGCCATAAGAGCTTGACCCCAATGGATGAAACTACCTCTTAAATCCTTTTTGACCATCAGTTTCTGGATTGAAACAATTTCAGCTTCCTTAAAACCACATGGGTGTAGAACAGAAGTGCCTTCATGAAGATACAATTGGTTGTCTACTTAGAATTATCTCAAAAGCATGCTTTACTATCTGAAACTAGGAAAAACGCGTAGTTGTAGGTAATTTTAGTATCTAATGATCTAATCTTTAGACTTTCTAAAACATAGTGCAGAAGAACTCTCAAGAGAAATTCCAATAAACCAAAAGAAGAAGGTTTACTTGGTGGGATTTTCTTTACAGAATCGGATAAAATTAAACCATAATTTTTTGGTATTGCTTTATGAAATTAATGCTAAAAATTAAATGAGTTCTAGTTAAAAACAATAATACATATCTTTTTACATTTATTTATATTATATAACTCCCAGAAGTATTTGTAAATTTTTTTCTTAGGAGAAGTAGTGAATGTCTCCTAATATGTAAAAAAATGTAAAATATCAGTGAGTAAAAATAGTACTATTAAAACATTTTTCCACTTTAAATTAAAACATTCAAATTTCTATCTTAAAATTTCAATTTTAAATATTAGAAGTCTTTCAAACTCGATGAATAATTCTTTTTCTAGTTTTAAAAGCTTTTGTTCTTGTTTTTCATAATGCATTATTGTTTGTAACATTGAAGTCCCTTGAGGATTTAATTTATATATCACATGACTAGACAATTTCTAGCATTAATACTAAGATATCTTCCATAAAAAAAGTTTACAAAAAAAAAAGGAAACGTTTTCGAATGCACGTTAAAAGCAATGCTTTGTAAAATGATTATTTAAATAAATGAATTTAATTATAATATTTTTCTCCTGGCATACGTGTAAAGTATCATAAGATAGAGCCTTTCGAGAGTCCATAAATCACAGTTTATGGTAATACCCTCTAGCATTTACTAGAAAATTTATGTTTTCTGACACGATAATCATCTAGGGGAAAAATGGTTGAAGGCAAGATGCCATCGTTTATTTTTGCGTCGTATGTTTTTAGTAACTAACTGCCGCATCATCTCTCGAATATTAAATATATAACTTAAATTATTACGAAAAACTACAAATTATGTATGCATGCATATAATCTACTGGCTTATTTTGCTGCAATGCAATGAAGTTAAAAGCGAGTACAAATTCAAATTTTAGTCAAAACAATCGGAAGAATGCAGCTGAAGAGTAAATTTATTGGCACGAGTAGACGAAGAATAAAGAACACATTGTTCTTCTTAGAGTACGGTTGTTTTAGGACAATATAATATGTATGTATACAAAACACACTCATACGAGCTTGAGCTTTTCATCATACTCTAAAGCGACTTGCTATGATGGATCGAGCTTTTGGTAGCAGCTGCCACTTGCCACCTTCAATTGTATCCGACAAACATGTCATTCTCTTCCTGCTTTTATCTATCGAGTGAATGTAGCACATGAATAATCCGTCGCTTGCAATAATAGTTTGGTAGCTTTATTTGGATACTGTGGGGAAAGATTTTATGGAAATTGAGTGATGATCAAAAGGAAGCTTCTGATTAAATTGTCTCGATTTATACGTTCTATTTCGGCAACTAATTATCAGCTATAAGCTATTGGTTGGGGTGGATAATTCAATTATGATATTTGGAAAAAAGTAGATCTACAAGAGAATTATTATTCGTTAAATTTTTTATTTTTTATTTTCAAATAAATTGCACATTCTGCATAGGGTTGCAATAAGTGCATTCAATCTATAGACAATCACATGTAAGAACTAGTCCCAGTAGATTAGTGCTGTATAAGTACAAAGATTTTTAACAATCAATAGCAACAATAAAAATAATAGTAATTCTTATAGCAATAACAACAATCATAAAAACAATCAACAGTAGCAATAAGTGTTTATTTTCTCAAGCAAAAAATTAATCTCACTTGAGTGTTTCGATCACTTGAGTGATTCTTGGTATTAAATTTGGTACAACTTTATTTTCGGTATACTTGGTACATTACTTTACTTTTTAGAAACTTGGTAACATTACTTTATAGGTTGACGATCGGCTCAATAATAATTAAATAATTTATTTTTTGCTCTATTTTTTAAAATTGTCAACAATAAAAACAATTTTGCTACTTTCATTGTTTTCACTGTTAAACTCACTGCCATCGTTTCAAATCAAAGCTTGAACCTCATGGCTCTCTTGTTTTCTGAACCAAGTTTCTTAACAATAAGAATAATAATAATAGGCTATAATAACAATATCAATGCTAATAATAATGTGAAACATCTTATATATAAATTGACTATCTTGTCGTGCGTCCGTGCAGAATAGGCTATACGCATGCGCTCTGTTATCCCCACTTACGCATTCAAAACGTTGGTAGGGGTATTCACTCACTAATGTTTTTATCTGTGAATACGTATTTCGGATTTTCAGGTTTACAATATGTGAAAGCCAAAAAACATAATGCTCACTTATAAACTTAGCTTAACCATTTTCAGATATATCTACTTATCAGAGTTAAAATTTTGAAGCAGACCCTAAGTTTTTGTTTCTAATAATTAATCAACTTTGTTTTATATTAAGCAGTAATAACGTTTCGTTTTTAACGGACTTTGATTGATTATTATATTTGAAATTTCGATTGTTCATTAAACGTTATTCCTTACAAACTTTGCTACCGTTTTTCACTCTTTTAGGAGAAAAATTTTCAAAAACCCTTTCTTATTATATATCTGCATCGTATAAGGATAAACCTTTCCAAATTTCATCGACACAAATGTGCACTTATATTTGAAAATACAATGTAAAACGAAAAAAAAATAATGATCTTTATGTTAGTTAACATGACTAAAAAGCTTTTCGATTTCGCACATTTGGACGTTGTACATACAAAATTGTTGGAAATAGATGGAAAGCGTGGAAGTAAATTCGAATATTTTATTTATTTTCAATAACAATAGTTGGTATAAAATTGTTCTAAATATCGAAGAAAATTTAGTATCAAAGATTTTATATTTGAATTGACAGTGAAATATATGGCAAAAAATTGCTACCTTAATGCTTTTCAGCCGAATATATATTACTTCAGATCACAACCATTGGTTCATAAAAAAGTAGATTTTAAAAAGTTTGATTGTTGAAAAACGAACCAAAATTTAAAATCGTCTATTTGGTATAAGTACTACATAAGTATTAAACTTTCATACTAATTTAGTGAAATGACGTTATTAAATGTTGTTATTAAAATGATACAAAAAAAAAACACTTATATTTTATTTCTTAATATAATTTAAGATAAACTTTTTTTTATATTAACAACACTTTGATTATTAAATTTAAAACTTCGAATGTTGATTAACTCTACATTATCTCGTATTAAACATTTTATTGAGATAAAACCTTTAGTTGTGAATGCAACGGGCAACTACTAGTTAATATAAAAATAATACACAAAAATAAAGCTATATAATAAGAAATAATAATTTGGCAATAAATAGTTAATAGGAATATTTGTTTAGTCACAAAATCTATCAGGCAAATCTATTACATTCCATTTTTGTAACCTTCTTATCATCTCACTGTTGTCCAATAAGTTAATTGCGAGATGGTTGGAATGATGGTCTAGTTTTGTCTGGTATTTTTTACTACACTTTTGAATTTCCTCCTTTACAGATGGCATTTCTGTATCTTCATGTATTTTTTTTATTGTTTACATACCATGGAGCACCGATTATTTGTCGTAGGGTCCTTGATTGAAATCTTTGTATGATTTTAATGTTGGAGTTGGATGCAGTACCTCACAACTGTATCCCATATGTCCATATGGGCTTGAGGATGACCTTGTACAGAAGAAGTTTATTTTCTGTTGGTAATGGTGCATTAGATGCCATTAGCCAGTACATTTTTTTGTATTTTTTATTTATTCGTATAAACTTCTGGTGTGCAGATATTTGGTTCACCAAGGAAATCCAACCAAAAAAAAAATTCTTTTCGAGTTGATATTAAATTTCCCACAAAAATGAATCGTTATGTTAAATTAACAGTTTCTAGAACGTTTAAGTTTTTGAAGAATCACAAGGATCTACGACTCTGACGATGAATTTATATTATTTTATATTAAATTGTTAAACAGAGGAAACATTTTTAAGGGAAACGGAATTGATTTCTTACATTAGAATCAATAACCATAATTAATAAGCATTTATGAAATGGTTATAACTGTATTAAACCAACAAGTTTAAAATCTGTGTAATTTTCCTTCATTGTTTTTCAAAATTTGCTTCATTCTTGGAAGTTTGACTTGCAGAAGAAGTGGATGGTATCAACAATTATGAAACCACTAAATTTAATTTAGTTTTTAAATATTCGTATTATTAGACTTTGTTTTTTGCATGATTTTAAGGTTCTAGGCAAAACGCATAATTCTCAGGTTTTAATTACTTTTAATAGTTAAAATGAAACATAGATGATCGTAATTTTCGATTGCGTAAAGTAAGAAGCTGATTGTTTTTTTTTTTCATTTTTGATTTCGTTGTTCATATTTTACGATTGATCAACTATAATTATTATCAGAAAAAGGTTTTACAGACGTAACAAAGTCATCTAATAAGAGTTCCTCTTTATTCATTTTATGGTACAGAACCCTAACGACAGCTTTAGAAATTTTCAATTATGGCTTGGAATTTTAATGAATGGATACTTATCGTACATTCAAAGCACATTTTCAGAAGATCTTTTTCGATGTAAAAAATTACAAACTGAGTCAAAGGATTTGCAAATAGAACATTTCCATTTCTTAATTGATTATATTTTGAATTTCAAAAGCCAGAACTATTCTATCGTTGGCTAAAATTCAATTTCCTTATTAGATTAAACATATTCATCACCTCGCCATCATATTTCTCTCATTTTATCAACACAAAAAATCCATAATAACAGACACAAGTTAGTTAACTGGGACAAGTTTTTCATTCAACTCGAATCGTATTTTCTTTCTAATTTCAACTTTGTCTTTCATTCTTTATACAAACTTGGAAAGTCTTTTTTTGCCGTCACTCTGCCAAGTTAGTGTAGCAAAGGTTAAAAAATACAGATAATTTAATTAATGAATCAGAATACAGGCCAGATATAAAAAGTACTTGCAGTTCTTTGTTATACGAGAATATTTGAGAGTTAAAAAAAATCCACTGAAAAACTTTAGAAGTACAATTAACGGAGATATTTTCCACGATAGCACTATAAACTTTATCAACATTTTCAACAATTATTTTATTAGAAGAAGTAGTTCATAAGTTTTTCCATGCGAATCATTGGAAAAAAAATTAACAATGAAAAGTTACGAAGGTTTTTAACTGTTTTTTTTTTTCGGAAGTTTAGTCGGAAATGTTACAGCCATTTCACTGATTTCAATTTGCTTACATATACATAATTTTTCTTTGTGATAACTTTCTTTGGTTTCATTATCGATTTAAAATTACTCTAAATAGAATTACTGGAGAAATTAAAACCTTTTCCCCACAATTCGAGCTAACTTACTTCTCTGTTCTGCTACAAACTTTGTTCCATTAATTAAGAATTAGTAATAACTACACTTAACATAGCATTTACAATTTATTTCAAATCAAAACAATAATTAACAATTTCGAACTTCTTTTTTTTAAATAATTTTAATAAACTTTTAAAGTTTCTGAAAGTAAGAACAATAGCTTACCAACACTGTTGTAAAAATATATTTTCAATATAATAAAACGAAGAAATAACGTAAACGTTGAAGTAATTACAGTTTTCCTAACTTAGAATTTCAGCATTAATTTATTATTGAACTTAGATGCAAATTGTACAAAGCGATAGTAAAATAAAAAAATAATAATTTTACAAATATAAAAATTAAAATTGCGTTCTAATTTTGAACTAATTTTGACTACGGATGTTTTCTATAGGATGCAGTTTCAAAATGTAACCTTAAAGTTATAGTAAAATTTCAGATCCTTGGTGATAACAGATTGATACAAATTCTCAGAGGACTAGGATCAAAAATAAGCAGTTAAAAATTAGTTTTTATTCGCCACGTTTCAGCGCCTTTATTAAGCTTTCCTCAGGCGCCTTTATTGAGTCTTCCTCAAGCGTTCATAAGCAATTGCTTTAACTTTGTTAACAATAATCCTTGTCATGATTCATTTTTATAGATACGGTATAGTTGATAAAAACAGTTATAAATCTTCCAAAATACATAAAATTTCAATTAAAAATAATTAAAAATTAGTTAAAAATGACACTATTTTAAAACCCAACCGCTCAGCATTGCTGAGTCGTTAGAACCCATGCGTGAACCCTATTTCTGAACACATGCGGTTAAGAGACTCAGCAATGCTGAGCGATTGGGTTTTAAAATAGTATCATTTTTAATTAATTTAAATTATTTTTATTGAAATTTCTAATTTTTTATTGAAATTGTATGTATCTTGTAAATTTTATTATTGCTTTTATCAATTATCAACTGTACCGTATCAATAAAAATGAATCATAACAAAGATTATTGTTAACAAAGTTAAAGCGATTATTTATGAACGCTTGAGGAAGACTCAATAAAGGCGCCAAAACGTCGCGAGTAAAAATCAAGTTTTAACTGCTTATTCTTGATCCTAGTCCTTGGAGAGTTTGTATTAATCTGTAACCTTAAAGCTTTCAATACCTTTCAAAACAACGCCTAAATCAAAGCATAAAACCAATTAGGACTAGCTTGATTTTAAGGGTCTGTTGTTCATAAAACAGTTATTGAAAACATTTACCAGGGGGGTCTTACTCTTATGGTAGACTTGGTTCCCGAAATCTCATACTTAGATCTCCCAAATATAGATGGCGAGGCAAGCATTTCTAGTTTTAAGTAGCACAGACCTGGTGTAAAGAACAGAAGGTTGGTAAAAGTAAAGATCTTGGTAGTAGTGAAATCATCTGAACGAACTTGTTTATTTCAAAGTAAAACTGACGCTCTTAACAGCTGTCGATCTTAATTATTTGGAATTGCATTTTTTCATGGATTTTCATTGACACGGTCTTCCATTATAGAAAACGTGTGTACCTTTGTAGGCAGTGTTTTATGTTAAAAAGTCACTATCAAATACATTTTTTTACTTCTCAAGATTATTACAAAGGTATGTATTTATTTAGTAGCTCAGACTCACTGTTTGTGACAAACCCAAATATGTTTGAAATTCAAACTCGGGTTTTACTAATTACTCTCATTGGAATTTTATTTTTTTAAGTGAAATAAATTTGTTTCAGCAACGGTTCGACGATTTTTCTAAGCCGTTGCAGTTCATGGCAATCGAGAAGGATAATTTCCAGGATTTAGCTGTTATTTCCAAATTAACGTATTTTTATGTATACTTTAACATGTTGTCTGTAATTTACTTTAATTAAAGGAAATTGAATAATGTAAAATTTGCTATGATAAACTTATATTTATTATTATTTCTAAAATCATTGTCCAGTTTTCTGTATTGATCATATTTCGTTTTAAGCAATTTAAATTTTTCATTGCTTAGTAATGTTATGTTTTGTATTTCAATTTTTGTAAATAAAATGTAATTTTCAATCAAATTTTCAATTTTCTATATAAAATATTACAGGAATAAATTAAATTTTAAAATGGCGCTTAAATCCAAACTGATTAAAAGAAGATATCGTTATTATCGGCTGTGCTACTGCACTAGCGCCATCTGGACTTGTCAGCAAGAAATAGGTTTTTTCGAGGAACAAAAAATTAACATTTAGTTAGCCTCCCCTGACATTTATTATGTAAAAGTGGATTTTAGTCTCAAAATAGCATGTATAGATAATAAATATGAATTAACAGTTAATTGTATAAAGATAGTTTGCCTAAATAGCCAATTACGTCAACTTACAGTATGTACAAATAGCGACGGAGTTAAAATTAAATTAATTCAATAGTAATTGTTGAATTTTATTGTATTTTATTTTATTTTATGCAATGGTTCAATTTTCTGGCCATAATTTTTGAGGTTCTAAAGTTGAATGATGATGAATAAAATTATACCAATTTGTAAACATTGAAATTTTGTTCTGGTATTTTCATAAAATTATAATTTGTCAGAACAAAATTCCTCCACTTAAAATTTGGAAAAACGAAAAATGTATTCGTGTTAGTAAGAGTGAGCTTTATGGTTACGTGAGGATTAAAAGAAATCCCTAAATTTGGGGTAGTTTATCCCGATCACAGAGGGTTAGCTTTTGTTCCATTAGTATAGAGTTATAGAGGATCAATTGTGTATATTTTCATGTCTTGAAATAGCTAACAAAAATTAACCGTTGTAGTACTGTACCAAATAATTATGAACTAGGATTCACTGGTTTGTGCTACCATAGGTGTGATTAAAATTTTTATATTTCAAAATCATAGCTGAATTTTATTTCTACCAAAAAACCTATTACTTTCTGCGTTAGTGTTATCACCTTAAATTTATTTCTCCTTAAAAAGCTATAAATCTATATCTTTGCTAGTACCTACCCACAGTAAATTTTCCAATTGAGGAAGTGAATTCCAAAAACATAAGTTTTGGAATAGAACGAGAGAAATACACGTTGTAAATTATTTAATATTAAAAGCAGAATTTTTTTGAGTCTCACTTATCGTTGGCTGATATGAATAAAAAAAAATCCCTAAAAAACCGTGTTCGTAAGATTTCTGAATATAGATTTTAAAAAGGGCGGCGTGTACATTTGATCCCTACAAAGCATCATGCATATATGGAAGTACAAAACAAGTATTCCTGTATTTTCATTCAGTGAAACTTATATATGTATTTATTCAACTCACCTATCGAGAGAAGGTTCAAACACAGAAAAAATCCCCGTGGAAAATGAATTTCAAGCAGGTATTCATTCGTACAAGGAAAATTTACATAAAGAGATTGAAATCGATATTTCAGAAACATTGAACATTGACAAGACAACTGCCGATTAAACTAAACAAAACAGCGATTTTTTTTCGTTTTTCCTTCGATAAAATCGCCAAAACGGATACGTCAATAATCAGCTTTACCATGTGAAAATATCACCAATTCCAAGTCAGTGGTTTCAAACTATCAAAGCTCACGTTTTCATTGTCGGAAAAGTTTCAAGGCTTAGAACCACTGCGGAGAATTAAATTTCCTTAAACAGATATATTAATGCTTTTTGCTATACATTTATGTTTGAGGTCTAAATTATCCCAAAAGATAGAAACAGCCGTATTGTTTTTAGTTAATGAATCTAAATTATTGAACTATTGATTCACTGTTGATAGCTATTTTCGCAGAGAGTTTTACAAGTTGTATTTAACGGGAGTAATATAACCCTAAAGTTGCAAACTATAAATGATAAAAAGGTTTTATTGTCCCCACTTGTTTTCAACGAATAATTCAATATTACTTTTCTGACAAAACTAGAATTATAACGACATATAAAGTTTGAATTGAGGTCGTTGCTAATCTGGCTAGAAAAAGCCTTAACGTTAAACAAATATTCTCGAGGAATTAGATACCTTATCATTACATAAAAATCAAATTTTAATTCAAGATTTTTTACGTTCCAATATCAAATTTTGTACTTCTCCAAATCTCAATTTGTACTTGATTTTGGCATTAAGCATAAATATTATTTTAATGAGATTCCAGAATTTACTCAATATAGCTAAAAACTTTAATTATACTTTCTGTCTATCCCTCAAGGATTAATGTATACAAATTGTAGTATCTCTTTTTCTAGCTACTTATAACCACGTCTTTAAGAGTTGATAATTTTGTGTTACCCGGGTTGCCGGTTTCTAACAATTCTTTTTTGGTGTCGCTTTCTAAGAAAATACATATCTTGATGATTATTTACCGCCCCTTTGCATTTGGTATTTGAAATATCATAGATTTTTTTTATCCTAGTTTCATCTTGCTACACTATTTTCATGAATTTTTACACCGATAACGTAAAGTGTTTATGTACTTGACGTTTTCAGATATCAGCTTTATGTATTCTACTTTCAATTGCAAAATGAAATAAATTTTCCGATGCATTTTCATCTGTTCAACAACTTTGCTAGATAAAAGCTATCTTGAATTAACTAGCGATTTATATTTTCTCGGTTTTTCTTGAAATAAACAACAATCGATTAAATAATATAACTTTTAAGCTACAAAATTGTAACGAATTGTTCAAAATTGTACCAAATTTGTACGCTCCAAAAACTGGCAATTTGAATAATACTCTTAAATATTGACAGTAAGTTAAAACACTATACTCTTTTTATAAACATTATACAAAACATTCCATATATTCGGATGTGTACCGAAAATTTGTTATAATATAAGCACAACCATTTTTGTACACATACTGATAAACATGCCCCACTTCTTTTAACAATATCTTAAAAATAATACAATATTTTCTTATCAACATCGATTAGAAATACAAAGTGCAATTATAAGGAAGCAAATTTAACACAAGTCAATTGATAATATTTATAATTAATCCACAATTTATTTTACTATCTTGTTGAACGTATTTTTTAAAAAAAAAGTATTTAAATTTCATTATGTTGCTCTTTGTAACATTAGTTTTTATTATTTTACTTTCGTGTCATTTTATTTGGTTAACATATATGAGTGATTTTATAGAATCCTCTTGAGAGTTGCAACGAAAAAAGAGTTATTGCTTAGCATAGTGGGAATTATCGTTTACATCTAGGTAAGTACTTATGCTTATGTTGCGTTTTTATAATATTCTTATTTTTTTTTAAATTGATTTTTACCTTCGCTTCATAACTACTAAGGTCTTTGCGACTCTAGGGTAAATAAAAGTCCGTAATGGAGAAAAATTGAAAATTTGCTCGATACTAGGATCGAACCCAACGTTTACCAGTTTTGGAGCGGTCACCTAGACCACTCAGCCACTAGTAGGCATAATATCCTTAATATTGTAGTAAAACACAAAATTGCATTTATTTTCATCCTAAAATTAAAAACCCCTTCTAAAGTTTTACAATGGATCTGATTTGCATTGTTTGCTGCATTAAATGAATTTCAAATACTTTCCAAAACTTTTTAATTCAAAAACTCTCCCTTTCCTGTTTTTAGCTTCACAATATATTTCCTAAAACCCAGAAGGAAACCATCAACGTAGATAAATTTTCAAAAATGTTGGTAATTTTGCTTTCTTTAAAAAATAAGGTATTTTGTCTCCATACTATAGTTTACTTAAGTACCATTGAGTTGTAACATAGTGCTCTAATAGTTCAAGTTATATTTGAATGTTTCTTCTCAATTTATCAAGTCTTCAACCCTCATACACTGGATTTAAAAAAAAATATATTTTCTCGTCTCTATGACGGTATAGAATTAGCGGCAAAAATTTCATGATTTACTATAATAAAATGTAGATTAGATCAACAAGACAGCCCCTAGAAAGTGCTGAGTTGCAAAAAATAAGGATCCGGTAAGCCTCACTTTCTTGTTGACAGGTTTACGACTTAGTCATTTTTCTGTATATAGGTCAATGTTTAAGACTACTTAACGGTTTTTTTTTTTTAAATTGGTTAATTTTTGTAAAATAAGTACCTAGATAAAGTACTTTCATTCTCACCCGCTTATTCTACGCTTTGACCAGCATAATAATTTTCTAAATAAGTTATATTTTTCTTCATAAAAGAATAAATTGTTAAAATCTCTGATCTTAGAGGACAATGCTAATCAATTGTTATATTTCGCATTTAAAAAAGCAGGGTTTTCCAAAAAAAAATCTATCATTTTGAGATATGGAAAAATTGGGTCATAATTATTAGACTCTTTTATAAAATGTTATGATTTAAGGCATTAAATTTTAAATTTTCACAATTTTTAAATTTGGTTGTCGTATTCCATTAGTAATTATTATGATTTTTAAGTTAACTCCATGAAAATAATTCCTATTCCCTTCTGGTTGTTTACCTTGTCTAACCAAACTCTTACTTTTGCCTAGTATAACTTGCTTATTTATTTATAAAGAAAATTTTCTTATCAATTTTATCCAATTACCAATGAAATGTTCATAAATAACGATAAATTATTTGTGTTCATAATTTACATAATTTTATTTATTTTTAGTAGGATAGTGGACATGAAAGAATGTAGATCCATGTACTTATTACTAATTTAGCGACCCGTTTCGGTCTTTTATAAGACCTTCATCAGGCTTCTTAATATGAAGTACACAATATACATCACAATAACATCGACATTTTTTTCTTTATCACACACATACATTACAAATTTTTTTAAATTATTTTTTTTTTATATTAAAATTTATTTACATTAAAATTACACCGGCACACAAAAAAAAAGTGATCTGTACTTTTGACCGGACCTACATAAATCTATGTATTTTGACCCCCTGAACACGAATCCGGGGTCGGTTTGACCCGTACACCCTCAAAAATTCGAGAAAACTTTAAAAAGCTGAAAAAAATCGTTAAAATCGGCAGTTTTGGTGACATAGAAATTTTTTTGAACTAAACCGAGCATGATTTTCATGTTTTTCGATCCGCTGAATACAAATTCGAAGTTTATGTAGACCATAAGCCGTTTTTATTGCAAGAAAATTGCAAAAAACCCTTAAAAATTGAAAAAAATTGCGGCTATTGTTTCTTCGGCTATTGTTATAAAATTCGAGGTTATATGATGAAAATAAACTTTTAAATCTCTACAAAGGATATTTTGCATATTATTCTATTTCTGGAATATGATTTTTGAAGGTTATTTGGCTAACCGCGATTTTGTTATTTCTATAGATTTTTTTGATTAACAAAATTTTTTTTTAATTCCGGGTCAAAGAACTTCAAATTTATACTCAACAGATTTGCCAACATGTCAAATTTATTATGATTTCATTAAAAATTTGATATTTATCACAAGAACTTTGATTTTCCTGAAATTTTCAGGATTTTTTGCTATTTACAAGGATTTCTAAGAATGACTGGACCGAATACCTTCAAGATTTATATTATGCGGATTAGAAAACATGAAAATCACGATTAATCTAGCTCCTTAGAATTTTTGTTCACAATTACTGCAATTTCTCCCAATTTTCAAAGATTTTTTGCAATTTTCTTACAATTAAAACAGCTTATGATCTAAATGAACTTCGAATTTGTATTCAGCGGGTCAAAAAACATGAAAATCATGCTCGGTTTAGTTCAAAAAAATTTCTATGTCACCAAAACTGCCGATTTTAACCATTTTATTCGGTTTTTTAAAGTTTTCTCGAATTTTTGAGGGTGTACGGGTCATACCGACCCCGGATTCGTGTTCAGGGGGTCAAAATACGTAGATTTATGTAGGTCCAGTCAAAAGCACAGACCACTTTTTTTTTGTGTATCGGTGTTATTTATAAAATTAGTTAAAATCGTGGTAATTAAAACACTTTTAAAAAAGGCAACGACACTAATCATAGCTTGTGTACTGCACTTATAAACTAAAAATATTTTTAGTTTATTAATTCATCATGATAGCAACTAATACTCTCTTATGTATAATAATCACCACATTTGTACAAAGTATAAACTTAAAACGAATGACACTTATTTTTGCGTAAACGTAAACATTTCAATTAAATTTTTAAGCTACTAAATAGGCATTAAGAACATCAATGAATCCACTAAATATTGGTCATGGTCGCATATAACTACGCCTGTATTCCTTACGGTTTTAACAGTAGAAATATCGGGCACGCCATTTTTTTTTATTAAGGTAGTTGCATATTTAATTTTTTAAACATTCAATTTGCTCAATGACTATAACTGTAATCAAATTTGCAATACTTATTAAATTAGTATGAGGATTTTTAGTAATTTAAGTTAAAGTATGAAAATTTATAATCGTTTTAGTTAATCAGGATATATAAGTAGTATAGAACTGTAGAGTAGAAAAATACTATTTTGTTGCACTCAAAAATATCCGCCTTCCCTCATTACAACATTAGTATTAGTTAAAGTGTTTTACTAAGCACTGTTTTTATTAAAACACTTTCAATGGATGGCGTTCTTCCTATGTAGCATAAGGGCGTAGGTAAAATGTTAAGTTTTTTTAAGCATATCAGATTTTACTATACTAATTTTGCTTGTTATTTGTTGACGAATAGTATGCCACTTTTAGATTTGAGCATACATTATCTTATGTTCTTATTTTACTCATATATAAGAACAAGTACAATTAAAATAAAAATAAAAAACTAGCATTATCATTTGACTTTGACATTTCATTCTTATCTGGATCTTTTCTATAATTAAATCATTTCTTTTAGTCTATAACTTCAGATTTATGGCTAAATTTTAATAAAGCATTTACTCACTTATTGTTTTAGTTGAAACTTGCAAATACAATGATCGTATTTATCGCTCTTCTATTAGTCGTTGTTGTCCTCTTGTACAAATATTTTACTCGTTATGAAGACTATTGGAAAAAACGTAATGTTCCTTATAAAAAACAATTGCCAATTATTGGGGATAAATTGGCACTTGGACTGATTTCTTTCCCTGATGAGGTTCTACAGAGTTACCAAGGTTTTCTCGATGAGCCGTAAGTATAATAGATTATTTTAAATGAATTTTGTTGGATTCAAATTGAAAACTATAAACCAAAGAATGAATTTTTTACATTTTAAAAAAAATATTTTTACAATCATTTTCTAATAGTTGATACAGAAATATCCACTCAATAATCGTAAACGGTAAAAACACTGCTTATAGAGTTGCATGAGTTTCTTGAATTCAAAAAATTTCATATTTTATTAATAATCTTATTAATTTTTACATTTCCAAAAAATATTCCTAAATTTTCAAATTGATTCAAGTAATAGTTTCCGAGATACTGCCTTAGAAAGTTTAGCGTATTCAGGTATATCGGTACAGCTACTCGTCTATTGTTGCGTTTTCTGGAAACTGTGTTTTAAAAATCGGTTGTCAAGATTTTTCGAAAACTACTCAACCGATTTTTATGAAATTTTATACAGATCTTCTAGATATAGTTTATAAAATCTGAAATTATAAAGCTAAAATAACTAAAAATTTAGCTGATAAAATTTTTTAAAAATTTTAATAGATTTTTTACAAAAAAATATGATAGTTTTTGAATAGGTTCCAGCTCTGGAGCGAAAACGAATAATGATATCTCAAATCTTGTTTTATTTTATTAAATAAAAGGTTTTCTAGTTAATATTGTATCGAAATTTGATAATTATTTTATGTTTTAATTTTGAACAATTAATATTTTGATTTTTGATTTATATTCACTAGATTTATGATATTCGTATATCTTAAGGTGATTTAAGAGGATGTTTGCATTGTTTGGTTTCATAATCTCGAAGAGGTTGTCCATTTGGAACCGAAAATTACTCAACATTTTTGTACTCCACTTTGACGTCTTCTTGTAGAAATGTGTTGCACTTTATACTCTTTAAGAATATATAGGTTTTAAAAAATAAATTTTTCAGTCAATTTCAAACTTCACCCGTTAAAGACTCACTAATCCCTTAGTTTTTTTAAAATCCTTTTAGTATGTATGGAGCAAGTTTCTTTGGATCGTCATCACTATTCGTCAAAGATCCAGACCTACTTCGTGATATTCTTATTAAAAATTTTGATCATTTTGTGGATCGCACTGATTTACTGGTCAAGGAAAGTCTCGATCCAGTTCTCGCATCAAGCTTATTGTTTCGTCGAGGTACATTAACAAAATTTTAACCAAAGAAAAAACTTATATTGATTATTTTTTTTAATATTCAGGAAAAGCTTGGAAAGATTTACGATCAACGTTAAGTCCTTTATTTACAGGACAAAAAATGCGAATAATGTTTGATTTAGTCGTCGAATGTTGTCAAGAACTAATTGATGACCGAAGAAAAAAGGCTGAGTCGGGAAAAATTCTTATTCATGAAATGAAAGGATTTTTCACTCGCCTGACTAGTGACATAATTGCCACGTGTGCTTTTGGGATCAAAAACAACGCAAAAACTGAAGAAAATAATGAATTCTATATGATGGCAAAAAAATTTGTTAATTTTGGACGATGGAAGCTATTTTTGACAACAAATTGGACGAAATTGGCTGAGGTATTTAAATTGAAATACTTTGTAAAATTTTACGACATTGCTTAGGATTTTTTTTAAGATTTTTAATGCTAGTTTAGTACCACAATATGTATATAAATATTTTGATAATTTCGTGAACGATACTATTAAAACTCGGGAGAAAAACAATATTTATCGACCTGATATGCTACAACTTATGATTCAAATTACAAAGGAAGAAATAAAGAGCAATGAAATCGACGATGATGAAGACGATGATACGGAATTTTCTGCAGCCAAAGATACATCAAATTATCTGAAGAAACTTACTTCTAGAATTGGTAAGTAGCCCTGGATTTTCTGTTAAATTTTGGTGCTCTTTAATATAACGATACACAAATTTGATACAAATTAAACGAAAAATAGCGAAAAAATAAAATTTTATTTTTAATTTGCTGCTTTTTCAATTTGGCACCCCGGGCAATCGCCCGACTTGCCCGCTGCTTTATCCACCCCTGTTTGCTAAATAAGATAGCGTAAGTATATTATCAACTGATAAGATGGTTTACCACAGATGGTTAAAGGTTATGAGAATAAGTATTATTGTTTGAATAGAATAAATAAATAAACAATGGATTTTTCTACAATAAAGATATTAGATCCGATAAATTTCATTAAAACTTCATTATCGAAAGACGAAAAAAACCTGTAGTACATTTCCTAAATTATTACACTTTCTACGTATTTTGTTTCAGAGTTATCTGACGAAGATGTTTTGGGGCAAGTTTTAGTATTTGTATTAGCCGGATATGAAACAAGTTCCACCGTTTTAACTTTTGCATCATATGAGCTCGCTACTAATCCTGAAATTCAATCACGGCTCCAGAAAGAAATTGATGAAACCTTTGAAAACTGTAATGGAAAAATAACATATGAAAAGTTGAAGGAATTGAAATATCTAGATATGGTAATATCGGGTAAAGTAGCACGATTGTACCAGAAAATAATATGCATAGAAAATAATAAAAAAATAACTGTAGAATCTCTGCGAAAATATCCTCCAGTTCCTGCATTAAATCGCATTTGCACCAAGGAGTATAAAATCAAAGCGAAAAACCAGGAGTTGATTGTTGAAAAAGGCATAACAATTATGATTCCAATTTATGCTCTTCATCACGATGCCAGATATTTCCCAAATCCTTTCAAGTTCGATCCGGAACGCTTCAGTAATGAGAATAAGAAAAATATCAAAGACTTCACTTACTTACCGTTTGGAACTGGGCCAAGAAATTGTATTGGTAAATCTTAATATTTAACAAGCAATTTGTTGTATGTTTAAAATCAATTTAACACACTATTGATTTTAGGTTCTCGATTTGCATTGATGCAAATTAAAATTGCACTCTTCTTAATTCTGTCTAATTTTGATTTGGTTGTTTGCTCAAAAACTCCGATTCCTATGAGGTTTGAAAAAACACCGGCTTATTCCTAATATCTCCGGCGCCACGATTTAAGAACGGATTATGGTAGAAGAAGCCTAAATAAATCGAAAATTAAGAATACCAATTTGCGAGTTTTCGCTTCGTTTTCCTAGAAAATAGGTTTTTAGTAGAAAAATTACAATGTTATTTCTTATGGGAAATCAATTTGTATAAATCCGCCAACGGCCTACTTCAACGGATAACGATATTTTCAACGCAAAGGTTTTTGTTGCGGTCCTTATTTTAGGCATGTAGATTGAGTTAATTCCATATTTCATTTAAATTATTCGATCAAGAATCAAGGTACCTTGCAATCAATGTTACTAAGTAAAATGGGCAGCTGTTGTCACAACAATTTTACAGCAGGGATATTTTAGGAAATATTCAACATTTTATAATGGTCGAGTTTTAGCGAAAATAAAGTACAAATCGAATTTGAAAATTGATTTCAAAAGTCTAACAGGCATTTAATTTTAAAAATTGTAAAACGACAGATATTGGAAATGTTTCATAAAATGTTTCTAAATTCATTTCCAATTTTTTTTTCGTAAGTTTCTACAATTAAATTTTTAAACTAATGTATATAAAATTTAGGCTACCTTACCAATAAATGAAGCAGCCTATTGTCAAAAATTCACTCAATTTTGTCAAATCACAAATTATCACACTAAAAACACGACTGATGAGGTTGAACTATTTTACAAGAATGAAGAAAGACAAAATTTATTTAATAAAAATTAAAAGAATAGCCTACTAAAATTTAACAGTATAAGAAATTATATTTTCTTGGAACGGGTAACTCTGATCCATTCAGAACCACTTATGAAAATAACATTACCAAATTTAAGATCAGTTTTCCATAAAATGTCTCCCTACATTAGCATTTTAGTATTTTAATTTTAAATCGTTAATCCCTCTCAGGATATTATTTTTGACTATTTCCTCAAAATAAGTCTCACCGGGAAAGAATTATAGTAAACTTGAAATTCTTGTTCAAGTTAACTAAGACGAAATCATTTCAAGTATCAACAAATATATGCGTTTATAACTTTCATTTTTAATTCGCTAATCTCTCTCGGGATATTATTAAATCTTATTACCTATCACCTTCGAGCTATGAACATTATATGCACTGACCAGTAAAGGTTTTGCATTCTTTATTTATTAAACTATCCCAGATATTTTAATTGGATAATAAATAAAAATAAACAAATTATTTTAAGTAACACTTAATATACGCATCAATATTTTTCCACATTTTTAATTTGCCAATCTCTCACGGTTTAAAATTTCATAAAATTAATTATTTAAATTAAGAAACACCTAAAATACGCATCTATACTTTTCTTCATATTAAATTCGCTAGTCGCTCTCACATTATTATTAGTTTCAATTACCAACTATATCTCTTAACGTTTTTCATTTGCTAATCTATCTCGGGTTATTACTTCCTACAATTTACAATGTACTGTAAGTTTAGCCTAGTCTATGCTTCTATATCATTCTACGTTTGAAATTCGTTAATCTATCTCGGGTTATTACTTCTTAAAATTCACAAGCTACTGTAACTTAAGCCTGGTATACGCTTCTATATCTTTCTACGTTTTTAATTCGCTAATCTATCTCGGGTTATTATTTCTTAATATTTTCAATTTTCTGTAAGTTTAGCCCGGTGAACCCTTCTATATCTTTCTACGTTTTAAATTCGCTAATCTATCTTGGGTTATTATTTCTTAGAATCCAAAATTTACTGAAACTTTAGCCTAGTGTACGCCTCTATATCTTTCTACGTTTTAAATTCGCTAATCTATCTCGGATTATTAGTTCTTAAAATTTAAATTTACTGTAAGTTTAGCCTAGTGTACGCTTCTATATCTTTCTACGTTTTAAATTCGCTAATCTATCTCGGATTATTATTTCTTAAAATTTAAATTTACTGTAAGTTTAGCCTAGTGTACGCTTCTATATCTTTCTACGTTTTAAATTCGCTAATCTATCTTGGGTTATTATTTCTTAGAATCCAAAATTTACTGAAACTTTAGCCTAGTGTACGCCTCTATATCTTTCTACGTTTTAAATTCGCTAATCTATCTCGGATTATTAGTTCTTAAAATTTAAATTTACTGTAAGTTTAGCCTAGTGTACGCTTCTATATCTTTCTACGTTTTAAATTCGCTAATCTATCTCGAGTTATTATTTTGTAAAATTCACAATTTACTGTAACTTTAGCCTAGTGTACGCATCTATATCTTTCTACGTTTTAAATTCGCTAATCCATCTCGGGTTTTTATTGTGTAAAATTCACAATCTACACTAATTTTTGTCTGGTTTACGCTTCTATATCATTCTACGTTTTTAATTCGCTAATCTATCTTGGGTTATTATTTCTTATAATTCTCAATTTCCTGTAAGTTTAGCCTAGTGTACGCTTCTATATCTTTCTACGTTTTAAATTCGCTAATCTATCTCGAGTTATTATTTTGTAAAATTCACAATTTACTGTAACTTTAGCCTAGTGTACGCATCTATATCTATCTACGTTTTAAAATCGCTAATCCATCTCGGGTTTTTATTGTGTAAAATTCACAATCTACACTAATTTTTGTCTGGTTTACGCTTCTATATCATTCTACGTTTTTAATTCGCTAATCTATCTTGGGTTATTATTTCTTATAATTCTCAATTTCCTGTAAGTTTAGCCTAGTGTACGCTTCTATATCTTTCTACGTTTTTAATTCGCTAATCTATCTTGGGTTATTACTTCTTAAAATTCACAATCTACTTTAACTTAAGCCTGGTATACGCTTCTATATCTTTCTACGTTTTAAATTCGCTAATCTATCTCGGATTATTATTTCTTAAAATTTAAATTTACTGTAAGTTTAGCCTAGTGTACGCTTCTATATCTTTCTACGTTTTAAATTCGCTAATCTATCTCGAGTTATTATTTTGTAAAATTCACAATTTACTGTAACTTAAGCCTAGTGTACGCATCTATATCTTTCTACGTTTTAAATTCGCTAATCCATCTCGGGTTTTTATTGTGTAAAATTCACAATCTACACTAATTTTTGTCTGGTTTACGCTTCTATATCATTCTACGTTTTTAATTCGCTAATCTATCTTGGGTTATTATTTCTTATAATTCTCAATTTCCTGTAAGTTTAGCCTAGTGTACGCTTCTATATCTTTCTACGTTTTTAATTCGCTAATCTATCTTGGGTTATTATTTCTTATAATTCTCAATTTCCTGTAAGTTTAGCCTAGTGTACGCTTCTATATCTCTCTACGTTTTAAATTCGCTAAACTATCTCGGGTTATTACTTCTTAAAATTCACAATCTACTTTAACTTAAGCCTGGTATACGCTTCTATATCTTTCTACGTTTTAAATTCGCTAATCTATCTCGAATTATTATTTTGTAAAATTCACAATTTACTGTAACTTTAGCCTAGTGTACGCATCTATATCTATCTACGTTTTAAAATCGCTAATCCATCTCGGGTTTTTATTGTGTAAAATTCACAATCTACACTAATTTTTGTCTGGTTTACGCTTCTATATCATTCTACGTTTTTAATTCGCTAATCTATCTTGGGTTATTATTTCTTATAATTCTCAATTTCCTGTAAGTTTAGCCTAGTGTACGCTTCTATATCTTTCTACGTTTTTAATTCGCTAATCTATCTTGGGTTATTATTTCTTATAATTCTCAATTTCCTGTAAGTTTAGCCTAGTGTACGCTTCTATATCTCTCTACGTTTTAAATTCGCTAAACTATCTCGGGTTATTACTTCTTAAAATTCACAATCTACTTTAACTTAAGCCTGGTATACGCTTCTATATCTTTCTACGTTTTAAATTCGCTAATCTATCTCGGATTATTAGTTCTTAAAATTTAAATTTACTGTAAGTTTAGCCTAGTGTACGCTTCTATATCTTTCTACGTTTTAAATTCGCTAATCTATCTCGAGTTATTATTTTGTAAAATTCAGAATTTACTGTAACTTTAGCCTAGTGTACGCATCTATATCTTTCTACGTTTTAAATTCGCTAATCCATCTCGGGTTTTTATTGTGTAAAATTCACAATCTACACTAATTTTTGTCTGGTTTACGCTTCTATATCATTCTACGTTTTTATTTCGCTAATCTATCTTGGGTTATTATTTCTTATAATTCTCAATTTCCTGTAAGTTTAGCCTAGTGTACGCTTCTATATCTTTCTACGTTTTAAATTCGCTAATCTATCTCGAGTTATTATTTTGTAAAATTCACAATTTACTGTAACTTTAGCCTAGTGTACGCATCTATATCTATCTACGTTTTAAAATCGCTAATCCATCTCGGGTTTTTATTGTGTAAAATTCACAATCTACACTAATTTTTGTCTGGTTTACGCTTCTATATCATTCTACGTTTTTAATTCGCTAATCTATCTCGGGTTATTATTTCTTATAATTTACAATTTACTGTAAGTTTAGCTTGGCGTACCCATGTATATCTTTCTACGTTTTTAATTCGCTAATCTATCTTGGGTTATTATTTCTTATAATTCTCAATTTCCTGTAAGTTTAGCCTAGTGTACGCTTCTATATCTCTCTACGTTTTAAATTCGCTAAACTATCTCGGGTTATTACTTCTTAAAATTCACAATCTACTTTAACTTAAGCCTGGTATACGCTTCTATATCTTTCTACGTTTTAAATTCGCTAATCTATCTCGAGTTATTATTTTGTAAAATTCACAATTTACTGTAACTTTAGCCTAGTGTACGCATCTATATCTATCTACGTTTTAAAATCGCTAATCCATCTCGGGTTTTTATTGTGTAAAATTCACAATCTACACTAATTTTTGTCTGGTTTACGCTTCTATATCATTCTACGTTTTTAATTCGCTAATCTATCTTGGGTTATTATTTCTTATAATTCTCAATTTCCTGTAAGTTTAGCCTAGTGTACGCTTCTATATCTTTCTACGTTTTTAATTCGCTAATCTATCTTGGGTTATTATTTCTTATAATTCTCAATTTCCTGTAAGTTTAGCCTAGTGTACGCTTCTATATCTCTCTACGTTTTAAATTCGCTAAACTATCTCGGGTTATTACTTCTTAAAATTCACAATCTACTTTAACTTAAGCCTGGTATACGCTTCTATATCTTTCTACGTTTTAAATTCGCTAATCTATCTCGGATTATTATTTCTTAAAATTTAAATTTACTGTAAGTTTAGCCTAGTGTACGCTTCTATATCTTTCTACGTTTTAAATTCGCTAATCTATCTCGAGTTATTATTTTGTAAAATTCACAATTTACTGTAACTTTAGCCTAGTGTACGCATCTATATCTTTCTACGTTTTAAATTCGCTAATCCATCTCGGGTTTTTATTGTGTAAAATTCACAATCTACACTAATTTTTGTCTGGTTTACGCTTTTATATCATTCTACGTTTTTAATTCGCTAATCTATCTTGGGTTATTATTTCTTATAATTCTCAATTTCCTGTAAGTTTAGCCTAGTGTACGCTTCTATATCTTTCTACGTTTTAAATTCGCTTATCTATCTCGGGTTATTATGTTGTAAAATTCACAATTTACTGAAACTTTAGCCTGGTGTACGCTTCTATATCTTTCAACGTTTTTAAGTCGCTAATCTATCTCGGGTTATTATTTCTTATAATTTACAATTTACTGTAAGTTTAGCTTGGCGTACCCATGTATATCTTTCTACGTTTTTAATTCGTTAATCTATCTCGGGTTATTATTCCTTAAAATTCACAATTTACTGCAAGTTTAACCTGGTGTACGTATCTATATTTTTCTTCATTTTTAATTCGCTAGTCTCTCTCGTGTTATTATTTATTTTAGTTGTCCGTCCTTATCGAACTATCAATACTACTAATCACTGTCTCACCTGTGAGTAGATTAACAATTTATGTTTATAAGCGAGTGTCGTAGATACTCAATAAGGGTTTAATTTTCGTTGTTGGATCACTTATTTAAATTAGCATATTACTTTTTGTAACACCAAGTTTACACATTTTTTTTTTATTATAAATTCGCTAAAGCCTCTCAGGATATTATTATTAGTAATCATCTGCTCTCTTTGAAGTACAATACTTCTAATTATCGTGTCCAATGTGTATATATGATCCCTTGTAAATGTTTATAATCGAGTGTTGTAGGTATTTTATTTGGGTTTTGACTTTTTTATTCATTATTCGGTTTTAAATTTTCAAAAATATTATTGTGACAATTTTTCTTTACGTATGTTTTAGGCTTTCTTTAAATTACATTTGATAAAGTATTTGATTTCTTGGTTTCCAACACTTCTTCGAAATTATTTGTTGAATTTTAATTTGAAAAAGCCCTGATTTTTGATGAAAGAATCTTAAAAAATAGAAATATAATATTTAAATTTATATTCATTCATTTCCCAAACGTTAAACACAAACCAATATTTTCATTTAATTTCGAAACATACACTTCGCAATATCCTTGCACCAACTACATTTTATACAAATTTGGCAGTCACATTATATTTGAATAACTTCGAGAATTAGTTGAATTATTTTCTTTCAAATGGTACGGATGAATTTCAAATTTTTGTTCGTTTCTAGAAGAAAATTGTAAATTAGGTAGAGTAAGAAATGTTTTCTATAAATTTACATCTTTTTGTAACTGATTCAACTTACGGGTTTAAAATTTATGAAGTCCACCAAATTTAATAGTTCACATTAGCGTTTATTACGCAGTTCCCTCGATTTTTTTTCTTGTATTTGAAGTATTAAAACAGTCAACTTTAATGAAATGTTTTGGATAAAAACACGTTATTTTTGAATTTGAAAGTTTTACTTTGCCTTTACATTTACAAAATATCAATCATGAAGTTCCATAAATGCAAATATAATTGATTTTTTTGTTGGTCACATATCCCACTACTGATGTTTTAATTTTCGATTCTTGTCGGTTTCAAAGAATTTTTCAAATTTTAATTGTTTGGAATATAAACATTGTGAAAATGGGTTTCATAATGATCATTGACGTGAGTTTTCACCAGAAAATTGAGACGTAAGCCTGGCGAGACTTTTATACCAATTTTCAAGCATATGTTTTAAATACCGAATTAAACTGTAGATAGTTTTTACAGAATTTACAAATTTTCGCTTTTTACTTCTCGTTTTGAGTCTTTTTAGCCGTTTCAAAGTTCACAATAACTAAATCTCTCCAAGCAAAACATAACCTCCCTCCGTAATGCACATAAATTCAAATTTCATTGTTTCCGCAAATATTTTCATTGAGTGTGAAAATTTAAAGTTATACATTCAAACATATTTCGGAAAATGAAGTCGCGGCAATAATAATACTACTATTTTTTGAATGATATTATTGATGAAACGATTGTTATAACGGGTTTTCAATCATTTTTATTTTGAGTCAATCCAAAGACTATAATTATAATAGAATTTTTTTTTCATTCATTGTAAAGTTTAAACAATGATGAAGGGGAAATGAAATTAACCTGCATACGTTTTTAACCAAAAATCACTAATGAAGTAGGCATTCTTATCTCTTATAATTTTCAAATTTTGTTAATTTTTTAAGATGTTTCCAGATGTTTTAATTGAATTAAATATGGTCGAAGTGATTTAGTTAAAGAGCATATTTCCTTGGCCTACTAGGATTGTTATATTTAAAGCCAGTTGTAGCCAATCACAGCGCTTTTCATGAACGCTTTTTATAATGTATAAATTACGCAAAGTTTCATCGATTGGTCAAACTCAAAATTATTTTTTTCCCATAAGAAATAACATTGTAATTTTTCTGCTAAAAACTTATTTTCCAAGAAAACGAAGCGAAAACTCGCAAATTGGTATTCTTAATTTTCGATTTGTTTTTGCTTCTTCTATCATAATCCGTTCTTAAATCGCGGCGCCGGAGATATTAGGAACTCCCCAAAACACCAGTACGAGTAGCACCTGAAAACGGTGCTTGGATTCAATTAAAATTAAGAGATAAAAATAATTTCTACTGATTTAAGCAATAGTACGATATAATATCAATAACTTAAATGGGTAATTGATGATTAATGTTTATTATCTAGTACATAAATATAATTAATTTGAACGTGATTTTTAAATAAAATTTAATAGAATTTTATGTCTTATATGTTTCTTTAGAACCCTTAAGATTTTCTAAGTTAATTTTGTTTCCGAAAATTTGAGAAATCATCTTTTTACTTCAGAAAAAGATAATGAAGCTATCAAATCATTTCTTTGAAATAGTAGACCAGTAGAATAGAACAGGACATTGATGGATATAAAAATTAGCTATAGTTTATATTAATCTTTAAGACAATTTTCTTTCAAAGGCAAAACCAGAGATATTAGCATGTAAAATAACCTTAGTTTAAAAAGACTAAAAAAATATCCCTCAAAAAATCCAAAACAATCAGCTTATCTTCATTCATTTAGTGGAATTCAAAATGAAACTTAATTACAACAACTATATTAAAGACTAACTAAATATTGTCATATTTATGATCTGTGTATCACAAACTCTAAATTCTTACGAAAAAACGTATTCCTATCAAAAAATTTAAAATTTAACGCTATTTAACAGGCACATTCGATGGAATTTGGATTTTATCAAAGAATTTGTGAATATTTTATTGACTTTTAAAAAATATCAGATGACATTCAACACGATCGTAAAAATTTATATTTTTTACCCTTATACATAAAATGTATACATACTATATATTTAATTATCCGTAAACCAATCAGCTATACATGACTAAAAACTATTTTAAATTCGATAGGTCGGTTTAAACTATGACTTAGAATAGTCGAAAAGATAAATATTTCAAAATTACTCTTATTTTAATAATGTATCTTTTCTTGAAATTGTCTCCAAATTTTAAAAGCTTAGAGTCTAGTTTTTTTGTAAATAAACAAGATTTCCAATCTTCCAGTGCTTCCAAAACCACTACTTTACTGGACACTGCATCAAATTTGAAATTTGAAAATTTTTACGAAAACTAATTCCCAAGAATCACGTTATGGTTATGTACGAATAACCATAACGTTAATCATATTGTATTTTCAACCACTGTATATCGAAACACGAATATTGATATTCATGATATCTGAATCAGATGATATCTGAATTTTATTCATTAGCTCCTTATTGAACTGTCTTGAGTTTGCCATGCACGCACCATCAACGTAAGTTTTTTGTTTTATAACTGTTTCATAAATATAATCAAAACTATACAAAAATACTAATATTTCATCATCTGCCACAATAGGCTGAGTGGTATTCTTCGGAATTTTCCATTAAAAAAAATCTCAATTTACTTTTTATAAAAAAATGCCAGTTTAAAGTCATACTCTGTAAGTTCATGAAGATACGATATGGCAATAGATAAAGAAATACCAAGTAATTCGTATGATTCATAAATTCATTCAAGATATATTAAAACGATCCATGGTACAAAGAAATATGATTAGGATATCTAAATCAAAATAGCGTAGGGCATATTAACTTTAAGGATTTCTGTTTCTTACTAATTAGTTAGTTTTGTAACTTCTTATCTCTTTAAATATCCACTTCTTCTTCTTCTTTTTTAACTAGAAGCCTCTCCTAAGAGTTCCTCCCCACTGCGCTCTTTAGAACTATTGTGCCCCAAAATAACCAGTGAATATCGCAAAATGTTTTTTTTTTTTTGCAAAAAGAAACTATTATAGTTCTTAAGTATGTCGAGTACTTTTTCTCAAGGAACTCTAGGGAATAACACCTGTTGAGAGCATCCTCTCCCTCTCAATTGACCCGGATGGTGTGGAAAGCATGGTAAAACCAATAGAAAATAATTCAACAAAAGAAAATTTATTTTATTTTATTCCTGTAAATATAACAAAAAAAAATGATATTCGTACATGTTTACTTTACACATTCAAATGACAGCATACATCAATTCATTATGCCAAAAAATGAGTAGTGGGAGTGATAAAAAAAAATTTTTAACTAAATATTTTTATTTCGCGACCATAGATTTATATAAGTGTTTTAAGAGTATTTTCAAGCTACTACTGTAGCAGTTACTCAATAGCAATATAAAATCGATTTAAATTTTTGATTGATACATTTGTTAAAAATTATGTAATAAAAATTTGGTGTCAGTAATTTAAAGAAAGTGCTATAAATTTCCTCTATTTACGACTGTAAATAGACGATATGATTCATTGATTGCTATTTATCTTTATGTAGATACTTGAAATGATATGAAAAAATAAAAATAAAAAATAATCAAAATTTATATTAATGTAAATTTTGTTATTTCATTGCTAACTTGCATAATTGTTTCAATATATTGAAAATTTGGATCATTTAAAATAAAGAACTATAAATTTAAGTTTTGTGTACAATGATTTTTTCTTTGATACTTATCTTACTATTGATATTTGTCCTATACAAATATTTTACACGAAATGACCATTACTGGCGGCAATATAATATTCCCTACTACAAGAGATTCCCAATATTTGGAGAACGGGCATTAGTTGGTTTGGTTTCGGTTCCTGATGAAATTCTAGAAAATTATCAAAAATTTCCCGATAGTCCGTGAGTATTAATTCATAATAATTTTTTACAAACCAATTTTCTCTAATTAGATATTAACTTTTATTTAAATATATTAATAACGCTTTTTTTCGTTTACAAGCTATAAGATTTTTCATTTGAAATGCGCATGGTCAATGTATTAAAGTTGCTTAGAAAATTTCTAAGACAATCTTTGGAACTAATAAGTCATATAAGATGTTAAACCTATGAATCTATTGTACTTAATTTGATTATATTTAAAACGACAAAGATATCCTACCGAGAAAAATCAAAACTTAACATTTTTGAATTCTATTCTCCAAATCTATTTTTTTAAAATGTATATGATTTTAAATCCATACTTATTCCAGATATTCTTATTCACCACTTACCCTTCTTACCAAAATTCCATAATAACCACCAATATCGATGATACAGTAATCTTTATCTCTAATTCTTCTCGGGTTCAAGCTTTGTTTTATGGTAAAGTTGAATTAGAAATAAAAGATAACATTTAAATTTTCGAGTGGTTCTATTTTATTTATTGTATAGTCTAAATATCTTAACAATCTTGTAAAATATTTAATAATAAAAATGTTGTCAATATTTAAATACATCGAATAATAAGTTTGAATTGTAAATTGGTTAGCACTTTGTTCAAATATATGTACTAAGATAACATTTATTCAAAATTAATAATCTCTTAATTGAGTTTGAAACTCAAATATTATCAAAGGCCGTTCATAACACTTAATGAATCATAATCAAAAGAGTTAAAATATTCAATAATAATTAATTTTTCAAGAAAATTATGTTTTTTTTTTATGCCAATACTTTTCCAGTAGCCATGTCTTTAAATTATTTTTTTTTAGCTTTTTTGGTGGCGGCGCATTTGGCAGTTTGTCATTGATTGTTAAAGACCCAAATTTGATTCGTGACATAACAGTTAAACATTTCGACCACTTTCTGGATCATTCTGATATCTTAGTGAAAGAAAAACTTGATCCTGTTTTTGGAGCTAGTTTAGTATTTTTGAAAGGTTATTTGATATTTTTAAAAGGGAAAAGGCTACGAAAATATGTACTAATTTACATCAAATTTCCAGGTGAAAGATGGAAAAATACACGATCCGTCATTAGTCCTTTATTTACAGGTCGGAAAATGCGAATTATGTTTGACTTGATAGTTGAATGTTGTGACCAATTTCTCGAAGATTATACGACAAAAATCAAAACCCAAAAAAGTATGACTTTAGAAATTAAGGACTTAGTTGCTCGTTTAACAAGTGATATAACAGCAACCTGTGCTTTTGGAATTAAAAGTACAGCAGCTCTTAATGAAAATGATGAATTTTACTTAATGTCAAAGCAATTGTTAAATATCAAACCTTTAAGGGTTGCTGTTACGTCTATATTTACATCGCTTTGTGAAGTAAGAAACATATTAACTCCTTTTTTAAAACCTTATTACTCCGATTTGTTTCAAGCTCTTCAATTTTGGTTTACTTCCAAAAAATGTTTACCAATATTTTGGTCATTTTATACATGATACCATTAAAATTCGAGAAGAGCGAAACATTTTTCGTCCTGATATGATTCAATTGATAATGCAAGCTCAAAAAGAAGGAATCAAAGAAACGGAAGATGAAGATGGACCTGTTGAATTTGCAGCTGCCGAAGATACATCAGTTTATTTTAAAAAGAACATATCAAAACTAGGTTTTACTTTCCCAATTTTATTCAATAACTTTTACATTGATTTATTGATTACTTTAGATATGACAAACGATGAAATTTTGGGCCAAGTTATCATATTTGTACTAGGAGGATTTGAAACAAGCTCAACATTGATGAGCTTTGCGGCTTATGAGCTTGCCTTAAATATGGATATTCAATCAAAGCTTCAAAAAGAAATTGATGATACGTTGGAAAGCTGTAACGGGAAAATAACATACGAAAAAATAAAAGAAGCAAAATATCTCGATATGGTCATAAATGGTTGGACATTTTTGGGGAGATTTATACGCAGTTCATTTTTTTCTAATTTTCTTTTTACAGAAACTTTACGAAGATATCCACCAGGTGCAGCATTAAATCGTGTTTGTACCAAGGATTTTAAAATGAGATCAGGCAATTTAGAAATGACAGTTGAGAAAGGAATGAACATTCAAATTCCAGTAATTGGTATTCATTTGGATCATAAGAACTATCCTAATCCTTACAAATTCGATCCGGAACGTTTCAATGATAAAAACAAAAAAGAAATCAAGGACTTTACGTTTTTACCATTTGGAAGTGGACCGCGAAATTGTATAGGTAATATTTGGCTTTAAAACAAAAAATATTTAATCTAACAATTAGCAAATGTATAACTTATTATTGCAATGGAATGGTTTGGTTTTTAAAACTTTAAAGATATCAGTAAGCATAGAGGCCAAATATCTCTTCCGAACTATAATAACCAACAAGTCCCATAGTTTATATAAACATTAAGTAAAGTAGAAATGTATAGGCATATGTCGAAGGATTTTGGTTCACCTTTTGGTATCTACTATTAGGTAATATAAAGTTTCATGTTTATCAGATAACAATCATTTTTAAAGAGCAATCTTCAAACTTTTTCCATAGTTAAGATAAGTATCAAACTTTGTAGGAGTCACCGTGCCTTTTTAAGTCCTTTTCTCATAGTTTTATAGAGTTAAAAAAAAACAACTCGGATTTATTTCTTCCCCAGTCAAAACGACTTCTGTCTACTTGAGTACCTACTTCCGTTAGGGTTTCACCAATTTCACCACGAAGCTCCTATATCGTTATGACCTTACCCTTAGAATACTATAATATAATCATGTCTATTTGTGCGTTACCTTTGTTGATAATCATGTTCAATTAGCAACTTGTAAATGATTCCTCTGTTATCAATGATTCATAATACTGGAGAATAGAGGTTTTATCTTATGAAATTTCCTCACTGATTTTAAATGATTTGACCAAGTTAATTACAACTCTAAAGTCCATCTTCTAGTTCTAGTTTTTGATATATTGATGGTACAAAATTTTAACTATTAATTTCGAAACTAAAACCATACTTGCATGAAAAAAATGTTTTTCGTGCGTTTCTTGAATGGTTCGAGTCTAAATTACGACTCTCATTGTTCCAGCAGTAATAAGTCATCATATTAGTATTCCAAAGTTCTTGATATCGCTCTTCTCGTATGCGAATGACTAGAGGAAAGAGTTTTCCCTGTTTGTAGGAAAAAATTTCCGTTTTTCTTGGTTTTCAGGAAAATAGTTTTAATAACTAGAGTGAAGTTATAACTCAATGCTAATGTTGCATGTCCAAATCACTGGAAATTTAGTATTAATTGGTCAGATAGCATCAATTTTACCGATTATGATCAGATATTCTATTATTCTGGTTATTTATCTACTTTTGTAATATCTTGTGGAGTCTTTCTATATAATTGGTATTTTGGAACCATTTAAAACTAATGTTTGATTAAAAATGTATTGCTTGTTTAATGATTGAGGAATCCATATAACTTGTAAGGATAATGCATTTCTTATCACTATATTACCTTTATTTAATTATAGTCGTTACCTTCACTTATAGCAGTCAAACCAGTATCTCAAGGAACAATACTTTCTTCTTCGTAGATATATTGGTACTTCTACAAATTTCAAATTAAAGACGCATCTATTTATATTACTTGTTGAAAAAATTATTTGTCCCCAGCATAATGTATTTCGGGTTCCTTAATGAATATAGGATTCATTTCCTAGACGCCTTTACTTCTGATTCAAAAAAGATGCTTATGGTGCAGTATAAGTAACCACTGTAATTTTAAATTGATGTTCTTTTAAAAAAAATTGGATTCGGAATTATCGACATATAAGCGTTACAATAAAAATTAAAAAAGAGTATAATATTAATGTTAGGAATGCCTTTTACATTCTCCTTCAATCCTCTATGAGTTTATGAAATGTAATACTTGAATGGTTAAAAAAGAAATGAAATATCGTTTTGGATCACTAACAATCACTAACAATTCAATAATTGCAATTACAGTGCATTTTTGCTTAATATTATCACTTTTATCAAACTATATAAATAGTTTAATTATATATTAATTAAATATTTTCTGATTTCAGGTTCTCGGTTTGCTCTTATGCAAACTAAGCTAGTCCTATTTTCTATTTTATCCAGATTTAACTTTTCGGTATGCTCGAAAACTCAGATTCCAATTAAATATTTAAAGACACCGATTCGAATTGCTCCGGAAAAAGGTGTTTGGATTGAATTGACATTACGTGAAAAATTTTGTCAGTGATTTTTTTTTTTGAATTGTATTAATCCTTATTAAGGATAATAAAAATTACAATTAAAATTTATGTGTTTTTATTTTAATATCGCAGTTATTATAATAAACAACCATAACACCAAAAAAGTCAATAACAAACCAAGGTTTTTTTAGTCGATGAATTCCCATTATCGAAAAACAATCTTCTAAATTTTATTTTTCAGTTATTCAGGACAGATTACATGATTCAGTTATGTATATTTTGAATTCGATGATGTCGTAAGAATTCTATTGTGATGCATACCAAGTTCTTTTATATTTACTACTTTTATTAAATATTCTTTTTATTTGTGGCATATTTTTTACTAAACAACTTTAATAAAATAAATACAATTTATAAATTCTGATTTTGAAAATATTTCATATTTAAAACCGAATATTATTTAGAGAAAAGACCGCCAGTGGGTCGATGAGTAAGACCATGGAATATTCGTTGTATATTAATTCTAGGTTTACTCGAATAATATAACAAAGAACAACTGCTATTAAGTTTTAATAATAATTATTTTAACTAGTCGTTATTTTTTCATATGACAATTTAAAATTTATAAGAGTACTTATTTTATGTATATATTTTTTAAATAAATTGTTTACATCGTCTTCATTTAAATAATGTAATACCATTTTTTTCCATACTGTTCACCAGGATGAGGCTTAGACAGACTGCAATCCTTTAACGGGGTTTGATTTTATGAGCTACAATGTTAAATATAAACCTGTACAATAGGGAATTTTCATCCTTTAGCCTAAAGATACTCAAATCCATAAATGATCCTTAAAATAAACTTTCAAAATATATAGTTTCTTTCATAATACCTCTATGCTGATCATACAACTGATTACTAATACAGATTGTTAATCTTAAGGAAGGTAAATAAAAGTTACTTTGATATTTTTCAATATTTTTTCTGATGTATCAAATAAATAGTAAATAAGTGTAGAAGGTATTTAAAATCTTACCAACCTTGATTTTTTAATGATTACTGCATTATAGTCTTTTATAAATGACTAAATCTTAATTTTCTAGGTCAAATTTTCATTTATAATTAAATAGAGGACAAGAAAAATTTTAAATATGCAAAGTTCTACTGTTTTCAAAACAAATATTATTGATGTTTAAATCGAATTTTCAATCATTTATCTTGGATATTTGTATCAATGATAAGCATTTATTTTTTAAGGAGATGAACAAAAAATTCAAAATTTACCAAGGTTTAAACTATAATTATTTTTCTTGTTTGAAAAAGTTTAAATTTAGTCAGTTGTTTTTAAAAATGATGTGAAAGTGTATTTAAAATTTTAAGATGTTAGTGATTTTGATATTAATTGTAACTGTTGTGATTTTATTTCGTATATATAAAACACAAAATGAGGATTATTGGAAGAGGCGAAATATACCGTATAACAAACCATTTCCAATTGTTGGAGAAAAAATGATGCTTGGACTTTGTTCAATTTCTGATGAATTTTTGGAAAATTACAATCGTTTTTCTAATGAACCGTAAGTACTTCAGAAACTTTTCAAAAAAAATTCAGGTCACAAATAATGTCAAATTTTTGTCCATTTATCCAAAACATACCATTGATACTTTACATCAATTTATCATAGAGATCTCAAGAAACCAAGTTACTCTTCTTACCATTAAATTATATTTTTTTCTGTTTTCTGGCTAAAGGTTTATTTAGCTTCCGTCATAGCCAAATATTCCCCAACAGCATTGTCTGTTTTTGGTGATTTTTTTTAAATCTCGGAGTCATTTCTCTTTTCAATAAGTAAAATATTTCAATCTACCTTCTTATTTTTTTCTTGAGATCTCTCTTACGAATTTGTATGCCCCGATACCATGCCTAGCTTCAATTGGAAAGACCTGCTTTTAAAATCCGAGTTCATGGTAACGTGATCCTTGAAATTTAACACAACAGATCTTTACCGCGACTGTTGTTTCCTGAAAACAGATCTATCTTAATGATTATAACCATTTATAACAGTTATAAATTCTATGTATGTCTTTTATAGTTTCTTTGGAGGTTTGACCCTCGGTAATCCAGCTCTTACCATTAAAGATCCAGAATTAATTCGTGAAATCACGACTAAAAGCTTCGATCATTTCATAGATCATGCAGATATCGTAGTGGATGAAAAGCTAGATCCACTTTTAGCAGCCAATTTAGTATTTCTCAGAGGTAACTTCGACCATTGTAATGCAGTTTTTGAATACTGTAAAGTGTTTTTAAATTAGGAAAACAGTGGAAAGACATGCGGTCAATGATGAGTCCATTATTTACAGGAAGGAAAATGCGAATAATGCTTGAATTAGTCACTCAATGTTGCCAAATGTTAGTGGATGACCTTACGAAAAAAGCCCAGTCGGAAAAACCTGTAATTTTAGAAGTAAAATCACTCTTTTCACGCCTTACTAGTGATATAACAGCGACTTGTGCCTTCGGAATCAAATGTGATTCGGTTTTGGATGAAAATAATGAATTTTATAAGAAAACACTCCATTTTTCAACATTAAGTGCCATTCGATTTATAATTACTTCATTTTTCAAAAAAATTTGCATTGTTCGTTAGAAAAATTATTACTTATTTGATGAAACTTAAGTAACTTCTAAATTTTAGATAACAAATTTTGGTTTGATTCAAAAAAGCATTTACGAATATTTTCGACAGTTTGTGTATGAAACTATAAAAATTCGAGAAGAAAGGAATATTTACAGGCCTGATATGATTCAACTTATGATTCAAGCTCGTAAAGACGGTCTACATAAACCTGAAGATGACCAGACCAATAGCACTGAATTTTCCACCGTAAAAAAATCGGAAAACTATCGTAATAAAGCTACATCCAAAATAGGTATATGGTCATCCTTATTATGAATTTTTTTCTTAATCAACTAACACAAAACTTTTTGAGCCTTCTGGTGGCCGAGTGGTCAAGGTTACCACTCCAAAACCAGTAGGTGTTGGATTCGATCCACAATTCGAACAAATTTTCGATATATCATGAACACGGATTTTTATTAATCCTAAAAATCCTAAAGACCTTAGTAGTTACAAAGCGGTGGTAATTGATTATTAAAAAAAAAACTTTGTGATCATCTTTTTTCTAGATTTGACAAATGAAGATATTTTGGCTCAAGTTCTACTATTTATTTTGGCTGGCCATGAGACAAGTTCTTCGGCATTGGCTTTTGCAGCCTATGAACTCGCAATTAATTCAGACATACAAAAAAAATTGCAATCCGAAATTGACGAGGAACTAGAAAAATCCAACGGAAACATAACATATGAGAATCTTAACGATTTAAAGTACTTGGATATGGTTATATCAGGTTTAAAAATATTAATTCAAAATTTAGGAATATTTATGAGATTAATGGAAATATTTTGTTTAGAAACACTTAGACGATATCCTCCAGGACCTCTTTTAAATCGTAGCTGTTGCAAAGACTTTGAAATAAACAAAAATGGTTATTCCCTGAAAATTGAAAAAGGGTTAAACATTATAGTTCCAGTCATTGGCCTTCATCACGATCCAAAATATTTTTCCGATCCGTATAAGTTTGATCCGGAAAGATTTAGTTCAGAAAACCGAAAAAATATTACTGACTTCACCTATATGCCATTTGGGGTTGGACCTCGCAATTGCATAGGTAAACTTTTATAAATTGTTTAAGCCATTGTTATTTTTTTTTTAATTATTTTCTAGGGTCTCGATTTGCTTTGATGCAAATGAAATTAGCGTTAGTTATGGTACTTTCTAAATTTGATATTTGTGTTTGCTCAAAAACACAAATTCCAATTAGATATAAAAAAACGCCTATTCGAGTTGCACCCGAAAAAGGATCTTGGGTTGAATTTAAGCTAAGGATTCATTGATTATTACTGTTTTATAATAATAATTAAATGCATAAATTAAAACATGTTTTTTTAAGAACCTACTAAAAATCAATTTTTCATTATTTAGTTTTCAACATTAATTTTAATTTAGTAAGAAATTGAATGCTAAAATCGCAGAGTTTTCAGAAAAATCGTATAAGGTATCTCTAAAAATATCGATTTAAGCCCGAAAATAACAATAAGAAACTTATCTTTGTTTAAATTGAGATTAATATCCTTTCTTAAGATGACAAGAAACTATGATAGATAATCCACTATGTAAAATTTTATCTAAATTATAAATTAATTTTATTTAAGAAAATTGAATACATACATACCATTTTCGGAGTATTGGGAGTTGCATATGCACCCGAAAAAGTTTTCAATTGACCACAAAATGAATATATCCTCATGCCGTGTGATCTCATGTTATATATATCCGTTAATATATTTCAATTTATTTTGGAAACCCAAAAGAACGTAAAACGAATAAAAAATTCATTTAATTTTTTATGACTTATTTATGTTGTTAGTGGGAGTAATAGCTATAATGATGTGGAACACGTAATAGTTTATCTTCGTCGCACTTTCCATAAAAATAAAAATCAATTATACAAAATGAAGTTGACCTTCAGAGCTCAGTCGGCTGGAGATATTTATTCAAAGAGGATTTTATTTTTTCTCATTCGTTGTAATTCTAATTATCCTTGAAAGTGATAAGAAATAATAAACAAACAAATTAGATTTCAGTTTTGAATTATAAAAGACGTTAGAATGTTAATATTGTCGGTACTAGTTCTTATCTTAGGAATCGTATTATACAAATATTTATCGAAAAATAATAAATATTGGGAAGAGCGAAATGTTCCTTTCAAACGTGTTATTCCAATTATTGGGGAAAAGGTTTTTTTCGGTAGGCAAGCGATAAGTGATCTATTTATTGAAGACTACAGCCGATTTGAAAATGAACCGTAAGTGTTACATTTTATTAAAACTTATACTAGGAAAATTACATATTGATTTTTTTTCTCTAACATATTGTATTGCGTTATTTATAGTTTCTTTGGTACAACGTTTTTCAACCAACCTACTTTAATGATCAGAGATCCAAATTTAATTCGGGATATAACAATTAAGGACTTTGATCACTTTCTGGATCATTCATTTGTGTTTATAAAGGAAAAACTTGATCCAATTTTTGCGAAAAGTTTATTTTTCAGAAAAGGTAAATTTCTTTTTGGCTTTTCTTGTTCTTAAATATTTTTTTTAAGACCAATTAGCTTATTAATTTTTATTTCATATAATTGGAGTTTTAAATTACAAAAATTCAAAAACTGACTAATTATAATCTTTATTCTCATTATGGTCATCCACCTGTTTGATTAAGATTCTTGATTCATAAGATAGTCTTAACCTTGACCGAAAGACCATAACAGTCCTCCCCGGAGTTATGTACACAGGGACATAATAACATTCAACTTACGTACCTATTAATGGGTAGATAGTGAAAACATATATTTTTAATTTGTTAAGTTTCACAAAAAGATTGTTACATATTTTTAAGTTTTTCATCTAAAAACCAATTAAATATATATTTAGTAAGAAGAAGTCAAGAAAAGCTCCTTAAAAAAATAGTAATAAAAAAAAATCAAGATTTTTTATTTATTTAAACAGTTAATTTAGAAAATGGGGAATAAGAATACTGATAAGCAATAAGTTAAAGTGGTTTCTGTATTATTATTTTTTTAGGACAACAATGGAAAGATATGCGATCATTAATAAGTCCGTTATTTACGGGACGAAAAATGCGAATAATGTTCGATTTAGTAATGGAATCTAGTCAAGATTTGCTGGACTTTCATATAAAAGAGGCCGAATCCGGAAAACCGCTAGTTTACGAAATGAAACAATGGTTTGGCCGTTTAACAGCAGACGTTATCGCCTCCTGTGCTTTTGGAATCAAATGCAATTCTTTTGAAAATCCAAACAACGAATTTCATCAAATGGAACTGAAAACAATGCAGATCAGTGGTTTTCGAATGACAGCAGTGCTGTTTTGTAGCAAAATTTGCGAGGTTTAACAATTGAAAAATATTTTTGGAAATTTTATAAATGGAACAATGTTTTTTGAAGCTTTTTGATTACGGATTTTTTCCAAAATGTACCATAAATTTTTTTGGAAAATTTATGAAAGAAACAATGAAAACTCGTGAGGAAAATCAAATTTATCGACCCGATATGTTACAATTAATGATGCAAGTGAGGAAAGGGGAATTTCAAAATATTAACAGTGAGGAAAATCACGAAAAAGATGATGAAGTTGAGTTTTCAACAGCCAAAGACACGTCGGTGTATTTAAAGAAAGTCTTATCCAAAACAGGTGAGATTTTTAGCAAATTTTAATTTTTGTATAATGGCGAAAGAAAAAATTAAAGATAAAGTATTAATCATAGTTTTCTTTCTTTTATAAAGATGCAGTTTTATTCCACAAAAAATTTTAGTTTTGTTTCTGCAATAAATTTTTAATAACCGTGTGTGTTTAATTATTTTATCATGTTTATTAAGTTGGGTGAAAAGAAATTCATTATTTTTATTTATTTTATTTTTTGGTAGATGTCTCTAGTAATCGATAACTCCTTAAATTTCGATCAAATAATTTTAGATTTATACTCGATGTCAAGGTATCATTTCGAACTAAAAAAAAATATTTTGCTGTTTTATGTTAGCTCTATTCAGTTGTGCGTAATTAGAAGAGATACAAACGATGCATCGATTTATTCAAACATCGATATATCGTTTATAAACATCGATGTTTTAACGTCGAATATTTCGTTTTAATTTTGATATGTTTTATGAGAAATGTTACATCTCTAGTTATAAGATGAAAAAAATGGATTACAAAAAATAGAAATGTCGGTGAAATTTTGAGTTTTTCATTGATAAAGGCAATAATGGAAGCCAGGTGGCTCAAATTGGGGATAGTGTTTATAGTCCCGATACTGTAACACCTTGTTACGTGTAATTTTAGTTTCGTCAATATTTCGTTCCGGTATTTTTTGATATTAAAGACACTCCCCGCATAGGCTGACCCATCGTCAAAAATGTTGATAAAATTATAGAGATAATCGATGTTAATTGGCACGTTAGTAGTTGTAGCATCGCCCAAGAACTAAAGAACTATATACCGACCATAAAACAGCTTTAAGTCAACTGTACAAAGTTAGATTCAAAAAGAAGCTTGATGTTTGGGTGCCACACCAATTAATACTTAAAACATGATGGGTAGAATTTCCATCAGCGAAACCTTTCCCAAACGGAATGAAATCGACCCATTTCTTCAACGCATTATCATCTTTTTCTTGCTTTACGAAACTTTCAAAGTGATAAAAAATTGGTATCAAAAGAAAATTGTGAAAATCATTTACTAAAGTTTTTCGACAATAGTGCCAAGACTTCTATTTAAGAAGCATTATAAAGCTACCCTTAAAATGACGACAAATCAGAAAACAAAATGGTGCATATTTGACCAAAATCGGGCAATTCGAAACATACTATAAAAAGCATTGAACTTCACGTAAAAAAAAATGGATTTCTTTTTCCCAACCTAAAATTCAAATGATTTATTTATAGAATTTCAACTTGATGTAATTTTGTGGTGACTTATTTCTATTAATTTTATTGCGTTAAAGTTATTAATAATTGATTTTTTTAGTAATCTTAAAAAAGTTATATATTTGCAACAAATTTATAATAATTAAAAAATTATTTTTTAGAATTCTCTGATGACGAAATATTGGCACAAATTTTGATATTTCTTATTGCTGGATTCGATGGTCCATCCACGGTGTTATCTTTTGCAGCACATGAATTAGCTGTTAATCCAGAAATACAAAAACGTTTGCAAGATGAAATCGATAATGTTTTGCAAAATAACGAAAAACTAACTTACGATAATTTGAGGGGGATGAAATATTTAGACATGGTTATATCAGGTTTGTTATTTGACATGAACGTTAGCAATAAATTAATTCTATTTTCTCAAATGTAGAAGTTCTTCGCAAGTATCCAATTGCAGCGATGATTGAACGACGTTGCGTAAAACAAAAAGAATATTATTTTGAAGAAAAAAATCAAACATTGACTATAGAAAATGGAATGACTGTTGTTATTCCAATATTTGGCCTTCATTACGATCCTAAATACTATCCAAATCCAAACAAATTTGACCCTGAACGGTTCAGTGATGAAAACAGAAAAAATATTGCCGATTACACATACCTCCCATTCGGAAGTGGACCCAGAAACTGCATAGGTATTTTATAAGTTTTTTTAATTTTATTGGTTACTTAAACTTTGGTGGAAATATTTTCAGGCTCCCGATTTGCATTGATGGAAATGAAAATAGCTTTATTCTTCATACTCTCGAAATTTGACTTTTACGTTTGTTCGAAAACGCAAATACCGATTAAAATCGCTAAAACTCCGACCCAAATTACTGCAGAAAAAGGATTTTGGTTGGAGTTAAAAGTAAGAAATAATTAAGGTTTTTTTTTAAAGAAGATTTATTAATGAAATGTGATAGACGTTGTGTAAATTGTGTTGAAGCTTTATCGTTATGAATTAATTAAATCTTAATTTTGTACAATTTTTACAATGTATAGCAATGCTAGAGTTTATCTAGTCTCCCATTTATGGGTCTTTATATCCATGATTTTACGTGTAAATGTTTTTAATTAAATTTGCATGATTTGCTTGACAAAAATATTTTAATGGTGTTTGAATATTTAGGGTTCCTATTATCAAAACAAACATAGACTAAAATAAATATTGGATCTATTTTTTTTGAAAATTTTCTACCTAACAGGGTATCAATTTCTATGAAATGAAAACTGTATGAGTTATAAATTAATTTTTGTGTGCAATGAATGACTGTGATCAACCATTTTAATGTATCCAATCCAATGTAAAAGCATATATTACTTTATATTTCAATGATTAAAAAAAATTTCTTGACTCTTCTTTTTCTTATATTCCTTTATCCATTTCGGATGTTCACAACCAACATATGGCTATTTAGGTTTTATTGATGACGATGCAGAAGAATTCTCTAGACTTTTTCCCCAATAAATTCCTCAGATTTTGCTTCCATGTGTTTCTTAGTCGTCTTGGACGACGCTTTTTCAATCAATTATATTTTGGAGTAGCGATTCCTCATAATGTAGCGAAGACACTGGAGTTTGCAAATATTGATGGTACTAAGATTTTCTTTTTCCTGATCTATTCTTCAGTGTGCCTTTTCATTGGTTTTATGCACAGTCCGCAATTATTCAATATTAATTGATATTTTGAATGGTTATAGTTCCTTTTCTAATTAAAAATTCCCTTCTATTACCTCACTTTGTTGTTAGTTTGTAAAGTACGGAACTTGTAATCTCATTGTTCACCTACTTCCCAGGATTTAGTCGTGCCAAGTTTTGGCACACTTGCCTACTCTCGATGACAATGCATGGAACCATCGTAAAATTTAATAACCATCAAGTATTTCTACTTTATGTAAATATTTAACTTTGAACAAACTCTGGTTGGTTACCTTTACAGACGCATGTATGTTGAAACAAATGACAACAATCAGTTAAATCAAATTTGAGACAATGATTAACAAAATTGATATTGAAAATATATTAAAAGACTTAAAAGGAGAAATTTATAATATTTAAAAGCATATCTAAAAATCTCGCTTGTATTGATAAAATGCACTAAAATTTATGAACTGAATCTTCATATCGATTGATTATCAATATTAAGACGATTTTAGCCAATTAATGATAATCACAAGCTATTAAGTGGTTCATCAAAGCGAGGGGTGTTCCAAATTACCAAATTGAAACCAAAATTGCACTCTTCTCCTTAAGGCACTATTTAATAGCTTAAGATTTTCGTTAATAGGCTAATATTGCCTTAATATCGGTGGTGAAATTGTTAAGAAGATTCAGCACATAAATTTATTTTCTAGTTTTTAGTACAGCACTTAATCAATACAAGATACGTTCTTTAAATCTTTTAAATATTTTAAATGTTCAATGCCAAAATTTGTACCGTACAAAAGTATAGAAAATATCTCAAGTTTTTCATAACTATTGTTTTAAAAGATAATCTGTAGATCAAAGTTTACAGCCATATTTCTCATTTAAAAACACTACTAAACGATAAAATTATACAACAGACTCCTTCTTACAGTAAAACAGCGGTCATATAGACAAATGAATAATTTTGATATATTATTTTGGCTATTTCCACTTTGAAATTTTTCTACTTATTTTTGGTACTATATCCCTTACGTTCTATGAAGCATATCTTAATATTTTTCCTTTTAAATGACAATGGATTGTTCATTGGTTATTATTATCAAAAAATTAATACCAATTTGTGAACTTGCAACCAATCGACAATGATGTAGATTTCTTTTTTATTCTCTAAAATATTTGAGTGAAATCTATGTTTCATTTTCGTTCTTACAATCAAATAATTGCACCACTCAACGGACCCTTGGAACCGAAAGAAAATCCTTCAGTAGGGTATGAAGTGGTCACAAAAGATAGAAACTTTCATTTCAGTTATTTTCTGTCTACAATAAATATTAGTTTAATAATATTTACTAATCCAACAAAAGGTATAGTATTAGAACTGATCCTAACGAGAAATTGAATATAATTGATTGTAAACTTTATATTCGTTATTGCCAACGGGTAGAAGAAAATAATGAAATTACAATTTAACCGTATAGATAACGTCAGGTTTAGAATAACAAATGATTTATTTGTAGAATTTTTTTTATGAAATTTAAAATTTAACTCAATTTAAACAAATGGTCATATCTACTGTTTTTAATTTTTCAGCTCAACTTAGACTCATTTTTATATGTACTTACCTTGTACTTCCACCTATAGAAATTATTTGTGGCTTGCATTTATTAAAATTAAGATTTATAATTGTTGTTTGGTAAACCAAAGCAGCAATTAATATCTTTATAAGTCAATGTTTCTCTAATTATTAATAACAACTAAAGTTGAGGGTAATCATTGTTATAGTTATTGATTTCTCAAAAATGTATTAAACGACACCGCACACCATTATGTAAACTAATATTCTTGTATCTAATTCAATAGAAAATTTCACCTCGATTGCAATTGTTCCTCTTTAGAAATGGGAAGTCAACAAAATTTGCTTTGATAAATATGTAACTCCAAAGGAAGTAGAGCTTCAAACAATTGACTTAAATTTCTTTTAGGATGACTTGTTGTTTTCATTTTATTTTAAAAAAATGTAAAATAATCAGTTACTCCTTCTCCATATACTTCCCACACCAAAAACCTAACCTGTTTAATTGAAAGATTGCGATTTCTGTGGAGAGGATAAAAACGTTTTGTACGAGTGCCGAGATAAAATACCTTCAATTCAATTCTTCCTTATCAATTGTTGTAAAAGTAATTGTTATTAATTTGTTTAACGCAATATTTGCTCTGGATAAATAGTGTTCTTTTCTTCTTTGATTTAATCAGTGCGTATCACTATAATTGCACCGATAATGTATATATTTTTGGGTTTAGTTCTGATATTGGCCACTGTTGTGTATAAGTATTTGTCAAGATTCGATAATTATTGGAAACAGCGAAATATCCCTTTTAAGCATGTAATCCCAATTTTTGGAGAAAAAGTTATCCTTGGCATTACTCCTCTCAATGAATTGATTGTTGAGGATTATCGCAAGTTTGAAGATGAACCGTAAGTACTCTTATATCAGAATCCTAATCACTTAAAAAATAATATTCATAATTTATTTTTCAAATGATATAACCTTGAGTAATGAAAGTAAAATCTTATAACTACATCAAATTTGTATCTTAAATTGTCAATCTAAATAGAACATAAGAATCAATGAATATTTGATTTAAATTATTAACTATTTTTTTCATAAATGAATCATTATTTTTAGTTTTTATGGAACTTTATTTTTTAATAAACCAACTCTTATGATAAAAGACCCAGATCTGATTCGTGAAATTTTCGTTAAGGATTTCGATCATTTCCTGGATCATTCTCTATCGTTCATAAACGAAAAGCTGGATCCGGTTTTTGCTCAAAGTTTATTTTTTCGAAAAGGTAAAGTTATATATGTGTAGGAATATTAAAGTCGATAATATCTGCTACTTTGTCTGACTAGCACAATAAACATTGGTCTAAATTTGCTACCTGTCGAAAAATATATTATATATGCTTGCTTTTTTCTTTTTCTTTTTTACAGGGGAAGAATTATCTGATTTTCGCAGAAATTTCAATTATAATTTCTTTTTTTCTTTTTGTGATGGCAAGGTGCCATATTTCTTTGATCATTTGCGGGGCGAATTTTGGATTTTTTGTGGCTTAGTTAAAAGTCTTTCGCTTTTCGGGGTATATAATTTTTTTGCGATTTTTTATGCTTTTGTCTTTTTCGTACCAATGTTACATCCTTTTTTTGGCTTTGTCCATTTATCTTTTCGTTCTTTTTTAGTATGGACTTTTTGTTATTATTTTAAGGCTTTTTATTTTTAGTGCCCACATCATTAGTAATAATATTATGGAGTCTGGCGTTTCTGCTCCATGGGTGATTGGCCTGACAGTCATTTTATGAGTGAAGCGCACTAAATTTCAAAAAATTACAACTTAAATATTGGCCATACCTAAAAACAACAGGTTTTCACTTTTGGAAGTAAATATCGCACGACGATCAATTATAATAATAAAGCAAAAAATGCATTATTTTTTTCAAAATTTTAACAATATAATCAAATAACTTCTTTATGTTGAATTCATGTAAAGTTCAGTAACCTTGTTTGACTCATAATATTAAAATTAAACACAAAATATTTTTTTTACGAAATTGAAATATCAAAGTATATTTTAGTTTAAAGTTTTGCTAAATAAATCAATCCATTATGCCGAAATCTTAAATAAGGAAGAAATCAATTTTCAAAGTTTTACGGAAGATAATTACAACAATGGTGATAATTACGACAATGTAAATTCCACCGTTATATATCAAAAAAGAGGTTATGTAGAAGACATTAGTAAGAACTATAAATTATGATAAAATTTGTTACTATTTTTAATGATGTTTAGTGTTACTATGATCTTCTAACCCTATGCTGATTAAACAACAGAATTTTTAAGTTTCAATTTTCCGAAATTTTCTTTTACTTATCGATGGAAACTCGTTTGTACAGGTTCGTAAAAGAAACCGTTTCTTTTGTGACAAAATAGTTTTGTTGGAATTTTAATTAAATAAAATTAATTATTCAATCATCGATATAGTGAAACAAATAATAAAGCAATAAGGAAAACTTAAGAAAAATTATCCAAACCTTCCACCCAACCAAAAAATTGGAGAAAAAAAAGGCTATTATGGATTTTTTTCCTATATATGTACCTTAAGAAAATTTTCCAAAATAACACAAATGAAAACATCAATAAATCATGTGCTTTTCACCCATATATTTTCATTGATTGTAAAAATCAACTTTTCCCACAGTTAATTGTTCAATACAAATAAGTGAACACATTATGTGTTAACACATTGTGCTAACACATTAGGTGAACACATTATGTGTTTTTAGGATTTGGAACATATTTCCCACACTTTTCGATTAAGTTGACTATTACAAACTAACAAAAATTAAAACTATAGTATATAGGTACTATTGAATCCACAAAAACACTTTGTGTATTAATGGATAATAATACATATATATATATATATATATATATATATATATATATATATATATATATAATAGATATATATATATATTATATATATATATATATATATATATATATATATATATATATATATATATATATATATATATATATATATATGTCTTTGAGATTCAATTAAAAAATTACTTTTGAAAAATTGATATTCACAAGCAATACAAATATTTAGGTGAAAAGCATATTTTTTGATGTCTTCATTATTATTAATTTGGAAAATTTTCTGAATATGCTTATAAAGGAAAAAAAAATTTTTTAAAAGTCATTTTTTCCTCAGTTTTTTGCGTGGGTGTAAGGTTCTGATAATTTTTCTTTAGTTTTCTTATTTCTTTATTACTAAACAATTTTTAAATTTCACTATATCGATGACTAAATGATTAATTAATCGGTTAAGGGTTAGAAAAACTCTTTTCTGATATATATTTCTTAGTAAATTGATAATCGTGGAACGGAGGATTTTTCATAGCATCTTCCGTAAAACTTTGAAAATAGGTTTCCTCCTTATTTTAGAGTTTAGCATTATCGGAATGATTCTTTTGTCAAAATTTGGAAAATTCATAACGCCAATTATAATGCCTATACCACCATGGACTTTTATATGAAACTTGATTTTCCTCTTTTGTGCTTGTTTTATTTAGCTGATCATATTTCCTACTTTAAAAAATCATTGCTTTTGTAACTTAATCAATTTAGTTATTTTCATTTCTATACAAACGAATATTTACAAACTTTCATAATACTATTTTCCTTAATAAGTCCATTTTATACTTTTCAGGTCAAGCATGGAAGGATATGCGGTCTTTATTAAGCCCCTTATTTACTGGCAGAAAAATGCGAATTATGTTTGATTTAGTTGTGGAATGCAGCCAAGATCTAATTGATTTGCAAGTAAAAAAAGCCCAGTCTGGAAAACCCATGATTTATGAAATGAAGGAAATGTTTGGTCGCTTAACAGGAGACGTAATTGCCTCCTGTGCCTTTGGAATTAAATGCAACTCTTCGGTCAATCCTAATAATGAATTTTATCAAATGGAAAAGAAAACTATTCAATTTAGCCCTTTTCGAATGGCGATGGTTTTGTTCTGCACCAAAATTTGTGAGGTTTGTTTTAAAAAATTGAGTAAAATAATTTAAAATAGCTAAACTATCATGTAAGATTTTTCAATTTGGGGTTTTCCCTAAATATATTATCAAATACTACCAAAATTTCGTGAAAGATACCATGAGGATTCGCGAGGAGAAACAGATATACCGTCCGGATATGTTACAATTGATGATGCAAGTTCGAAAAGGGGAAATTGATTTGAAAAATGAAGAAAAATTAGATAATTTTGATGATAAAGATGAATTTTCAACTGCGAATGATACAACGGAATATTTTAAAAAAGTGTTACCCAGAGTTGGTATGATTTTTCATTGATATTTTTATATTGGAATTAAAATAATTAAATTTTTTAAAGAAATAACTGAGGATGGAATTCTTGCGCAAATCTTAATTTTTCTTTTGGCTGGATATGATGGACCTTCTACCGTATTGTCATTTACCGTGTATGAATTGGCTCTCAATTCGGAAATTCAGAATCGTTTGCAAGACGAAATTGATAGGGTTTTGCAAAATGGGGCAAAACTTACCTATGAAAAGTTACGGGGGATGAAATATCTTGATATGGTCGTATCAGGTAATTTTAACGCAAAATGACTGTACTCAATAATTTTACATTTCTAATTATACTCTAGAAACTCTTCGAAAATATCCAATCGCAGCAATGATTGAAAGACTTTGTACAACCCAAAAAGAATATACCGTAGAGGCAAATAACCAAAAACTTAACATCGAAAGTGGAATGGTTGTTATGGTGCCTGTATTTGGTATTCATTACGACCCAAAGTATTATCCAAATCCAGAAAAGTTTGATCCTGAACGATTCAATGATGAAAATAAACATAATATTAATGACTATACATATCTTCCTTTTGGCACTGGACCACGAAATTGCATTGGTATTTTTTTTATAGTTTTAATTCGTGAAATTTCAATCATACATTTAAATTTTTTCAGGGTCCCGATTCGCTTTAATGGAAATTAAAATAGCTTTATTCTTCCTACTGTCAAAATTCAATTTTTGCGTTTGTCCAAAAACACAAATCCCACTGAAATTTGCCAAAAGTCCGACACAAGTTGTAGCCGAAAAAGGAGTTTGGTTGGAATTGAAACTAAGGAATTAATTTTACTTTTCAAATTGTCTATGCTTCAATATATGCGCTTTATAAACATTGTAATGAATTTCATACTGACTATGTAATAATTTACGAGCTTAATAATAATATTTGAGAATACTAATAAATATGTCACTAAAAATTAATGTACAATATATTGTTGAAAAACTTATTAAAGCTTTAATGCCATATTTTTATATCCTAACCAGATAATAGATAATAAGTACATTTTTATAAAAATTATCTCAAAAAATGTTAATGTGCAAAATTGAAAATAACAATACCATTACCTGCTTATATATTTTTGTTCTTATAAGGTATATTATTAAATATAGACTCGGGTCTTTTATGTATAAGATATCCAGTAAAAAATAGTCTTGGTAATGATAAAGAAAAGTAAGATATTTTATTTATCACTTCATCTCAAAAGGAAGTACTTATGATTATAAAACTTCATATACACACATTAGCATACGCATAATTTAAAAAAAGATTTCAAAAATAATTTACAGTTGTGTATAAAATTAAAGACTATTAAAATATTCACAAATTTTTCTAAGTAGATATTTTAACTGTGATCATGACGGTAAAACAATTTTATAAAAAAAAGCCATTCGATTATAAACATATGTAGTTCCTGAAGTTAATAATTTATAGTAGGAAACAGGCAATTTTAAGGGCTTAGTAACCATCGTTTTGAAACTCCTAAAGTCTTAACCACTTTTTGAACTTTATTTACCCACTTATTGAAACGAAATTGTAAAATAAAATTTGAGCCGTGATATATACCCATCTACTTACAATAATAACTACCCCATAATGTAGGAATATTTCAAACTAGTTTGAACTAGCTATTCCTAAATTAGGTATGTGTTTTGGTTTCTGAAAACAGCTCTAACCTTTTTGATGAAAATTTTAATGTAATAGATTTTTGTTTTTTAAAAGTTGGTTTTTATGGATAAACGCAAATTTCCACGAAAAGCGGAACAATAGGAAAAAAATGTTACGCCATCTGTTGAAGTAAATTTTAACTATATGCCGGTAGGAATATTGACTAATTCAACAATTAGTTTCTATTGTTTTACCATTTTTACATCAAACATTTTTAAAATAAACAATTTCTTATAAAGTTGCAAAATCAAAAAAAAAACATTGATAATTTGAAGGGAAATTACATAAAATATGCGTTTTGATATAGAACAACAATTCACTGATTATTTCTTTAAACTAGGTAATGGTTAACTGGCCTTCAATACAATGGAAGAAATTGAATCGCTACAAAATAAAATTTCAAGCAATAATGATATTAATGAAGTATAAGATAATTGCATGGAAAATCAAAATTATTTTTGAAATATAGAATATTGCAATTAATCGCACCGTGCAATAAAGACGTCGATAAAATTAACAATAACTTAATTGCCAAGCTTTCTGGAAAATAGAAAATAATATATTGCATTCACAATTCGATGTAATTCCCCTGTACGTGTGCTTGTTACTGAACTCTTCCTAAATCACAGAACCTATTCTACTGAAACTTTCTGAGTGTATTTGAGTTGGACTCTGGATGATTTAGATTCACAATTGAACCTTTCAGGTGAAAAAGTAGTAAATTTTATCTTATTAACAGTCGAAAATTCAAATTTAATAATCGAAAGGCCGTTAAAACGAAACATTATTACTAGTTATTTACAATATACATACATCAGTAAATATAAATAAAATTAAAGTGCAATTTGAAGGATTTATAATTAAAAACAGTGTGTGTACTTATGTACGCGCGTGAGGAGTTATACTTCTTTGGTATAGTTAAAAATAGGTTTTTAATCCACTGTCGTAGCCTCTTCCGGTAGTTCCTGAACTGGCACACCAGTTATAAGGTTTGAGATTACTAAAATATGATACAATTTTAAACACAATTTACTTTTAATATCAAAATACATAATAAGAAAACGTATGTGTTGCTACAAAGACAAAGAATATACAGTTTAAATACATCCACTTTAGTGGAATACAAATATAATAATTATTGCCTCAAATTTGAACAACCATGTCATTAGTTTCAACTGTCATTTCACTTTCATTCAATTGCTAGTTTTAGTCATTTGTCAGTTGTGCCAGTGTTGGGTTGTGAATACCTGACGGAAAGTAACTGGGTTTCAAATAAAAGATTAAATTGGCTATTTGTACATTAATACTATATGCTTACACGTTTGGTTACTTATACAAAATGTATATACCATATTATATGTATTAACCGTTAAACCGAATTAACAGATTGGGTCACGTGCTCGAAAAATACTTATCGAAAACATTTACCATACAGAAGTAGATTGTTGGCATTAAATATCATGTATAGATATATATATATAAACAATCCCTAATAACGATGTCCTAAAAATTAAATTTATGAAATAGTGATTGTATATTTTATTTACCCATTCATATCTATGTATTGAAACTAATTTTTAATTCAAATATAGAAAAATATATTGTAATGTAATGTGTCAATCCAGTTTAATTACATTGTTTTAAATATTACCCCGAATAACTACAGAAAAATATCTTTCTTTTAAATGCATATTAATTCTCATAATAATAATAATAATAGGCAAACGTTAGTATTATGTATGCATATATTTCGGCAAAGGTATACAAATATTGTAAACACATACGTGTGAGTGAAATACCATCATTGTTTAAAATTTGAACTGAATGATTGTTGTAATAGTTTCAACAGTCATTTTGATTTCATTTAATCAATTTCCAATTCTTAGCATTTGTCAGTCGTGTAAGGATATTGGGTGGCGGTGACAAAGAAAAATTATATGGTACGTCGCAACTGACGATAGTCTGTCGTAAAGAGAAACATTATTTTATTATATACTTATTAGTTTATTAAGTAATAATTTTGTCATTTTTATTACTAAATAATACATACGGATAGTTAATCTCAATTGTATTGGAGCACTTAGGAAGGTTGATGAGCACAGTTTTTTCACAAATATTTTCTGATATTAATTAGTATTGATTTAAATATTCAATTTAAATCACTTCGGATTATAATTCAGAGGTACATATAAAATTCGCACTTGTATAATGAAAACAAAATGAAAACACGTGTTTTAAATGTAGAAACTCAAAGCATATGGATAAATATTATTAATATTATAAATATAAATACACAGTGAACAGAGGCGGCATGCGTGCCAACATGCGCCACTAACAGAGGTTCCATTTCTGTTTTGTTGGTAGCATTTTTTCCTCAACTTCATAAGCGATTTAGTGGGCAACTTCACTCTGTTAATTTGGTGTCACGGGTGCGCGCGCATCGTAAAATTTCACTCTCATCAATTTTTCATAACGCGCCTAAAGAAGTATAACTTCAATAACTTCAATACGTTCACTATTATACTTTGGATACATTAAATTCTTAACACTATGAATAATGTGAATTAAAAATGAGTTATTTAGTATGTAAAAATCGAATTAAAAGAACTAATAAAAATCGCATAATAGAAGAACGGTTTTTTTCAAAGAATTCTGTTAATTCAACAATCAATGAATTTAAAAAAATCATTCAAATGTGGAAATGAATAATATAAACATTGAAAGTATAGTAAATAACGAATTATCGAAAAATGCAAATTCGATCATTGGTTCTTCAGATGTATGGATGAAGTATCAAAATAATAAATTTTGTTATATTTGTATTTCATTTCAAACTATGACTTATGCCTTTCAAGGATTATATTTTACTATGTTAGTGAATTGTATATATCTTATTCAGGTATGTTAACAATTGACAAAATATTTTGTACAATGCTTCATTGATAAACTTGGAATTCGTAAGATTGTGTAACTCACTAATTAGAGTTCATATTGTGAATTTGTAGTAGTTGTGATAATATTGTAGCTATTATTTGTTTTTAGCCAAACGAAAAGCCAACAATTGATCAGGATAACATCCCCCGAGTCCACTAGTTTACCAACAAAAGTAACGTGTGCAAAATTAAATATAAAGAAGTATTCAAGTGCTTAATATTTCTTAATTTAATTAATGATATGAACAAATGATTTTTTATACACGATAAACATAGTTATTTCAAATAGATAAGGAGAAACAAGATAAGTTAATTATAATCTACATTGGCGTAAATTCTGTTTAACTTATATTTAATACAAATTCCTTATATCTCCTTGGATAAAGAATCATTCGAAATTCAAAGGGTTTGTACTTTGGAAATCTTAATAACGGTTTTTTACATATTTTTAGTAAATGTAGGGAAAGGGGATAATTCTTAGGTCTTCTGAGCCTATAATAAGTTTATTACTACAAAAGATAAAAAAAAAGATATATTTGCCATTTATCTGTATAAAAAGTTAATTTAGATATAGCACTTAAGCACTTCAGATATCTAGATATCTATACTAATATATAAAATTCTTACGTCTGTCTGTACATTTCGATTTTGAACACAATTTTAGGGTAAATATTTGTTTTAAGAGGCCCTTATTCCAGATTTAACATTTTTAAAATTTTTGTCTGTCTGTTCGCTGTCTGTCTGTGTGTCCCGATTTAACTAAAGAACGGAACAACCGAATTTAATGAAATTTGGTATTAAGATACAACACAATTTCCCACAGACTATAGGCTACTTTTCATTCCAAAAAAATAATAAGGGAAGGTATTCCCTAGGGATGAAAACAGAAATTTTTACACTAGACAGGTGAGTTATATGTCATTCGAAAGGTAATTTAAAGTTAGAAAAAAATCTGTAAAATATTTTTAGTTGAACTAATAAAAATCACAGTAAATTCAATTTAAATTTTAAAAAAATGCCTCTGAAATTTAAACCTTTATATATATAAAACACATAGTTGATGTTAATAGCGTAATGTCTAATGTATCTAACATTCTGATATTCCAAATTATAAAGACGTGGGTTCGAATCTTACAGTAAACTATTTTTTTTATTTTTTTTTACAAAATTGTTGTATATTGACCCTTCGAGTTGCTCAATAAGGAAATATTAACGAAAAAATGTAACAGTAGTATTAGTAATAATAATAATAGTAATAAAACTATAAGTAAATACGTTTTTAAAACCGTGCATACATAAAACCCTGTATTTATATATCCCCTCTGACTGATGAAATTTTAAAATTCGATGTATCCCTTTTAAGAAGTACACATCTGATAAGATTTTTTTAAAATTCCTACCCTAAAAGAGTAAAAGGGGTGACTAAGTTTTTATGAGAAAATTAAGAGTTAATCAACAATCGAAATTTTGAATTTAATTGTGAAGGTATGTTCGTTATAGACGATACGTTTTATCGCTTAAAATAAAACAAATTTGGTTTATTGTTAGAAACAAACACGTAGGATCTGCTTTAAAATTTAAACTTCAATAAATATATCTAAAAAAGGTTAAGTTCATAAGTGAGCATTACGTTTTTTGGCTCGCACATATTGTAAACCTGAAAATCCGATATACGTAATCACAAATTAATACATTAATGAGCGAATATCGAATTGTGAGAAATTCGGCGAATTGAAAGAAAATGGTTAAATTATATCTTTGGAATTCAGATATTTTAATAATTAGTGCAAAGATACACAATGGTTATACTTGATTATGGAGGAACTGGGTTTCGTGCAATCAAACAAATTTTAATTTCGCGGTAGTTTTGAACATTTCAGTAGTGTAAAAGTTGAGACAATGAAAAAGGATTTCTACTAATATTCGAAATATCTATACGAGTGTTTTGATAACTTTTGACTGTTTTAAGTCATAAATGACTGACTTTATTGAACTTAATGGTTGATAGATTTACGGATTAATTGGTTCACGGTAGGTATACCTACCGTAGGTATACGGAATAGACCATTCTCTTTTTAGTTTATAAATATTTTTTGAAAATTAATTGATTATTACATACAAATATTTTATTCTAAGTAACAGTTTATTAAATGTGTCTTTTTAAATTTGACAAAATAGTGTTTTAAGGTATGATAGTATTTCGTAAAAGAAATAAGAAAAATTAGAATTTTCATATACCACTACAAATAGCAAATTTAAAAAGAAAATATAATCCACACGTTACGCAGACGAAGTCGCGGGGATCAGCTAGTGTGTTGATAAGGGTAACGTGTTAACTCGTAAAAAAATAGAAAATATCAAAGGTTCTGAAATTTCAAATAGAAAACCGAGACGCCTTTTTTCATTCCTCCATAAATAAGATATGCGAGTGAATTTACATTTTATAAACAATCAATAGCAATTAAAACTACGAAATTAATGGAAAAAAATTAAATTTGATCCGAATCACAATAATATTATAATAACTTATGGACCAATAAAAAAAATGTATACTTCAAGAATAAGTATTCCACTAAGCTCAATTGAAAATATTTTTTTCATAATATCAATGATTTCTTACATCCTATTTATTAATAAACATATAGTTTTGTCTTAATTTGAGACTACTCAATTTTGTATGGTGGTTGTAAAGAAAATTAAAGACGCAATATTATTCAATTGATCACTTTTAAATATCCTAGAGTCAATTATATACGCCTCCAAAGGTCGAGGTTGTCCTAAAGGAGCGTGTTGTCGTTACAATTGTTAACATTGCTAATTATAATGACTTGCACTTATATGATAAAAATTAAATATTTCCTGTCTTTATTTATCTTTAATAAGTATCTAGGTGAAATATAATAAATGTTATCTAGTAAAATAGATTGCACTTGAAAATTGCGTCCTCTTTCATAATTGTTTTTGAATAAAAAAAAACGAATATGAAGTGTTTTCTTTTTTGTCAGATTGTAATCTTATCAAATCCTAAGCACTACAGATTTTTTCGATAAAACTATGAAAAATAATTAGGTCTGATGAAATATTGCCTTTATTTTCTTCTCATTTATCTCTATCACCTTAACCAAACAATAATTTAATCAAATATGGCATTGAATTTATTGAACTATAAATATAGATCATGCTTCATTTCAACGTTTGCAGTAGATGTAAGTCAAACATATCAAAATGTATGTGCTACTTTTGATAATATCGGCGGTAATTTATGTATACTACAAATATGCGATTAAACCTAACCGATATTGGCAAAGTAGAAATGTGCCATATAAAAAAGTTATACCATTCGTTGGTGATAAGACGATGCTGGGATTAACTTCACTTGTTGATAAAGTGTTAGATGACTATCATGATTTTAGAGATGAACCGTAAGTTTAAAAATGACTTTTAAAGGTAAATCGAGAAAAATTCCGTGAAATATTCTTTTTCTTCTTCTTCTTTTCTTAGATTTTTTGGAAATAATTTACTGTCGCAGCCATCAGTAGTCGTTAATGATCTACAACTAATTCGAGATATTACCATTAAAGATTTTGATCACTTTATGGACCATTCAGAACTTTTTATACGAAATGAATTAGATCCAATATTAGCCGATAGTTTAGTATTTAAATCAGGTAAGTTTGTAGTCTTAATTATTCTAACATAAAGAACAAAAACTAATACTGTTTATGCTAGTGGTGTCCAGCATTTTGTATACCATGTGCCAAATTTTTTACCATCAAGGCCAGATGGACCTTACAACCTGAACAATCTTTTCCTTTTTACATTCACATTTGGGATTGTAAAATAGAGATAGAAATAGAAACTACTTCCCGTATGGAAGGAAAATGAAAACCTCAATCACGAATTTCAATAAATTAATGTTCGTCATTTCAAAAGACACGTTTATTAGAGTATTAATCTACAATAGTCAGAAATACTAGTAATATGGACGAGAGGGTAATCGTTGTTGTGGAAAAGCCGAAAAAATTGAAATATGGATTCAGCTATGGCGTCCATATTAAAAAAATGGCCACAAGTGTGCAATGCATCTTTTGTGATCGCTTAATGTGCCACGTTTGACACATGTGCTATGGTTTGGCCACCACTGGTTTATACAATGAGTAAAATATATTGTAATATTATTTATGTATTATAATTTACAAAAATAAGCTATAACCATAAATTAAAACAAAAAATCAAAGCAATGTATTACTGACGTATTGTCCAGATACATATTTTGATTTCCAAGCAATCCTCCTTAGTTGTCACCATGTAGTATTGGATCATAATATTTTTCGTCTATTACTTTAAACAATTTGGCCGTAAAATTTTGACCATACTATATATAGCATGATCTGTAATTTTTTATTAAAACTTAAAAAATTTCGAACACTATTTGAGCTGCAACCGATTTAGTTGTCCCCACTATCATATCGCTCCCGGGGAATTGTCTGAAAATTGGGATTAGTAGACATATATTTGGATTTGAAGAACACATTCTAGGATGTCAGTCGAACAGTGACAATATTGAGGTAGTCAAAATCAACTTTATAATGGAATTTGTTATTAAACACGTAAAAATTTAGAAGAAGCTTCAATAACAATATCCAAGTAGCCTGAATTTGCGCACATGAAAAAGATTTGGGGACACTAAAGTACTCGTGAATAAAATTGGGTACAACTGTCCTAGGGGTCTTTGAAAAGAATGTGAAAAATAAGCTTGATACACAAATCCTTCAATTGTTTCAATAATTTCCTTCCAAATTATCATAAATCGACACATCTTTTCTCAAATCAAATTTGTAGTTTTTATTCAAAATTAAATACGTGGAAAATTTTTCATTGTGATCCTAAGTTTACCAATCAAATTATATTACGATGTATTTTGTTTATATTTAAGGCATACCATGGAGAAATCTTCGATCAATTTTAAGTCCATTATTTACGGGAAGGAAAATGAGAATAATGTTCGATTTGGTCGTAGAATGTAGTGAAAATCTAACAAACTTTTATTTGGAAAAAATGAAGCATGGAAATTCAGAAATAATAGAAATGAAAGATGTTTGTGGTCGACTATCAGGCGATACGATTGCATCTTGTGCTTTCGGAATCAAATGCGATTCAGTTCGGGATCCGAAAAATGAGTTTTATAAAATGGCTAAGGAATTAGTCAATTTCAGTTTCTATAGGGCTGTGACTACAATGCTCTTTACAAAAATATGTGAGGTTTGTGGTAAAAGTTATTTGTTTTAAGAGTGAACAACAATTAATTATATTTTTTCTTTTAATTTAATTTTCAGATGATGAACTTTGGATTAGTTCCCAAACGCGTATACAAATATTTTCAATCATTTATGTATGAAACGATTAAAGTACGGGAAGAGCAGAAAATTTATCGACCCGATATGATACAATTAATGATGCAAATACGAAATGGAGATATACAACATGAAGAAAACATTGACGACGAAAAAGAGTTTGCTGCTGCAAAAGATACAACAGTTTATTTGAAAAAAATTACATCCCAGTTTGGTACTAAATAGAAAAAAAAAATTTCTTTGCATTCTTTAACATTCTTTTTGTTTTAGAATTAACAGATCAAGATATTTTGGCACAAGTACTAATTTTCTTATTGGGTGGATATGAAACTACTTCCACTTCTTTGGCATTCGTTTTCTATCAATTAGCAGTTAACACGGATTGTCAAGTTCGACTTCAAGAAGAAATTGATGAAACTCTTGAACATTCAAAAGGAAAAATTACCTACGAAGGAGTTATGAGCATGAAATATTTAGATATGGTTATTTCTGGTACAATGGGAAACAAAAAAATATCAAAAGTTAAATTTAATTGGAATTTAATATTTTCTAGAGACTTTACGAATGCACACGCCAGGTGCAATAAATGATCGTGTGTGTACAAAAGATTATCTTCTTAAAGCAAAAAATAAGGAACTACTAATTGAAAAGGGAATGTCAGTCACAATTCCAACGGTGGGAATCCATATGGATTCCAGGTACTATCCCAATCCTTGCAAGTTTGACCCGGAACGTTTTAGCAAAGAAAACCGTCATAAGATTCAGGACTTCACATACTTTCCCTTCGGAAGTGGACCAAGAAATTGCATTGGTAATTATTTCTATTTTCTTTTGTCTTCTTTAACATTTGCTTTTAAGTTTGAAACTTTGAACCTTATAAAAATTGAGTTTCAAATCATATTTAATTTGAACTTACATAGATTAAAATACTTTCATTAATCCTGTCTTCTTGTTATCCCTGAGCAATTTTTTTAAACGGCTTTCTCAATAAATCAAAATTTATTATAGAATACCATTTATCAATTTTTATTAAGAAAATAACAGTTAGTGGACATAGAAATCATGTTCTTAATTTTAGACAGGAATAAAGTTAAATCCTAAATAGCAAGGATAATTGAGATAGTAATGCAAAATAATGCCTTAAGGTATAAAGCATTCTAATACATACTTCAAAAAGAGAATTCAATTTAGTTTCACAATAGGTCCATAATAAATCATTAAAAGATAAATACTTCATTTAATAGGCTTATAATAGGCTTCATTTTAAGGAACTTTATGTTTGTAAAAATATTTTAATAAGAAATCTGTAATAATCATAACTATTTTATTTTCAGGTTCCCGATTTGCATTGATGCAAATGAAAGTTGCACTTATACCATTACTATCGAAATTTAATGTCTGCGTTTGTTCAAAAACTCAAATACCAATAAAATATATGAAGTCTCCATTACAAGTTTTACCCGAAAATGGGATTTGGGTGGAATTAAAATTAAGAGATAAAATATAAAACCAATTTTGTATATCCTTTGTTACTAACAAAGAATTTATTAATTAAATTTCTATTGTTCAAAAATATTAATGCAGTTTTTCAATGTTGATGAAACAGTTGTAAAATTATAGAAATATACTTTTAATAAAAAGTTATAAATACATCGTTTAATGCGTAAATTTTGGCTAATTTATAATACAATATATTTGCGAGTAATTGGAGTTAGAAGTATAATTAATTTTTTTAAGTAAAAAGGAAAATTTCTTTTGTTGTTTTACTATGTTTGCCCTTCAGATATAAAATTTAAGTTTTATTTACTATTGACAATATATTGGAAATAGACCTGATGCACAAGTTCAAAAAGTAAATTAAAATTCATCTTTTTAAGTTTCAATTACAAAATGTATAAATAACAATAGAATCAGTATCACGGGTAATTGGAAAAAAAAATTAAATCAGTTTAAACTATCAGTGATTGGCAACATTTCGTCTTTATTCTTAAGACTTTATCAAGCTCTCAACTATGTCTAAACGATCGTCAAGTTAAAATATAACATAGTTGAATATTAATTTAGACTTATAACAGAAGAGTTGGACTAAGTTGCTTAACCTCACCTATACTCCTATACATATACATATACGCCATTTTGAAACAATGGGAAATGAAATGAACTAACAGAATATATTTAGATTCCAACATCATACTAAGCTCCCATTTATATGCCGCTGACTTAGTACTACTTATGAAAACATAAAACGATCAACAAGGACAATACCAAATAAATGCAAATCCTACAAAATATTTGCCAAAATAGGACATAAAAACAGCGAAAAGCAAAACTAAAAACTAATGGTTTTAAGGCAAATATCCGGTCAGAACAAAAATAGGGGTAAATAATACAGTACGGAAACAAATTAGATCCGTGGTTCTTAATCTGAGTTCCATCAAAACTCAAGGATTCGATGAGTCAGTCTTGCGGGTTCGGTGGAAATCGAAGTACACCCTCAGTTCATATGATTTATATACGAGGATAAATATAATCCTATGTTTTGAATTCGAAAAAATAATATTTTTTTGATCGAGTAGGGTACCATGAATGCACATATGAAACTAGTGGAGGTTAGTACCTTTACATTTACACCTAAACCTTTACCTTTACGTTATATATTGTGTTACAGAAGTACTTAACAAACTTCTTTTCTCTCTATTCAAATATTTAATGATCAGCTGGTGTTTTCAATATCCTTGTCTAATTCTTTTCGATTCCCTTTTCCCTATCTATAACCTTATCGTTCTCTACACTATACCAAGAACCAATTTCTTTTATAAACTATAAAAATATAACTGTACATTTCTCTTCTATAATTTCTGGGACATTTCATTCTTAATACAAATTCAGGACTAAATCAATTATACTTTGGCATAGTATAAATGCAGTATTTACCTATATAGTTTTACCTATTGTTGAAGAGAAAAGAATAATTCAGAGCTTACGTTCATTATCTTTAATTTCCTGATGAAGGTATAGCATATTTTCGAATAATAATTTTATTTTTAGTTCTCCAAATAATTTCTCATATGATTGTGCTGTTATCCATATCCATCGATTAAGACAGTGAAAAACCTTATTAATTTTTGGACACTTAATGGTTGGAAAATCAGTATTTAAAGAAAAAAACCATAATTGCTTTTATATCAATCTTTCCATTGGTTTCTTATATTTGAATTAATTATTATATTAGCTTTAATTTTTGCAATTGTTTATTAATTATAAATAATAGAACATATTAATGGATAATAATATATGTCTTATGAGACTCAATTTCTTCTTTATTACGATGCGTTTCAACTGTTTTTGATTGTCATCATCAGGTAATAATTATTTTGTCAATTGTAAACAAATTTCATATGAATACTCTTATTTATATATATAAAGGAAAGTCGTGTTAGTTACACTATTTATAACTCAAGAACGGCTGGACCAATTTTCATGAAATTTTCTATGTTTGTTCGGTAAGCGTGGGAATCGGATATAAAGTATATTTTATACATCTAGAAGACTAAGATGTCCCTCGACATCTTCTGCAAATTTTTACGCTTACTTGCCTATATACTATTTGTAATCATTAATGCCAGTGATTTATTTTGAAAAACGCTTAGCAATGTTTGAATTTGGAATTTTTATTTATTTCATTTATGTGTTATTTACATATTTTACTTAATATTTATTGTAATATGAAACAATTGGGGAAATGACAATTATTTGTCAATATTGTAAGGCGTTAAAATACAGCGGTGAATCTACTGGGCTATGTTCTACTGGTGGAAAAGTAAAATTGCCCCAATTGGTCCTAGTCCCCTGGTCATCACTAGATTCATTACGCTCAGTAGTTTATGGGATAGGAAATGATTGTAAAAACTCCTTAGACAATATTCAAAAACTTAATAGTAGTTTACAAATGATATCGTTTCGCCCATAAAATAATATATAAAATATATAAAACAATATGTTTAAGGAAATGCTAAAGAAAACAGGAATATTTCCAGTAAGCTTCCCGTCCCTGATTAATAGCGATCTTTGGATCGAATTGGCCAAAAAACAATTCAATTTTGAAAGACACAAACAGACAAACACAAAAATATGTTAAGAAATATCTATGTATGTCTTTAAACTCATATATAAGTGAGAATTTAAAGATTTTTTTGTTTACATATGAGGTCAAAATGAGTGAATGGCAACTTTAAATATATCGTTTAAGGAATTTGGAACCAGTTTGAGGTATTTATAATTTATTATCTATTATTATAAAGAGGAAAGATTTGCTTGTTTGTTTGCTTTAAATAGTCTCCGAAACTACTTGACTGATTTGAAAAATTCTTTCACTATTGGAAAGCTACACTATTTCCGGTGAACATAGGCTATATTAAATTTCCAAAAAAGTTGAGGATCCATACTAAAACTCCAATAATGTAACCCAAGGCCTGAAAAAGATTACCAAAAACATTCTTTTATCGCGTGCGCTGCGAAAACTATTGCTTATAGAACAAAATAATGTAATACGATTTTGTAGAACATATCATTATCTACAAAAAATAAAGCGACAGCATATGTCTAACTATTATAGTTATGTCACAATAAGTGTTTTTTCATTTTAAAAAATATATATAAATGCCACCGTTATAAAAGCTCTTTTATTTATACTTTGGGATTAATCGTTATCAAAACAAATAACTTCATATTTAAGTTTGCTTCAATGCCATTATAAAATTTTTTGAGTTATTCAATTCGAACATTCCATTCGAAAGATATCACAAGTTTAAAAATGTAACTTATTTGAGAAATGAAAAATGTTAAAATACAAAAACGTGCCTTTTTGAAATATAAATGTTTTTTTACATAATAAACACATATTACAATTATACGTTCATAGCACATTCGCTTACGTATCTGATATTCTAATGCTCGCAATAGAAGGGACGTGGGTACGAATCCTACAGTAAACTTTTTTTTTATTTTTTTTTTACAAAATTGTTGAAAATAACTCCTTAGGATTGCTCAATAAAGAAATATTAACAAAAAAAGTAACAGTAGTTGTAAAAAAAATAATTATATTAATAAAGCTTAGAGAAAATACGTTTTTAAAACCGTGCATACATAAAATCGTGTAATTATAAATCTCCTCTGCCAGATGAAATTTTAATTTTCGGTGTATTCCTTATAAGAAGTAGGCATGTGAAAATATTTTTTTTTTTGAAAATTAATACTCTAACAGAGTGAATAGGGGTGACTAAGTTTATATGAGAAAATGTAAAGTTCATCAACAATCGAAATTTTAAATTTAATAAGTGTTATTAATAAATAAATAATGAATTAATAATAAGTGTCTGTGTTTGTTATATCATTTTGATAACAGAATTTTAAATAACATCGTTTCACTTAATTAGTATGAAAGTTTGTGTAGTAGGTACTTATACCAAATAACAAAGAGGCGGTTTTAATTTTTGTATGTTTTTCAACAATCAAACTTTTTTAATTCTAATTTTTTGAACCAATGATTGTGACCTGGAGCAATTATATATTCTCCTGAAAAGCATTATGGAAGCAATTTTTTGTCATATAACAATAATTGGTTTTCAAATTGTTCTAAATACCGAAGAAGAGTTAGCATAGAAGATATATATAAACATTTATTGATGATAATGAAATATGACAAAAAATTGCTTCCATAATGCTTTTCTGCAGAATATATAATTGCTCCAGGTTGCAATCATCTATCTATTATTATAAAGAGGAAAGATTTGATTGTTTGTTTGCTTTGAAAAGTCTCCGAAACTACTTGACCGATTTGAAAAATTCTTTCACTGTTGGGAAGCTGCACTATTTCCGGAGAACGTAGGCTCTTAAATTTTCAAAAAAAAATAAGGATCCATACTAAAACTCCAATAATGTAACCCAAGGACAGAAAAAAATTACCAAAAAACATTCTTTCATCGCGTGCGCTGCGAAAACTATTGGTTATAGAACAAAATAATGTAGTACGATTTTGCAGAACATATTATTATCTACAAAAAATAGACCAACAGCGTATGTCTAACTATTATAGTTATGTCACAATAAGTGTTTTTTCATTTTAAAAAATATATATAAATGCCACCGCTATAAAAGCTCTTTTATTTATACTTTGGGATTAATTATACGTTCATAGCGCATTCGCTTACGTATCTCACATTCTTAAGCTCACAATAAAATAGACGTGGGTTCGAATCTTACATTAGACATTTTTTTACAAAATTGTTTTTGGAAAAAGGTTCATTCGGGAATCGAAACAATGAGATGGGATTCCAACTAATATTCAAAAATCTAGACTCTTAACTTCTGTTATTTTGACGCGAGAATTTTGATAACTTTCGACTTTTTTTAGTCAAAATTTAGACCGACTTTATTGGACTTGACGATATTTTTTAATTATGTATTGATACTGATTGATTTATGGATTATTTGGTTCATGGTAGGTATGCCTACCGACGGTATACGCAATTGAACATACTCTTCTTATAAACAATGAATAATGATACTATGTTTATCTACTTATATAGAATTGTTATGATGGTTTGTGTAGATTTCAAAAACTCAAAAAGTTTTGCATCCATTTAGCTCAAATTTTGTCACGATATATAATCCGCTTTAAAAATTGTTTTTATCTTTTCTTGCGTCAGTAACATACCTGCGATCGCAAAAAACGGCTTTTTCAACAATCAATACAACAATCGTTAACTGTCAATACTTTAATGTTATGATCGTATAGTGATTTTTAGAGGTAGAGGTTCTCAAATCGCAATTGATTAATGTATATATTGAAGGTGAGTTATAATTGGTACAACGAGGGATTCTGCAGAATGATAAGGGAGGTGATTCTAATAAATTTGAAGCTTTTTTCCTAAATTCACTTTATCTATTTACAACTATTGGCTAGCAGAACAACGTCTGCCGGATTTAGCTAGTAGTGTTATAAATTAGCCGAAATTTACGCATTAAGCGATGTATTTATAGCTTTTTATTAAAAGTATGTTTCTATAATTTTACAACTGTTTTATTAACATTGAAAACTGAATTAATATTTTTGAAAAATAGTAATTTAATTAATAAATTCTTTGTTAGTAACAAAGGATATACAAAACTAGTTTTATATTTTATCTCTTAATTTTAATTCCACCCATATCCCATTTTCGGGTGTAACTTGTAATGGAGACTTCCGATATTTTATTGGTATTTGAGTTTTTGAACAAACGCAGACATTAAATTTGGAAAGTAATGGTATAAGTGCAACTTTCATTTGCATCAATCCAAATCGGGAACCTGAAAATAAAATAGTTATGATTTTTTTAAATTTCTTATTAAAAAACTTTTACAAAAATAAAGTTCTTGGCCTATTTAATTGAAGTATTTTTCTTTTAATGATTTACTATGGACCTATTGTAAAACTAAATTGAATTCTCTTTTTGAAGTATGTACTACAATGTTTGATACCTAAAGTTATTATTTTGCATTACTGCATCGAAATAAATCTTGCTACTTTGGATTTAACTTTATTGCCGTCATAATAAAGTGTATGAATTCAAGATCCACTAAATATTAAATTCTTTTAAATAAATTGACTAATTGTACTCTATACTATATTTGACTCTAAAGAGAAAATAGTTTTTGAAAAAATAGGTAAAAAATCCTCATTGATAACATCAACAACTAGACGGGATTGATAAAAGTATTTTAATCGATTTAAGTTCAAATTAAATTGATTTAAAACTACTTTTTAAAAAATTCAAAATTAAGTGAAAATGTTAAAAAAGACAAAAAAAAATAGAAAAACTTACCAATGCAGTTTCTTGGTCCACTTCCGAAAGGAAAGTATGTGAAGTCCTGAATCTTATGATGATTTTCTTTGCTAAAACGTTCCGGATCAAACTTGCAAGGATTGGGAAAGTACCTGGAATCCATATGAATTCCCACTACTGGAATTGTGACTTTCATTCCCTTTTCAATTAGTAGTTCTTTATTTTTTGCCTTAAGAACATAATCTTTTGTACACACACGATCATTTATTGCACCAGGCGTGTGCATTCGTAAAGCCTCTATAAAATATAAAACTCCTACTTAATTTAACTTTTAAGAAGTTTTTTGTTTCTCTTTATACCAGAAATAACCATATCTAAATATTTCATGCTCATAACTCCTTCGTAGGTAATTTTTCCTTTTGAATGTTCAAGAGTTGCATCAATTTCTTCTTGAAGTCGAACTTGACAATCCGTGTTAACTGCTAATTGATAGAAAACGAATGCCAAAGAAGTGGAAGTAGATTCATATCCACCCAATAAAAAAATCAGAACTTGTGCCAAAATATCTTGATCTGTTAATTCTAAAACAAAAAGAATGTTAAAGAATGCAAACAAATGTATTTTTTTCTATTTAGTACCAAACTGGGATGAATTTTTTTTCAAATAAACTGTTGTATCTTTTGCAGCTGCAAATTGTTTTTCGTCCTCAATGTTTTCATCCGTTTGAATTTCTCCTTTTCGAATTTGCATCATCAATTGTATCATATCGGGTCGATAAATTTGCTTCTCTTCACGTATTTTAATCGTTTCATACATAAATGATTGAAAATATTTGTATACGCGTTTCGGAACTAATCCAAAGTTTAGTTTCTTGAATGAAGAAAATAATTATTTATTGATCACATATAAATCAAATAACTAAGATTTTTTTTATAACACACCTTACATATTTTTGTAAAGAGCATAGTAGTCACAGCCCTATAGAAACTGAAATTGACTAAGTCCTTGGTCATTTTGTAGAACTCATTTTTCGGGTCCCTAACTGAATCGCATTTGATTCCGAAAGCACAAGATGCAATCGTATCGCCTGATAGTCGACCACAAACATCTTTCATTTCTATTATTTCTGAATTTCCATGCTTCATTTTTTCCAAATAAAAGTTTGTTAGATTTTCACTACATTCAACGACCAAATCGAACATTATTCTCATTTTCCTTCCCGTAAATAATGGACTTAAAATTGATCGAAGATTTCTCCATGGTATGCCTTAAATATAAACATCACATAAACATCACATATAATACATCGTTATATTAATTGCTTGATAAATTTTACGATCGCATTGAAAATTATTTAATTAAGAAAAAAAACTGCAAATTTTATTTGAGAAAAGTAGTGTCAATTTATGATAATTTTCCATTGAAGGATTTGTGTAGCAAGGTTATTTTTCACATTCTTTTTCAAGGACCCCTAGAACAGTTTTACCCAATTCTACATCTACGCGCACTTTAGTGTCCCCAATTTTTTTTCATGTGCGCAAATTCAGGCTACTTGGATATTGTTATTGAAGCTCTTTCTAAATTTTTAAGTGTTTGTTAACAAATTCCACCATAAAGTTGATATTAATTAACTAAATATTGTCACTGTTCGACTGACATCCTAGAATGTGTTCTTCAGATCCAAATATTCGTCTACTAATCCCAATTTTCGGACAATTCCCCAGGAGCGAAGTGATAGTGGGGACAACTGAATCAATTGCAGCTCAAATAGTGTTCGAAATTTTCTTTGGTTTTAATAAAAAATTACAGATCATGCTATGTATAGCCTGGTCAAAATCTTACGGCCAAATTGTATAAAGTAATAGTATTAGTATAATTGTACAAAAAATAAAATGATCCAATACTATATGATATGTATACAAAATGCTGGACACCACTGGTGTAAACAGTCTTAGTTATTTTTCGTAATGTTCAGAATACTTAAGACTACAAACTTACCTGATTTAAATACTAAACTATCGGCTAATATTGGATCTAATTCATTTCGTATAAAAAGTTCAGAATGGTCCATAAAGTGATCAAAATCTTTAATGGTAATATCTCTAATTAGGTGTAGATCATTAACGACTACTGATGGCTTCGACAGTAAATTATTTCCAAAAAATCTAAGGAAAAAAGAAGAAGAAAAAGAATATTTCACAGTATTTTTCTCGATTTACCTTTAAATGTCATTTTTAAACTTACGGTTCATCTTTAAAATCATGATAGTCATCTAACATTTTATCAACAACTGAAGCTAATCCCAGCATATACTTATCACCAACGAATGGAAAAACTTTTTTATATGGCACATTTCTACTTTGCCAATATCGGTTAGGTTTAATCGCATATTTGTAGTATATATAAATTACCGCCGATATTATCAAAAGTAGCACATACATTTTAATATGTTTGATTTACATCTACTGCAAACGTTGAAATGAAGCATGATCTGTATTTGTAGTTTAATATAATTAATGTCATATTTGATTAAACTATTGTTTTGTTAAGGAGATAGAGATAAATGAGAAGAAAATAAAGGCAATTTTTCATCAGACCTAATTACTTTTTCATATGGTTTTATTGAAAAAAATCTGTAGTGCTTAGAATTTGATAAGACTTCAATCTGACAAAAAAGAAGCCAGTAAATATTCAATTTTTCTTATTCAGAAACAATTATAAAAGAGGACGCTGTTTTCAAGTGCATTTTATTTTAATAGATTACATTTATTATATTTTTCCTAGATACTTTTGAAAGATAATTAAAGACCGGAAATATTAAATATTAAAATTTGTTTACAATTGACAAAATAATTATTACCTGATGATGACAGTCAAAAACTGTTGAAACGCATCGTAATAAAGAAGAAATTGAGTCTCATAAGACATATTAACCATTAATTTATTGTGATTCGGAAATAAATAAAATTCTTATCAATGTTAAAATGGGACATATATCACTATTCATTAATTTATAATTATGACACGGAAATAAATAAAATATTTATCAATGCAATTATTAGCTGTTTAAATAAAAGCATAGATTGAAGTTTTGAGACATGAAAAATTATTTTTAATTGGAAAAATTGTAATTGGTATGTTCAAAGTTCCCAACTATCAGTGAAAGTATTTAATATCATTTTTTTATATTTTTGTGTCACGCAGACGAAATAGCGGATAATGCCTAGTTTTTAATATAAATTATTGAGAATTTTTGAATTAAGCATTCATTAGCCCATCAAAAAATTGTTTATCAAAAAATAAATTTAATTTCAATGACCAAAATGGAAAATGTTAATCCTTTTCGTAATAATATTGGTACGTATTGTTCTAACTATCTATAGTTCCTGATAATTTTTCTTTAGTCAATGAGTACAGAGACGAATTTAAAAATTTATTTATCATAACGTTACTTTCAGCTACTTGAAATTGATTGAAGACGTGACAAGAATCGTCATTGTAATTTTTATAAATGTTGAACAAATTTACCAATTTGATAAATTGTCTATATGGCCCTTGAACCACCAATAATTATATTGACCGCCATGGTGACGTGAATGGTAAGTCTAGGATAGATTCCCCGCTTTTAAAAAAGCTCTGTTAAGATACATTCGTAATTTACCACTTGTATCAAAGAATAAATATTAGCACAGTGATTATTTACCAACTTAACAATCCTTTTCCTTTTAGTGAATTTAATAGTTTCAAGTAATCTGCATAGCCTCAGGTTTAGGAATGCAACATTGGCCTTAAAAACATCGATGCTAGAACAGTGATACCTTTAAAATTAAATCGATGTTGAAAACATCGAAGCTTGTGGACGATATATCGATATTTTCGACGATTTTCAGCACCATTTTAATATATGTGTTAGTATAAAATGTTTCCAAAAATAATATGCGGTACTGCAAAATTGTAAAAACCCTTCAGTTTGTAATTCAATATCGTTGGATCATGAACGGGATGGATGATGGTGTTATGATAATATATCGTTCATAAAACACCGTTCTTGAAGCGTATACCCTGAAAATAAACATTTTTAATAAAGTTAATGAAAGATTGGTCTGTGTTTAAAAATATTGGTTTTGCTGCTAAAATAAGGATAAAGATCTCCTCTTGTCAACCCATTACATTTTCCGCTATACCTGTTGATGTGAAACTCTACTAGGTGCTCTAGTTCAATAAAAAATGCACGTTTATGAATTCAAAATTGTATAAAAGTTTTAAAAATGATCGATGCAAAACTTTTTGAGTTTCTGAAGCATACACAACCCAACATAACATTTTTAATTAAATATATTGTAACAGAAAAGGAAGAAGTCTGTCTCTCTCTTTTAGCCCTGCCGGCACGCGATTGGCTGAGTGACTTCTATCTCTCTCCAACCAATGCAAATGTACATATAAATTGTTCTGGAAACATCTAGTAGGTGGTGGATCGTTGGCGAAAAATGGAGTACATTCTAGAATGTTTGGTTGCGGGTATAAAAGTCGCTCAGCTCAAGCCCAGGGACAGTCCTGTATCGGAGTTCTGTATAGAAATTCAGATGTGAATTTCCATTTCAACAAAGCGATTACAAAGCAATTTTTAGTGTGATTTGAATTAAAAGTGTTTATTGTCATTTACGTGATTGTTTTGATAAGTGTGATTGTGTAATGAAAAGTGTATACAAGTGTAATAAAAAAAAGTGATTGTTAAGTGTGAAAGTGTTTATTTATTTCCAAAAGAAATTAAAAGAACGTAAAAACGCCATCTCAATCCAGTTTTGAGATGTCACGTTACAATATGTATTTTAAGGTCAGAATTCATAGATCTTGTGGTAACCTCTGTAGTCCTTCATATAGATCACAAATCTTTTATTTTGTTGGACAATTTCCTAGGCTTCTTTATAACTTATTTGGCACTTTATTAACAGTTTGATACTTGCTTTTGCTTATCAAACTCCAGAGTGGACATGCGTATGTTATTACAGGTCTAATCGTTGTTTTATATAGGAGTAAATCCTATCGTTGTATAATTGAAAGACAAAAAAAGTAATTAGATTTGATGAAATTTCGCTTCGACTCTATCTCTATTTATCCATGTTTGCTTTCCATTTTCGAGCTGTCCATGACTGTGAACTAGCATTTATTTTTGTCTTCTTAAACTTTGACCTTCACCAAAAAATCGTAATTTAATCTAATCAAATATTCCATTGCTTTTAATAAACAAAAAGTATAGATCTAGCTTCATTTCCAAACGTGAAGTGGATCTAAGATAAACATATCATAATGTATGTGCTCCTGTTGATAGTGTTGGTGGTATTTTATTTATACTATAAATTTGCTATTAAGCCTAACCGAAGTTGGCAAAGTAAAAATGTAGCGTATAAAAAAACATGGCCAATTGTTGGTGATAAAACGATGCTAGGATTAAATTCCCTAGCTGATGAATTTCTGGATGATTATCATGATTTTAGAAATAAACCGTAAGTTTTAAAGAAAAAAAATATCACAATGAAAAAAATATTTTTAAAATTAACACTCAGAGTTATTGTTGTGAAGTAAAGAAATCTAGAATACCTACATAAATTGACCGAAAACAAAATATGATATTTTCAATTAAAAGGAGTGCAAATCCAGAAAAATCTTATATTTTTTTAGATTTTATAAAAGCGTTCTACTAACTAAGCCAATAATAGTCATTAACGATCCAGGTCTCATTCGGGATATTACTATAAAAGATTTCGATCATTTCATGGATCATTCAGATCTTTTTATCCAAAATGAATTAGATCCAATTTTAGCCGAGAGTTTAATATTTAAATCAGGTAAGGTGGTAATTTTAAGACACTGATTTAAGAAAATAATTAAGATTTATTTATACAAATTCTTATTTGAATAGAAAACCCTTATTTTATTTAGATTTTATGCTATTCAACCTTAGACCACACATGTGCAAAATCATAGTAAATCATTGTAGTCAAGATGGCCAACAAAGCATGCTGGTAACATCATATTATGTTGATTTACATATTTTTTTTTGTATCTAGGAACTGGTAGAAACTTTTTTAACATAAATTATGAAATCTATTGCGTGGATTTCTAAAATGGTCTGGGGATTACCCGTCAAGTTAACTCCCGACTATATCAAATTAAAATTATAAATATATTTGTAGATTGACTCTTGTTTGTACTTGATAGTACCGAAAAAATTTTCGTGTGTACCTTAACCGAAAAAAAGTAATTCAGTTTTTAAAGATCGATAGTTCCCCATTGTTTGATTTTTCAGCGATATATGGGTGATTTTGTTAATGCTGATTTTGTAAATAATTGTTGAATTTTATAACGCCTGTTATTTTTTTTCCAACTGAAGTACAAACAAATAATATTCGAGTGCAATTTTGGTGTTGGTCCATAGAAGAATTTTTCGAAAAAAATTTCATTCCAACTCAATACAAACCATGGTAATGACGGTTTATGTAGATGTTATTAAACTCTAATTACTTCATTGTTAAATTTGAAAAACAGCCGTTAATTTTCTTCTATGAAGTACTAACTATTTTTTTGGCTAATTCTTCTGGTTGCTGGTCTGTAATTGATAGTTCTAGATGATTAAATTCAGATCTCAGCTTTTATTAAATAAAGAAGACAATTTAGGTTATTTGAGATCACATTTTTTTAATGATTTATTGATGAAGTTACGATACGTAACGAAGCATAGTTCAGGTTATTTAAGATAGGATTTTTTAATGATTTGAAACGTAGCTAATTTGAAAATTAAAAAACATCAAATAAAAAAATCTGATCTTAAATAATAGTTGATAGTACTGGTTGAATTTTCGTTTGTACCTCGCCTGAAAAGAAAATAGATTTTTCCGACAATTACTAGTTTTCCTTGTGAAATTTTCCAAATCTAACAGTAGTACAATTGTACAGTAGTACAACAGTAGTATAATGTGATGCTGAGGATTTTACCAAAATAAATTTCCTCCTAACTCAATTGTAACTTCCTTCTAACTCAGTTTGGATAAAGGAACCACAATCCTGATGGTCAATATGTCTATATTGAAAAAAATATCTATTAATTTAGTCAACCACCATTAAAGCAATTTTTTTTTTAAATTAGAACGTTACAAATAAATTTTCAATGAGCTCTACAATATTTGTTTATCATTTTAAATTGAGGGAAATAACCACTTCTACTATCATTACTATTTTTGAATGGAAAAGTTCAAATTTATTTAAAGTTATCAAATCTTTTCATTTGAAAAATTGATAAAAAATTTTCACGTTAATGTGGTGTCCATTATATTTGAACATACTAAACTTTCCATAATATTTTAAATCGAACCGCTATTTTCTTTTCACAGCTATTTTAGTATAGCTCAATGCACTGTGTTAAATATAGCAATATAGCATAACGTCATTACGAATTGCCTGAAATTTCGTTATCCCAGTGATTAAAAACATTCCAACCAAATGGAGTGCCGTGGATTTTTTCCATGAACCATCCATTTCCACTGGGTATTTTTACAGTTTAGTAGGAGCAAATAATATTCACATAATAACTGATATACTTTTGTAAAAATGGCTGGAGAAATTCGGTTGTTACAAGGAAAATAGAAAAAAAAATGTTTTTTTATTCAGCTTTTGGGGAGTTCCTAATATCTCCGGCGCCGCGATTTAAGAACGGATTATGATAGAAGAAGCAAAAACAAATCGAAAATTAAGAATACCAATTTGCGAGTTTTCGCTTCGTTTTCTTAGAAAATAGGTTTTTAGTAGAAAAATTACAATGTTATTTCTTATGGGAAAAAAATAATTTTGAGTTTGGCCAATCGATGAAACTTTGCGTAATTTATAGATTATAAAAAGCGGTGTGATTGGCTACAACGGCTACAACTGACTTTAAATATAACCATCCTAGAAGGCCAAGGAAATATGCCCTTTAACTAAATCACTTAGACCATATTTAATTCAATTAAAACATCTGGAAACATCTTAAAAAATTAACAAAATTTGAAAATTATAAGAGATAAGAATGCCTACTTCATTAGCGATTTTTGGTTAAAAACGTATGCAGGTTAATTTCATTTCCCCTGCATCATTGTTTAAACTTTACATGAATTAATGAAAAGAAAAAAATTCTAATATAATTATAGTCTTTGGATTGATTCAAAATAAAAAACCGTTATAACAATCGTTTCATCAATAATATCATTCAAAAAATAGTAGTATTATCATTCACTTCATTTTCCGAAATATGTTTGAATGTATTACTTTAAATTTTCACACTCAATGAAAATATTTGCGGAAACAATGAAATTTGAATTTATGTGCATTACGGAGGGAGGTTATGTTTTGCTTAGAGAGATTTAGTTATTATGAACTTTGAAACGGCTAAAAAGACTCAAAACGAGAAGTAATAAGCGAAAATTTGTAAATTCTGTAAAAACTATCTACAGTTTAGTTCGGTATTTAAAACGTATGCTTGAAAATTGGTATAAAAGTCTCGCCAGGCTTACGTCTCAATTTTCTGGTGAAAACTCACGTCAATGATCATTATGAAACTCATTTTCACAATGTTTATATTCCAAACAATTAAAATTTGAAAAATCCTTTGAAACCGACAAGAATCGAAAATCAAGACATCAGTAGTGGGATATGCGATCAACAAAAAAATCAATTATATTTGCATTTATGGAACTTCTTGAGTGTTATTTTGTAAATGTAAAGGCAAAGTAAAATTTTCAAATTCAAAAATAATGTGTTTTTTTCCAAAATATTTCATTAAAGTTGACTGTTTTAATACTTCAAATACAAGAAAAAAAATCCGTCGAGGGAACTGCGTAATAAACGCTAATGTGAACTATTTAATTTGGTGGACTTCATAAATTTTAAACCCGTAAGTTGAATCAGTTACAAAAAAATGTAAATTTATAGAAAACATTTCTTACTCTACCAAATTTACAACTTTCTTCTAGAAACGAACAAAAATTTGAAATTCATCCGTATCATTTGGAAGAAAATAATTCAACTAATTCTCGAAATTATTCAATTATAATGTGACTGCCAAATTTGTATAAAATGTAGTTGGTGCAAGGATATTGCGAAGTGTATGTTTCGAAAATAAATGAAAATATTGGTTTGTATTTAACATTTGGGAAACGAGTGAATATAAATTTAAATATTATATTTCTATTTTTTAAGATTCTTTCATCAAAAATCAGGGCTATTTCATATTAAAATTCAACAAATAATTTTGAAAAAGTGTTGGAAACCAAGAAACCAAATACTTAATCAAATGTACTATAAAGAAAGCCAAAAACATACGTAAAGAAAAATTGTCACAAAAACATTTTTAAAAATTTAAAACCGAATAACGAATAAAAAAGTCAAAACCCAAATAAAATACCTACAACACTCGATTATAAACATTTACAAGGGATCATATATACACATTGGACACGATAATTAGAAGTATTGAACTTCAAAGAGAGCAGATGATTACTAATAATAATAATATCCTGAAAGGCTTTAGCGAATTTATAATAAAATAAAACATGTGTAAAACTTGGTGTTTTAAAAAAAGTAATATGCAAATTTTAATAAGTGATCCAACAAAGAAAATTAAACCCTTATTGAGTATCTACGACACTCGCTTATAAACATAAATTGATAATATACGCACAGGTGAGACAGTGATTAGTAGTATTGATAGTTCGATAAGAGGGGACGACTAAAACAAATAATAACACGAGAGAGACTAGCGAATTAAAAATGAAGAAAAATATAGATACATACACCAGGTTAACCTTGCAGTAAATTGTGAATTTTAAGGAATAATAACCCGAGATAGATTAACGAAATAAAAACGTAGAACGATATGCATGGTTACAACAAGCTATACTTACAGTTAATTGTAAATTTAAGAAATAATAACCCGAGATAGATTAGCGAATTTAAAACGTAGAAAGATATAGAAGCGTACACCAGGCTAAAGTTACAGTAAATTGAAAATTTTAAGAAATGATAACCCGAGATAGATTAGCGAATTTAAAACGTAGAAAGATATAGAAGCGTACACCAGGCTAAACTTACAGTAAATTTTAAGAAATAATAACCCGAGATAGATTAGCAAATGAAAAACGTTAAAAGATATAGTTGGCAATTAGTTGGTAATTGAAACTAATAATAATGCGAGAGCGACTAGCGAATTTAATATGAAGAAGAGTATAGATGCGTATTCTAGGTGTTACTTAATTTAAATTATTAATTTTATGAAATTATAAACCGTGAGAGATTGGCGAATTAAAAATGTGGAAAAATATTGATGCGTAAATTAAATGTTACTTAAAATAATTTGTTGATTTTTAATAATTATCCAAATCAAATATCTGGGATAGTTTAATAAATAAATGAAGAATGCAAAACCTTTATTGGTCAGTGTATATAATGTTCATAGTTCGAAGGTGATAGGTAATCAAAATTAATAATATCCCGAGAGAGATTAGCGAATTAAAAATGAAAGTTATAAATGCATATATTTGTTGATACTTGAAATGATTTAGGCTTAGTTGACTTGAACAAGAATTTCAAGTTTACTATAATTCTTTCCCGGTGAGACTTATTTTGAGGTAATAGTCAAAAATAATATCCTGAGAGAGATTAACGATTTAAAATACTAAAATTCTAATGTAGGGAGACATTTTATGGAAAACTGATCTTAAATTTGGTAATTTTATTTTCATGAGAGGTTCTGAATGGATCAGAGTTACCCGTTCCAAGAAAATATAATTTCTTAAACTGTTAAATCTCAGTAGGCTACAGTAGAAACTATAAACAATAAACTATAATTTCTACCGCATTAAGTTTTGAATGCTTTTTTAACTAATAAGAACTACTATGAAAAGTAGTTCAAAAAACTTTTTATTTTTATTATATTTTAGGCACAGATTGGAGGAATCTTCGATCAATTTTAAGTCCATTATTTACGGGAAGGAAAATGAGAATAATGTTCGATTTGGTCGTTGAATGCAATGAAAATCTAACAAACTTTTATTTGGAAAAAAGGAAGCTTGGAAATTCAGAAATAGTAGAAATGAAAGATGTTTGTGGTCGACTTTCAGGCGATACGATAGCATCTTGTGCTTTCGGAATAAAATGTGATTCAGTTAGCGACCCGAAAAATGAGTTCAACAAAATGACCAAGGACTTAGTCAATTTCAGTTTCTATAGGGCTGTGACTACTATGCTCTTTACAAAAATATGTAAGGTGTTTTATAAAAGTTATCTTAGTTATTTGTTTTATAAGTAATCAATAAATAATAATTTTATTTATTTGAAGAAACTAAACTTTGGATTAGTTCCGAAACGCGTATACAAATATTTTCAATCATTTATGTATGAAACGATTAAAATACGTGAAGAGAAGCAAATTTATCGACCCGATATGATACAATTGATGATGCAAATTCGAAAAGGAGAAATTCAAACGGATGAAAACATTGAGGACGAAAAACAATTTGCAGCTGCAAAAGATACTTCCGTTTATTTAAAAAAAGTTATATCTCAATTTGGTACTAAATATAAAAAGAAATATTTCTTTGTATTCTTTAACCCTTTTTTTAGAGTTAAGTGATCAAGATATTTTGGCACAAGTCTTAATTTTCTTATTGGGAGGATATGATACTACATCGACAGCTCTGGCATTTGCTTTCTATCAATTAGCAATCAATACGGATTGTCAAGTTCGACTTCAAGAAGAAATTGATGAAACTCTTGAACATTCAAAAGGAAAAATTACCTACGAAGGAGTTATGAGCATGAAATATTTAGATATAGTTATTTCTGGTACAATGGGAAACAAAAAAATCTCAAAAGTAAAATAAATAGGAATTTTATATTTTGTAGAAGCTTTACGAATGCACACGCCAGGTGCAATAAATGATCGTGTGTGTACAAAAGATTATGTTCTTAAAGCAAAAAATAGGGAACTGCTAATTGAAAAAGGAATGGCAGTTACAGTTCTAGTGGTGGGAATTCATATGGATCACAAGTATTTTCCGAATCCTTGCAAGTTTGACCCGGAACGTTTTAGCAAAGAAAATCGTCATAAGATTCAAGACTTCACGTACTTTCCCTTCGGAAATGGACCAAGAAATTGCATAGGTATTTTTTTCTTTTGTCTTTTTTAAGCGATTTAATATCTTGATTTTGAAACTTTTAAGAAAATTAGTTTTATATCACATTTACTTTGAAATTAAATACAGTATTCCTTATCATTGTGTGGGTTTTTAATGCGCGGTTTTCTACTTCGCCGTAAATATTGGTAGAAATTGATCAGTTGCTTTGGCTCCTTACGATACTCTTTTCATCGCAGATTTTTTTTTATTGCGAAATATTTTAATGTTCAATGTTAATTTTTGTTTAATGGAAATTTTAATTTTTTTTTTTTGAAATTTTTTCAACACTTGGAACCTACCTCCCCCATTTGCATTTATAATAGGGTTCGAATTATGCGATTTTGTATTGCGCGCTATTTCTGCAGAAAAGAACAACCACGTAGTTGGAGGAATTACTGCATATTTAAATAGATTTAGGAATTCCGTCTGATAGTTTTGTTTTAAATGAATTTTTTTTCAATATTCTTATTTTTTTATTTGAAAAGTAGTTTACTATGTGAAAATTAATGCAGTTTTGAAAACAGTTTATATCGAAAGCTCCATTATATTGTGACCCCTATTTTTATTTTGTCAATTTTTGATGGTTAAAAGTTAAATCTCCAAAAACTAGGAATTTTTCGTAGGAAAAATAGTTATTCATTATGATGACTTTATACCGATGATTAATACTATTCAAAAAGTGAAATCAAATTAGTTTCATACACAAAAAAAATAAAATGAAAATAAGAAGAATTTAGGTTTTTTAAAATCGTTTTTTTTTATTTAATATTTTTATTATTCAATTATGTTATTTTATTTTTGTGAATCAAGAAGCCTGATGAAGTTACGATAAGTAACGAAACGTAGCTAATTGAATAATAAAAATATTAAATTAAAAAAAACGATCTTAAACAACCTGAATTGTCTTCTTATTTAAAAAAATAAAAGTTGAGATCTGAACTTTATCATCTAATAAATTGAACTTTAATTTAATATACTTCAATTTAATTGCCAAAAGAATTTTATATTGGAAAATGACACCTAAAATTTGGTGTCAGTAAATTAAAGAAAGTGCTATAAATTTCCTCTATTTACGGCTGTAAATAGACGATATGATTCATTGATTGCTATTTATCTTTATAAAGATACTTGTAATGATAGGAAAAAATAAATAAAAAAATATTCAAAATTTATATTAGTGTAAATTTTGTCATTTTAATGCTATAATGCTAACTTGCATAATTGTTTTAATATATTGAAAATTTCGATCATTTAAAATAAAGAACTATAAATTTAAATTTTGTGTACAATGATTTTTTCTTTGATACTTATCTTACTATTGATATTTGCCTATACAAATATTTTACACGAAATGACCATTACTGGCGGCAATATAATATTCCCTACTACAAGAGATTCCCAATATTTGGAGAACGGGCATTAGTTAGTTTGGTTTCGGTTCCTGATAAAATTTTAGAAAATTATCAAAGATTTCCCGATAGTCCGTGAGTATTAATTCATAATCATTTTTTTCAAACCGATTTACTACAATTAGATATTAACTTTTATTTAAATATTTTAATAACGCTTTTTTTCGTTTACAAGCTATAGGATTTTTCATTTGAAATGCGCATGGTCAATGTATAAAAGTTCCTTAGAAAATTTCTAAGACAATCTTTGGAGCTAATAAGTCATATAAGATGTTAAACCTATGAATCTATTGTACTTAATTTGATTATATTTAAAACGACAAAGAGACCCTACCGAGAAAAATCAAAGCTTAACATTTTTGAATTCTATTCTTCAAATCCATCTTTTAAAATGTATATGATTTTAAATCGATACTTATTCCAGATATTCTTATTCACCACCTACCCCTCTCACCAAAATTCCATAATAACCACCCATATCGATGATACAGTAATCTTTACCTCTAATTCTTATGGGTTTCAAGCTTTGTTTTATAGTAAAGTTGAATTAGAAATAAAAGATAACATTTAAATTTTCGAGTGATTCTATTTTATTTATTGTATAGTCTAAATATCTTAACAATCTTGTAAGAGATTTTATAATAAAAATGTTGTCAATATTTAAATATATCGAATAATAAGTTTGAATTGTTAATTGGTTAGTACTTTGTTCAAATATTTATACTATGATATATATACTAAGACAACATTTATTCAAAATTAATAATCTCTTAATTGAGTTTAAAACTCAAATATTATCAAAGGCCGTTCGTAACACTTAATGAATCATAATCAAAAGAGTAAAGATATTCAATAAAAATTAATTTTACAAGAAAACTATGATTTTTTTTACACCAGTACTTTTCCAGTAGCAATGTCTTTAAATTATTTTTTTTAGCTTTTTTGGTGGCGGCGCATTTGGCAGTTTGTCATTAATTATTAAAGACCCTAATTTAATACGTGACATAACAGTAAAACATTTCGACCACTTTCTGGATCATTCTGACATCTTAGTGAAAGAAAAACTAGATCCTGTTTTTGGAGCCAGCTTAGTATTTTTGAAAGGTTAAATAATATTTTTAAAAGGGAAAAGGCTACGAAAATATGTACTAATTTGCATTAAATTTTCAGACGAAAGATGGAAAAACACACGATCCGTTATCAGTCCTTTATTTACAGGTCGGAAAATGCGAATTATGTTTGACTTGATAGTTGAATGTTGTGACCTATTTCTCGACGATTATACGACAAAAATCAAAACCCAAAAAAGTTTGACTTTAGAAATTAAGGACTTAGTCGCTCGTTTAACTAGTGATATAACAGCGACCTGTGCTTTTGGAATTAAAAGTACAGCAGCTCTTAATGAAAATGATGAATTTTACTTAATGTCAAAGCAATTGTTAAATATCAAACCTTTAAGGGTTGCTGTTACGTCTATATTTACATCGCTTTGTGAAGTAAGAAACATATTAACTCCTTTTTTAAAACCTTATTGCTCCGATTTGTTTCTAGCTCTTCAATTTTGGTTTACTTCCAAAAAATGTTTACCAATATTTTGGCCATTTTATACATGATACCATTAAAATTCGAGAAGAGCGAAACATTTTTCGTCCTGATATGATTCAATTGATAATGCAAGCTCAAAAAGAAGGAATCAAAGAAACGGAAGATGAAGATGGACCTGTTGAATTTGCAGCTGCCGAAGATACATCAGTCTACTTTAAAAAGAACATATCGAAACTAGGTTTTACTTTCCCAATTTAATTCAATAACTTTTACATTGATTTATTGATTACTTTAGATATGACAAACGATGAAATTTTGGGCCAAGTTATCATATTTGTACTAGGAGGATTTGAAACAAGCTCAACATTGATGACCTTTGCGGCTTATGAGCTTGCCTTAAATATGGATATTCAATCAAAGCTTCAAAAAGAAATTGATGATACGTTGGAAAGCTGTAACGGGAAAATAACATACGAAATAATAAAAGAAGCAAAATATCTCGATATGGTCATAAATGGTTAGACATTTTTGGGGAGATTTATACGCAGTTCATTTTTTTTCTAATTTTCTTTTTACAGAAACTTTACGAAGATATCCACCAGGTGCAGCATTAAATCGTGTTTGTACCAAGGATTTTAAAATGAGATCAGGCAATTTAGAAATGACAGTTGAGAAAGGAATGAACATTCAAATTCCAGTAATTGGTATTCATTTGGATCATAAGAACTATCCTAATCCTTACAACTTCGATCCGGAACGTTTCAATGATAAAAACAAAAAAGAAATCAAGGACTTTACCTTTTTACCATTTGGAAGTGGACCGCGAAATTGTATAGGTAATTTTTGGCTTTAAAACAAAAAATATTTAATCTAACAATCAGCGAAAGTATGACTTATTATTGCAATGGAATGGTTTGGTTTTTAAAACTTTAAAGATATCAGTAAGCATAGAGGCCAAATATCTCTTCCGAACTATAATAACCAACAAGTCCCATAGTTTACATAAACAGTAAATAAAGTAGAAATGTATAAGCATTTGTCGAAGGATTTTGGTTCACCTCTTTGTGTCTACTGCTAGGTACTATAAAGTTTCATGTTTATCAGATAATAATATTTTTTAAAGAGCAATCTTCAAACTTCTTCCATAATTAAGATAAGTTTCAAACTTTGTAAGAGTCACGCGATTTATAAGTCCTTTTCTCATAGTTTTATAATTAAAAAAAAATAACTCGGATTTATTTCTTTTCCAATTAAAGCGACTCCTGTCTACTTAAGTACCTATTTCCATTAGGGTTTCACCAATTCTACCACGAAGCTCCTATATCGTTATGACCTTACCCTTAGAGTGCTATAATATAATCATGTCTATTTTTAGGTTCGTTATTAATAATTTATTTTTTTATTTATTTTAAAAAAGTTATATATTTGCAACAAATTTATAATAATTAAAAATTTATTTTTTAGAACTCTCTGATGACGAAATATTGGCACAAATTTTGATATTTCTTATTGCTGGATTCGATGGTCCATCCACGGTGTTATCTTTTGCAGCACATGAATTAGCTGTTAATCCAGAAATACAAAAACGTTTGCAAGATGAAATCGATAATGTTTTGCAAAATAACGAAAAACTAACTTACGATAATTTGAGGGGGATGAAATATTTAGACATGGTTATATCAGGTTTGTTATTTGACATGAACGTTAGCAATAAATTAATTCTATTTTCTCAAATGTAGAAGTTCTTCGCAAGTATCCAATTGCAGCGATGATTGAACGACGTTGCGTAAAACAAAAAGAATATTATTTTGAAGAAAAAAATCAAACATTGACTATAGAAAATGGAATGACTGTTGTTATTCCAATATTTGGCCTTCATTACGATCCTAAATACTATCCAAATCCAAACAAATTTGACCCTGAACGGTTCAGTGATGAAAACAGAAAAAATATTGCCGATTACACATACCTCCCATTCGGAAGTGGACCCAGAAACTGCATAGGTATTTTATGTTTTTTTTAAATTTTATTGGTTACTTAAACTTTGGTGGAAATATTTTCAGGCTCCCGATTTGCATTGATGGAAATGAAAATAGATTTATTCTTCATACTCTCGAAATTTGACTTTTGCGTTTGTTCGAAAACGCAAATACCGATTAAAATCGCTAAAACTCCGACCCAAATTACTGCAGTAAAAGGATTTTGGTTGGAGAAGAGGATTTATTAATGAAATGCGATAGACGTTGTGTAAATTGTGTTGAAGCTTTATCGTTATTAATTAAACAAATCTTAATTTTGTACAATTTTTTACAATGTATAACAATGCTAGAGTTTATCTAGTCTCCCACTTATGGGTCTTTATATCCATGATTTTATGTGTAAATGTTTTTTATTAAATTTGCATGATTTGCTTGACAAAAATATTTTAATGGTGTTTGAATATTTAGGGTTCCTATTATCAAAACAAACATAGACTTAAATTAATATTGGATTTATTATTTTTTTTTTTTATAATTTTCTACCTAACAGGGTATCAATTTCTATGAAATGAAAACTTTATGAGTTATAAATTAATTTTTGTGAGTAATGAATGACTATGATCAACCATTTTAATGTATTTGGACCAATCCAATGTAAAAGCATATATTATTTTATATTTCAATGATTTAAAAAAAATTCATGACTCTTCTTTTTCTTATATTCCTTTATCCATTTCGGATGTTCACAACCAACTTATGGCTATTTAGGTTTTATTGATGACGTTGCAGAAGAGTTGTCTAGACTTTTTCTCCAAAAAATTCCTCAGATTTTGCTTCCATGTATTTCATAATCGTCTTGGACGTGGCTTTTCCAATTAACTATATTTTGGAGTAGCGATTCCTCATAATGTAGCGAAGATACTGGAGTTTGCAAATATTGATGGTACTAAGATTTTCTATTTCCTGATCTATTCTTCAGTGTGCCTTTTCATTGGTTTCATGCACAGTCCGCAATTATTCAATATTAATTGATATTTTGAATGGTTATAGCTCCTTTTCTAATTAAAAATTCCCTTCTATTACCTCACTTTGTTGTTAGTTTGTAAAGTACGGAACTTGTAATCTCATTTTTCACCTACTTCCCAGGATTTAGTCGTGCCAAGTTTTGGCACACTTGCCTACTCTCGATGACAATGCATGGAACCATCGTAAAATTTAATAACCATCAAGTATTTCTACTTTATGAAAATATTTAACTTTGAACAAACTCTGGTTGGTTACCTTTACAGATGCATGCATGTTGAAACAAATGACAACAATCAGTTAAATCAAATTTTAGACAATGATTAACAAAATTGATATTGAAAATATATTAAAAGACTTAAAAGGAGAAATTTATAATATTTAAAAGCATATCTAAAAATCTCGCTTGTATTGATAAAATGCACTAAAATTTATGAACTGAATCTTCATATCGATTGATTATCAATATTAAGACGATTTTAGCCAATTAATGATAATCACAAGCTATTAAGTGGTACATCAAAGCGAGGGGTGTTCCAAATTACCAAATTGAAACCAAAATTGCACTCTTCTCCTTAAGGCACTATTTAATAGCTTAAGATTTTCGTTAATAGGCTAATATTGCCTTAATATCGGTGGTGAAATCGTTAAGAAGATTCAGTACATAAATTTATTTTCTAGTTTTTAGTACAGCACTTAATCAAAACAAGATACGTTTTTCAAATCTTTTAAATATTTTGATTGTTCAATTGCAAAATTTGTGCCGTACAAAGGTATAGAAAATATCTCAAGTTTTTCATAACTGTGTTTTAAGAGATAATCTGTAGATCAAAGTTTACAGCTGTATATCTATTTTAAAAACACTACTAAACGATAACATTATACAACAGACTCCTTCTAACAGTAAAACAGCAGTCATATAGAGAAATTAATAATTTTTATATATTATTTTGATTATTTCCACATTGAAATTTTTCTACTTCTTTTTGGTACTATATCCCTTACGTTCTATGAAGCATATCTTAATATTTTTCCTTTTAAATGACAATGAATTGTTCATTGGTTATTATTATCAAAAAATTAATACCAATTTGTGAACTTGCAACCAATCGACAATGATGTAGATTTCTTTTTTATTCTCTGAAATAATTCTCTGAAATATTTGAGTGAAATCTATGTTTCATTTTCGTTCTTACAATCAAATAATTGCACCACTCAACGGACCCTTGGAGCCGAAAGAAAATCCTTCAGTAGGGTATGAAGTGGTCACAAAAGATAGAAACTTTCATTTCAGTTATTTTCTATCTACAATAAATATTAGTTTAATAATATTTACTAATCCAACAAAAGGTATAGTATTAGAACTGATCCTAACGAGAAATTGAATATAATTGATTGTAAACTTTATATTCGTTATTGCCAACGGGTAGAAGAAAATAATGAAATTACAATTTAACCGTATAGATAACGTCAGGTTTAGAATTAAAAATGATTTATTTGTAGAAGAATTTTTATGAAAATTAAAATTGAACTCAATTTAAACAAATGGTCATATCCACTGTTATAATTTTTTCAGCTCAACTTAGACTCATTTTTATATGTACTTAACTTGTACTTCCACCTATAGAAATTATTTGTGGCTTGCATTTATTAAAATTAAGATTTATAATTGTTGTTTGGTCAACCAAAGCAGCAATTAATATCTTTATAAGTAAATGTTTCTCTAATTATTAATTACAACTAAAGTTGAGGGTAATCATTGTTATAGTTATTGATTTCTCAAAAATGTATTGAACGACACCGCACACCATTATGTAAACTAATATTCTTGTATCTAATTCAATAAAAAATTTCTCCTCGATTGCAATTATTCCTGTTTTGCCAAGAGGCAGATTGTGCAAATTAAGTGGAAATAAAAAAAGAAATAGGAAGTCAACAAAATTTGTTTCGGTAAATATGAATCCCCAAAGGAAGCAGAACTTCAAACAATTGACTTATATTTCTTTTGGGATGACTTGTTTTTTCCATTTTATTTTAAAAAATGTAAAAAAAACAGTTACCCTTTCTCCATTTACTTCCCACACCAAAAACCTAACCTTTTTAATTGAAAGATTGCAATTTCTGTGGAGAGGATAAAAACGTTTTGTACGAGTGTCGAAATAAAATACGTTCAATTCAATTCTTCCTTATCAATTGTTGAAAAATTATTGTTATTAATTTGTTTAACGCAATATTTGCTCTGGATAAATAGTGTTCTTTGTGCCTTTAATTTAATCAGTGCGTATCACTATAATTGCAACGATAATGTATATATTTTTGGGTTTATTTCTGATATTGGCCATTGTTGTGTATAAGTATTTGTCAAGATTCGATAATTATTGGAAGCAGCGAAATATCCCGTATAAGCATGTAATCCCAATTTTTGGAGAAAAAGTACTCCTTGGCATTACTTCTCTCAATAAATTGATAGTTGAGGATTATCGCAAGTTTGAAGGTGAACCGTAAGTACTCTTATATCAATGAATTTTAATCACTTAAAAAATAATATTCATAATTTATTTTTCAAATGATATAACCTTGAGTAATGAAAGCAAAATCTTATAACTACATCAATTTGTATCTTAAATTGTCAATCTAAATAGAATATTAGAATCAATGAATATTTGATTTAAATTATTAACTATTTTTTTCATAAATGAATCATTATTTTTAGTTATTATGGAACTTTATTTTTTAATAAACCAACTCTTATAATAAAAGACCCAAATCTGATTCGTGAAATTTTCGTTAAGGATTTCGATCATTTCCTGGATCATTCTCTGTTGTTCATAAACGAAAAACTGGATCCGGTTTTTGCTCAAAGTTTATTATTTCGAAAAGGTAACTATATATGTGTAGGAATATTAAAGTCGATAATATCTGCTACTTTGTCTGACTAGCATTAACATAGACAATAAACATTGGTCTAAATTTGCTACCTGTCGAAAAACATATTCTATATGCTTGCTTTTTTCTTCTTCTTTTTTACAGGGAAAGAATTATCTGATTTTCGCAGAAATGTCAATTATAATTTCTTTTTTTCTTTTTGTGGTGGCAAGGTGCCATATTTCTTTGATCATTTGCGGGGCGAATTTTGGATTTTTTGTGGCTTAGTTAAAAGTCTTTCGCTTTTCGGGGTATATAATTTTTTTGCGATTTTATATGCTTTTGTCTTTTTCGTACCAATGTTACATCCTTTTTTTGGCTTTGTCCATTTATCTTTTCGTTCTTTTTTAGTATGGACTTTTTGTTATTATTTTAAGGCTTTTTATTTTTAGTGCCCACATCATTAGTAATAATATTATGGAGTCTGGCGTTTCTGCTCCATGGGTGATTGGCCTGACAGTCATTTTATGAGTGAAGCGCACTAAATTTCAAAAAATTACAACTTAAATATTGGCCATACCTAAAAACAACAGGTTTTCACTTTTGGAAGTAAATATCGCACGACGATCAATTATAATAATAAAGCAAAAAATGCATTATTTTTTTCAAAATTTTAACAATATAATCAAATAACTTCTTTATGTTGAATTCATGTAAAGTTCAGTAACCTTGTTTGACTCATAATATTAAAATTAAACACAAAATAATTTTTTTACGAAATTGAAATATCAAAGTATACCAAATTTTGTTAAACAAATCAATCCAACAATGCTACAATCTAAAATAAGGAGGAAATCAATTTTTAAAGTTTTACGGAAGATAATTACAACAATGGTGATAATTACGGCAATGTAAACTCCACTGTTATATATCAAAAAAGAGGTTATGTTAGTAAACATTAGTAAGAACTATTATTTATGATGAAATTTGTTACTATTTTTAATGATGTTTAGAGTTTCTATGATCTTCTAACCCTATGCTGATTATACAACAGAATTTTTAAGTTTGAATTTTCCGAAATTATCGATGGAAACTCGTTTGTACATGTTCGTAAAAGAAACCGTTTCATTGGTGACAAAATAGTTTTGTTGTAATTTTAATTACATAAAATTAATTATTTAGTCATCGATATAGTGAAATGTAAAGAAATTTCTGTTCTGAGCGACATATAAAATCAAAAATGCAGTAAAATTTAAAAAAAATATTGTGCAATGATAAGGCAATAAGGAAAAATTGGAGAAAAAAAATGCTTTTTTGAAATAATTTTTTTCCTTTATATGAACTTTAAGAAAAATTTCCGAAATAACAAAATTAGGGACATCCAAAAATATGCTTTTCACCCATATATTTTCATAGATTGTAAAAATCAACTTTTCCCACAGTTAATTAATTTTTCAATACAAATAAGTGAACACATTATGTGAACACATTAACACCTTATGGTATGTGTTTTTAGGATACAGAACATATTTCCCAAACTTTTCGATTAAGTCAACTTTTCCAAACTAACAAAAATGAAAACTATTTTATATACTACCGAATCCACAAAAACTTTTTGTGTATTATTTCACATATTTGTATTCAAAAATTCTCAGTGGGAAAAGTAAATTTTCAAATGTTTGGGTTAAAAGCGTGTTTAATGTTGTATTGATTATTATCAAAAGTGTCTTAATGTGTTATTTCACTAATTTGTATTGAACAGTTTACTGAGGGAATATTTGATTTTCACAAGTAATGAAATTTCATAGGTAAAAAGCATATTTATTGATGTCTTCATTTTCGATATTTTGGAAAATTTTCTGAATATGCTTATAAAGGGAAAAAATTATTTCATAAAAGCCTTTTTTTTCCAATTTTTTGGTTGGGTGTAAGATTCTGATAATGTTTCTTTAGTTTTTCTTATTGCTTTATTATTGAACAATTTTTACATTTCACTATACCGATGAATAAAATTATTAATTTTATGTAATTGAAATTACCACCAAACTATCTCTTCAACGTCTACGAACGAATTTCTGTTGGCTAATCGGTTTAGGGTTAGAAAAACGCAAAAACTCTAAAAACTTTTAAAAATAGTCACAAATTTTATCATAAATAAAAGTTCTTATTAATTTTTTCTTCATATCCTTTTTCCTGATATATATTTCTAGGTAAATTGATAATCGTTGGAATGGAGGAGTTTTCATTATCCTAATTATTACCATTGCTGTAATTATCTTCTGTAAAACTTTGAAAATTGGTTTCCTCCTTACTTTTAATTTAAACATTATTGAATTGATTTGTTTGCCGAAATTTGGAAAATTCATAACGCCAATTATAGTGCCAATGCCACAATGTACTTTTGTATGAATTTTGATTTTCCTCCTTTGTGCTTCTTATATGAAGTTGATCATAATTTCTGCCTTAAAAAATTATTGCTTAAGCAACTTAATCAATTTATTTATTTTTACTTCTATACAAATGAATATGTACAGACTTCCATAATACTATTTTCCATTTTAAACTTTTCAGGTCAAGCATGGAAGGATATGCGGTCTTTGCTAAGCCCCTTATTTACTGGCAGAAAAATGCGAATTATGTTTGATTTAGTTGTGGAATGCAGCCAAGATCTAATTGATTTGCAAGTAAAAAAAGCCCAGTCTGGAAAACCCATGATTTATGAAATGAAGGAAATGTTTGGTCGCTTAACAGGAGACGTAATTGCCTCCTGTGCCTTTGGAATTAAATGCAACTCTTCGGTCAATCCCAATAATGAATTTTATCAAATGGAAAAGAAAACTGTTTTTAGCCCTTTTCGAATGGCGATGGTTTTGTTCTGTACCAAAATTTGTGAGGTTTGTTTTAAAAAATTGAGTAAAATAATTTAAAATAGCTAAACTATCTTGTAAGATTTTCCAATTTGGGGTTTTCCCTAAATATATTATCAAATATTATCAAAATTTCGTGAAAGATACTATGAGGATTCGCGAGGAGAAACAGATATACCGTCCGGATATGTTACAATTGATGATGCAAGTACGAAAAGGGGAAATTGATTTGAAAAATGAAGAAAAATTGGAAAATTTTGATGATAAAGATGAATTTTCAACTGCTAATGATACAACGGAATATTTTAAAAAAGTGTTACCCAGAGTTGGTATGATTTTTTATTGATATTTTTATATTGGAATTATAATAATTAATTTTTTTAAAGAAATAACTGAGGATGGAATTCTTGCGCAAATCTTAATTTTTCTTTTGGCTGGATATGATGGACCTTCTACCATATTGTCATTTACCGTTTATGAATTGGCTCTCAATCCGGAAATTCAGAATCGTGTGCAAGACGAAATTGATAGGGTTTTGCAAAATGGGGCAAAACTTACCTATGAAAAGTTACGGGGGATGAAATATCTTGATATGGTCGTATCAGGTAATTTTAACGCAAAATGACTGTATTCAATAATTTTACTTTTTTAATTATACTCTAGAAATTCTTCGAAAATATCCAATCTCAGCAATGATTGAAAGACTTTGTACAACCCAAAAAGAATATATCGTAGAGGCAAATAACCAAAAACTTAACATCGAAAGTGGAATGATTGTTATGGTGCCTGTATTTGGTATTCATTACGACCCAAAGTATTATCCAAATCCAGAAAAGTTTGATCCTGAACGATTCAATGATGAAAATAAACATAATATTAATGACTATACTTATCTTCCTTTTGGCGCTGGACCACGAAATTGCATTGGTATTTTTTATATAGTTTTAATTCGTGAAATTCCAATCATACATTTAAATTTTTTCAGGGTCCCGATTCGCTTTAATGGAAATTAAAATAGCTTTATTCTTCCTACTGTCAAAATTCAATTTTTGCGTTTGTTCAAAAACACAAATCCCACTGAAATTTGCCAAAAGTCCGACACAAGTTGTAGCCGAAAAAGGAGTTTGGTTGGAATTGAAACTAAGGAATTAATTTTACTTTTTCAAATTGTCTTTGCATCAATATATGCGCTTTATAAACATTGTAACGAATTTCATACTGACGAAGTAATAATTTACGTGCTTAATAATAATATTTGAGAATACTAATAAATATGTCACTAAAAATTAGTGTACAATATATTGTTGAAAAACTTATGAAAGCTTGATGCCATATTTTTATATCCTAACCAGATAATAGATAAGTACATTTTTATAAAAATTATCTCAAAAAATGTTAATGTGCAAAATTGAAAATAACAATACCATTACCTACTTATATATTTTTGTTCTTATAAGGTATATTATTAAATATAGACTCGGGTCTTTTATGTATAAGATATCCAGTAAAAAATAATCTTGGTAATAATAAAGAAAAGCAAGATATTTTATATACCACTTCATCTCAAAGGGAAGTACTTATGATTATAAAACTACATATACGCACATTAGCATACGCATAATTAAATAAAAGATTTCAAAAATAATATATAGCTGTATACAAAGTTAAAGACTATTAAAATATTCACAAATTTTTCTAAGTTAATATTTTAACTGTGATCATGACGGTAAAACAATTTTATAAAAAAAGCCAATCGATTATAAAAATATGTAGTTCCTGAAGTTAATAATTTATAGTAGGAAACAGGAAATTTTAAGGGCTTATTAACCATTGTTTTGGAACTCCTAAAGTCTTAACCACTTTTTGAACTTTATTTACCCACTTATTGAAATGAAATTGTAAATTAAAATTTGAGCCGTGATATATACCCATCTACTTACAATAATAACTACCCCATAATGTAGGAATATTTCAAACAAGTTTGAATAGAAATCAATAAATGACTCATATTTTTCTATTTTCTACGAAAAATTGAAAACGTTTTATAACTTAGTGTTACATTAACAGAAGGTAAAAAAAAATTTTAAATTTTAAAGGAATGTATTTTAGAATTATAGAGTAGTGATATTTTAAATACTAAACGAGCTATTCCTGAATTAGGTATGTGTTTTGGTTTCTGAAAACAGCTCTAAACTTTTTGATGAAAATTTTAATGTAATAGATTTTTGTTTTTTAAAAGTTGGTTTTTATGGATATACGCAAATTTCCACGAAAAGCGGAACAATAGGAAAAAAATGTTACGCCATCTGTTTAAGTAAATTTTAACTATATGCCGGTAGGAATATTGACTAATATAACAATTAGTTTCTATTGTTTTACCATTTTTACATCAAACATTTTTAAAATAAACAATTTCTTATAAAGTTGCAAAATCAAAAAAAAAAAAACATTGATATTTTGAAGGGAAATTACATAAAATATGCGTTTTGATATAGAACAACAATTCACTGATTATTTCTTTAAACTAGGTAATGGTTAACTGGCCTTCAATACAATGGAAGAAATTGAATCGCTACAAAATAAAATTTCAAGCAATAATAATATTAATGAAGTATAAGATAGTTGCATGGAAAAGAAAATTATTTTGAAATATAGAATATTGCAATTAATCGCACCGTTCAATAAAGACGTCGATAAAATTAACAATAACTTAATTGCCGAGCTTTCTGGAAAATAGAAAATAATATATTGCATTCACAATTCGATGTAATTCCCCTGTACGTGTGCTTGTTACTGAGCTCTTCGTAAATTACAGAACCTATTCTACTGAAACTTTCTGAGTGTATTTGAGTTGGACTCTGGATGATTTAGATTCACAATTGAACTCTTCAGGTGAAAAAGTAGTAAATTTTATCTTATTAACAGTCGAAAATTCAAATTTAATAATCGAAAGACCGTTAAAACGAAACATTATTACTAGTTATTTACAATATACATACTTCAGTACATATAAATAAAATTAAAGTGCAATTTTTAGGATTTATAATTAAAAAATATTAAGTTCACTATTATACTTTGGATACATTAAATTCTTAACACTATGAATAATGTGAATATAAAAATGAGTTATTTAGAATGTAAAAATCGAATTAAAAGAACTAATCAAAATCGCATAATAGAAGAACGGTTTTTTTCAAAGAATTCTGTTAATTCAACAATCAATGAATTTAAAAAAATCATTCAAATGTGGAAATGAATTATATTAACATTGAAAGTATAGTAAATAACGAATTATCGAAAAATGCAAATTCGATTATTGGTTCTTCAGATGTATGGATGAAGTTTCAAAATAATAAATGATGAATTTGTTATATTTGTATTTCATTTCAAACTATGACTTACGCCTTTCAAGGATTATATTTTACTGTTAGTGAATTGTATAAATCTTATTCAGGTATCTTAACAATTGACAAAATATTTTGTATAATGCTTAATTGATAAACTTGGAATTCGTAAGATTGTGTAACTCACTAATTAGAGTTCATATTGTGAATTTGTAGTAGTTGTGATAATATTGTAGGTATTAATAGTTTTTAGCCAAACGAAAAGCCAACAATTGGGCAGGATAACATCCCCCGATTCCACTAGCTTACCAACAAAAGTAACGTGTGCAAAATTAAATATAAAGAAGTATTCAAGGGCTTTGTATTTCTTAATTTAATTAATGATATGAACAAATGATTTTTTATACACAATATATATAGTTATTTCAAATAGATAAGCAGAAACAAGATAAGTTATTTATAATCTACATTGGCGTAAATTCTGTTTAACTTATATTTAATAAAACTTCCTTAAATCTCCTTGGATAAAGAATGATTCGAAATTCAAAGGGTTTGTACTTTGGAAATCTTAATAACGGTTTTTTCCATATTTTTAGTAAATATAGGGAAAGGGGATAATTCTTAGGTCTTCTGAGCATTAAATAAGTTATTATTATTGCAAAAGATAAAAGAAAAAGATATATTTGCCATTTATCTGTATAAAAAGTTAATTTAGGTATAGCACTTAAGCACTTCAGATATTTGTTGGTAAGGGTAACTTGTTAACTCGTAAAAAAATAGAAAATATCAAAGGATCAGAAATTTCAAATAGAAAACCGAGACGCCTTTTTTCATTCCTCCATAAATAAGATATGCGAGTGAATTTACATTTTATAAACAATCAAGACCAATTAAAACTACGAAATTAATTGAAAAAAATTAAATTTGATCCGAACCACAATAATATTATAATAACTTATGGACCAATAAAAAAAATGTATACTTCAAGAATAAGTATTCCACTAAGCTCAATTGAAAATATTTTTTTCATAATATCAATGATTTCTTACATCCTATTTATTAATAAACATATAGTTTTGTCTTGATTTGAGACTACTCAATTTTGTATGGTGGTTATAAACAAAATTAAAGAAGCAATATGGTCAACTTATTCAATTGATCACTTTTAAATATCCTAGAGTCAATTATATACGCCTCCAAAGGTCGAGGTTGTCCTAAAGGAGCGTGTTGTCGTTACAATTGTTAACATTACTAATTATAATGACTTGCACTTATATGATAAAAATTAAATATTTCCTGTCTTTATTTATCTTTAATAACTATCTAGGTGAAATATAATAAATGTTATCTAGTAAAAAATATTGCACTTGAAAACAGCGTCCTCTTCCATAATTGTTTTTGAATAAAAAAAAAGAACATTAAGTGTTTTCTATTTTGTCAGATTGTAATGTTATCAAATCCTAAGCACTACAGATTTTTTCGATAAAACTATGAAAAATTTTTTGAGTATTAATCTACAATAGTCAGAAATACTAATAATATGTACGAGAGGGTAATGGCTGTTGAGGAAAAGCCAAAAAATAAAAATATGGATTCAGCTATGGCGTCTATATTAAAGAAAATGGCCAGAAGTATGCAATGCATCGTTTGTGATCGCTTAATGGTACCACGTTGGACACATGTGCTATGGTTTGGCCACCACTGGTTTATACAATGTGTAAAATATATTGTAATCTTATTTATAAAATATAATTTACAAAAATAAGCTATAAACATAAATTTGAAAAAAAAATCAAAGAAATATATAATTGACGTATTGTCCAGGTACGTATTTAAATTTCCAAGCATTCCTCCTTAGTGGTCATCATGTAGTATTGGATCATATTATTTTTCGTCTATTACTTTATACAATTTGGCCGTAAGATTTTGACCATACTATACATAGCATGATCTGTAATTTTTTATTAAAACCTAAGAAAATTTCGAACACTATTTGGGCTGCAATTGATTCAGTTGTCCCCACTATCACTTCGCTCCTGGGGAATTGTCCGAAAATTGGGTTTAGTAGACGTATATTTTGATCTGAGGAACACATTCTAGGATGTCAGTCGAACAGTGACAATATTTAGTTAATCAAAATCAACTTTAGGGTGGAATTTGTTATCAAACACTTAAAAATTTAGAAAGAGCTTCAATAACAATATCCAAGTAGCCTGAATTAGCGCACATGAAAAAAATTTGGGGACACTAAAGTGCGCGTAGATATAGAATTGGGTAAAACTGTTCTAGGGGTCCTTGAAAAAGAATGTGAAAAATAACCTTGCTACACAAATCCTTCAATGGAAAATTATCATAAATTGACACTACTTTTCTCAAATCAAATTTGCAGTTTTCATTCTTAATTAAATAATTTTCAATGCGATCGTAAAATTTATCAATCAATTAATATAACGATGTATTTTTTTTATATTTAAGGCATACCAGGGAGAAATTTTCGATCAATTTTAAGTCCATTATTTACGGGAAGGAAAATGAGAATAATGTTCGATTTAGTCGTTGAATGTAGTGAAAATCTAACAAACTTTTATTTGGGAAAAATGAAGCATGGAAATTCAGAAATAATAGAAATGAAAGATGTTTGTGGTCGACTATCAGGCGATACGATTGCATCTTGTGCTTTCGGAATCAAATGTGATTCAGTTAGGGACCCGAAAACTGAGTTCTACAAAATGACCAAGGACTTAGTCAATTTCAGTTTCTATAGGGCTGTGACTACTTTGCTCTTTACAAAAATATGTAAGGTGTGTTATAAAAGTTATCTTAGTTATTTGATTTATAAGTGATCAATAAATAATTATTTTCTTCATTTGAAGAAACTAAACTTTGGATTAGTTCCGAAACGCGTATACAAATATTTTCAATCATTTATGTATGAAACGATTAAAATACGTGAAGAGACGCAAATTTATCGACCCGATATGATACAATTAATGATGCAAATACGAAATGGAGATATACAACATGAAGAAAACATTGACGACGAAAAAGAGTTTCAAAAGATACAACAGTTTATTTGAAAAAAAAATTTATCCCAGTTTGGTACTAAATAGAAAAAAAAAGTTTCTTTATATTCTTTAACATTCTTTTTGTTTTAGAATTAACAGATCAAGATATTTTGGCACAAGTACTAATTTTCTTATTGGGTGGATATGAATCTACTTCCACTTCTTTGGCATTCGCTTTCTATCAATTAGCAATCAATACGGATTGCCAAGCTCGGCTTCAAGAAGAAATTGATGAAACTCTAGAAAATTCAAATGGAAAAATTACCTACGAAGGAGTTATGAGCATGAAATATTTAGATATGGTTATTTCTGGTACAATGGGAAACAAAAAAATATCAAAAGTTAAATTTAATTGGAATTTAATATTTTCTAGAGACTTTACGAATGCACACGCCAGGTGCAATAAATGATCGTGTGTGTACAAAAGATTATCTTCTTAAAGCAAAAAATAAGGAACTACTAATTGAAAAGGGAATGTCAGTCACAATTCCAACGGTGGGAATCCATATGGATTCCAGGTACTATCCCAATCCTTGCCAGTTTGACCCGGAACGTTTTAGCAAAGAAAACCGTCATAAGATTCAGGACTTCACATACTTTCCCTTCGGAAGTGGACCAAGAAATTGCATTGGTAATTATTTCTATTTTCTTTTGTCTTCTTTAACATTTGCTTTTAAGTTTGAAACTTTGAATCTTAAAAAAATAGAGTTTCAAATCACATTTAATTTAAACTTACATAGATTAAAATAATTTTATTAATCCTGTCTCCTTATTATCCCTTAGCAATCTTTATTTTTTTTAAACGGCTTTCGCTATAAAGCAAAATTTAGTATAGAATACCATTTATCAATTTATATTAAAAGAATAACAGTTAGTGGATCTAGAATTCATATTTTTAATTTTAGACAGGAATAAAATTTAATCCTAAATAGCAAGGATAATTGAGATAGCAAAGCAAAATAATGCCTTAAGGTATAAAACATTCTAATACATACTTCAAAAAGAGAATTCAATTTAGTTTCACAACAGTTCCAGAGTAAATCATTAAAAGAAAAATACTTCATTTAAATAGGCTAAGGAACTTTATGTTTGTAAAAGTATTTTAATAAGAAATCTGTTATAATCATAACTATTTTATTTTCAGGTTCCCGATTTGCATTAATGCAAATGAAAGTTGCACTTATACCATTACTATCGAATTTTAATGTCTGCGTTTGTTTTTAAAAACTCAAATACCAATAAAATATATGAAGTCTCCATTACAAGTTACACTCGAAAATGGGATTTGGGTGGAATTAAAATTAAGAGATAAAATATAAAACCAATTTGTATATCCTTTGTTACTAACAAAGAATTTATTAATAAAATTTCTATTGTTTAAAAATATTTTTTCAATGTTCATAAAACAGTTGTAAAATTATAGAAATATACTTTTAATAAAAAGCTATAAATACATCGTTTAATGCGTAAATTTTGATATTTTATAATACACTAGTAATTACCCGTTGCATTCGCAACTAAAGGTTTTATCTTAATAAAATGTTAAATATGAGATAATGTAGAGTTAATCTACAATCGAAATTTTACATTTAATAATCAAAGTATTGTTAATATAAAAAAAGTTTAACTAAAATTATTTTTAGAAATAAAATATAAGTGTTTTTTTATATCATTTTAATAACATTTTATATAACGTCATTTCAATAAATTAATGAAAGTTTAATACTTATGTAGTACTTATACCAAATAGGCGATTTTAAATTTTGGTTCGTTTTAACAAACTTTTTAAAATCTATTTTATTTTATGAACCAACGGTTGTGTTCTGGAGTAATTATATATTCGGCTGAAAAGCATTAAGGTAGCAATTTGTCGCCATATATTTCACTGTCAATTCAAATATAAAATCTTCGATACTCACTTTTTTTCGGTATTTAGAACAATTTAAAAACCAATTATTGTTATTGAAAATAAATGAAATATTCGTATTTATTTTCACGCTTTCCATCTATGTCCAACAATTTTGTATGTACATCATCCAAATGTCCGAAATCGAATAGCTTTTTAGTCATTTTAACTAACATAAAGAAGGTCATTATTTTTTTTCGTTTCACGTTGTATTTTCAAATATAAGTGCACATTTGTGTCGATGAAATTTGGAAAGTGTTTTTCTTATAAGATGCAGATATATAATAAGAAAGGGTTTTTGAAAATATTTCCCCTAAAAGTATGAAAAACGGTAGCAAAATTTGTAAGGGATCGATATAGTAAATTATAGAAAAGCACAGAGAACACAACATATAAAAAACATATATGAGCTTTAAAGAGTTGGAGAATAGTTTTGACAATGTAAACCGATGTTAACTATGGAAGATCATGAAGGAGCGGGGATACCGAAGATATTTACTATGAACATCGAAATGTCTATGTTTCTTCACCAAGATTATAGTAGGCCTAGACAGGAAACTAACTAAAGAAACAACGACAAACAAAAGAGTTAGAAAAAGTTCCTTAACCTCACCTATATTCTTAAACATATACATTGACGCCATTTTGAAACAATGGGAAATGAAATGAACAAACAGAAAATATTTAGATTCCAGCATCATACTAAACTCCCATTTATATGCCGCTGACTTAGTACTACTTATGGAAACATAAAACGATCAACAAGGACAATACCAAATAATTGCAAATCATACAAAATATTTGCCACAATAGGACATAAAAACAGCGGAAAGCAAAACTAAAAACAACTGGTTTTAAGGCAAATATCCGGTCAGAACAAAAATAGGGGTAAATAATACAGTACGGAAACAAATAAGATCCGTGGTTCTTAATCTGAGTTCCATCAAAACTCAAGGATTCGATGAGTCAGTCTCGCGGGTTCGGTGGAAATCGAATTACACCCTCAGTTCATATGATTTATATACGAGGATAAATATAATCCTATGTTTTGAAGTCGAAAAAATAATATTCTTTTGATTGAGAAGGGTACCATGAATGCACATATGAAACTAGTGGAGGTTAGTACCTTTACATTTACATCTTTACCTTTACCTTTACATTACATATTGTGTTACAGAAGTACTTAACAAACTTCTTTTCTCTCTATTCAAATATTTAATGATCAGCTGGTATTTTCAATATCCTTGTCTAATTCTTTTCGATTCCCTTTTCCCTATCTATAACCTTATCGTTCTCTACACTATACCAACAACCAATTTCTTTTATAAACTATAAAAATATAACTGTACATTTCTCTTCTATAATTTCTGGGACATTTCATTCTTAATACAAATTCAGGACTAAATCAATTATACTTTGGCATAGTATAAATGCAGTATTCACCTATATAGTTTTACCTATTGTTGAAGAGAAAAGAATATTGGGGAAGAAATCACTTGTTGAAACAATTTTGAACAATAATCAAGAATTCAGACCTTACGTTCATTATCTTTAATTCGCTGATGTAGATATAGCATATATTAGAATTAGAATTTTATTTTTAGTTCTCCAAATAATTTCTCATATGATTTATTTTGAAAAACGCTTAGCAATGTTTGAATTTGGAATTTTTAATTATTTCATTTATGTGTTATTTACATATTTTACTTAATATTTATTGTAATATGATACAATTGGGGAATGACAATCATTTGTCAATATTGTAAGGTGTTAAAATACAGCGGTGAATCTACTGGGTTATGTTGTACTGGTGGAAAAGTAAAATTGCCCCAGTTGGTCCCATTACTAGATCCATTACGCTCAGTAGTTTATGGGATAGGAAATTATTGTAAAAACTCTTTAGACAATATTCAGAAACTAAAGAGTAGTTTACAAATGATATCGTTTCGCCCATAAAATAATATATAAAATATTAAAAAATATATAAAATAATATGTTTAAGGAAATGCTAAAGAAAACAGGAATATTTCCAGTAAGCTTCCCGTCCCTGATTAATTCGATCTTTATATCGAATTGGCCAAAAAAAAAAAATTCAATTTTGAAAGACACAAATAGACAAAAACAAAAATATGTTAAGAAATATCTATGTATTGCTTTAAACTCATATATAGGTGAGAATTTAAGGATTTTTCGTATGCATATGAAGTCAAAATGAGAGAATGGCAGCTTTAAATATATCGTTTAAGGAATTTGGAACCAGTTTGAGGTATTTATTATTTGTTGTCAATTATAATTACATTAATATCTGTTACCAAATCCATTAGTAACACCCTTGACCTTACCTTTTCAACACATTTTGGCCTTCAAGCTTTTATTATGTTATTTTATACCACCCGTTGATAGAAGGTAGAGAATCGTTTGCAATTTCACAACACTGTGGCATTAAGTCGGTTTTGGTCACAATATTTATCATTATAGATCAAAGGTCGATAATTCGAACGTAAATTTCTGCCTACCTGCATTCTTTCGTATGATTCAATAACAGGTTTATTCATTTTGATAATATTTTGTTTTCAGGTACATTTTAGGCGTGTTTCACCAAAAATAAGTATAAAGGTCACAAACAAGTCTAATCTAAATAGTTGTACTAATAATTTATTGTGGTTTCTTTTATGGTTCCAATTTAAAGACAGTTTTACTGATTTGATAGAAACTTTGTTATCAAGCTCAACTAGTTTTTCATCGGAAGAAAAAGTTGCCTATTTACGTTTAATTATTAATAATAAAAGTTGCAATTAGAAGATGCCCGATTAAAATAATTAAATGGATATTCATTAATTGGATATAAATTGGACTCTTTAATTAAATATCTATGTTCTTCTTCTTCAGCCAACCCAAATTGTATTGCGGGTCACTTCGGAAATGCATCATAACTCCGCGGGCCACCATTAAAGTTATATCTCAAATTCTCCATACTAAATTTAGATACACTGTAAACATTTATAATACATTGATTTTCATCATTATGGTCATTATAAAATGTATACATTTTATAAAAGTCACCTCGGACAATATCTGATTTAAATAAACAATGAATAATAATACTATGTTTATCTACTTATATAGAATTGTTATGATGGTTTGTGTAGATTTCAAAAACTCAAAAAGTTTTGCATCCATTTAGCTCAAATTTTGTCACGATATATAATCCGCTTTAATAATTGTTTTTATCTTTTCTTGAGTCAGTAACATACCTGCGATCGCAAAAAACGGCTTTTTCAACAATCAATACAATAATCGTTAACTGTCAATACTTTAATGTTATGATGGTATAGTGATTTTTAGAGGTAGAGGTTCTCAAATCGGAATTGATTAATGTATATATTGAAGGTGAGTTATAATTGGTACAACGAGGGATTCTGCAGAATGATAAGGGAGGTGATTCTAAAAAAATTGAAGCTTTTTTTTCCTAAATTCACTTTATCTATTTACAACTAATGGCTAGCAGAACAACGACTGCCGGATTTAGCTAGTAGTGTTATAAATTAGCCGAAATTTACGCATTAAGCGATGTATTTATAGCTTTTTATTAAAAGTATGTTTCTATAATTTTACAACTGTTTTATTAACATTGAAAAACTGCATTAATATTTTTGAAAAATAGTAATTTAATTAATAAATTCTTTGTTAGTAACAAAGGCTATACAAAACTGTTTTTATATTTTATCTCTTAATTTTAATTCCACCCAAATCCCATTTTCGGGTGTAACTTGTAATGGAGACTTCCGATATTTTATTGGTATTTGAGTTTTTGAACAAACGCAGACATTAAATTTGGACAGTAATGGTATAAGTGCAACTTTCATTTGCATCAATCCAAATCGGGAACCTGAAAATAAAATAGTTATGATTTTCTTAAATTTCTTATTAAAAAACTTTTACAAAAATAAAGTTCTTGGCCTATTTAATTGAAGTATTTTTCTTTTAATGATTTACTATGGACCTATTGTAAAACTAAATTGAATTCTCTTTTTGAAGTATGTACTACAATGTTTGATACCTAAAGTTATTATTTTGCATTACTGCATCGAAATAAACCTTGCTAATTTGGATTTAACTTTATTGCCGTCATAATAAAGTGTATGAATTCAAGATCCACTAAATATTAAATTCTTTTAAATAAATTGATTAATTGTACTCTAAACTATATTTGACTCTAAAGAGAAAGTAGTTTTAAGAGTAGTAGTTTTTGAAAAAATAGGTAAAAAATCATCATTGATAACATCAACAACTAGACGGGATTGATAAAAGTATTTTAATCGATTTAAGTTCAAATTAAATTGATTTAAAACTACTTTTTAAAAAATTCAAAACTTAGTGAAAATGTTAAAAAAGACAAAATAAAATAGAAAAAATTACCAATGCAGTTTCTTGGTCCACTTCCGAAAGGAAAGTATGTGAAGTCCTGAATCTTATGATGATTTTCTTTGCTTAAACGTTCCGGAACAAACTTGCAAGGATTGGGAAAGTACCTGGAATCCATATGAATTCCCACTACTGGAATTGTGACTTTCATTCCCTTTTCAATTAGTAGTTCTTTATTTTTAAATGATTGAAAATATTTGTATACGCGTTTCGGAACTAATCCAAAGTTTAGTTTCTTCAAATGAAGAAAATAATTATTTATTGATCACTTATAAATCAAATAACTAAGATAACTTTTATAACACACCTTGCATATTTTTGTAAAGAGCATAGTAGTCACAGCCCTATAGAAACTGAAATTGACTAAGTCCTTGGTCATTTTGCAGAACTCATTTTTCGGGTCCCTAACTGAATCACATTTGATTCCGAAAGCACAAGATGCAATCGTATCGCCTGATAGTCGACCACAAACATCTTTCATTTCTATTATTTCTGAATTTCCATGCTTCATTTTTTCCAAATAAAAGTTTGTTAGATTTTCACTACATTCAACGACCAAATCGAACATTATTCTCATTTTCCTTCCCGTAAATAATGGACTTAAAATTGATCGAAGATTTCTCCATGGTATGCCTTAAATATAAACATATTACATCATTATATTTAATGATTGATAAATTTTACGATCCCACCCAGACAGTTGTACCCAATTCTATATCTACGAGCACTTTTATATCCCCAAATCTTCTTCATGTGCTAAATTCAGGCTAATTGGATATTGTTATTAATGTTTTATCTAAATTTTGGAATGTTTAATTTCAAATTCTATCATAAAGTTGATTTTGATTAACTAAATATTGTCACTGTTCGGCTGACATCCTAGAATGTGTTCTTCAGATCCAAATATACGTCTACTAATCTCAATTTTCGGACAATTTCCCAGGAGCGAAGTGATAGTGGGGACAACTGAATCAATTGCAGCTCAAATAGTGTTCGAAATTTTCTTAGGTTTTAATTAAAAAACTACAGATCATGCTATGTATAGTATGGTCAAAACCTTACGGCCAAATTGTATAAAGTAATAGACGAAAAATAATATGATCCAATACTACATGATGTACACTAAGGAGGAATGCTTGGAAATCGAAATATGTATCTGGATAATACGTCAGTAATGCATTTCTTTGATTTTTTTTTAATTTATGTTTAAAGCTTATTTTTGTAAATTCTATTACATAAATAAGATTACAATATATTTTACACATTGTATAAACCAGTGGTGGCCAAACCATAGCACATGTGTCCAATGTGATACCATTAAGCAATCACAAACGATGCATTGCATATTTCTGGCCATTTTCTTTAATATAGACGAATCCATATTTTTATTTTTTCGGATTTTTCTCAACAGCGATTACCATCTCATCCATATTATTAGTATTTCTGACTATTATAGATTAATACTCTAAAAAACGTGGCTTTTGAAATGACGTAAATTAATTCATTGAAATTCGTTATTGAGGTATTCATTTTCCTTCCATTCGCGAAGTAGTTTCTATTCCTATCTCTATTTTACAACCACAAATTTGAATGTTAAAAGGAAAAGATTGTTCAAGTTGTAAGGTGCATCTAGCCTTGATGGTAAAAAATTTGGCACATGGTATACAAAATGCTGGACACCACTGGTGTAAACAGTCTTAGTTATTTTTCGTAATGTTCAGAATACTTAAGACTACAAACTTACCTGATTTAAATACTAAACTATCGGCTAATATTGGATCTAATTCATTTCGTATAAAAAGTTCTGAATGGTCCATAAAGTGATCAAAATCTTTAATGGTAATATCTCGAATTAGTTGTAGATCATTACGACTACTGATGGCTTCGACAGTAAATTATTTCCAAAAAATCTAAGAAAAAAAGAAGAAGAAAAAGAATATTTCACGGAATTTTTCTCGATTTACCTTTAAAAGTCATTTTTAAACTTACGGTTCATCTTTAAAATCATGATAGTCATCTAATATTTTATCTACAACTGAAGCTAATCCCAGCATATACTTATCACCAACGAATGGCAAAACTTTTTTATATGGCACATTTCTACTTGCCAATATCGGTTAGGTTTAATGGCATATTTGTAGTATATATAAATTACCGCCGATATTATCAAAAGTAGCACATACATTTTAATATGTTTGACTTACATCTACTGCAAACGTTGAAATGAAGCATGATCTGTATTTGTTGTTTAATATAATTAATGTCATATTTGATTAAACTATTGTTTTGTTAAGGAGATAGAGATAAATAATAAGAAAATAAAGGCAATTTTTCATCAGACCAAATTACTTTTTCATATGGTTTTATTGAAAAAAATCTGTAGTGCTTAAAATTTGATAAGACTACAATCGGACAAAAAAGTAACTACTAAATATTCGTTTTTTCTTATTCAGAAACAATTATAAAAGAGGACGCTGATTTCAAGTGCAATCTATTTCATTTGATAACATTTATTATACTTCCCCTTGGTACTTTTGAAAGATAAATAAAGACAGGAAATATTTAATAAATTGGTAAAAAATATTCAGAGGACTAGGATTAAATAATAATCAGTTAAAACTATTTATTACATGCGCATGTAATAAATAGTTTTAACTGATTATTATTTGATCCTTGTCCTCTGAATATTTTTTACCAATTTATCATCATTGAGGATCTGAAACTTTACAAGAAATATTTAATATTTATTATTAAAATTTGTTTACAATTGACATAATAATTATTACCGGATGATGACAGTCAAAAACTCTTGAAACGTGTGGTAATAAAGAAGAAGTTGAGTCTCATAAGACATATATTACTATCCTTTAATTTATAGTGATTCGGAAATAAATAAAATTCTTATCAATGTTAAAATGGGACATATATCACTATTCATTAATTTATAATTATGACACGGAAATAAATAAAATATTTATCAATGCAATTATTAGCTGTTTAAATAAAAGCATAGATTGAAGTTTTGAGACATGAAAAATTATTTTTAATTGGAAAAATTGTAATTGGTATGTTCAAAGTTCCAACTATCAGTGAAAGTATTTAATATCATTTTTTTTATATTTTTGTGTCATGCAGACGAAATAGCGGATAATGCCTAGTTTTTAATATTATTTATTGAGAATTTTTGAATAAAGCATTCATTAGCCCATCAACAAATTGTTTATCAAAAAACAAATTTAATTTCAATGACCAAAATGGAAAATGTTAATCCTTTTCGTAATAATATTGGTACGTATTGTTCTAACTATCTATAGTTCCTGATAATTTTTCTTTTGTCAATGAGTACAGAGACGAATTTAAAAATTTATTTATCATAACGTTACTTTCAGCTACTTGAAATTGATTGAAGACGTGACAAGAATCGTCATTGTAATTTTTATAAATGTTGAACAAATTTACCAATTTGATAAATTGTCTATATGGCCCTTGAACCACCAATAATTATATTGACCGCCATGGTGACGTGAATGGTAAGTCTAGGATAGATTCCCTGCTTTTAAAATAGCTCTGTTAAGATACATTCGTAATTTACCACTTGAATCAAAGAATAAATATTAGCACTGTGATTATTTACCAACTTAACAATCCTTTTCCTTTTAGTGAATTTAATAGTTTCAAGTAATCTGCATAGCCTCAGGTTTAGGAATGCAACATTGTTCGATATATCGATTGTGGACGGTATATCGATTGTGGGCGATATATCGATATTTTCGATGATTTCCACCACCATTTTAATACATGTATTAGTATAAAATGTTTCCAAATAATAACATGCGGTACAAAATTGTAAAAACCTTTCAGTTTATAGTTCAATATCGTTGGATCATGAACGGGATAGATGATGGTGTTATGATAAAATATCGTTCATAAAACAGAAGAGTATACCCTGAAGTATGAAGAGTATACCCTGAAAATAAACATTTTTAATAAGGTTAAAGAAATTCTTTAAAAATATTTATTTTTCTGCTAAAATAAGGATAAAAATATCCTCTTGTCAACCCATTAAATTTTCCGCTGTACCTGTTGATGTGAAACTCTACTTGGTGCTCTCGTTCAATAAAAAATGCACGTTTATGAATTCAACATTGTGTAAAAGTTTTAAAATGATCGATGCGAAACTTTTTGAGTCTCTGAAGCATATACAATCCAACATAACATATTAACTTAAATATATTGTAACAGAAAAGGAAGAAGTCTGTCTCTCTCTTTTAGCCCTGCCGGCACGCGATTGGCTGAGTTACATCTATCTCTCTCTCACCAATGCGAATGTACATAAAAATTGTTCTGGAAACATGTAGTAGGTGGTGGAATGTTGGCGAACAATGGAGTACATTCTAGAATGTTGGGTTGCGGGTATATAAGTCGCTCAGCTCAAGCCCAGGGACAGTCCTGTATCGGAGTTCTGTACAGAAATTCAGTTGTGAATTTTCATTTCAACAAAGCGATTATAAAGCGATTTTTAGTGTGATTTGAATTAAAAGTGATTATTGTCATTTAAGTGATTGTTTTGACAAGTGTGATTGTATAGTAAAAAGTGTATACAAGTGTAATAATAAAAAGGGATTGTTAAGTGTGAAAGTGATTATTTATTTCCAAAAGAAATTAAAAGAACGTAAAAACGCCATCTCAATCCAGTTTTGAGATGTCACGTTACAATATGTATTTTAAGGTCAGAATTCATAGATCTTGTGGTAACCTCTGTAGTCCTTCATATATATCACAAATCTTTTATTTTGTTGGACAATTTCCTAGGCTTCTTTATAACTTATTTGGCACTTTATTAACAGTTTGATACTTGCTTTTGCTTATCAAACTCCAGAGTGGACATGCGTATGTTATTACAGGTCTAAGCGTTGTTTTATATAGGAGTAAATCCTATGATTGTGTAATTGAAAGACAAAAAAAGTAATTAGATTTGAAATTTCGCTTCGACTCTATCTCTATTTATCCATGTTTGCTTTCCATTTTCCAGCTGTCCATGACTGTGAACTAGCATTTATTTTTGTCTTCTTAAACTTTGACCTTCACCGAAAATTTGTAATTTAATCTAATCAAATATGTCATTGCTTTTAATAAACAAAAAGTATAGATCTAGCTTCATTTCCAAACGTGAAGTGGATGTAAGATAAACATATCATAATGTATGTGCTCCTGTTGATAGTGTTGGTGGTATTTTATTTATACTACAAATTTGCCATTAAGCCTAACCGAAGTTGGCAAAGTAAAAATGTAGCGTATAAAAAAACATGGCCAATTGTTGGTGATAAAACGATGCTAGGATTAAATTCACTAGTTGATGAATTTTTGGATGACTATCATAATTTTAGAGATGAACCGTAAGTTTAATAAAAAAAACATTAAAAATTAAAAAATGAAAAAATAATTCAATTTTCCCAAAAATGAAAAAAATATTTTTAAAATTAACAGTCAGGATTATTGTTGCGAAGTAAAGAAATCTAGAATACCTACATAAATTGACCGAAAACAAAATATGATATTTTCAATTAAAAGGAGTACAATTCCAGAAATATCTTATATTTTTTTAGATTTTTTAAAAGCGTTCTACTAACTAAGCCAACTATAGTCATTAACGATCCAGGTCTCATTCGGGATATTACTATAAAAGATTTCGATCATTTCATGGATCATTCAGATCTTTTTATCCAAAATGAATTAGATCCAATTTTAGCCGAGAGTTTAATATTTAAATCAGGTAAGGTGGTAGTTTTAAGACACATACTGATTTAAGAAAACAATTATGATTTATGTATACAAATTCTTATTTGAATAGAAAACCCTTATTTTATTTAGATTTTATGCCATTCAACCTTAGATCACAAATGTGCAAAATCATAGTAAATCATTGAAATCAAGATGGCCAACAAAGCAAGCTGGTAACATCATATCATGTTGATTTACATATTTTTTTTGTATCTAGGAACTGGTAGAAACTTTTTTAACATAAATAAGACTCATACAAATTATAAAACCTATTGCGTATATCAATTGCGTGGATATTTCTAAAATAGTCTGGGGATCAGCCGTCAAATTAACTCCCGACTATATCAAATTAAAATTATAAATATATTTGTAGATTGACTCTTGTTTGTACTTGATAGTACCGAAAATGGTGATTTTGTAAATGATTGTTGAATTTTATAACGCCTGTTATTTTTTTTCCAACTGAAGTACAAAGAAATAATATTCGAGTGCAATTTTGATGTTGGTCCATAGAAGAATTTTCCGAAAAAAATTTCATTCCAACTCAATACAAACCATGGTAATAACGGTTTATGTAAATGTAATTAAACTCTAATTACTTCATTGTTAGATTTGAAAAACAATCGTTAATTTTCTTTTATGAAGTACTAACTATTTTTTTGGCTAATTATTCTGGTTGCTGGTCTGTAATTGATAGTACTAAAAGATAAAATTCAGATCTTAGGTTTTATTAAATATAGAAGACAATTCAGGTTATTTGTTATTTAAGATCGGACTTTTTAAATGATGTGTTGATGAAGTTACGATACGTAACGAAACGTAGCTAACTTGAAAATTAAAAAACATCAAATAAAACAATCCTATCTTAAAGAACCTGAATTGTCTTCTTTAGTTGATAGTACTCGTTGAATTATCGTTTGTATCTCAACCGGAAAGAAAATTGAATTTTCTGACAATTATTAGTTTCCCTTGTGAAATTTTCCAAATCTAACAGTAGTACAATTGAGATACTGTGATGCTGAGGATTGTACCAAAATAAATTTCCTTCTAACTCAATTGTAACTTCCTTCTAACTCAGTTTGGATAAAGGAACCACAATCCTGATGGTCAATATGTCTATATTGAAAAAAATATCTATTAATATAGTCAACCACCATTAAAGCAAGTTTTTTTTTAAATTAGAACGTTAAAAATAAATTTTCAATGAGCTCTAAAATCTTTGTTTATCATTTTAAATTGAGGGAAATAACCACTTCTACTATCATTACTATTTTTGAATGGAAAAGTTCAAATTTATTTAAAGTTATCAAATCTTTTCATTTGAAAAATTGATAAAAATTTATCTCGTTAATGTGGTGTCCATTATATTTGAACATACTAAACTTTCCATAATATTTTAAATCGAACCGCTATTTTCTTTTCACAGCTATTTTAGTATAGCTCAATGCACTGTGTTAAATATAGCAATATAGCATAACGTCATTACGAATTGCCTGAAATTTCTTTACCCCAGCGATTAAAAACATTCCAACCAAATGTAGTGCCGTGGATTTTTTCCATGAACCATCCATTTCCACTGGGTATTTTTACAGTTTACTAGGAGCAAATAATATTATCCCAATAACTGATATACTTTTGGAAAAATGGCGGAAGAAATTCGGTTATAACAAGGAAAATAGCTTTGGCTATTTTATTCAGCTTGTAAACTTTAAGGGTAAAAACAGTAAACTGTAACCGCCTGATAAGTTTTTACGATCATGTTAAGAAATTTAGAAAAGAATACTCCTTTGCTAATTTGTACCGCAATAGGTTATGAATGCTTTTATAATAAGAACTACTATGTAAAGTATGTAAAAGAACTTTTTATTTTTATCATATTTTAGGCACAGATTGGAGGAATCTTCGATCAATTTTGAGTCCATTATTTACGGGAAGGAAAATGAGAATAATGTTTGATTTGGTCGTTGAATGCAATGAAAATCTAACAAAGTTTTATATGGAAAAAATGAAGCATGGAAATTCAGAAATAGTAGAAATGAAAGATGTTTGTGGTCGACTTTCAGGCGATACGATTGCATCTTGTGCTTTCGGAATCAAATGTGATTCAGTTAGGGACCCGAAAAATGAGTTCTACAAAATGACCAAGGACTTAGTCAATTTCAGTTTCTATAGGGCTGTGACTACTATGCTCTTTACAAAAATATGCAAGGTGTGTTATAAAAGTTATCTTAGTTATTTGATTTATAAGTGATCAATAAATAATTATTTTCTTCATTTGAAGAAACTAAACTTTGGATTAGTTCCGAAACGCGTATATAAATATTTTCAATCATTTATGTATGAAACGATTAAAATACGTGAAGAGAAGCAAATTTATCGACCCGATATGATACAATTGATGATGCAAATTCGAAAAGGAGAAATTCAAACAGATGAAAACATTGACGACGAAAAACAATTTGCTGCTGCAAAGGATACTTCCGTTTATTTAAAAAAAGTTATATCTCAATTTGGTACTAAATATAAAAAGAAATATTTCTTTGTATTCTTTAACCCTTTTTTTAGAGCTAAGTGATCAAGATATTTTGGCACAAGTCTTAATTTTCTTATTGGGAGGATATGATACTACATCGACTGCCCTGGCATTCGCTTTCTATCAATTAGCAATCAATACGGATTGCCAAGCTCGGCTTCAAGAAGAAATTGATGAAACTCTAGAAAATTCAAATGGAAAAATTACCTACGAAGGGGTTATGAACATGAAATATTTAGATATGGTTATTTCTGGTAAAATAGAAAACAAAAAATATCTCAAACTGGAAATTAAGATTGAATCTAATATATTCTAGAGGCCTTACGAATGCATACACCGGGTGCATTAAATGATCGTGTATGTACAAAAGATTATGTCCTTAAAGCAAAAAATAGGGAACTGCTAATTGAAAAAGGAATGGCAGTTACAGTTCTAGTGGTGGGAATTCATATGGATCACAAGTATTTTCCGAATCCTTGCAAGTTTGACCCGGAACGTTTTAGCAAAGAAAATCGTCATAAGATTCAAGACTTCACGTACTTTCCCTTCGGAAATGGACCCAGAAATTGCATTGGTAATTTTTTCTGTTCTTTTGTTTTGTTTTAACGATTTATCATAATTTTGAAACTTTAAAGAAAATTAGTTTTATTTCCATTTCATTTGAATTCAATATGTAATCCCTATGATTGTGCGAGTTTTAAATGCGCGGTATTCTACTATGCGCTGTAAATATTGGTAGAAATTGATCAGGTGCTTTGGCTCCTTACGATACTCTTTTCATCGCAGATTTTTTTTTATTGCGAAATATTTTAATGATCAATGTTAATTTTACTTTAATGGAAATTTTAAAATTATTTTTTTGAAATTTTTCCAAGACTTAGAACCAACCTCCCCCATTTTCATTTATAATAGGGTTCAAATTACGCGGTTTTGTATAGCGCGCTGTTTCTGCAGAAAAGAAAAACCCCGTAGTTGGAGGAATTACTGCATATTTAAATAGATTTAGGAACTCTGTCTGATAGTTTTGTTTTCAATGAAAATTTTTTAATATTCTTATTTTTTTATTTGAAAACTAGCTTACTATGTTAAAATAAATGCAGTTTTGAAAACAGTTTATATCGAAAGCTCCATTATTTTGTGACCCCTATTTTTATTTTGTAAATTTTTGATGGTTAAAACCTAAATCTCCAAAAACTAGGAATTTTTCGACGGAAAAATAGTTATTCATTATGTTGACTTTATACCGAGGATTATTGTTATTCAAAAAATGAAATCTAATTAGTTTTACAGTTGATCTTAAACACAAAAACAATAAAATGAATTTTAATTTAATATACTTCAATTTAATTAGCAAAAGAATTTTATATTGGAAAATGACATGTAATGTATGTAACAGTAATTTATAATTATCATAACTTTTCTTCTTTTAGGTTCCCGGTTTGCATTGATGCATATGAAAGTAGCGCTTGTGTTAATGCTATCCAAATTCAATATTGGCGTTTGTTCAAAAACTCAAATTCCAATTAAATATCTAAAATCTCCCTTAATATTCTTACCCGAAAAAGGAATATGGGTAGAATTAAAGTTAAGAGATAAAATATAAAAACGGTTTTTTCCTATGTGGCTAACAAAGTTTGTGGTATTGATTCGAAAAATGTCTACTTACTAAGCCTGTATTAACAATTTTCAAAAGTTTTTGAAACAATTATAAAATTCTAGAAATACATTTAATTTTAACTAATAATCAACGAGTGTGAGTATATTATTTAAACCTTAGTGTTGAGTTCGATCCTAGAATCGAGTAAATTTTTGATATTTCTCGATTACGAATTTTTTTATTAATTCTTGAGTCGCTAAAGACCTCAGCTATTTTAAAGCGATGGTTAATACCAATTTAAAAAAAAATATATTTGTAAAATATGAGCTTAGGAAACCGCTTATAACTATACAATTTTATAGAAAAGAATTTCTTTTTTGTATCCATTATTTTTGGACTTCAAACTTAAAAAATGAATGGACATTTATTTTTTATAAAAATATTAAGAAAATATTTACTTCTGACTTTAAAAGAGTGTATTTTTTACAGAAAGAGTTAACAAACTTCTTTTATCCACGTATTTTATAATCATTTAATTTCCTTGCCCAACCCTGTTCGCTTTCCTTATTCCTTGTGGGTACTTTTTTATTTGTTTTTTAACTTTTATTTATTTTCAACAGAATTGATTTCCACGAACTGGGTAAGTAAATATTCTTCAGAAAACTCAACAAAATAGACGTTTGTCAATTAGCAGGATCAAGGATTTCTTAAGCTCTACATTAGGGTGTCCGTTATTTCCCAAATTTATTTTTTTACAGCGGCCGCCTCTTGAATTTTTAGTTAAAGATATAAAAAAAATATCCAATACAATTAAGCTCTTAATTTCTTGATTAAACCGTGCCGGAATCATGTTACTTTTATCATTTAAATAACATGGGATTATTTGACTTTTTACTTTTAATTTTTTTTCTCAGTAACAAAAAGATGAAAAGATTTAAAATTAAATTACTCTGACGTAAAATTTAATTCTCTACAAAAAAGTTTCTTATGAATTTTCGATTAAATCACTCCATTAAAAGTTATTCAACATTTAACTTGAATTAATTTGTTTAATTTTGAAATTTATTCAACATTTAATTTGTTGACTACAAGTTCTAAGACATTTCTCATAGATAGCGTCAGGTGAAATAGTGAAAATTCGAATTTTAATTGAACTTTTGTCGATAGTCTCATTAATTAGTATGATTTCACTTCGCAGGTACAAAATATTGATTGAAGTACGAAAATTTATCGTGGATAAATTGAATTTCACGACTATAACGAATTCGGATCTTATGTCACCTGTTTTTATTATCAAAAAATGATTTTTTTTGTTTAATTTTCAGTTCAAGCCATTAAATTAACACAAATAATCAGTGGCGCTCTAATGATAACAATTTTTATCTTCTCTTCCAATGATTTTATAGTTAAAAAAAGTAAACATGAACAAAAAGTTGAAAATATTGCAAGATTTATATTAGGCACAAGTTAAATGTTGAATAACTTTTAATGGAGTGATTTAATCAAAAATTCGTAAGAGACCTTTTTTGTAGAGCGTTAAATTTTACGTCAGAATAATTTAATCTTAAATCTTTTCATTCATTTGTTTCTCAAAAAAAAAAATTAAAAGTAAAAAGTCAAATAATCCCATGTTATTTAAATAGTAAAAGTAACATGATTCCGACACGGTTTAATCAAGAAATTAAGAGCTTAATTGTATTGGATATTTTTTTTTATATCTTAAACTAAAAATCAGGGGGCGATCGCTGTAAAAAAAACGATTTGGGAAATAACGGACACCCTACTCAACATAAATAATACTGAAAATAATAATAGCAAACCTAACATCAAACAATAACAAGTTTTCACGGTACAAAAACATAATGAGCAATATATTTTTAGAATTTTAAGAATAGAAACTAAAATTACTCCATAAACCTTAGAAGTTATCATAAAGATGATACGAATGAATAAAGCACGATTTCCTCATTTTCTCGCTAGCTCTTTTTAATTTAATTTTAATGCGTATGTGCATATACTTCTGTGCAAAAGCTGACATATGCTCCTGAATTCGGAAAAACGCTCAACAATCTTTATACTGAAAATTTTCAGTCATTTATAATCAATAGTTAATTACTTACCGCACACCACTGCGGTACAAAAATTTGCCTAGCTAATTTGTGGCTTGAAACTTGATAAAATGTATAACAAAATGATAAAATAAAGATAAAATAAAATATCGTTGAAACTTCATAAAATGATTAATTTTTATCCCAGAAACATAGATTTGAATTTATAATTATAAATTTAAAAATGTTAGCATTGCGTAGAAAATCCTAATACAAAAAATGGTATTTTCAAAGTCATTCATTTTCAATCATTGCCCCACTTATTCCAAAAAAACTAGACTTATTTTTAAAGACGTACATCTTAATTTTCATACTAAATAGTAGTGAGATTCTAGAATAAAAAGGATTTTACTTGGTGTTGTAGAATAGGACCAAAGTTTCAAAGAATAGTGGAAAAGGGTAAATTGAAGTTCAGGCTTATTAAAAAGAGAAACGAAATGGACCATGCAGGAAACTGAACTTGTCGTCTTGCAGAAATAATTTTTTTTTTTAAATTGATTAAAAAAAAATTAAACATTTTGTTTAATTTTATAATGATTTTTGATCGAATTGTATTTTATAATTTCGTTATAAATAAGAGTTCGTAGCTTTTGTAAATCCATAAAATATCGCTAGGAATAAATGAGTTTAATATTATTAACTAACTTACAGGTTAAAATGTTTTAATTGATAGGTACGTAAATAATTAGCGATGGTTTGTTAGTCAATTATTGTTGTTCCGAGAATTGTTAATGTTTCTGTATAGTAGTGAATTGATGCAATTTTTTTATTAACGTATATAAAATTCCCAACAGTCCTCGCAATATAGGAACTGAAGTAATTATTTGGATAAAAAATAATAATAAAAATATGGTCTGTTAATCATTGAACAAAAAAATAACAACAATTTATTCTGATACCTTTTGTTAAATGGATAACGACGTCTTAAATTTGATTGATTAAAAAGCTTCTGGATTTCTTTTCTCATTTAGATTTAATCTTCTATAAAATATTTATAAATACTTTAATATTATAATCGCTGAATTTTAATAGGAACCGACCCTGAAAAACCATAAAAAAAATTATCTTTTTATTGATTGTCAACGACTAAGGTTATCGTATCTTTTAATCTTTTAAATATTAAAAAAAATATATTTCGTATCAAGCTTCAAAAATTCACCAGATACTCTTGAAATTATATAATTCAACAAGTACATACGAAATCCAAAGCTCATTAATTGATAAGTAATTCTCAAAGTTTAAATCACTATTTAAAGTGATTGGAAATTTATGGCTGCCTAAATGAAAATCAAATTTCAAAACCGTAAGGCATATATCACTATTTTATTATATGTTAGCTTCCCTATATTGAACTATGTGATCCATCCTTACCTAATTAAATCATGTCCCTCTGGAATGGTCTAAGAATGTCAAATATCTTGGATTCACTCTAGATCAGAGGCTGACATTCACAAATCATGTCAACGGGGTGATAAACAAATGCATTGGGTTGCTACTAACACTCGACCCATTAATTAACAAAAAATCAAAACTTAGTGTAGAGAACAAACTGTTATTATACAAAGTAATGGTTAGGCCTGTAATAACATACGGATGTCCCGTGTGGCACACTGTTAGTGAAACCACATATAACAAACTACAGATCCTCCAGAACAAATTCCTAAGACTGGTAGGAAACTATCCAAGAAATACGTACATAAAAAAAATGCACGAAGATCTAGAAATAGACTTTATAAAAACGCACATTAAAAAATATGCCAAAAAATTTTATGAGCAGGGAAATATAGCTGATAAGGACATACTAAAAGACCTACACTACGATCAAGGTATCTACAAACACAAAAGAATAAAACATGGGCTAATATAATAAAAAAAAAACCTATTACTTGGTAATACTTAACAAATTATATTTTATTTTAAATATTTTTAGAACATATGTTGTTTTTTTTATTTTTTCTTTTTAACAATGACAGAGGGAGTTTTTGAATTTCTCCCCCTAAAAAAGGCACCCCTATAATGAAATCAAAAAAGAAAAAAAAATAGAGGAAAGGGAAATGAGTAGCAAAAGTTAAAAGGTAAAATATTGTGGGAAACACAAGAAGGAACTTTTAAGTTAAACAAAAATGTTAAGATAAGTAAACAAAATTTTAAATTTGTAAACTTACACGTGTAAATTAATTGAAGGAAATAAAGTTTTATTATTATTATTATTATCCTTACCTATCATCAATAAATTGAGTTGATGTGTAATCACAAGTCGTTTGAGAAGAAAATCAAGAAAAAATTAAAGAAATTTAATCATTTGTCATAATATTACAAGAAAATTGAATCCGCTTTCCCCAAAGATAACTCTTGTACATGTGGTGTTATTGTTTCAATTTGATTGAGTCAAGTGTATGTTATCATGTTGAAATTCAAAGAATTTTACGAGAACGCTTTTTCTCGTGTTGGTTCTAAGTTATGCTAAATTCGTTAAGTACATTTCAGATAAAGGGACCGAGGCCAAAGTGTATCCGGTATTTACTTTGATACTATTGTAGTTTCACGCAATTTAAAGTTTTCATTCTTATCGACTTTATGCAACCAATAAAAGAAAAAAATTAAAATATAGTTTTTTTATAGTTCCTGTAGTATTATAGGAAACTAGATGAACCTACCAGTCGTTATCCTGCTAGTCTATTTTATAATGGCTGTAAATAAATAACATAGATTTAAACATATGTTCTTGGAATATTAAAATCCCTCCCTTAGTAACTTATAGTATCCCTTGCTATTCTTTTTATAACTTACCTTCAAGATGTACATTTTCAACTAAGTTTTGAGAAAATTTGCGTTACCTCTTAAAATCACTACACGATCGTAGTAATGAAGTATTGACAGTGGCTATGGGTATGTTACCGACGCAAAAAAATAGATAAAAACGTACACAGAATAAAATATTAACAATTTATTTAAAATTAATATGGAGAATTTGAGATATATAACTATAATGGTGGCCCGCGGAGTTAGGATGCATTTCCAAAATGGCCCGCAATATCATTTAAGTTGGCCACCCCTGATTTAAAATACACTGATTTATTAATATCTTAAAAAACAGCAAACTTGTTTAATTAAAGGGCTTAATTAATATCTAATTAATATTCATTAATTTATTTTAATCGGTCTTCTTCTGATTGCAATTTTATTATTAATCATAAAATGTTAATCCTAAATAGGTACCCCTTTTTTCTGAAGAAAAATTATTTGAACTTAATTACAAAGTTTCTATCAAATTCAAATCACGAAAGCTGTCTAAGTTAGAACCAAAAGTAAAACCAGAATAAAATATAGGTTCAACTATTTCAGCTAGTTAGTTTTATCAGGTTTTCAAATAATTAGAAGTTATTCATGGCCCTATAATATTTAAAGAGTATATTTCATAAATTAAAAAATTATATGAAAACAAAAGATTACAGGATACAAAAGATTATGACTTAAAAAACAAAAGTTCTAACAACTATTAGTAATAGAAATGTTGTGTAATTATTTTTCATGAATGGCGCTAGGAAAATGCATCGAAGCATCAGATATCATCGACAAGCAATTTGTTTTTGAAATATATAATTTCACAGTACAAATCAATGAATTTTATTTACAAATCTCTTTATTTAGTAAATCATTCTTTAGGTGCAGCATAAAGGAAATAAATTCAAATGACGCATACAATACAATATAATTTGATTGATAAATTTGCCAAGTGTTTTCAGATAAGCGCTATTTATTACACGTATGCACAAACCATTGAAAATTGAAAAAAAATACTTCATACATAAATTACTGAATGATTCCGGAATTTTCCACCGTAAATGTTTTATGAAACATAATCAAGATTTAATGATCGGAAATTTTATAACTGGTTAAACAAAGTGAAGAGAAATCATGAAAAATAAATATGTATATATATATATATATATATATATATATATATATATATAATATATATATATATATATATATATATATATATATATATATATATATATATTATATAACAACAAGCTTTCAAAGTTCCTTGCTATTATATATTTCCAAAAAAATCAAATAAAAATATATTAATATTTTTTTCTTTCTGTCGTAAATATTTTTAAACCTTTTTTATAAAAAAAAATAAAAATAAATCTTATTATTTATGATTTAATATTAGTTATTGTTTAAATGTAATGTGAGATAGATTATACTATCGATAAACTTGTATTTCGATTTCTTTTTCTTGAAGCCTTCTCCATTTCCATGAATTTGAGCTTTCTGTTTCATATAAAATTTCCAAAAGTAACCATCTGTCCCTCTAGTAGTCTCTAATTTTTCATAGGACTCCATTTCATCTATCAGTAATTTACAAATTTCTTCAAAAGTGTTCTTCCAAATGAAACACGAGAATATTTCCTGATTCCTTTCTAACATTTTCTCAGTGATAATTTTTATTTTGCTCATGGCATTTCTTTTTCTATTTTCGAAACCAAATTGATCTTCATCCAGCATCCTTTCATTTTACTTTCGAATCATCTGGGTAATGATACATTCAAAATTGTTTTTTACAACTGCTCAATAATATAATTCTAAAAGTAATAACTAAATTTTATTACAATAAGTTAATATTTAATGATTCTCTGACTATAGAACCTCACTACCTTAGATTGCAATAAAAAAAATAGTTTTTATTAATAATAAAAAAATTAGTTTAAAAAAAGTTTAAGTTGGTGGACCTATGTTTGAATAACGTGCGGTTAGATGTTAGTTGGGCTCATTAGGTGACACTGAATTTGCATGTAATGTGTATGGGTAGAGTGTGTAAATTTTAAATTTTAATTTATTTGTTGAAAATATTTTATTTTTATGAATCAAGATATTTTATTAATTAATTTTATTATTATATATTTAATTATTTATAACAATATCTCTTAAAATATTTGTCATATTTTGAAACTTTGAGCTAGTTATTATTATTTAATTATAAATATTTTATATTATCTATATTATATGTATATTATTATAGTTTTGAAATTTATGTATGATTGACATATTTTGTAATTATTTTAATTTTTTATAGAAGCCTGATGAAGTAACGATACGTAACGAAACGTAGCTAATTGAATAGTAAAAATATTTAACTAAAAAACCGATCTTAAACAACCTGAATTGTCTTCTTATTTAAAAAAATAAAAGCTGAGATCTGAATTTTATCATCTAATAATAAGAAATTTACAAATTGAAGTATTCTTTAAGACGAATAAAAAATGGCCAAAACCATCATCAATTAATTGAAGAAACATTCTTGCATATTCTTATTAATATGATAATATGATGATGGATAATAAAGAAGCATCGTAATAAAGAAGAAATTGAGTCTCATAAGACATATATATATTATTATCCATTAATTTATTGTGACTCGGAAATAAATAAAATGTTTATCAATGTTAAATATGATGATAATTGAGTTTTACAATTTTATATATTTCAGGCGAGGTTCTTTAAATCAGTATTATCCTTTTCTCTTTTTAATATGTTCAGATTTTTTTAATTCGTTTTCTTCCCTTTTTCTTGGGAGCTTTCTAGTTATTTTTCTACAACTTCAAATATGAATCCTTTTTATCACTGAATATAACCCATCCAGTTAGTGTTTTTTCTTACCACTTCACTAATGATTTAGAATTTGCTAACTCGATAACATTGTCTGAAAATTTCGCAAGTGTAAAAAGAGGAAAATTACAGAAGGTAAGAAAAATTAATTCTTCGTTAACTTTTCTCATAATTCTCGAATTGTTTATTTAGTTTTCTCTATATGTTTTCAGCCTCACAATTCAAAGTATTACTTTCTGCATTTTATTTCCTTTTTTCTTTTCATAGAGTCCAAAGATTAAATTTTCAAGAGTTCAAGTTGCAGTTTCATATTCTGTTTTTTGACCATTCCTTGAAGTTTAAGAAAGACTCTGGCATCCCAGTGTTATTCCTAGTTCCAAATGTGCTAAGACCTGAATCTGAGGCAAGGATCTTTAGATATTTCCTAGTTTGAACCAAGATATAATTCTGTACTCTACACCAATCAAAATATTTCTTTTGCTGTTGAGTGCGATTTTCGCCATAACAAAACACTTTTTAATTTCACAAGTAGATTTTCGGTCATCGGTGATGAACTTTCTAAATATTTGAATTGGAACACATTTTCTAGTCGTTCTTCTGATTGATGTGAAATCATAATATTCTCATCAATATCCTCATAATTTTAAATTTCAATATATTTATAATCAATTCATTAGTCAAACGACCAAAAATAAAGGATAATTCACCTCCTATTTTATGAACAATACATAACTTGTTACGTAGATTAAATGTACCCTTTCGATTTTTAATCAATGATATACCTAATCAGCCTCAATAGTATCCACGTTTTGACATCTAGTGGGTAAAAATATACCAAATTAGTAAAAGTCAACTGATTACTAAGCAAAATATCCAAAAATTACACTTTGAATATCACTGAAGCTTTCAATTTTATTACCACTGATTACCACCTGATTCTATAGTAAATGATGTAATGATTGAAATAAATATAAATCCGATGGAATTTCCTTCCATTACCGTACTGCAGCATAACATTTTCTCTGTTAACAGTTATTAGATACTTTTGGGTATTTGGTTGGTTGACCAAGATTGATTTAGATTGTTTGACAGCTCTTTGATTTTCTGGCATACATTTGACACCAATTCCTCTCATAACTTCTCATTGATTAAATTTTTTGCCATTTCTTGTTGGTATCAGTTGGAGAAATGAAAATTATCGAACTTGAACTTCAAAACCCATTTGCCATTATTAAACATCTAATGAGCTTAAATTAACATTGAAAATGTTTTTGGTAACATCTATGCGTCACTATCCTGTGAAACACGAAGAACATACAATACCGAATTCAAATTGTTTCAGATTTTTGGTTTACCATTTTAATATAGATTTCAGACTAATTTTTTTTTTTAAGTTGATAAGTCACTCTAATCATACAATATTCTTAGTACTACTTTGAAGTAACTTATAAGCAGATGCATGGCCTTAATTTAATGACTATAGGTTTAAAAACGAAATTACTTTCCGGTACACTTAATATGTATATCGGTTTTATTAAAAACCTATGTCATTGAAGAATATAAAAAAAACATTTTAATTTTTACATGCAAATATTTTGATAACTGAATGAGGAATTATTTTTGGATAGCTTAAGGTTTGGGAACAATTACTTATTTTCAAATGCTTATTACAAATTGTACTATAAGAAAAACAAAATGAAAAGCTATTTAATCGAATAAATTATGATAGAAGAAAAACCAAATTCGAAAATATCTACGTACAAAGGCCCTAGTTGCCTTACTCATTTTTATGGGCAATTGTTTAGGGATGTGGGTATATAACTATTGGATATACAACATAGAAGGAGTCTAGTAAACAAAACAAAATTGGAATCAATTAAAAAATATTTTCTAAGACTTTTGAACAATAACGACCGTTGGATTTTCCATATATTTGTAAAATATTTTCTAAATTTGTCTAGATCTCTACGAAATCAAAAAGCATAAATCACTTTTTAATTATCAAATTTGTCTCCAAAGAGATTAGCATGAAATTTTTATCAGTAGCAATTATGTTTAGCCTTCACTACTTCACTTGAAACATTCACATTTTATTTCTATGTAGTGATAGCGCTGCTGATAAATAATATGTTTAGATAATGATATTTTTCAATAATATAACTCTTTATTGAATAAAAATGTAGAAAAAATCATTCAATTATTGAATTAATTTTGATAACAAACTAATCAGTTTTGTCAGTAAATAATTACTTCAGCAAACTGATTACTGTACATTATACAATAAGGCATTTGATAAATAAGACGAAGCTATGGAATTTATCTTTTGCTGTACTGAACTAAATATTACCCATGTGTTTAAAAGTTTATATCTAAACGATATTGTGTACTACTGCGTAGGTACACTACATTGATCAAAATTTCCGATTATTACAAAAAAAAAAATGATCATTTATTAACAATTTATATGATCAGTTCGGATATTCTGGATTGGCCAAATTTTGCAAAATCTAAATCATCCAAAAATTTTAATTATAAGGTGTCTGGTGAATCATTATTGCTCTATTTCTGTAGCTGTATCATTCATGACGATCTCAATATACTAACCATTAGCTAAATAGTATTCAAAACTAGTTGATCATCTTTACCCCATGCCAAAATACATTCTTCTATATCTCATTATAATAACCATAATAACCCCCTTCGTAGTCTAATTGACCCGTGGCCTATTATATAACCCTAAGAAAGTTTCATCACTTGCTAGGTTCTCTTCACAAGTTATTTGGTTTTTCAATTCATTAAAGCATCTTTGGCTTATTTTATATTTTTATGAAAAGCAGCAATTTAAATAAAAAAGAACTTATAGCTGCAAAAAGTACTAAGTTCTAAGTACGTGATCATAATAATATGCTTAAAAATATGATAACAATACCTCAAAGGACTTTTCTCTTGTTATCATTAAAGTCGAATTTTTTTGAGGTACACTTCATATTGTATGTTAAGTACTTAGATTGCAGTAGCCATAGTAACAGTTATATGCACTATATGAATGAATTAATAATCTATTTGTATAGGAATTAAAATTCTGATTTACAAATCACATTTTTATAATGTTTACTTAACTTGTACTTGTTTTAATCATTACAACTACAATGTTAAATGGAAAACTATATTTTTTTGCACGCTGAAATGGCCTTTAGGATTTTTATTTATGATTCAAGGAAATATATTTAAATAAAATTTTATCGGTTGATTTTAAGTAATTTAACAGTTTTATACTTATCTTGTCATTGAAATCACCTAATAGCTTTTCAATCACTTACAAAATCCAATTCTTACATTTAATTGAAATCTTCCAAATCTTCCTAGCTACCAGGGTTTGAAGTTCCGTAATTATGATAGGTTTTTTCGGGCTATTCTCATTTTTCTCTCTATTTTAACTTATTTAATGGTCTACAAGATCTCATACTTAGGACCACGTAGAAATGTGATACATGCAAGTCAATTTTTCGCCTAATAGAATTGTTTCAGCACTCATTCAGCGATATTAAGCGAATGTTTTTCAGCACCGCTTTGGCAAATTCTTTTTTAAACTCTGGCAGCTTCAATTCTTGTGTAAATTTCTTCATTTGTATAAGCATATTCTATTAGCCATACACTAGGTAGATTGATATGATATTAATTCTGCCGTTCACAAAGTAGAAATTGACAAAATTCGATAAAAAATATCTCTTGTTTTAATCATATAATTAGTGTTTTATCAAAAATTGGCAATTGAATAAAAAAAAATACGTTACATGTTTAAGTTCAAGTGTTTAAATCTTAATCTATTTCAATATCCTTAAATTTTATCGATAAGAATTAAATATACATTAAATTTTACAAATTAATAAAAATGTATGTATACATGTTGTGATATTTTTTGAATAATTAGTGATTTTTGGTGATATATGTTTGGTGATTAAAGTTTGATAATCAAAACTGAAAACAAATGGAAAAACTTTCTTTATGAAAACTCCATTTTACTTATGTCACGACAAAATAAAATGAGCCTAAGATAGATCCTACTCCGCCTTGCATTCCTCTTAATCTGGAGGTTATAGATCCTATTCTGATATATATCGTATAACCTAATATATTAGTGACATCCTAACCCACGAAAACATAGAAAAAGATATTCACACGACATAATACTATTTACTCAGAGCTTAGAAACAGCAATAGAAGAAATTCATAAATCGATTAATGATTTAAAAGAATATTTCAAGAAGTGAGCTATCAAACTTTATCCAAGTAAATGCCAAACAAAAATATTCATCCCTAATTGAAGCACACTAAATTACAAAGTCCAAATAGGCAAACAATTGATTCCCTGGAATGGCGACAGCGTATCATATAAAGCGTAAGATTGAAGTATGAAGCGCATTTCATTAGTAAAATAAAAAAAAAATTAATGTAGAACTGCCTCAACTATATCCCATCATAAATAGGAAGTCAAGCCTGAAGGCCAACTGGGGTATACTTCTATAAAAGCCTACTATACGCCCAATTCTAACATATGGAGCACCCATTTAGCAAATTAGGGGACTTAAACATATGCACTTAGTATTTATAGACATGAGCCAGGCGTTCGACAAGGCTTGGCACGACGGCCTGCTTTTCAAAATAAAGAAGTCTATGCCTCACCTCTGGAAACTATTCAGATCGTATCTTCAGGATCGATTCTTTAATGCAGGAGTAGGCCATGAGTGCTCTGACTCCTTTCCGATTAAATCGGGAATACCTCAAGGTAGTGTTTTAGGGCCCCTACTATACTTATTATATACCTCAGATCTGCCTACCACAGATAACACCTTGACGGGGACATTCACGGACTATACGGTGATTATGGCTACTCACGAGGACGCCGTGATTGCCTCTCAGTACCTCCAGCACCATTTAAACCTACTGGGTACTTGGGCTGAAAAATGGAAAACCACTATCAATAAGTCCAAATCAGTCCAAGTGACCTTCACTCTCAGGAAAGGAACGGGCCCTCTGGTCAATCTGTACTCAACTAAGATCCCATCGTCCGATACCGTCAAATATCTTGGTGTTCATTTGGACAGGAGGTTGACCTGGAAATCTCTCATCATCCAAAAACGAAAATACATCAACAAGAGGTTCAAACAGATATACTGGCTGTTGGGTAGGGGATCTAAACTTCCCCTTGAGGATAAACTACTTACATACAAAGCAGTAATAGTGCCAATCTGGTCATACGGTATTGAGCTGTGGGGCTCTGCCAGCAAGTCAAGCATTAAATTAATCGAGGCCATCCAATCAAAGATCCTGAGACAGTTGGCAGATGCTCCATGGTATGTCACAAATGAGACTCTCCGAAGAGACTTACATATCTCATCAGTCACCGACTCCATTACCGTACGTACCACCAATTATTTTGGATAGTTGAGTCAACACTCAAATCCTCTGATTCCGCCACTTTTGGAGCACCAAAATAAAAGACGGCTAAAAAGAAAATTGCCTAGTGATCAAGTAGAGACATAGAGAGATTCCTCCACTGGGAGTGATCTCCATCACGACAGCTCCGGCCACCAAATCGAATAATAGGACCTAGATCCTGATGCCGATTTATATAAAATATATATAAAACATATAAACAGACTCCAGATAATACTAAATACAATATTAAGAATCATAATCAAATTCCCATGGTATGTACGCAACAGCCAAATTCAGAGAACTCCTGATAAACTCGATTACGGACTGCGTGAAGGCCATAGCAAAGCGATTCTTCAACAAATAAAAAGAATGCAACGAAACTAACTGCAAAAACTTCCTGCAAACTACGACCATAAAAAAACGGCATCACAAACGCCCTCTAGAGTCATTAACAATATAGCCAGGATAGTACAATTTTATAGGAAAAGTTAAGAAGACCATAGAAAACGACCAAGCAAAGGGGTAGAGATTATATCCTCAGGATACCTCCTAAAGCCGAAATTTTACCAAAAAAAGACTATGGTACTATATGGTGGAATACCAAAGAAGTGATCCACTTTTCTTTTCTAAAATCAGGCAAAACCATAACAGGGGAGTCCTACTGCCGTGTTATTGATTTAATGCACAAGAAACTAAAGAAAAAACAACTTTTAAAACGACCACAAAAAACTTTCATCCCAGCTGACAAACTTACTTCTCTTCAAATTGAAATTTTGTTGCATTTTGCATATTTACTAGATATTTCACCTAAAGATTATTGCCTTTTTCGTAATTATGAATTGTTTTTAAGAGAAAAAAAATAGTTTTTCTATTACCTTTAACATACCCTTTTATAATCTTTTAACATTGTCCCGTACTTCTATCAGCCATTATATAATTTTTTATACGATTCTATAATAAATTAAGATATATTTAGCGCATCCCCAGTCCAGTACATACAATAAATACAATTTAATTAATAAGAAGAGTTAAATTAATTTATTCCATTCAGACATAGTATAAATGTATTTTAGTTATATAGTGTTAGTGTTAATATTCTTAGATAATTTTCAATAAACTTAATTTTCAACAATACTGTTGTTCAACAACTGTCTACATTATTATTATAATTTCTTTCAACAATATTTATTCTATTTGTACTATAAATTATTTAATAATATTTTAAAAATAAATAATAGGGGAATGGTAACTAAAGTTGGTTACAAAAATTTTGCATTTGAATATATCTAAATATCATCATTGGTATTTTTATCAGTGGACATGCTTAAACTTAATGTTCTATATAAAATTTTAATTATCGGTAAATTTTTATTATCTGTAAAGTTAATATTGAAATCTCCACACAATATCTAAGGTATATCGTGAAATTTGTCACTAAATCTTTATTCAAGTATTTGAGAACCTCCTTTCGTATAAATCATTAAATTCTGCAATATAATTGCCGTATCTGCCTCATGGAATTTCTGGGTGAAATATAAATGGCTACAAAACTTCATTTCGTTGTCTTTTTCGTATACCATTGTCTGAAGACAAAATGATTTTTTTGAATTAATTAATTTGATTTAGATCGAGAAAATTAAAAAACAATAGTTATATTACAACAACGTTTAATAAACTTTTAATGGTGAAATTCTAAGATATAAATTTATAAATTTTCAATTTGCAAAAAACGAAACTATGTATTGTATGTTGACTAATTAAACTATCATACAATTTTCGTAAAATCATACTTAAATTATAGGTACATTAATTTTTCATAAACCCAAAAAACGAGCCTATAGAAGTTTTCACTTCAAAAAAAAAAAACCAAAAGAATACTATACAGATTTAGAAGTAATAATTATTTCTGCAAATGAAAATTTTTTAAAAAATAGCCCATATGATTTTCCCAATCGATGGCAGAATGCCGTATATGCAATTGGAAAATATTTCAATTAAACAAAATAAATATTGAAAAAATTTTTGCTTTTTGTTATTTATTCTTTTTCAACGCCCATTCCAGAGCTTCCGACCAAATATATTAATACTTAGTTAATCTATAAATGCCCGACAGCGTCATAATGCAAAATGAAAATTTTTTTTGTGAAACGTATTAATTGTAGGCAAACTTCCGGTTAAAATTTTCCACGAATTCACATTATGGTGACTTTTCCAATATTTTTTCCAACATGGCTCTGAAATCGTCGAAAACTTACCAACATAGTCTTTTGTCAACATTTATATAACCATTTTCACCATTATTTCAATACCATTGTAGACAAGTAGTTGGGAAAATAATATTTTCTACAACCATTTTTTGTTCCATCCCCAGTACCAAACTCTAAATGCGTAAAACCAATCGTTATTATTATTATTTTGGGATAAAATTTAAATCAGAATCAAAATATTTACTTTTTGGATAATGTGCCATATATTTACAGTTAATATTTGGTTGGTAATTGTTCAATGTTTCCTGATTGCTACATAGGTCAAAAATATGGTTTTACAAGAATCGGCCAAATTATCGAGTTCAAATCAATACAAGTGTACTAGCAGATATAGTTCCAAAATAAGTTGTGATTAATTAAACATATAAAGATGAATTTAACAAGTTTTAAGACATTGGCTTCCCTAAAATGGGTCAACAAATTTAAGAATTGACTCATAATAAATAAACAGATTATTTCCAACGCATATAAATAAGAATATAGATTTTTGAATTGTAATAAATCTTGCTAAACTTTTCTGATATTAATAAGTAAGTAACTGGATTTTACATCAAAAATAGAGTATTGGATTGATTGTTATAACAATTATAAATCGAAACAATGATTATTCAGAAAAAAAATTCCACGTATAGTACAACTTTATATCTATCAAAATATGTATTGTATTATAAATGTTTTAACAAAAATTCATCACAAACTTGTTTTAATAAACTCTTTAAGGAAGTATAGCCTTTTGAAAAAATACTTTATACTTTTAGCTACTTTCAAATAATACTGAGTTAAAGAACTGAAATCTTTTCCATTTAAGGTCAAATAAAAGAACTATTCGATTTGTTTAAACAATTAGTAAGTTCTAATTAAATTATCTTTTCGATTGATGATAAAATGTACTTATCTTCTATAGTTCTCTTAAAAAGATTGATGTAAAAATATGTATTTTTCTTACAAATAAACTATCAATTGAATTTATTGTTCGGTGCTTTTGATTCGGAATGTGTAACTCTTTAAAAAAATCATAAATTGGTTTCATGAATTTCATAACAACTTTGCAAAAGTTATCAATAAAAAATTGATTAAATGCGTTAATTATTTGTTATTGAAATTTGATTTTTTGAAATGGTGTTTTAATTGGGGAAATATATATAATTTTAAAGGTGATCATTCACAAAAAGTGTGTCTTAAATCCGCTACTTATAACATAAACGTTTTATCTGTAGATTATCATTTCATATAAATATTCCATGCCCCCATTTCTACTGTACATTTCAACCATGTATATCTTAGTGTTTGCGAGTGTCATCTTCCTGTACGCTCTGTATAAATATTTAAACAAAAATCTAGATTATTGGGAAAAGAAAAAAGTGCCCTACATCAAACCATGGCCGATTGTTGGTGGAATGGCAATGGCAGGAAGCATTTCCGCCAGCGAAGGAATCCATCAAGTCTATAAACATTTTCCGGATGAACCGTATGCTATTTTTTCCATTTATTGATTTTTCCAAACTAAATGATTGAACTTCAACAGATTTTGCGGAGTTTACTTTTTTACACGACCGGTTCTTTTAGTTCGGGACCCAGAGTTGATTCGGATTGTCACCGTAAAAGAATTCGACTCTTTTCTGGACCATTCGGATATTTTCTTCAAAGAAGAACTTGATCCAATCTTAGGCTTACTACTTTTCGACTTAAAAGGTTGGTAAACTTCTATTAAAGTTGAATATCCTCTTATTTATTTTCTTGTGATTAGGAAAAAATTGGAAAAATATGCGATCAATGTTAAGTCCAATGTTTACGGGAAGTAAAATGCGAATGATGTATAGCGTAGTACTGGAATGTTGCGATCAAATGATCAACAATCAGCTCAGACAAGTCAAATCTGGTCGTAAAATTGAAGTAGAAATGCAAGACTTGTGTGCCCGATTTACCAGTGAAATTATCGCTCAATGTGTTTTTGGTATTAAAAGCAATGCAATCACTGAAGAAAACAGTGAATTTTATCGAAATGGAGAAAAATTTGTTGACTTTAGTGTCTTCAGATATTTGCTTACATGTACAATTCCTGGAGTCTTAAAGGTAGTTAGTATTCTTTTCCTCCAAAAATCTCAATTACATTTTAAATTCATTTTAGCTATTCAATATTGGACTAATTCCAAAGCATGTGTACGCTTATTTTAAAAAATTCGTTGACGAAAGCTTGCATGAACGTGAAAAGACCAAAGTTTTCCGACCGGACATGATTCATTTACTAATGCAAGCTCGACAGGGTGAGCTTAAGGAAGAAGTTGAGGAAGAAGACACGGAATTTTCAGCCGCAAAAGATACCAGACTTTATTTGAAAAAGCTAACATCACGAATAAGTAATATTTCAGAAAAAGTGATTGGTCCTAAACTAATTTTATATTTTTTTTTCCCCAAGATTTAACCGATGATGATATTTTGGCTCAAGTTTTATTGTTTGTTGTCGCTGGATTTGAGACAAGTTCAAATGCCTTGGCCTTTACAATTTATGAAATGGCTTTAAATCCCGATATGCAAAAGCGATTACAGAAAGAAATTGATGAGGCTCTGGAAGAATGCAATGGTTCTATCACATATGACAAACTACGGAAAATGGAATATATGGACATGGTTTTCTCTGGTATGTATTAATTATATTTTCATTCTTGATTTAGCAACAAAAATTCAAAGGAGACATTGAAATTAATCCAAAAAAAAAATAATTTTGAATCTAATCAAACAATGTCACAAAGTTAAAGTTATTTTTTAAAACAACTCCCAAAACAAATTTAGTTTCTGTTTTCATTTTTTCTTGGTAAATATCGTTATAGTTTTACCAAAGGGAAAATATCACTAAGTTTTTACTAAAAGGAAAATATTTCATCTAAAGGCGGAAAACTTAGTGAAGTTTTTGAAAGCCAATATTGTCAGAAGGTTGCAAAATTGTTATTAAAATTAAAATTTAATTTAAAATATCATTCGTAGAATAGATTGAGTTAAAAAAATATTAAGCCTATTGGTGGCCGAGTGGTCTAGGTAACCGCTCTAAAACTGGTAGGTGTTGAGTTTGAATCTTGTTTGGAGCAAATTTTCGATATTTCCGGATAAATCTACAGATATTTATTAACCCTAGATTCGCAAAAGACCTTTGTTGCTTTAAAACGAAGTAAAATAACAATGAAAATAATATAAGTATGAAAATTTTTAATGTCAATAAATCAGAATTTGGAAAGCAGATTAAATGATTTTGTGAGGTATTAGTGACTTGTTTTTTTTTATTGATCTACCATTTATAACACTCAAAGGTTTTTAACTACACTAAAACTAATAAAAGTCCATTAAATAAAATATATCAATATTTTTTCGTTACAATAATAATGATACACAATTTCGAAAAAACTATTATTCTTATTCTTATATGATATCAATTTTTTTAAGGTTTTCTATGGTCAATAAACCGATCATTGTTTTTTCAGAAACTCTTCGTAAATATCCACCAGGAACTAGCAACGATCGACTATGCACTAAAGATTTTGTACTTCGTTCAGGTGATAAATCAGTTAGCATTAAAAAAGGAACAACAATTATGATTCCCGTTTATGGACTACATCATGACCCTAAATATTTCCCGGATCCAGAAAAATACGATCCTGAACGATTTAGTGAAGAAAATCGTAAAAATATTCGTGATTACACTTATCTACCCTTCAGCAGTGGTCCAAGAAATTGTATTGGTAAGGAATTAAAAATTTATTTTAACATTTTTTTCTTTATTTTTCAAAAATATTTTAGTTTAACAACTTGATTTTGGTAACATTTTTATAAAAAGCTTAAAAATATCACTAAATTACTTAAACAACGAATCATTAATATTTAACCTTTTAAAGTTTATAGTATTTTTTTAAAGAGATTTTACATCGGTTATATGGATTATAAATGTCAGATCTCAGCGTTTTATGAAATTAAAGAAGAAAATTCAGGTTGTATAAGATCCGTTTATATTATTATATGTTTTTAATTTTCCAAATTGGCGACGTTTTTTTGTCTGTAGCAACTTTATATCATGCATCTTGGACCACGAAAACGTTTCAGTTTCAGTCCAAATTCATCAAATAAAATTCTATTAAATAAATTGAATTATTAATAAATTTTATTAGTTGACTTTGCACTGAAACTTTTTTGTTATCCAAAACCCTTAATGAAGTTGCGATGGGTAACGAAACGTTGCCAATTTGGGAAATTAAAAAACATCAAATAATAGAAGTGTATCTTAAAAAACCTGAGTTTTTTCTTTAATCGATAATATTTATTGAAAAATAATATTTTAAAATCTACTTTTAAACTACTCAAGAGCCAAACTATGAGTCTACTGAGACGCATCCGGCTCATAAGTCCTAAAACTAACAGAATCAAAGTACTTATAAAAGGAAACACTTACTATCTCGTATACTTTCGAGCCAATATTGTTTTTAAATACTTATATATCTATTTTCAAATATTAATTGAGAAAAAAAAATTTTTCGCCCGATTCATATTTATTTTTTGTGCACCAAATTTTAATTCATATTTCGTTTAATATAGGTTCCCGTTTCGGATTGATGCAAATCAAAGCAGCTCTTTTCCATTTACTAGCCAAGTTTGACGTTACCGTAACGCAAAATACTCAAATTCCAATCACGTTTTTGAAAAACCCTCTGCGAATGATGTCTGAGTATGGAATTCGATTGAATTTACAGTTAAGAGATCACTCAAATTCTCAATAAGTTTTCGACAGGATGATGGCCACAAAATTGCAAACACTCTTATTTTAAGTAGATTTATTCTAAATTTATAACTAATTTATATTATATTTTAATACGAAAATGAAAAATAAAGTATTCTGTGAATTATACTTTGGAGAGTTGGTAACTTAAAATTTTTAAAATTGTAGCACATTCCTAAGATACAATTGTCCCGTTTCTAGTGACAATTCTTATTCAATGATTATCCAAATCGAACTGGCACACATTACGTCAATTTACCTTGGAACTTGATAATACGAATATTTAAATATTATAAAATATAATTAATAATATTCGTGGGAACTTGGATTTAAATAATAAGACGTTATTTTTCAAATTATGTCAACGTTTCGTTGGTATTTATTTCCAACTTCTTCAGGAGAACTAAAACATAATAACACAATTTTAAATTACACAAGTATAAACTCCTGAAGAAGTTGGAAATAAATACCAACGAAACGTGATAATTAAAAAAATAACGTCTTATTATTTAAATCCATGTTCCCAAGAATATTATTAACTATTTACCACACCATGGATGAGAGCAACCAGGAATTATAAAATATATTCAAATCAAAGAAAAAAAAAACAGATAGAAAAAAATACCCAGTGGTTACAGAATAACAATTGTTTGAACGATAACAAGCGTCATTTGTTACACTTAAATAGTATATCTATCAGTTTAACTATAGCTTAAGATATGTTTTAGCCTCTTTACTTAACCTAACATCGAATAATATATAATGTTGATATTACAAAAGTATCATAAAGAAGACTACGGTATTTTCTTTCATATCAAAAATTGACTTTTATTTCTACAGACGGGTTTTAAAGTTAGTTAACATTTGAACAACATTAAAATAAGAATATTTTTTTATAATTTTAGGTCTCAATTACAAAAGAATATGGTGTCTTTCCCAAAGAATTCTTATTACAGTGCTTGGGCAATAAAACATCTAAAACACATGTTCTAACAATAATTTGAAATGTTCAAAAATAATATCAAAACATAATGCAGCTATTAATTTATAACTTTACTTGAAGAAATCTAAGAAATATTCATTAAAAATTACAAATCAATTGTTAAATTAAAAATGCCTAAAACGAGCTTCCATTGGATCGAAATAAAATGACGTCACAGTAAGGAAACTTCAAAACCCCACAAACGTTTTCCTATGATAAATGAATTTAATCACAAATAGTAAGGCTGTTTAAATTGTTCTAACTAAATTTTAAAAAATGAAACCATTTGTAATATTTAAAATTTAGTGTGGTAACATATATTTTAATACAATTTTTAATTTTTTTAAAGAAAAAGTATTTTATTTACCGTTCAGAAATCACTTTGCAAAGCAGAAAAGTAAAAAATTCTTAGCTACAAATAATTATAATAGCAATTAATTTATTGTAACGTGACGTCTCAAAACTATTTAGATGGCGTTTATTCGTTTTTTTAATTTCTTTTGGAAATAAATAATCACTTTTACACTTAACAATCACTTTTTTATTACACTCGCATACACTTTTTATTATACAATTGCATTTGTCAAAACAATCACGTAAATGACAATAATCACTTTTAAATAGCAATCACAATAATAATCGCTTTGTTGTAACGGAAATTCAAAGAGAACTTCGATACAGAACTGTTCTGTTGACTTGAACTGAGCGCCTTATATACCCGCAACCCACCATTCTAGAATATACTCCAATGTTCGCCAACGTTCCACCACCTACTAGATGTTTCTAGAACAGTCTATATGTACGTTCGCATTGGTGGGAAAGAGATAGAAGTCACTCAGCCAATCGCGTGCATGTATGGCACAAAGAGAGAGACAGACTTTGTCCCTTTCTGTTACATTATGTTATTTTTTCTATGTCAAACATTATATGCTTTCATTATATGTTCAAATTTTCGTCAACTTGGTTCACTCATTGTTGAGAAATAGATGATTTTCGGATTAATAATTTTGTTCGAATTATTTGCAAATAAAAAGACAAAATGCTGGAGCATAAACGAATAATTTTAGTAGCGACGTACCGAAAATTTTCCAAACCTATCAAGGGTTTATTTTTCATTGTTATCATCCAATGGTTTTTTCTACGCTATTCGCTATAGTCATCATATTTGAACTATTGAAAGATTTTTCAATTTACTTAATTACAAATTTCATGTGTATACAATATATAAAATATATTGCAGTTCAATTTATGTAGTATAATTTAACACAATAATATACAAAATCAATACAATAATATACAAATTTAATATAATAATATACAAATTTAATATAATAATATATAAACTCAATATAATAATATTTAAAAAATCATACCTCCAACATAAATTTGAACAGAAGTTCAAACAAAAATATTCGTGACGTATTACCCAGATACGTATTTCGATTGCCAAGCAATCTTCATCAGTGGTCATCGAGTAGCTTGGATCACTCCGTAACTTCTATGTGATGATTCACACATAGAAGTGAATCAGGTGAATCATCACATAGAAGTTACGGAGTGATCCAAGCTACTCGATGACCACTGATGAAGATTGCTTGGCAATCGAAATACGTATCTGGGTAATACGTCACGAATATTTTTGTTTGAACTTCTGTTCAAATTTATGTTGGAGGTATGATTTTTTAAATATTATTATATTGAGTTTATATATTATTATATTAAATTTGTATATTATTATATTAAATTTGTATATTATTGTATTGATTTTGTATATTATTGTGTTAAATTATACTACATAAATTGAACTGCAATATATTTTATATATTGTATACACAGTATAACTGTTCAAAGTCAGCGAAAAAATCTTATTTGGATTATACAAATTTCATATATAATTTGATTGATTACGAAAATGAAGTTTTCCTTAAAAAGTTATTTTCAATTTATACACAATGACATATGTTTTTCAAAAATGACTTTATAATTTTCCTCATTTTCCAGCCAAGTAAATATTTTATAAATCTTTAGAAAAATTTTAACTGAATTTTCCAACTATGTAAGTGTAATTATATTTTAATCGCAGTGAAAACAGTTTTTCTTATTTGAGGACTCGGTATCAAAATGATAAATTAAAAGCTTAATTTTTACATTCACTTAGCCCAAATAACTTTCGTGGCAGGAAATGTGAAAATTTTTGTAAACTATAATTATTTTTTAAGACAACCACTCAATGATTTGTTTATATCACGGTTTCAATAAATGACTCATTTGCTTATTAATAATAAAACTTTTTTTCTACCAAAATATTTCTTAGAACTAAAATTGTAATTATTCCTAGCTTTTATAATGTCCTTGGTCGATTAAAAATAATAAATATGGTCTTGTCATTGTAATTTCTTTTCTGGATTTTAATGTTAGTTTAAATTTAAATAGCATTTAAATTACTATACTTTTTTCATTTCGTAAGTCTCAATTACACGTGTATCTATAGAATTCATTTTGGCATACTTGTACAACAATTGTACCTATTACTGTTACCTATTAGCGAATTAGCTATATTAACTTTTCTAATTTCAACCTGGGTTTATAAAACAAAATTTATTGCCTACTTATATTATTAAGTTTACAAAAATAATCAAGCCGACAATTAATTTTCTTTCAAATTTCCAACCACAACTGAAAGTTTGGAAAAAGAATCCACGGAAAAGAAATCTACGATGAAAACATAAAGAGTATAAAGAAAATCAGAAAGGTAAACTATGAGCTAAATATGTTTTCGATTCACCTAAAACAAAGTGAAAGAAAATATCTATACGAATAAAATGGCCAGAAAAAAAAACATTTTCCACTTGTCAAACCAACTTGGCGTAATTCAAGACCTGTTTCTAACAACGTGTCAATCAGAGGCGTTCCACTTGTCCGCTCTTTAAACACGTTATATCTACACGCCCGTTTCAACATCTCCCGAAGGATCATATCGATTCTAAACATCTTCCACCTACACATACAAACAACCCTTTCAAGTCAGCGACAAAGTTAACTATCACATTATTCGTAAATTAATCCGAACTACTGTTCCATACTTAATCTACAAACTTTTCCAAGATTAAAAAAGCCAAGGACTTTAGATTAACGAATTTTTCCTAGTTGGATTTAGTGTTTTTTTTTTGGAAGTTCTATAAAGTATCAGAAAAGTTTCGTACTACACTCTTACACTTTACTTGTGCTATTAAAAAGAAAGTTGATCCAATTAAAACATAAGCTCATTTTGCTTTGTTCTTGAATAAATATTGATGTGTTCATCAGCTTTAATAATCTTTTCTATGATCTTTTTATCGTTGTTTAATCTTTGTGAGATAAAACTGTACTGTGTTTTATTACACAACGCGTTTACTTATGATGTACTTTTATCCAAACGTTTTCATGAAACTTTAACTTGTCGAGGACGGGAAACGCAAAAAAAATACAGTTTGACTCTATGACAAAAAGGTTAAAATAAAATTAAAAACGTTTTAATAGTAACTTGTAAAATCTAATTATGTTCTTATCCCTACTGTTACTGATTTTGTGCTTAAAATCCTACTTTCAGTAAATATTTGAATGAAGTTTCGAAGTCCACCGATCCAAATTAACGACTAGAAATTCGGTTATAGTAAATATTTGAAGCTTGAAATTAATATGTCTTTAAAAATCAAAACGTGAACTTAACAAAAATTTGGAACTCAACTACAAAAACATAAATAGCAATAACAAAAATAATGTAGCTTCAAAAAAAAATTATCTAGATCATAAAAAAAAACAAGTTGTAATTCTAGATGTAATTATCAAAATGTAATAATTATCAACAATAATAATATCAGGTTCACGGGTAATTGGAATATTTTTTTTTAAATTAATTTAAAGAATCATTGGTTTGGCTACGTTTCGTCTTTATTATCAAGACTTTTTAAAGCTCTGAAAGTATTATTGAAAGTATTATAATATTAACAACATTTTATATTAACAACAATATAAAAATATTGTTTATAAAAATATTGTTTATAAAAATATTGTTAAAATATTGTTAATAGTATAATACTTTCAATAATACTTTCAGAGCTTTAAAAAATTTTGATAATAAAGACGAAACGTAGCAAAACCAATGATTCTTTAAATTAATTTAAAAAAATATATATTCCAATTACCCGTGAACCTGATATTATTAATTGTTGTTATTTACACTGTAATTGAACCTTACATAAAATGTAATAATTATCATTCAAAAATCAAAATATCATTATATATCTATATCCATAACAATTCCAGTTTCATTACAATAATATCCAATACTTAATGAATAATAATATATATGTCTTATTTCAAACAGTTTCAACAGTTTTTGGCTGTCATCATCAGGTAATCATTATTTTATCTGTTCTAAACAAATTTCATATAGGTTTTTTGTTTTATATAATTTGTCGTTAAGGATATTATTTGGATTTAGTTTGTGTGCTTTGTATATTTCATATTCTGCTAGAGTCTTCATATGTGATATATTCTTGCAAATATGTAGTTGGTTAAAATTTGTTTCGAAATTTAAGCATTAATGATTTTCGTGATAAAGGTATTTTGTACAATTTGAAGTTATTGTTGAAGTAGGTTTCTTGGGTGTATGTTTCTTATATTTTATTCCGAAAGATCTACCAGTTTGACCAATGCAAAATTTTCACAGGAAACACATTTAAACATTTAAACAATAGTTTTATATATTCCGGTTTTGTTTTTCATTGTAATTTGGTTGTTCTTCAATGGCTTAAGAGTTTTCATCATATTGTTGTTTGTTGAAAATGCGATAGTGAAGTTATTTAGGTGGCAATACAATTCCAACTCCATTTTTGAATTCTGCGATAATTCCCGGAATCCCACCGCACAAATTAATATTAAAAGTAGGACCACTTATTTAATTACTTAAAAATGTAAGCTCACCTCAACTTTAGAACAGTGTAAGACTTTAAATAGCTAATAAAAAAAAATTGTAATCGAATGTATCATATTATTTAGCAGCGAAATTTGTGAAACTATTTTGATACCAAGATAACCAATGATACTTTTAGAACTGCTTTATCAGTTTAAACGATTATAATTTCCAATCAATTAGCGTTTGGAATGACTAATAAAGCGCAAAGTTAAGCTTTAAAAGTTTCTAAATTGACTTAGTCACTGATGCTTTTCTATTGGGTTATTATATATTGCCTAATCTCGTGTACATCTAAACATAATATTTTCGTTTTTACACGTTATTCGTCAGTAATTATCAATGATATTGAAAACAAAAAAATATTGAAAATGCAAAATATTGGAGGCAAAAATGTAGAAATATATGTTACCAATTTGCAAAGTCGGGCCGAGTCGCTTAGAATAACATAATAAACTAAACTTACAAAGTATCTAGAATTCAAATTCTTTTCTTGTGATCAGATGGTAATAAAATTGACGTTAGATGAAATTAAGTTGATTAAAATAATGCTTTCGTTAACTTGAATTACAAAACGTGAAGATCTCTTTTAAAGATTTCATTATATAAAATCAATTTAAAAGTTCTTATAAAAGAGCTTATAAATATTATAACAAAGAACTTACGCGAATTTTATCGCCCCAATGGGTTAATAGATTTGAACCTAGTTTATTCCCTAAAGGATATATAGTAATATACTCATGCTTTTCACCTTTTCGAATCTTTTAATTTAAAGAGAGCTTCTGTTTAAGGTAGCTATCTTAAAAATTAAGACCTTTACTTATTTATTAGTCTAAGAATTAAGTGAGTGAATTATTGAACTTTTTTTGAAAAAATAGCGATACATTCTTTGAAATATTCCGCGAGGATTTAAAACCAAAATCATTAAGATTTGGGGATTTTTTAGAGAAAAAATGTCAATGTCAAGATTGAAAATCCTGTCAAAATTCAATTCAAGCGTATTAAAGCTTGATAGAAATATCTAAATACCTCCTTATAACCATTGAGTAATCCCCCATTTCTCATATTTCCCCACAGCACTTCTAAACAACTGTATGTTAAATGGTTCTTTGTTAATATTTAAAAACGTATTTCAATTTAAAGAAGTAAATAATGCAACGAATAAATTTGCTATTGAAAAAAATTCTTATTTTTTGTAACTTCCTATTGCAATACTTGTTAACTTCCTTACTGTGATGATATTTCAAAAAACTAACACCGGAAGAATCGTAGTATTCTCAATTTGATTGTTGCAATTGTCCTTTTTTTTAAAAAGGACATTAAAGCACAACTTTTCAATGGATAAACTTGTTTGTATATATAAGTAGCAAAATTTTTCAGTTTGAATTTTTAAAATTCATTCATTGTTGCAAAAGTCCGAGAGTATCGTGTTTTTGAGACTCTAGACCAGCAGTCGGGGAACCGGGATAAATTACCCCAAATGAGATAAAAATTTTTTTTTTTTTGGGTAAAAGTCCCAATTTTAAAGTAATTATACATTACGATGTTTTTTTTTTTGGGACTATTTTTATTTTTTTTGCTCCCATGCCGAAATTTTGTTGGAAATACTTCAAAAAAAATTCCCTGAAAGTTTGAGCTCTTAATATTAATATTAAGTACTCGCTCAAAACGTGTGAATATTTTCCATTTAAAATACACGTAAACTTTGATTTATTTTTTTAAAATTTTTATAGCTCAGCGGCATTTTATGGTATTGCCTCGCTCAAAGTCGGGATTTTTTTACAATTGTATGCTCTACAAAAGTGCCTATTGCGGCAAAATCTAAATTAAATTAAATTTTACTCAATAATTCGTAATAATTGTATAGTAAGAGAAATTCATGGCTCTATCTCGAGAAATATCGATCTTAGCAATTTAGTTTTCTGGAACTTTTTTGTAGAAAATTAAATTTCCTATAAATTTGACATTTACATTTTTTCTGTAGGTCTTGTAATTCATGAGTTACTGAGAGAAAAACGAGAAATCTATGAAAAATCTATGAAAAATCTAGGTTTAGTGACCCGTACTACCTCGCCCGTGTAAATTACGATTTTGCCGCAATAGGCACTTTTGTAGAGCATACAATTGTAAAAAAATCCCGACTTTGAGCGAGGCGATACCATAAAATGACGCTGAGCTATAAAAATTTAAAAAAAAAATCAAAGTTTACGTGTATTTTAAATGGAAAATATTCACACGTTGTGAGCGAGTACTTAATATTAATATTAAGAGCTCAAACTTTCAGGGAATTTTTTTTGAAGTATTTCCAACAAAATTTCGGCATGGGAGCAAAAAAACCAAAAATAGTCCAAAAAAAAAAACACCCTATTATACATATTAAACATGAAACGACATCATTTTTCCAAAATCTACACTACAAATATGTTAATAGAAATTAATTCAATAAATAATGTTCATTTAAAATTTCCGTTGATTGTTTTCTTTTCAGAATGGGGGGAAAGGTAATATCAACTTTTGCAAAAATATTTTGGGGTAATGGTTAGAAAAGTTCCCCGACCGCTGTTCTAGACACTCCACTAATGCATTTTTAAAAATTTAGTTGCTTTTTCTCTTACGATTTCTGAAGAATATAGGTTGAATCGTTTAAACAATAAATAAATAAATTTAATTGCAAAAAATAGAATGAAAAATACAAAGGCATACCTATAAAGTTCACTAAGTAATTTTCTGGTGATTGAAGAAACTTCATATACAGTATATTTATTACATATTCCGATCCTGTTTTGATAATCCCCAATTTGTTTTAGTTCCGAGGATTTTTGAGGATCTTTATAATAAAGATCCAAAACAATTTCTTATATTGTATTACATAAATATTTGTGAAGTATTAAAAAATTATACAAGTTGCCAAATTATACAAATACCAGCACCATTTAAACCTCCTGGGCACTTGGGCTGAAAAATGGAAAATCACTATCAATAAATCCAAATCAGTCCAAATGACCTTCACTCTCAGAAAAGGAATGGGCCCCCCGGTCAATCTGGACTCAACTGAGATCCCATCGTCCGACACCGTCAAATACCTGGGTGTTCATCTGGACAGGAGGCTGACCTGGAAACCTCACATCATCCAAAAACGAAAATATATTAACAAGAGGTTCAAACAGTTATACTGGCTGTTGGGTAGGGGCTCTAAACTTCCCCTTGAGGATAAACTTCTTATTTATAAAGCAGTAATAGTGCCAATCTGGTCGTACGGTGTTGAGCTGTGGGGCTCTGCCAGCAAATCAAGCATTAAATTAATCGAGGCCACCCAATCAAAGATCCTGACACAGTTGGCAGATGCTCCATGGTATGTCACAAATGAGACTCTCCGAAGAGACTTACACATCTCATCAGTCACCGACTCCATTACCGTACGTACCACCAATCATTTTGGAAAGTTAAGTCAACACTCAAATCCCCTGATTCCGCCACTTTTGGAGCACCAAAATAAAAGAAGGCTAAAAAGAAAAGTGCCTAGTGACCAAATAGAGGCATAGGGAGATTCCTCCACTGGGAGTGATCTCCATCACGTCAGCTCCGGTCACCAAATCGGATTATAGGACCTAGATCCTGATGGCCGATTTATATAAATTTATAATAAAAAAAAAAAAAAAAAAGTTACCAAAAAATCTATATATTGGAAATTCTACTGTAAAAACTCCCTTTAAGACAAATCGTTTTCTTTTTATGCGATAATAATATAATTGAGCTTTTTTTTTTGGTAATTTTCTCATTTTTCTTATCACTTTGTTTTCTAGTAGCAAATCATCATTTTATTGTTGAACATTTCCGTAAACAAACGGAAGCGAAACGTTCCGTACATACAAAACGGGACACATCGACATAACACAAACGCCTCCCGGTTATATAAAACCATCGAATTGTTGGTTACGATGAGGTTATCTATGCCGTCTAAATACAAATATACTGACACATGACATGGCGATATAGCACGAGCAACTTCAACCCCCATCTCAACCCTTCAACACGTGCTTCATACGAAACACATTGGGGACGTTGTCAGCATACGAAAATAGAAAACTTTGATTGGTTACAAATTTCTTTATTGTCGAAAACTGAAACAGACCACCTCGATTGAATCCCGCGGTGGGATGAAGGCTATAAGATGAAACGAAAGTGTTTCATTGGAACGTATGAAGGAAAAATAATGTGATTTCATTTTTGGACCCGGAAAACGGTTTACAAGGAAAACTTGATTGCTTTGTGTGCACCATTGTTGTTTCAGAACAGTCATAATTCATTCTTTCAGCAAAAGCTGTCTGTCTTATTGTTAGATACTAAACGTTTTCTTCAGCACTTCCTCACCCAGAGCTTTTAACCAAAAATAATTTGAAAATTTTTTCAATCATTGAAACTTAAAACAATCAATTATTATTATTTTCATATTTAAACTTTTTGACTTTCGTTGAAAAGAATAATAATATCTTAAAAATCCTTTTCTATGAAGTTAACATTTCGATCCATAAATTAAATCTTATGGTTACACTCAATGGAATCTTAAGCCCGATTGAATATCAACTCAATAGCAAAATACACATCCCTTAATGCAGTTTTCACGAAACAAATAAATTTTATATCCATTTTTTGTTGGGATATCATCAATTTTCGAAAATTTTATCGTTTACTTACTTCATTTTTTTTTAATATATAACCATGAAGGAAATATAATAACACATTTAAGCAAATTCTTTTCGAATCGAATATATTGTTCACCTATTTTCCAGCGCTTTATTGTGTTAAATTTTGACACTTCCGCTTACTTTTGATAACAAAACAAGAATCCATCGTAAAATTTAATAACAACGAAGTATTTTTTCTCTTTTCATTAACTATTCATCAATTACAAAAATTTCTGCTGCCTTTCTTCAAAGGTATACATGTAAAAGTATGTCGATTTAAAGTGCTTGTTGAAGATAACATATTCAGTTTAGGTACTTTATGGCGCAAATTGAAGATAATATTAATATATAGTTTGCCCGTTAAATATTTAATATTAACAAAACTGAAAAATTGCAAAAATTGGCAATTTAATGTAATTGAAAATACAGTTGAAATAAATAGCGACATTTGACAATATTGATATTAAAAACATATTGAATGACTGAAAAGGAGAAAAAGAAATAAAAAAAAATGTATAACCTCTCTCCTTTTGACAAATAGGGGAGACCGGGTACAAAAGTAACAATTTGTACTTTTACCTTGATTTCTGACTGGGTGTTTTTATTGCCATTAAATGAATATAACCACATATAAATTTAGTTTTTGTTCTTCCCAATAGTAACTTGCTTTGTTAAATTATGGCGTGTTTTATATGAATAACGCAGAGTTAAAAAAAAATAGTCAGTTGTTACTTTCGACTCGTCTACATGGTCGAAAGTAACACGTTGTGGGTCGAAAGTAACAAGACTGCTAAGGGTTGCTAATAAAAACATAGTACTAGTTAAATCAACAAATTACTTATTTAAAGACTTTATATTAATGATATAAACCAAATTCAGGATTTTAAATACTCCAAAAATATATATTTTAATTAAGGAAATGTATCAATAGAATGCCGCGGCAACGCATAAGAACTACTGCATGAAAAACTACCGACACGGAAATGTATCCAAAACCATTCTATTGAAGTAGATATCAATAAAAATATGATGCTAGTAATAAAATCATTACGAGGACAAAAGTAACATAATACTTTTGTACTCTAGGAGGCTATGTTACTTTTTTACCCATTCTCATTTTCAATAAAACGTGTAATATAACCTTAAAACGGAACATGCTAGACAAAAATGAATTTAAACAATGTACAATTTATCTAATCAAGAATGGATATGCAAAAAATTCGGATTGCTATGATCATTTTACGACTATGTAAGCAATAAATAAGAAAACGTCATAAAACTTACTTTTGGCTCTTTAAAACAAATTACATCCTATTATATAACCTAACAACGTACTGCGCACGCGTCGATTTAATGCGATTGAGGGGGGTGCTCAAGGCTATCACCTGATGGCAGCAAAGCGGAATTCGCCCATTGGATAAGCCTAGAAAACATTTGTTACTTTCGATCCGCCGTTACTTTTATACCCAGTCTCCCCTACACTAAAATGTAAAAAAAAGTTAACTGAATCTTAGTACGGATTTCACTATGGATATAAGGGCGATATTCGCCAATTAATGAGGATCGTAAGCTTTATAGTTGTACATTAAAGTGAGGTGTGCAATATTGTTTTCAATTAGGTAATATGGAAATCCCCTCGCTTTGATGTACAACTAAATAGCTAACGATTTTCATTTATTGGCTTATATCGCCTTACTATCGACGGTGAAAACGGTACTAAGATTTAGTTCATAAACTTATTTTTTACCTTTCTTGCGCATTCTACCAATAGAAGAGAGTTCTTAAAAATATAAATAGACATTTTAGAAGAAATATGGTAAGACTGATTATTTTTCTAAAATTCATCACACCTTTTTGTATGTGATATCCGGTATATTGTTACTCAATGATTTAGTTTTATACTGTTTTAAAATATTATGGAATGAATTCCTTATTTTCATATATATTTCTAATCTTCTTTTGTGCAATTTTTTGTACGATTTTTTACACGTTTTCTTATGGAACGTATCTACTGTATAAAAAGAGAATCCACGGTTCTTAATTGAAGTTGTTCCATAAAGTTATAGGGAAGCTATTAGCTTTAATTAATTTTTGGGTTTTCCGAACATTTTTTCACCTTTAAAATTTTAGCGTTCCGAAAATGTCTCTAAAATCATACCACTCTAGGCCTAGGTTTCAAGAGTCTAAGTGTAAATTCCTCACTAAATATCGTAGTTAATACAGTTGACCGTCTTTTCTTCAAATTTGAATATCTCGTCATGAAAAATTATATTTTGTTTTTATTGTTCAAGAAAAAATTGTTTTTTAATAACTTTAATTCTAAGTTAAGTTATTCATTATTAATCTGCACGTGTTAATGATAATAGAACAGATATTCAAATGACCGAGATAAGGATAAAATTGTTGTTATCACGAATTAAGACAACTTTTTCGCGTTGTTATTGGATGCAGACATCCATCGCCTATTGGGACTTATCCCAAATATCCTAAGAAAGGGTCTAAAATTTTTTTAGTACTAAAGGATGTTTCAATAAGAGCGCAAGATTTCAGTGTTTAATATAATATGGTTTTCTGTAGCAAAGTATTGAAACATTTATTGATTTAGAAAATACACATTTAGGAATTATGTATCAAACAATTTTTTTTAAATAGCCGCCACGGCTTTGCTAACATTTGCATACCCTTTTGACGAAATTTTCAATAACGTTATTGAATACATGTGGTAGTATTTCATTGATACAGTGTTTAATTTTGGCTTTCAATGTTTTGATGGTTGCAGGCTTATTGGCATAAACCATTGACTACAGTTAATCTCAAGGTTTATAAATTACACATGTTGCCTCATTAGAAAAAAAAATGAGGTCCTACGAAGAATTTTGAAATTTGAATCAGTCTGAAGATATATACGAATTTCTTCTGAATACGTCACGTACCGCATGAGGTCACCTGTGTATTTTATAAACCTTGAGATAATCTCATAGCCAGAAATCAAAAGGCGTTAAATCGCAAGAGTATGAAAGCTAATTTTGGTCACCAAATCGGGAAATGACATATTTTGTACAAATATGTTGTAGAATAGGTACGATCACTCGGCAAATTGAAGGGAAATGACAATTTAAATTTAATATGGGGTTTATGGAGCACATTCACTCTATTAAGGAAATATTTGTTTATAATTTTTTTTGCCCACGAAAAAACAAGGCTCTTTCTACCCTTTCCAAGGAAAGACTGGAAACTGCTTTCCTATTACTTCAGCTTGACCCTGGATGCGCTATTTGGCGTTTTCTTCTCTGGACTGCTCCAAATTCTTTACTTTCAGCACATCTTTCGCGTAACATATGATCGCATCCCATTTCTGGGGAAACGGAATTTTCTGGGCTCAGCAGACAGTTTTAGTGGCGTCAGATATTATACAAATTGATGCAATATTAAAAAAAACAATGGTATCCTTCATTCTTTTCTGATAGTTGGTAAAAACCAAGGTTTATAAAATACACAGGTGGTCTCATGGTGGTACGTGACGTATCCAGAAGAAATTCGTACATATCTTCAGACTGATTCAATTTCAAAATTCTTCGTATGACGTCATTTTTTTTTTCTAATGGAGCAACCTGTGTAATTTACAAACCTTGGGTAAAAACTACATTTCTGAGTTAAGAAGGTTTTGCATCTTTCATTACAGAATGCCATGATTGGTAACCAAAAGTAATCAATATTTGAAAAATCATAATTTTAAATTTATAGAGAACCAAAGATTCAAGTAGACTTTAGTGGATTAGAAGACATTACAAATATTGCAACTGATCAATGACATTCGTTAATTACCTGCTGTTTATCAAATGAATGATTTTGGTTAACTTATTGCTCTCTAAGAACTTCTAATCCAACTATTGAGGTGGTTTATTATTGATACATGCAAAACAAAGTATAGATTATCCTAGTACGAGTCCACATTTCAACGACATTTAAGAAGCTTTACAATGGAACAAACGTTTAGTTTCAAACAATTGACCTTGTATTAACTAGGAATTTGATGGAATTACAAAAAGTGAGCCAGAATAATTTAATATGTATTTTGCCAGTGCTATTTTGTACCACGTCATTGTCGAAACGGTTTTATTATGTTCAGAAAAGTTAATTAATTGCCAACTGAAACATTACTAGATTGGAACATGTTTTTTGAACTTTATTCAAAAAATTTACTTTAATTTTTAAATCCGAGCACTGGAATGTAATCTTCAACTTTATCTGCATCTAGTCGCAAATTTTATTTAAAAAAAGCTCTTTTTATTTTAAAAAGCTCTTTCCACTACACACATATACACACTGGCGCGCTTTTTTTTTCATTTCAATTCCATATAATCGAAAAACTTTGCAACACGATGCCACTCCACAATTTTCATAAATTTTATTTGAATCGTTTGAATAATTCATGTTTCTGCAATTTAATTAAAGACTGCACATAGTTAGTCTCTCATTGAAACCGTTTTGTTGCCACGATAAAAAGTTACGACCGTTGCATATTTCGATGAAGACTTTGAAAAGTTTCGAATGTAATTATCTTAACTTACTTAACTAATATTTACATTTGATTTATGTTAAAATGAGTTTGCAAAAAAGCGTTTTACATCTTAAAACATGAATTAGTAGTGGTGTGGGGTTGTTCGCTTTTCGAGAACAGAAAAATTTAATTAAACGAGTTTAAGTACTTGGCAATTTGTATTGAACGTTTCAACATGTACACTTGCAAAAAAGGAAAGACGAAATTTACGTCCAAGTAAATTTCCTCTGTGGTTCTTTCTCGTATCTTCATTTTTCCGTTACAGAACTTTTGCCATTAGAGAACTTTAAGGTGACGTTAAAAAAGCATACAAGTCTCAATTTAAGATAACGCCGTTTTGTACCTTTTTATACACTTGATACATGCATTTTTTCTGAGTAAATGATATGCAAATAAAATTCTTTTCATTACATTTTATCGTCAATAAACTCAATGTAATAAACGGAAAACTTTGTTGTTTCACTTCTTAGCATATTTTTACACTCAACTTTCCCAACTATTCAATACGTTGCGATGACGAGATTTCCACTTAAACTTTTTTATTCGAGGCTTTCCCCGTACCACCTATGCCAGAAATTTTACGACAACACACCACAACGATTTCAGGAAAATCGGATTTGAAAATACAATCAAAGTAAGCTCCGTAACTAAGAAACACGCTCCGGTAAAATAAGTTAACTTTCGATCATAACTTAAATAGAATAAGTATGGGAAGTTCTTGTGAATATTTTCGGTTCGTTTTATCATTTCACTGTTCCTCTTTATACGGTAAACCTAAAACAATATTTGTATAGTTCAAAATACACTTTACTAACTATAAGTTGGTAAATAATTAATCAATCCCAATTTTAAGCGCCTTATGCAATTTTAGGGATAAAAACAACGATTCGTTCACAATTAAAGACATAAAACAATTTTTGATTCTTCAGAGCGTTATATCATTCGATTAGGTTTAATTTAAGTATTTCTTAAAAGTAAAAAATTCATATTTTTAATGATTTCAAATACTTTTGATTTCGATAACAAATATAGCTATAACTTTAGAAATTTCAATTTAAGTGAAAAAAAATCTAATTTTCCATCGACAATGAAAGCTAACACTCCTTTAAGACAAACCAATTCATCTGAAATCTTGTTTATTTCAAATCCTAAGGGATCAAATAAAAGGTTAAAACTTTTTTCTTAGTTTTTTATGTCTATGACTTAAAGAAAAAGGTTTTTAACTAGTGTCAAGTTAAAAAGGAAAACAATGGGAAATATTTTAATTTTTATAAGAGAAATACTTGAAATATTTTTCATTGAAATGTTTTTCTAGACAATATTGGTAAAATTAATTAGCTTATTTATTAGGGTGTCCGTTATTTCCCAAATTGATTTTTTACAGCGATCGCCCCCTGATTTTTTAGTTTAAGATATAAAAAAAATTATCCAATACAATTAAGCTCTTAATTTCTTGATTAAACCGTGCCGAAATCATGTTACTTTTACCATTTAAATAACATGGGATTATTTGACTTTTTATTTTTAATTTTTTTTCTGAGAAACAAATGGATGAAAAGATTTAAAATTACATTTTTCTGCCGTAAAATTTAACGCTCTACAAAAAATATTTCTTATGAATTTTCAATTAAATCACTCCATTAAAAGTTATTCAACATTCAACTTGTCCCTAGTATAAATCTAGCAATATTATCAACTTTTTGTTCATTTTTACTTTTTTTAAATATAAAATCATTGAAAAAGAAGATAAAAATTATTATCATTAGAGCGCCAGTGATTGTTTGTGTAAATTCTATGGCTTGAACTGAAAGTTAAACAAAAAAAATCATTTTAGACAATTACAACAGGTGACATAAGATCCGAATTCGCTACAGTTGTGAAATTCAATTTATCCAGAATAAATTTTCGAACTTTAATCAATACTTTGTACCTACGAAGTGAATATCATACTAATTAATGAGACTATTGACAAAAGTTCAATTAAAATTCGAATATTTACCATTTCACCTGACGCCATCTATGAGAAATGTTTAGAACTTGAAGTCAACAAATTAAATGTTGAATAAATTACAAAATACAAATTAAACAAATTAGGTCAACTTAAATGTTGAATAACTTTCAATGGACTGATTTAATCGAAAATTCATCAGAGACCTTTTTTTGTAGAGCGTTAAATTTTACGTCAGAATAATGTAATTTTAAATCTTTTCATTCATTTGTTTTTCGGAAAAAAAAATTAAAAGTAAAAAGTCAAATAATCCTATGTTATTTAAATGGTAAAAGTAACATGATTCCGGCACGGTGTTATTAAGTAATTAAGAGCTTAATTGTATTGGATATTTTTTTTAATATCTTAAACTAAAAATTCAGGGGGCGATCGCTCTAAAAAAATCAATTTGGGAAATAACGGACACCCTATTATTTATGTAACGTTGACGAAATCGCGGATATTTAAAACTTGATCAACAGGATTTTTTTTCAATTTGTTAAATAATTAAATTAATTAATAATTTTATATCTTTGGTTCCAATAACAAACGTCGAACGTTAGCAATGACAACTGCAGCAAAAAAAAATCCTGTATTGTCAAATTGATAGTAATTTCTAGGGTATAAAAATGTTTTCAGTGATGATTATATGGATTATATGTTAAAACAGCAATAATTGTGAAAATTATTACTGTTTCTTTGGTAATCACTCAAAGATCTATTTAAATCTAAGTTTTAATATGCATTTAGAGGAGAGGGTCATTGGACCCATCTCCAATAGAACTGATTATTTTACCCCATAACTTACTTATTTTAATTAAATTTACAGATTGTAAATAGCTCTTGGGAGGATAAAAAAATATATGCATTTTTGGACTTGCATTTGATCATTAAATTTAAAACTTTTTTTCTACCAAAATAGAAGTTTTTCAAAACGAAAAATTAAGTTTCCTCATATTTTTAATGTACCTTATTGTTTAAAAAAAATTAAAAATGCGCATATGGTCTTTTATAACAACCTCATAGTATAGAAGCTGAATTTTATGTCACCTGGGCAATGACTTTTGGCTATGAAGTCCACGACTCCTAAAATTTTCATTGAATCCAATTACTTTGTAAATTGTTCATACCAAAATTGATTTTTCCTACATTTTTTGTTCTAAATTTTAACGAAACATGAAGTCCTATGATTAATATAAATCAATCAAATCACTCTATAGCTATTAAAACAATCTATTTCATTATTTTTCCTGTAAAAAATTATCACATAATGCATCTCAAAAGCCACTCAATACTTTCAATAGTTTTTCCAATTTGTACTTGAAAATATGAATGTTTTTTTTAAATTTCCCTGATTTTATTTACAAACATGAAGACTTCTCTTCGTTGATGTATCGGAACGCAACATTGATTTTCAATTGTATTTTCAAAATAAAAATCCATTCATAATGCGTTAGTGAAAACATTTTTTATTAAAGACAAGGAAAATTTATATATTCTGCCTTCTTTTGTCTTTAATAAAAAATGTTTCCACTAACGCATTATGAATGGATTTTTATTTTGAAAATACAATTGAAAATCAATGTTGCGTTCCGATACATCAACGAAGAGAAGTCTTCATTTTTGTAAATAAAATCAGGGAAATTTAAAAAAAAACATTCATATTTTCAAGTACGAATTGGAAAAACTATTGAAAGTATTGAGTGGCTTTTGAGATGCATTATGTGATAATTTTTTACGGGAAAAATAATGAAATAATGCTTAACTCTTACATAAGATTGTAGACCATTGGCAAATGGAAATTTATTAGTTCTTTAGCAATGGATTGTTTTAATAGCTATAGAGTGATTTGATTGATTTATATTAATCATAGGACTTCTTGTTTGGTTAAAATTTAAAACAAAAAATGTTGGAAAAATCATTTTTGGTATGAACATTTTACAAAGTAAATGAATTCAAGAAGGCAGAATATATAAATTTTCCTGTATAAATGTTTCAATGAATATTTTACTGCTTTTTAAAATTTTAAATATTAAAATAATAAAATTAAAAAAAAATATTAATAATACATACAAAAATAAAAACAGTTTAAATTCATTCATTGTTCTAAATTTTATCTTTTTCCATAGACACTATACGATGCCACCACAGTGAAAAACCGTGATTTTCATAATTAAAATTTGTGATAAGCCTCCAAAAAATCGTTAATTTATTGAGAAAACTTCATGAAAAGTACTAAATGATTTGTAATGCTTATTTTTTATGATTGTTAGAGCTTTTAGTTAGAGACCTGCACAACGTTGAATAAATTATTCAGTATTAGGCTTAAGTTATTATCTAAATATGAAGATATTTATTTTTCAAATGAACATTTTTTTTGTTATTAGATTCATGGAAAGTTTGTAAAATTGGGTACCTTATAGCCCAAAAGTTAAGTTCGTTTCTTCTAAAGTTCAAAAAGAATTTTGATTGTTTTCAAACTAGTAGATCATGCGCAGATACAAAACACTTGCTTCTGCAAATGCAATATCTTTTGATACGTATTTATAATGAATTTAATCTTTTGTATATAAAATGAATTATGGATAGACCGTGCATGTGCCAATAGATAAATATAAAATTAATATGAGAAATCCTACACAGTGTCATCAAGTTCAATTTTTTTTTTTGGAACGAAAAAGCAATTATACCATTTGAACTAATAGAAATGTTCTTATTCCAGGACTTCAAGTTTTCCAATCATATTATATTGGTAGAAAAGATATAAAGGTATAAAAGAAATATCAAGGTTGAGAAGCCAAGTGTAATATGAAAAATTATCAAGACATACCAATCCAGAAATTTTCTCGCAATTGAACTTCAAAATATGCAAAAGATTAAATAAAAGCTACCACTAGAACTGGTAGAAAGAGATCCTAATACTAATAAGGAGGGTGCGCCAATGGGAACATTATACTTTATAACATATGGTTAAAATATAATTGTACTTTTTGTTAATATGTAAAAGGAAAATATAGAAAAATAAAGATAAAGATCTAACATGAAATTCTATCTCTTTTTAACTTAACAAGTAAAGAGTACGGTTGTCCTTCCACTTCTACTTATTTTTTTATATGATCCTTTAGTATGGAGATTTCACCAACTTAGGGGTTAGTACCCCGATAATTGGGCTTTTAAATCTACCCATACTAGCACCTCGCATAGGCGCTAATGTATGTATTAATACCATTTTTAAGTTACCTCTAAATTTTGAGGGCACTGGCTTATTGTTTCGAATCAATGGCAATAACATATACAATGAATATTCAATTCAATTCAAAAGCTTTCAGAATTCACTTTAAACTCTAACGTAAATGAACCAATCGTTAGTAATTTAATAGGTTTTTTAACTTTAAGGTTTCTTTCATAATATTTAATAATAAATGTAATATTATGCAAGGAAAATAATAATATTTAATTTTAAATTCACATATTTTTTTTTCCATTAAAACCATGTTGATAGGTACGTATTGAAATTGTTTAACAATGTTTAACTTTTAATTCTATATTTGTCAAAATTATTTAAACTTTGCAATAGTCTTTTACATAGTATGATTTTGGATATAAATAGTACTCATATTAAAATGTTTTACCGTACCAATTTTGTATTAATACCAAAATATTTAATAATTTTTGCTTTTTAATAATTATTGTTTAGATAATATATTTATTGATGTCAAAAACCGCAATGTTCATATTTCGAAATATTTCTAGTCACAGTAGTTTTGGTATTTAGATAAATCACGAATGGTAAAATATTTCGAAAAGGAAATTTTTAGCATTGTCGCTTGGTCACATTTAATTGCATTGAAATATGTCAATCATGTGAAATTCTTCAAATAAAATTGTGTATGAATTTCACAAAGGTATTTCAATAGCGCCCGACTGGCTTGCATAATAATTTCAACGTTGGCAACAAAATAATAGAACTAGTTGTTCAGGTATTCCAGGTTGACATTTGATAGAAATAGCTTTTACTATTTACGGGATAAATGATGAGAGGAAAACGGTTGAGGGTGTGTAGGTATGTAGGTAAGCAAATAGCTATTCTCTTTGAGCATATGCCATTGTTATTAGTTTCACCATTTCGCCATTTCTAAGATATGAAAGTTAGAGTGTTATGACATCCATTTTATTTTGCATAGGCACTTATACCTGTGCGGGAATAACTGAAGAAGTTATATTTCCCATTCCAAAAATAATTCAGTCCTTTTGGAGGCGAAGACACACTCAATGTTATTTACATGGCTATTATTATCAGGGTTCGTTGACTTGGTGATAAGGATCACCCAGTATTGAGGGCGTTAAGTTAAATTTATCTTAATACTTAAAGGGAAATGTGTTGGGCCTAACTGTTCTCATTAAGAGTAGGTATGACAGATAAGAAAGGGCCATATTTTATTTGTAGAGCTTTTGTGAGTGGAGCTTTCAAATGAATTTTCATAATTGAAACATCAGTTGAAGGGTGCCGAAATGGCTATTGAAAAGTGTGTGTTGAAAAGTCAATCTATTTTCTGCAATGAAATTTAATTGCGTTTCTTACTTTTGAAGGGTTCGGTTTACTCACTTTTGGTAATGCAAATCAGATGCTTTTAACATTTATGAATTTTCTCTTTATAGTCTAACCGACAATCATCGAAATAGATGGGGATTCTTCCTATGAACAAAACTTTTTCTTTAATAATTTGTTAAATATATGGTTTAATAAAGTATAATTCGTCTAAGAGTATGCTTATTCACTACTATTGTTCTTTTTTTTTTCGGAAGAATTATACAATGTTAACTTTAATCGTCGAGATTTGAGTAGTAAAAAGTAATACAAGTATAATAATCTTATTCTTACTTTCAGTGTTTGCCATGCTTTTTTTAAAGCTGAAAAAACATATTTGCTATGATACAGTTAAACTACTAAAATATTTTTATAAACATCAAATTCAGTGGGATTTGTCAAAGAAATTTCTCAATTTCGGGACGTTTATAATCGGTTGTTTGTCTTTACAAAAAATTTGTTACTTTTTACGACCCACTATTGTTAATTTTCTCGAAATGGCTGATGGTTCAGAAGACTGTCCAACTATGTTTCCATTTCATCCATGTGCTGCTCCATATGGAATGCAATATTTTAATTTGGATATTCTTTCGGCAGAAATGCAAAAAAACGTTAACGATAGCAAAACATATTCGCTCAGAGATGATAAGTATTACCTAAGCAGCCATCCTGAGGTTTCTTCCCAATATTTCTACCTTAAATTATACCATTTATTAACACAACATTTTTTCAGATTAATGCGATAATCTCAATGATCATTAAAACCATTCTCAAATATAAGCCCAATGAAAACTTATCTGAATTTTTAGCGAATTACTTTTCCAAGCCAAAGTTTGAGTTGGAGCAGCGCATGCATAAATACAAAAATAAAGTTAAATCTCAAAACGAAAGTGCTGTCCCTTGCCAAAAGATGGGAAAAAAGCATAGTGAAGAAATATATTCGACAAGCCAGTCATCGCAAAATTTTTATTCTCTCAAATGCTCTCTAACTGAACTTGGCAACAAAAGTGTAATACAGATTGAAAATTTAGATGACGTGGAGAAACCTGAGAAGAAAATAAATAGTAATATAACAAAACCTAAGATGAAGAAGTTGCAGAAAAAAGTCCATCCGATTGATATAGTCGATTATGTCGACTTTTTATATTCGCCTACTTCGAAATTGTCAACTGCCTCAGACGTGACTCAAAATTTGGAGGAACCAAATAATATTTTTTTATACAATTAAATAATCATTTTTTTTAATATATACACTTAAAAGATTGTTTAGGAAGTTATGTATTTTCTGAATTGAAGAAATAGACTCCTATTGTCGCAAAAGTCTAAAGTTTATTAGATACTAGAAGACCATGTTGCGCGATTTATTTTTAAACCGCCTCTAAATGATCTCTATAGACCACCTGTTTAGTCTATCGACTCTGTTTCTAGTTTTATCTAGCGTTCACTCTACAATTTGAATTTCTTAGGCTCATCTTCGCAGTCGACAAAAGAGGACATTACTTTATTCCTGGAGACAAAGTGGGACGCAGTTCGCCTAATGACCAGAGTGACGTCTACCCTGGGAAAATTTTGCACAACATTTCTAACTTTGCATGCTGCGTTATAGCTAAAGTTTTATACTAAAATCTCTTATTCCGCTCAGGAGATTTTTATTCAAATCGTACAACATGTCTACTAATATGTACTAGAATTAATGCATCAAGTTATTTATTTTTTTAACCACAAAATTTCATTGTATTTATATTATTCAGTTTTGTGCATTATCAATTCGCTATGGTCGAGAGAATTTCAAATACTACTTGTTTCCATTCTACCAATTTCCAATATACGAGGTGTACAAATTAAGTAATGATCTTTGAGTAATGAACTTTTTTCTGGGAAAGGATTTTTTCATTCTTAAAATGAGTATCACAACAGCAAAAAGATATCTGAAAAAAGTTATCTTTACTTTAGGAAACAATTAAGAATAATTCCTCATAAAAGTGACGAGTTATCTAAAAACCAAACGCCTGGATATTAGGGTGTCCGTTATTTCCCAAATTGATTTTTTTACAGCGATCGCCCCCTAAATTTTTAGTTTAAGATATAAAAAAAATTATCCAATACAATTAAGCTCTTAATTTCTTGATTAAATCGTGCCAGAATTATGTTACTTTTACCATTTAAATAACATGGGATTATTTGACTTTTTACTTTTATTTTTTTTTTCTCAGAAACAAATGGATGAAAAGATTTAAAGTCAAATTATTCTGACGTAAAATTTAATGCTCTACAAAAAAGGTTTCTTATGAATTTTCGATTAAATCACTCCATTAAGGCGATCGCTGTAAAATAATTAATTTGGGAAATAACGGACACCCTACTGGATATGAACCTTCACCTAGTATGAACAAATTAAAAAGGAATTCACAAAGATTAAATTGGATTTTTTCGCTAACTTTGAACAGTTATACTATTTATAAAATATATGAAACGTTAGTTTAAAGAATAGTTCAAACAATTTACTATTACTAGTGGTTTGCCCAGATATGTATTTCGATTGCCAAGCAATCTTCTTCAGTTATCATCAAGTAGTATTGGATCGCTCCATTACTGCTATCTGTTGAGTTATAAAGTAATCACGGATAGATCTCAATTTACACGTCAACCCTTTCTTTATTTGCGATGTAGTTATCGATGGAAGTATGTTCCCACTTCTCTTTCCTTTTACCAAATTTTTCATGTGCAACCTAAAAAGTGTCGATCTTTGAATTGGTTCATTTTCCCAGTTCAGTATCTTTTTCTTTCTCATAAAAAATTTCCTTTGCTTTCGAGTGCATCTAATCTGTAAGTGCGGTGAACATTTCTTAGAATATTCGCTTCTGCAAATGTATGCCCCGTTTCTGTTGCATGTTCTGCCATATAAGATTTTTCCACTCTCATCCCTATAACTCACCTCTATTTATCCACTAGTCGGTCAAAGGTTGCTTTTATCACAGTTCGTAAAAGGAAATTCAAAAATTTCTGATATTTGTAAATCCAGAATTTTATTTTTACAACTTTTTGAAAAAGAAATTACTAGCAAATCTTTTTAGGAGCAAAATTGAATTGCAGGCGAAATGAAATTGTGTCCATTTTCCTATGGTTTGGAACAAATATGTTGTCTACGTTTTTGCTATTTATAAAGAAGAGATAATAGATTCGGACAATTTCTCGAATTACAAAAATTCAATACAGCCTGACATAACATTCAATTTAATTCACAGTAGATAAATAGAGTAGCTTACCATTTTTAGATTTAAAAATTCCTAGAAATCAGAATAATCTGGTTTTTGACATCTATAGAAAATCAACACATGTAGCAAAGTTTATAAAATACACAGGTGGCCTCATGCGCTACGTGACGTTTCCAGAAGAAATTCGTATATATCTTCAGACTGATTCAAATTTCAAAATTCTTCGTATGACGTCATTTTTTTTCTAATGGGGCAACCTGTGTAATTTATAAACTTTACCCATGTAGCACATATAGATAGATATGTCATGAATGAATCTGTTTGTCATAATTGCTATAAACTGGCTATTTTCCATTCCTTGATGAATATAAAAAGAATACGGAGCGATCCAATACTACTTGATGACCACTGAGGAAGATTTCTTGGCAATCGAAATACGTTTCTGGGTAAAACGCCAATAACACATATGTTTATTCTTTTTTTCAAATGAATGTTTGTAGTTTACTTTGTAAATGATATTACATCAATAAGACCCCAATTTATTTCAAATATTGTATAAGCGTTCACAAAGATTATATACCACAAAGCCAAATCGTAAACCATTTTTAACGATTTTTTTTTAATAAATTCGAAAAAGAAGTCATGCGCGGGAGATTAAGGAATAAGAACATGTGGGAGCCACATCGCAACAATTAATACGTTTTTGACAAAAAAAATATTCTTCTGATTCCTCAGCCTCTTTATTTACCAAACTTGAGTCCATGTGACATATTGTGTACCCTAGATTGAAAAATCATCACAAAAGACGTGATTTTGGACATTCGAACAACTAGTTAAAGGCTACTCTGGTATTTGAGTTCCAGAGTGCCATTACTGATACTAGAAATAGCAGAATCGTCTCCTGTCCTCTGTGATTTCCTAAGGTAGGTACTTGAATGAAGACTGAGTGAAATAAAAATGTTAATATTTATAAGTCTATTATTTATTCCATTCACTCATTTTGTATACGAAAATTTCATTGCCACTTTTCAAAATCGAGTGAAACTTTAAAAGTAGCAGTTACATATTTTCTTCGCTTATCAATCATTATCAATCAATGTTTTTCTTTTGTTAAGAGACTACCTTAGTAATGTAAAAATAACTACTACTGTATTCTTTTTTTAATCCAAAATAACTTTTCGAATCTAAAACGTCTAGTAGACATTATTTGATTTAGAATTCTAATTAACAATGTTGACAAACTAAGAACTCGTAATTAACTTTTGAAATAGTCAAGATTTGCTTTGTGACTTTCAGATGGAAAATTCCTGCTAAGGCCCAGAACAAAAGATGTAATAATTAGATTTAAGTTACTCCCATTTAAGAAATTGTATACTTACTTGCATAGCTTGTTGTGACTCCAGTAGAATTGACAAAAAAAAAACTTTTCAAGGAAATATAGTGGATATTCTTAAATGTAATATGAAAATAACAGAATAAACTAATTAATTAATTAATTTTAATTGAATGTAATATTAAAAAGTACAATTAGTAATTAGAATTTATAAAGATTTTTAAGTATGAAGTCTACAAAAGCTTAAATCAAGTTCGTTGAAATATTTTACTATAGAGTTATTTTTCATAATTGCTTATCTTTTTCAATTTTCAAAGTGTCAATTAATTTTATAATGAAAATAATTTCATCTTTGTTGTTCAAAATTATTAATGAATGAAATAATTTACGTCAGAAATAAATATAGTTTAATTAAAAAGCTTTATTCCAAAAAGGGGTAAATCGTAAGTTTTGATTGAATCATCTTATGAAGATTTAAATCTACTCGTATTTAATCAAATTCTTATATCTCCATAAAAGCCTTATCTATCGCTGTTTAATTTTTCAAAGGGAATATGAGAATTAGACTGACAGAAATTCTGTTTAAATACCGTCATATCTTAATTTCCGTCGCTTCCTACCCTTAACAAATAGTGATTAGTCATTGCCATTCTTGATTAAACTAATAAAGCATAAATAACAGGCAGGTAAGAAGTATTAATGAACGAATATGCCGTATAATTAAATAAAATTTTCCAGATAAAATCTGTGTTAATGAAAATAGACTTGAAACTTTGCAACATCGATTTTTCCTCTAAATGAGGGAAAAGATCGTATCTTCTTCTGACTATATCAGGCGACGATGTGCCTTATATTTAATTAATTAAATCACTTTGGAAAACTTTGAAAAATGAAACAAAACGCAGGGAAATTGAAAATGAAATTAATATTGCAAACGCCTGCACAAAGTGCAGACTCACGACGAATTCAAGGAACTAATTGTTATTTAAAGAAATCGAATTATTCAATTTCTATTTTCATTGAAACCATTGTTCATCATTGAAGCTTAAAATAATAAAATTGATATTCATATTCTTGTGATTAAACTTACAAGCTGATTATAAATTGCAATTCAATGAAGACTTCATGTTTACATAGAAAATATTAAGAATTATATAATCTGTAATTTTCAAAGTTTCAAAAATATAGTCTTTTAAAATTTAAATTTAGGGAGTTCAATTACTTTATCGGTCATTAAAATTAATAAAATTTCATATTTAAAAAAGTTTTGTTATATCAATAAAGAATTTAAACTTTTTTTGATTAAATTAACTAAAGTTGGCGTTTATGGTTGCACTTTTCAATGCAGAAACATAGGATATCTGACTAGCATAAAGATAGTTCATGAACTGAAAACAATCATGGTGCTTTTGTGCCATCAAATCCTAAATGATTTTGAAGCCCAATTCTTTTATATAAGAATCAACTTCGTAGAAATTCTCATTAAGTTGTTAAGCCTCAAATTCTTTTAGAAAAGAATGGATGCGCTTTTTATATACTGTAACAGAAAGGGACAAAGTCTGTCACTCTCTTTGTGCCATACCGGCACGCGATTGGCTGAGCGACTTCTTTCTCTCTCCCACCAATGCGAATGCACATATAGATTGTTCTAGAAACATCTAGTAAGTGATGGAACATTAACAAACAATGGAGTACATTCTAGAATGTGGGGTTGCTGGTTTATAAGGCGCTCAATTCAAACCAACAGGACAGTTCTGTATGAGAGTTCTGTATAGAAATTCAGTTGTGAATTTCCGTTACAACAAAGCGATTTTTAGTGTGATTTGAATTAAAAGTGATTATTGTCATTTGAGTGATTGTTTTGACAAGTGTAATTGTGTAATAAAAAGCGTATACCACTGTAATAAAAAAGTGATTGTTAAGTGTGAAAGTGATTATTTATTTTCAAAAGAAATTAAAAGATCGAATAAACGCCATCTCAATACAGTTTTGAGACGTCACGTTACAATACTTTGGATCTGATAAAACGAAATTATCCGCCATAGTCGATTGAAAAATCAAATAAAAATAATAAAAAGTACCAAATTTCCTCTTTATTGAGTTTCATTTTTAACGTTTTCATAATTGTATAGACCAAACAAAAAAAAAACAATAGAATTTGTTTAGTGCAAAATGTCACCTTGAAAACGATGATTTTAATTGATTGATCGATATTTTACGATATATCGAACACTACAGACATATACCGAAAAAATAATTTGCCTAACCAAAATAAGTCTGAACTAGATAATACTTAAGCTTTTAATGAGCTTTCACAAGTATACCTCTTTTTAATAACAAAACAAGATTATCTTTAACAAATATTATTGGATTAATGATCTTTACTGAAATATTAATTCATAATATAAAATTTTTACATTATGTGTCGTGGTTGTTGAACATGAGTGGAAAAATGGCGATCGGGTTAATGTTCATAAATAGATCGCCGCGCTAACTAACTCGTTAAAAATACGATTAGAGTGTTAAGTGAAAAATTGGGATGAAAACAACATGCAATAACAATCAGCATTACTGTACCGAAAGGTGAACAGTGCAAAATACAAAAAAAACTGTAAAATACGAACATAAAAATTAAGGTTATAATATATAATTCTTAAAATTTAAAACTAAATAACAGTGTGTATGTGTAATATACTCTTGATGCGCCTGAGTGTGGGTGAGTGCAAAAACAAAGTGAACAATAACAGCAGCTCGACAGGTTCCAGCCAAAACACGTGTAAGCGAACTAAGAAATCTGTCAACTTTATCAAAACGAACGAACAATAATATTTATATTTATATGTCATTAAATTGATGTCATTAAACTTATATGTCATTTTAGTAATAATTATTAAATTAAGCGCCTAAATGTTAATATAGAATAAGATTAGTAATAACATTAGTATAAGAATAGATTAAGAATAGAATAAGAAAAAAAATAGATTTAGCAAATTATGAATGAAACAAATATGGACACACCAAATATCAACAAGCATCACACTTGGCAAACAATACCCAAAAAAAGGAAATTGTCCAAAACCATTACTCAGTCCACAGAGAGTCTCCAATTGAACAACCGTTATGAAGTGCTACAAGTCGAAGAAAATATGGAAACAGCAAATTCGCAGGAACAAGTTAAATCACCAAAGCCACCTCCAATATTTATTTATGGCGTAACCAATTATAAAAAAATGATAGAAAATCTGGGAAAAGCCGTTGATGACGAACAGTATATAACAAGAGCTTTAAGTGACAACACTATCAAAACCAACCCGTTAACAGAAGAAACTTACCGAAAGTTGGTTCGACACTTAAGAGATGAAGATATCATTCACCATACGTATCAGCTAAAGCAGGAAAGGGCGTATCGAGTAATCATACGACATTTACATCACTCGATGCCCACAGAGGAAATCATCAACCAACTGGAGAAGCATGGCCACAAAGTAAGAAATATAATCAACGCAAAACAAAAGACAACTAAGGAACCATTGCCTTTGTTTTTCGTTGACTTGGAACCACGCGCAAATAACCGAGACATTTACAACCTACAGTACCTTGGCAATACAAAAGTCGATATAGAGGCTCCACGAATCAAAAAAGACATAATACAATGTACACGTCGTCAGAGATATGGACACTCCAAAACATACTGTAGGAGGCCATACAATTGTGTAAAATGTGGCGAGTCTCACGACACAAAAACTTGTTCTAAACAAAGGAACACGCCTGCTATATGTTTTCATTGTAAAGGTGATCACCCGGCAAACTACAAAGGATGCACTCTATATCGCCAGCTAACAAACGCAAGAAATCATAACGAATCCCCATTACGAAAAGAATCCAAACCAGAACAAACCAACGTCCCCTTCAATACATCACCATTGAAAAATATAACTTATGCCCAAGCTGCAAGGGGAACTCGACCAGAAGACGTCCACGAAACTTCGAATGAAAATAATATCCTTACAAATTTTCTTAACGAATTTAAAAAAACATTCGATCAGCTCATCAATCAAAACAGCATGATACTATCCATGCTCACCACGCTAATCACCAAGTTCACCCAAAATAACTAAATGTCTCAAGCTCTAAGAATCGCTACATGGAACTCAAATGGCTTGGCAAAGCATCTGCACGAGGTCATTCACTACCTAAAAGCAAGTCATATTGATTTATTACTCATCTCAGAAAGCCACTGCACCGATAGATCCAACATTAAAATCCCTAATTACCAGGTTTATTATGCCAATCATCCCGATGGTACGTCTCGAGGGGGGTCAGCGGTAATAATAAGAAGCAGTATAAAGCACCACGTGGAAGAATCATTCCTATCGGAGAAGATCCAAAGTTCAGTCATTAAGGTTCAAGCATTCCCATGTCCAATCAATATAGCTGCCCTGTACAGCCCACCACGCCATACTATTACGTCGAACGAATATCAGGAACTCATTTCCCATCTAGGAGTGAGATTCTTGATAGCAGGAGATTGGAACGCCAAGCATACTGCCTGGGGATCAAGATTGACAACTACAAAAGGCCGAAATCTGTTCAAGGCTCTCCAAACGAACAACGCTACTCATTTGTCAACCGGAGAACCTACTTATTGGCCTACAGATTCCAATAAAATCCCAGATTTGCTTGATTTTGCTGTTATAAAAGGTATCTCGCAGTTGAACGTGGCGGTAGAATCAGATGGAAACACAGATATACTAAGCTCTGACCATTCATCAATCGTCATTACGCTTAGTTCGCATATAATTTTCAAGGCTCCGCGTCCCCAGCTAACCACTCAGAAAACAAACTGGGAACTCTTTGAAAACCATATAAATACAAATGCCAATCTAAAAATACCGCTTAAAACAGAACATGAAATAGAAGAAGCAGTCGAACACTTCACATGTCTAATGCAAAACGCAGCCTGGCAAGCAACCCCGAGGGAAAAGCATCTGTTCCAGACCATAAATTTACCATTAAAAATCAAAGAACTAGTGCAGGAAAAAAGGAGAGCCAGAGGAAAATGGCAAAGAACCAGAAACCAAACGTACAAAACAATATTCAATCGAGCTACACACGCACTGAAAAAAGCTCTTCAAGAACTTAGAAACGAAACGTTTCAAGAATACGTAAATACCCTCTCAACTAAGGATCACTCAATTTGGAAAGCAACCAAAAGAATATTCAAAGCCCCTACTTCATTCATCCCTCCAATAAAACAGTCTAATGGGACCTGGGCGCGATCAGACGATGACAAAGCTAGAGTGTTCGGTGAACAACTTGCAAAAACCTTCTCTCAAAACCCCACCAATGCAAATGATTCCTTAGTCGCTGAGTTTCTTTCAACGCCATGTCAATTTTCCCCACCAGTGAGGTTTGTAACACCTTCTGAAATAAAATCCGAAATCTCTCAAACCAAAACCCATAAGGCTCCTGGGTACGACTTGATTACCTGTGAAGTGCTAAAACATCTACCGAAAAAGGGTATTTTATTGCTAACGGCCATCCTCAACGGTATCCTACGTCTAGGCCACTACCCTATCCAATGGAAGTACGCAAAAGTCATCATGATACTGAAACCCGGTAAAGAAGCGACAGACCCAGCATCATACAGGCCAATAAGTCTTTTAGCGACTGCTTCGAAAATATTTGAAAGGTTGTTACTCAAAAGAATGATAAACATAATTCCCCCAGAAACCTTCATTCCACAATATCAATTCGGATTTCGGGAAAGACATTCCACAATTCAACAATGCCATAGAATTGTGAACCTTATTCGAGACAGCTTTGAGATCAAAAACGTATGTGCCGGAGTATTTGTCGACATAAAACAAGCATTCGACAAGGTGTGGCATGATGGCCTGCTCTATAAAATCAAAAAAATATACCCGGAGCAAATTTACCGTCTAATCAAGTCGTATTTAGAAGAAAGGAATTTGCAGGTAGTCATCGAGGACTCTGCTTCTGAGATAATACGAATAAAATCGGGAGTTCCACAAGGAAGCGTACTTGGGCCATACCTCTACCTAGTATTTACGTATGACATACCAACTACCACGGAAACAACCATCGCAACATTTGCTGACGATACAGCAATATTCGCCACTGATAAAGACCCAAACGAAGCCACCAAAAAGCTTCAACGACATATCAAGCTGTTTGAAGAATGGTTGACGAATTGGAAAGTCATGATAAACCCTGAAAAGTCGGTACAAATCACATTTACCACAACAAGAAAAACTTGTCCCCAGGCTAAAATATACAACACACCCATTCCAATGAGTGAAGAGGTTAAATACCTGGGACTCAAACTGGACAAACGACTTACATGGAAACCTCACATAATCACCAAAAAAAATCAAATAGACCTAAAAATAAGAAAAATGTGGTGGCTTTTAAGAAGAAACTCAGGCCTTTCCCTGGAGAGCAAATTGAAGGTTTACGACTCGGTAATAAAGCCAATATGGCTGTATGCAATCGAGCTTTGGGGATGTGCCAGGCCCTCAAATATCAATTACATACAAAGACTGCAATCCAAAGCACTGCGAATGATAGCTGAGGCACCTTGGTACGTCTCAAATCGGACAATTCATACGGACCTCCAAGTGCCTTACGTAAGGGAGGTAATAGCAAATAGGACAAAAAAATATAAAGAACGGTGCCAGGATCATGAGAATGATTTGATCAGTGAACTTACGACAGTTCCATTGGCGCGGAGAAGATTAAAACGTACCTGGCCAGAAGATCTAAGGTAGTCGGGCATTAGAATGACCAGAACTCTTATTCCTATTTTTATTTCTTAAACTGTAACAATGTATCTCAACAGTGCGGGCAGCAGTACTTGACTGATACCCGCTTTCTCGCCTTCCATTTATAATTCCCTAATCACATGTACCCCTTTCCTCTGTTTCCTCCCCCTCCCTCCCACCTGCATTTCCCAACCAAATAAACAACACTTTTACTTATAGCTTGACAAGCTGATTGTAAAAAAAAAAAAAAAAATAAAAAAAAAAAAAAAAAAAAAAAAAAAACATTATGTGTTGGATTCAATTGAAACATTGTTGAGTTTTCTTTTTCAAGACTTAGCAAAATTACTATAAGCCTTATACTTCAAAAAAGCCTACACAAAAAGACAAAAATTGCATCCGTTTTAAATACCATACATCGTGTAATCAATTCTTATCCCCAAAACGAAACTTATCGTCACATTTTGAAAAAAATTTAAAAAAGCAAAATAAATAAAAAAATTTTTTTAAAATTTTTATAAAAGAAAAAGAATCAGAATCAGATAGAAAAGCTCTCACAACTTGAATGTTTCTCAGATATCAAATTGATTTCCCAATCTGTAAATATTTAATATATAATAAAATTTCAAAAGACACATCAATAAACTATTCCAGTTGAATCTTAATCATCTTCTAGAACTTCAATGTTTGGCGAATGCCGATCGAACGTGATGCTGTCGTTGGACACTGAAGATCGTGACCCAATTTTCACATAGAATTCAAGCGGAAATTCTTGAAAACTCTACAATTTTGAATTTAGAACAAATATATGAAATAATTCTTTTATTCTTAACCTACAATTCCATTTATGAATGTTTGAGAAGTTATAAATAGATAAACTTAAAGTCCTATGATTGATAGTAAAGGCCTAGATTTGCTACAAATAATTACACTGATCAACAATATTTTGTAACAAGAAAAGTAAGCAGTAAATTCGAAATATCTACCCAAGCTCTCCACAAAATCATATGTATATTAATTTGAGTAGGTCTAGTTTCCGTGATATTTTGTAACAATGTCTGTGGTGTTATGAATATTTTGGGAATACAATACAAAATTGAAGAGTGGCGTTTATTTATTGATGCTTCAAAAACAAGCTTAAAGACAGTTTTGTTACAATGGTAATAATCTTCCCTCTGTACCGGTAGATTATAGTGCTAACATGAAAGAATCCTATGAAACAATGAAATTTCTTTTAGAAAAGATTAAATATGACGAACATAAATGGAAAATTTGCGGAGATTTAAAAGTTGTTGCCCTTTTATTAGGATTGCAACTTGAGTGTACACAATTTTGTTGTTTTCTTTGTGAATGGGACAGTAGGGATAGGGAAAACTATTACGTTAAAAAAAACTTTGTGAAAGCAATAGATAAAAATGGCGCTAGATTTCAATACCTAAAAGAAAAATTCCCTAAAATCAGTGATGCTAAGATTAAAGAAGATGTGTTTGTAGGTCCTCAAATCAGGCAAGTGATAAAAGATTATATTCTTAAAGAACAACTCGATGGTCCAGAAAAACCAACTTGGACAGCATTTATAAAAACCACTGAAAATTTTCATGGAAATCACTGATCAAATGACTATAAAACTATTAGCGAGGAACTTTTAGAGAATTATAAAGCATTAGGCTGCAATATGTCCTTAAAAATACATTTTTTACATTCACATTTAAACTGTTTTCCCTCAAACTTGGGTGCCGTTAGTGATGAACACGGGGAAAGATTCCACCAAGAAATTTTTACCATAGAAAAACGATACCAGGGAAAATGGAATCCAACTATGCTGGCAGATTATTACTGGGGATTACAGAAGGACGTTCCTGATGCAAAATATAGGAGAAAATCATAAGAAAGTATTTATATTAATATTATAACATTGATAAAAATTTAATTTTTCTTAAAATAATTTGTAATTTAAGAAAAGAAAAAAAAATCATATAACAATAAAACTATTCGCATCTAAAAGTTTAGACTACTAATTCTACTCTACTTGACTTTATTCCTAACATAATCACCCAAAATTTTTCTTGTTACACAGAAAAAAAGTTTTTTTGTTGATCAGTGTTATTCTTATTATGAGATTATTTTTTGAGGGTTTAAGATATAGTTTACATAAATAACGGTATATTGAACAATTTTATTTTGTTTTTAATTAAATGTTTTCACTTGCACATCTTATTTTTCTTAATTGCAGGTAGAAAGAAATAAAAATATTTATATCATTTTAAAAGATATTCTTTTAAGCTTTAGTAGCCGTAGTTTATAGTAGTAAATAATAATTGTATTGAGTTACACAATTAAACCGTATTTTAAAAGCTCATTTCATTCTACTCCATACTATTTTGCTTTTTTAATACTGATAGCGCCATCTGTGTTGGTTTTTAACTACACTGTTAGAGCTTTGTGAGGCGGTAATATAGAAAAGCTCCTAAACTGAAACTGTTGATTTTGTGTAACAGTGCAGTGTCCTCTACGGAAAATTAAAATGCAAAAATTTTGTTTTATTTTATATCTCAATATAACTAAAAAGTATAAAAAACATTGATAAGAATATGATCATTTTCATCAAATTTCCAACTGTATTTTTCACATACATTATTAATTTTCCACTTCTTCTATAAACAAGCGGGAAATTAATTAAATATTATGAATTCCCTGTCATTTACATCAAAGTAAGAGAAATCATTTTTGATTCTCTTTGAGAAGTGAATAAGTATTTCTGCAGCATTTAAAATTTAATTTTTGTTAGCGGCTCAAATTATTTGATAATAATTATTGAAATTATTTAATTATTTATTTAAATTCTATTGATTTTTGGCATTTTAATTATACCTTGGTCTGGTGAGTAGCTTCCAAAGCCTCAATTTTTCTACTTCCAATAAAAATTTGGTAATTTAAATAGTTCTAAAATTTAATGAAATTCAAAATGGAATAAATAAGATATGTATTTTAAGTCAATCGAAATTATTTTGGCATGAAATAATTTATCTGTGTATGTTACCAAAAAGAGATCTCAAGATGAGCTATGACAGTAATTTTTATATCATTAAAAACTTTGAAATAATAAAATTATTCACAAATATGATATTTGTACCGATGCAGATAAATTGAAAAACAATTTTAGATAATATCTTATAGGTATTTGTGATGATTGATCCTAGTTGAATTTTAAAATTCGTATCAATGGACTTCTATAGCAAAGCAAAAGAAGACACAATTTTGCTGAGATAGTTTATAGGAGATAAATGCATTTTTCATAATTTCTTTAACAATAAATTAGACACCAAAGTTCCTAGAATCGTTATTAGAAAAACTTCCATGAAAACTAATAATTGTATGCTCTACACTCAGATTTTTTTTTTGTAAGAACACAACCGAACATATTTTAAAATAACATGTTTTAAAAAAAACTGCTCTTTTAATGTTTTATTTTTGTTTTATTTATGTAGGTATTATTTAAACATAAACAAGAATTACAAGAATCGCAACCATTTCCAATTATAGATTATTTATAACATAGTTCACAAAATAAAAAAAAAACCATCATATTAAAAATACAACAAAGCCACTATTTTACTAACTGCACTAATCAGTTGTTTCCATTTTAAATTAGATTAGATTGCCATTCCTAATCGACTTTCGCTTACACGGGCCATTCCTGAACGGTTTTTAGCATCACGGGTCATTCCTGAACGGGTTTTGGCATCACGAGTCATTCCTGAACGGCCTGATGCATCACGAGCCATTCCTGAACGGCTTTCTGCATCACGGGTCATTCCTGAACGGGTTTTGGCATCACGAGTCATTCCTGAACGGCCTGCAGCATCACGAGCCATTCCTGTACGACTTTCTGCATCACGAGTCATTCCTGAACGGGTTTCAGAATCACGGGTCATTCCTGAACGGCCTGCAGCATCACGACCCATTCCTGAACGGCTTTCTGCATCACGAGTCATTCCTGAACGGCTTTCAGCATCACGGGTCATTCCTGAACAGTCTGCAGCATCACGGGTCATTCCTGAACGGCCTGCAGCATCACGGGTCATTCCTGAACGGGTTTCAGCATCACGGGTCATTCCTGAACGGACTTCAGCATCACGGGTCATTCCTGAACGGCTTTTAGCATCACGGGTCATTCCTGAACGGCCTGCAGCATCACGGGTCATTCCTGAACGGCTTTCAGCATCACGGGTCATTCCTGAACGGCCTGCAGCATCACGGGTCATTCCTGAACGGGTTTCAGCATCACGGGTCATTCCTGAACGGGCTTCAGCATCACGGGTCATTCCTGAACGGCTTTCAGCATCACGGGCCATTCCTGAACGGCTTTCAGCATCACGGGCCATTCCTGAACGGCCTGCAGCATCACGGGTCATTCCTGAACGGCTTTCAGCATCACGGGTCATTCCAGAACGATCTTTAGCATTACGGGTCATACTCCTTCCTAAGTAATTAAATAATTTTGTCAAAGTAATGAACTAGGAGAAATGATTACAAATGCATCTACTTAAATAAAATTGAACTAATTTTCAGGCGTTAGTAGATATTTTTTTCAGACAACTTTATTGTTTTTTGAATTCTCCAAATGTTTTAGAGAATTCAAGAATTTCAATTAATATTAATGTATGTATACAGATTAAAAAATAATAATTTATCTGTTAAAAATCATATTTAATAAAAAAGAGATATTGTTTTTTTATGGAAGGTATGCTTCCTCTTCTATTTCATTTTATAATATATAAAGTACTCTAATATTCTGAATCATGCCACTTATTCTTTAGTAGCTTAAAACTTTAGATTTTCAAGCATCGTTTGCTCTATAATTATAAACAATTGTTAGAAAGAAGAATGAAGTAAAAATCAAATAAATGTATCGGCCGAATGAAATTCAGAATCAGGGTTGTCATCATAAGAATGTAAATGCTACTTATATATCTTACTTTTGTTACAGATAAAACTTGATGGTCAAGTCTGTATTAATGTTAATATAACTTTAATATACCAAAAATTCCGATCTATTTTTACCATAAAGACACGTAAGTCTTGTACCCATAGTACTAGACCTCACAAAGCCCTTAAGAGACTATTTATTTGTTAATATGGAAAGGAGAAAGCTTAAATGTAACCAAAGCAATTTTCTTATATATATTTAATATTATTCTTGTTTTTTTTCCTGCTTAAACAGATTTCAATTTGGAATTTATTTGATCGAGTTTAATAATGACAACCTTTCTCAAATTTCTTAGGTAAGTGTGTAAAATTTTCTCTTAAAAAATGCATTTTTTTCAAAAATTTAAATTTAAAAAAATATTAAATTATTAATTAGTCAAACAATGTAGCAATGTATAAATAAATTACCTTCAATAACAACTGCAAAAAGGCAGATTGCTAAAGCTGCGACTGCAAACAATTTTAAATTTGCCATTGTTTTGTTGTAAGTAGACCGAAACTTATTTTACAGAGGATAAGAATGAAAGAATGACAAGAGAAATGTAGTTTGCGAATTTATACTCATTTGCAAAAAAAAAAAAATGTAAAAAACGTTAATTGGAAATGCGTTTTAAAAATTGCCATACCAAACTCTTAGCGTTTATCAAAGTGCTATTAGAAACAAAGCCAAATTAGCAATTATGTTAACTATTATGCTAAAATAATGGTATCGACAATTAAGTGACATTTTTTGCAGAAAATAAGTAGTTTTTTTAAGTGGGAAAGTTTATTTATTTTTTATAAAACGAATTTGTTTTTAATGTTTTTAGTTCAAAGTTTCTTAATGAATGGTTCCATAATAAATCAATTGCATATCTTTTGGCCTCAAAATCATTATAATTTTTCTCGTTGCTTTGCAACGTTGTTACGAATAAAGTAAAATTCTGCTATTATGACGCTGGTGTATAATCTTCTAAAAATTTCTGGGACTTATTAAAATCTCCAAAAAATAACAATCTTACTCTCTTTCTTAGTTAACAACCCTACGGGTTGGTATGCAACAACTTGCTCCGGGTTCTCCAATTTCCATCATCCTTGGCCATATTCTTTAAGTTCACATATGTCGCACAGTTGAGGCCCCTCAATTACTGGTCTATGTATTGGAATCGTGAAAGACCACTCCTGAAGCTCCCGTCTAGGACATCACCTTCAATCTTACTCTCCAATATCGTACGTAGTTGCCCAGTATGCCACAATATTTTTCTAATCCATCCGACTCTTCACATGGCAATAATAGCTCTTAGGCTTTTTTCTTCCTTCATACACTGCAGTACTCCTTATTGGTAACCATGCACATGATATACAGTTTTTTATGGTAATACCATCTCAAAAGCTTCTAATTATCTGCTCATATTCCCAGTTTCCAGAACTTAGATCCCTGTTTCTCATTCATATTGCGTTACTCTTCAAATATAAGACTTAAGAACGCTTTGCGCATAATTAGAGTAATGTTACTTGATTTCACTATCTTTGCCTTTTTATTAAGAGCCAAGAAGCTCAGGAATATTATATTCTTTATCTCCTTGTTACTCTTCTCATTCTACGTTATCAATTTCTTTTAATACGTAAATTCGTTCACTTGTTCACTTCTGCTGGTATCAAGAACTATACTTATTCTGCTAAGGAATCTCTTTCCAATGGCCATTACCTTCGTCTTCGTTTTATTTATAAAAACTATATAAATTACCGCATTTGAAATGTGGGTATATCGATGAATCCTGAAGATATCATGAAGAGATCACTGGCAAAATGATGAAGTACTAACGAAACATAATATCACAAGAACTCTTATGATATCTATAAAGAAGAGGAGAAAATTACTAAACTTCGGCCATATCATGCGTATCAAAAAATATCACTTAGTCCAGCTTTTCATTCAGGATCGGATTGAAGTTTTAAAAGCTCTAAGATGAAGAAGGAAATCCTGGCTAGTCAACTTTCACGAGTGGTTCGGAAAAAGCATTAGAGGACTTTTCCGCGCAGCTGTATCAAAAATCATAATTGCCAATCTTCAACGTTGAAGGGGCACTAAAAGAAGAAGAAGAATGTAAATTGTAAATTTTATTTAGATAGAGTAAATATTTTAACAAAACAGTGCTTGATAAATTTTAAAACAAATATTTAATAATTGAGGTGAATATTTGGTATTTTTTTTTTTTTTGGTTTTAACTACCATCATGTAAATAACAAATAAGGTTAAAGAGTAATGAGTCTATGGTTCTTCCTGATGAAATTTTTTTTGATTATTTGTCAATATTATATTTTTCTGCAACTGCATACAATTCTGAAATTTCTTAATTCTTTTAATTCTTACATTTTTTTATATTTGATTAATATTATTAGTTCTAATAATCTTTTCTGTCTTCCAATTAAAATAAAAAAAGAAATAATATATTCAAAATAATATACATAATAATATACATAATATATAAATAATATACAAAATTCCCAAGTTATATTAAAAATTATTAATGCATTTTTAAAAAATGGATACACAACATAAATAACAAATTTTTCAACCATTCAATTGTAGGTGTAAATATAAAAACGTAATAAATATCAATGGAAATGCTAATAACGAATTTATCATTGGATAATATGAAACAAATTAGTTTTGCGACACATTCTTAAACTTTTTTAAAAAGATGGAGACAAAATAACTGTGGGAATTCCAATTACTTTAAATTAGGCTTATCAAATTCATTTATAATGAATATGTATAAGAACACACAGGACACGTGATGAACAATTATACGTCAAATAAATTGGCAATTGTGTTATTTCCTAAATTCCTTAGTTGTAAATTGGTGGCTATTTATCATTATAAATTAATTTTTTCAAGGAAACAAAAGTGCAGTTGTAATTATCCTTTATATTTTTAGATAATGACGTATTTTTATTTTCACAAAATTTGGAAATAATGTGGTTTGTTATATAAGTACCTTTATTATTATTTTTTCAATTAAAAACTCAAAAATAAAAAATTGAGCTTTTAAAATTACAAGTTTTCTGACTATTTTCTGCAATATGTTTTTATATCTGCTTTGTCACACGTTCTGTACTATGGTGAATATCGACAATGGATAACAAACATCAACAAATCGAATAAGAAAAGGCAAAATTTGATTTTTTATTTTTCAGCAGAAAAAAATAGGCAATAATAGACTTTATGATAATGATTATGATAATGATTTGTTTAGTAATAAGAAAATATCCTTTATCAACTTTTCCATTTTGTAAACATATTATACTATAGTCAATAGTTGGGAATTATCGTAGGAAACTGTCTTTAAAACTTATATCCTAATTATAGACAATTCTCAAGCCGAAAAAGAAATTGTTACAAATAGTAATGTTCGACAATTGATTGCGGAACATATTTTTCAATACAATACGAATATACTTCCTAAAACAAACGAATTATTCAGTTTTAAAATATGAATGATTTTTCAACTTTGCAAAATTTACGTAAAAAAAAATAAACTTTTATTTTTCTTAAGAGTTCCGTAAAAATTTCTAAAACTTTTATAACTTTCAGCACCTCCAAAAGTTTGATTATTGTTGCTTCGAAACATCAAATTAAATGCAATTTTGAGTTTACATTGAGACTTTACCAAATGTATAAAGATCCAAAAAAAATGTTTACTTTGTAAATCATCACAAAGCAGTTACGGAATGATCCAAACTACTTGATGACCACTGACGAAGATTGCTTGGCAATCGAAATACGTGTCTGGGAAATACGTCACGAATATTTTTGTTTGAACTTATGTTCAAATTTATGTTTATGGTATGATTTTTATATATTATTGTATTAAATTACACTACATAAATTGGACTTAAATATAGCCTATATATTGTATATACTGTTTACGATATATTGTAAAATTTATAATTTTACACATACAATAAAAAATTGCTTAATTCAATTTTAACTTGTAACTTCCCGTGTAATAATCATAGCCTAATACTGATGTAACAGTCAAATGGTAAAAACTGGCAATTAAATGAAACCAAAATGACATCAAAGCTACAAAATTTATAACAATGATTGAATTTCACTCACATGTTTGTCTTTACAATCTTTGTTCTCTGTTTTTATCATCATTCATACCAATTACATAGTTCTGCTTATTAATATGATACCTTAAATTGGTTTTACTTTTCATAACTTCCGATAACTTCAACAACGCAGGTTTTACGAAAAATAATATTTTTAGACAAAAATTTGCAACTTTTAATTTTTCGACTCTTTAACCTTAACCAATACATTCAGAAGTGTTAACTTGGTATCATTGTACGGAAAAAAATTCAATAAAATCATCCCTAAAAATTGAAATTTATGACATCTTCGACATGGAACAGCCAAAGCCTATGATGAAGTCGGAGACATAAAAATTAATTTATACTGATTTCAGCCAGTAACAATCTAATATAGACTGCAATACAGTAAATTAAAAAAAAAAATTTTGGTCACTTATATTTATTCTATCTATAATGATACAAAATTGTATTGACTTTTTAAAAATGAGGGTTAAAAATTTAGATTGTAACCAAAGATAGATTCTAATAGGTACTGAGTTCAAAGAAGTCGCAATATAATAAAAGTAATTGACTTTGAAAATAGAATCTAAAACTTATTCAAATTTACTCCTTAATCTTGACTAAATTTAAATGGTGTAAATCTAAAAAAATCAGGACCTCATTTTCAAAAAATTTACCTTTGAAATAATTAAAGAACTTATTAGGGAGAATTTAAAATTCAGAAACAATCACAAATTAGTGACTAATAATCAAAAAGGCTTTTATCTATCATAGAAATCCGTATACTTTATGAATATACAAGTAAGGTCAAATACCAACATCAAAGAACTAATATTTAGTTCCCATATAATTTATTAAAGATTTCCGTAGTATTTAAACAAATTTTTCCTAATTGTTTTATGAAAAAAAAAATTAATAACTAACTAATCGATAGACGACTTCCTTATAATTTAATATTACGAAATTCGAAGATGATTGAGTGTTTAGATTTTAAATTGTTTAATTAGTTTGGAAATTTCAAACAATGATTCCTCAAAAACAATGGATGGAGCAAAACGTTGCTTTTGCAAATTATCTTGGTATATGGATTGAAACAAGCTATTGGAAGCCAGCCATTATATTATTTATACAACTGGTGCAAACCATTGGAAGCTTATTTTATTTGATTACTTCTTACCATGAAAAAAATGCAATGGAAGTCATTGAAATATTAGTGGCGGTAACAGCAATTCAACTCGGCTTCTTTCCATTGCTTGTGGTAACAAAAAATAGGCAATCACTAATCAATTATGTAAAACTAATTCGCACGGATTTCAAAAACACACCTTTATCTCAACGAGCGGAAACTATCAACCGGAAGTTTGTTACTTGGGCGAAATATGGAAGTATTGCTTTCATAGCATTTACCACTGTGACACCAATTATGAAAATTATACTGGAAAAGCAAATTGTGCTTTTTTTTGCTATTAAGTCCACATGGTTTCAATCGACTGTTGAAAGAGCGAGTTTGCTTATTTTTCAAATTTGTGTTATTTCCTTTCCGGGTGTTATATCTATATATGGATTACAAAATATGATGGCATCAATAAATCATATTAAAGTTCAAATTGAAATTCTACGACAAAACTTTGCTGCAATTAGGCCGAATGATATTGTAAAAGCTAGGGAACAACTAAGAGATTGTGTAGATCATTACCGAAGCATCATAAGGTTGGTTAAAAACTTTAAAACTTGGTTTAAAAAAATTAACAATGAATTGATATTAGTTTAAATTATTTTTTTTCAGTGTCATGGAAAATTTTAATAACTATTTAAGGCTGCTGTTTTTCCTTTATTATGTTTTCATGATAATGATTATTGTTTTTAATTCTGTGAAACTTTTAATGGTAAGAACAATCTACTTTGATGTTGATTTTTACCAACCAAAAAATAATTACTCGGAAAAGGGTATGAAAGTTAAAACATGCTTTATATCCAATATTTAGATGAATTGCAACATTCTAGTTTTGTTACAAGTAAAATCCCATATTCTATTCTAAGGATGCCTTAATCGAACAACAATTTATAGTTACATTCATACCAAAATATTTCCTCAGTAAACATTGATCTTTTTTATATTCATATAAATTTTATCATGCTTTTGAAAATTATTTCCTTCTAAACTTTTAGCTGAATACTATACCTATTGAAAATGCGGGGTTGCCGTTAGTACTAGGACAAACTATTTATGCAGTTATGGGATTTGTATCTGTGTCTTTTCTCGGCCAAAATTTAATAAATGAGGCAAGTATTAGTTTACACCTGATTTATTTATTTTTATAATTATGATAAATCACTTTTTAGAGTTCAAGTTTGAATAAGACGATTTATGATTTTCCCTGGTACGCATTCCCAATTGATATGGAAAAAAGTATGCTTATGGTCTTACGAAGAACCGCAAAACCATTAAAAATTGAATCTTTTTGGTATGAAGTTGCCTTAGTGGACTGTACTACGGTAATGATTTTTTTAAATTTGTTTTTGCTTGTGAATCATAAGTCGAATGCTTTACTAATTTATTTTTGAATAGTCAAATTATTTTTAACTAGTAAAACTTGATTTATTTCTTCAGCAGTAAAGAATTGTTGAGGTAGAAAAGAAGTTGATAATTACATAGAAAAACAATTATTGCAATAGTTATGTGGGTACAACCAATTATGAAATAGTGATAAATAGGACTTGAATTTATTGTTCAAAGGTCCCCAAATTCACAAATTTGTCGTTCATAAATTTCCAATTTTGGATTAATTTCCAATGGTGAATTTCCAAAGTGGTCTCAGAAATGGTGAATTGGGATAAATGAACGAAAATCTGTCCACATTACCTTCACAATGAGAAGAGTCACGTGCTCGCCTGTATACTTTTTTGTATTAAGTTGGGTTTTCTAGGATGAGGTTAGTTGGGTCTCAACACTGCAGCTTCAGTATTTATTGTGCTTCCTAAGTCTACTGCATTTAGTTATGACCAAGCAGTTGGGTAAACTTCAGCACTCGTCGTACTAGATGCTTTTCGATAATTTCAATTTTAGGGTTTGTTATTCCCAGTTACTCATTTTTCCATTCATTCAAAGCACCTCATTCCCATAGACCGTGGGAAGCAGTTTCATCAACTATTTGATATCTACATATAATCCCACCTGTATACATGGATGAAAAATCATTACCACAATGCAATGAAGTAAAACTTCTTTATTACTATCTTGATAGAAACAAAAAGAAGCTTATTTATCCTGAAAACCAAAAAAAAATGTATTGGTTTATATCAAGAGATCGTGCCACTCAATAGAGAATAACTTGATGCTTTATTAAACAATATTGAAGCAATTCTGGACATACGGTGTAGAATTCTGAGGAACAGTCTTAAATTTAAGTAACAACATGGTATAGATAAATCAATCAGAAACCATTTGTTATTCTCCAAATGCCGTGGTATAAAAATAACGCCTGTTTGCCCGAGGATCTACACATGAAAACTATAAAAGAAGAAATCGAAAGCTCTAAATACCTGAAGAAATTGGAGAATCTCCCTAACTTCCTCAATCTTAACCTTCTCAACAACAGCGAGGCGACAAATAGGTTAAAGAAATGGGCAATCTTGGAATTGTCAAACAAAGCCATGCATTGATAAACAGCGCCAGAATTGAACACCATAATATATGATATAGGCCAGTGAACTTATCCCTTCAAGCGTATAATTACTCGACCCACTTACAATAATTGCACTACCATGTAGGTAGAGAAAAAAAAAATCCAAGAAAAATTACAATTCGAATTCCTAGCCAACACAGTCATCACTACATAATTGGTGCTACCTACGATGCGGTGCCTTTTTGAACTAATTTCATCTTATGATAGTTTTTCCAAGACCAAATTTCTATGATATTTATTTATTTCATTGATTTAAAACTAGAGGTTTTATTTTTTCCAGGCCGATTTTGTATAAATAAATCAAGTTTACTTTAAATCTGAAACTTGACTTATGGAGCTAGGAATTTGCATATAAAATCAGTTTAATGAAGTTGTATAATAGTTCGCCATTGACTCTTGGAAAACTTTCTGTATGAGACCTACCTTCATTTCCTGGCTCATTTTTATTCTAAACGATTTTTTAAATTGATTTTAAATCATTTTTTATGTTTGTTTCCAAGTAATCTAAATACACTGTTATTCTTAAATTCTTTTTGACAATCAACCTAATGGTAAACTAATCGAGAATTTGCGGCATGCAAAAAAACTATTCTGTAAGAATAACTATAGTTGAATTAAAAGTGTTTTTTTTAGCTTTTCAGAACAATTTATTCATTTGTGATGCTTTTGCGGCATGTAATGAATCGAAATCACCAAATTGAATATTAAACGAAAAATGCAGGAATCAATCTATTATTACTGAGATGCTTTACAGTATTGGAAATAAAATGTATTTTAAACCTCTCTAGTTTATGGAAACCTAACACCATAGAAGCATATTTATCTAATATGTAGATATCCTAAGTGTGTTTTAGGTCAGCATTTTTTTTTAATTCAAAAGAATATTCTACCGGACTCTTACATTAGTAAAGGAAACTGTTGTACCTTGATACATTAGCTATTCTAAGCTCTTTGAAAAATGGCTGAAAAAATTAATAAAATTGTCTTCAAATGCTATTAATACAGCTTATATACACAATAATAAAGGCAAAGATTTTAGTAGTTTTTAAGCAATTTAAAAAAAATACTGCAATCTAAGTGCAATCTAAGTGCAATAAAGCACTGTATGGAAAAAATTATCCTTGTAAAAAAAAATTTTTTTTTTCACTTTCATATTTCTTATCTTTATAATTAAAAAAAAAAATTATATAAATTTAGAAACTACAAGAAAAAAATTACCCCTTAGTTATAAACGTTAAGAAAATTATATTGTCAAATGTAAAAATATAATTTATTATATGTATTTGTAAGCTTAATATTTCAGGAACAAACTAAAATTTATCTTAAGATTATTTTTTTCTGACTTTTATATTTCTCTAAAGCATTGACTCATTTCCTTTCCCAACTGTTACTTATTTTTTTCAGTTATTTCTACGTGCAGTTGATAAAATTATTTTCACTTGTGTTTATTTATCATAGTATCAACTGATAGGGTCCTTTTTGTAGATGTGTGAGAACGTATTTCCACGAATTTATGACTTATACAGTGAAAATAAGACGAAGCGAGGTCCAAGAAAAGTTAAATTATCGAACCAAATTTTTAGCTTTGGATATTAACCTAGTTTTATTTAGTAAATTGTCTGATTAGTAGGTATCATTAGGCCAAGGTTTGTAAATTACACAGGTTGCTCCATTAGAAAAAAAAATGACGTCATACGAAGAATTTTGAAATTGAATCAGTCTGAAGATATGTACGAATTTCTTCTGGATACGTCACGCAGCCACCATGAGGCCACCTGTGTATTTTATAAACCTTGTCATTAGGCTTGTAGTTTTAGAGAAGAGGAGATAAAGAGTAGGTAGGGAATATAGAATCTTGAATATTAATAAAGTAGATTTAGGTGCATGGTGAATAAACCAATATATGACAGGGTCATTTATTCGAGGAAATACAATAGTTGATTAGCTATTTTCCTGCTTCATAACTTCTAGGTCCACTTTACTGGTTCAAGGAACCTTGCGTAATTCAGCGCTGGACCAATTTCGTAGAGAAGTCCAACCACCACTGTTTAGTGCTGCAATTTGTATTCGTCAACTTCAGCAATTAAATGATCATCTTTATAGATAAAAATACTCATAGTTTAATTCACCAACGCTTTATTTATTAGAAACTCAATTTTCTTCTAATCTAATGGGTTGTTTGAGATTCATGGCAAAAGCATTTCGGAATCCAGAATACTTCCTTCTTGTTCTTTGGAATTTTTACAAATCTATTTATAATAAAACTGTTTTAAGCCTACTGATGGCCGAGGGGTCAAGGTGTTGATGTTGGGTTCGATCTTCGTATCTATACGAATTTTTATTAGCCGTAGAGACACCAAAGACCTTAGTAGTTTTAAAGCGACAGTAAAAAACAATTTAAAAAAACGTTTTCTTCATATCCGTTATAGGAGTTTAATTTGTATATTCAGTTTAACAAAAACTCATTAAATATTTCATGTTTGAGACCAAAATAAGTTTAGAAAATCAAATACAATCAATAATGAGAAATTATAACAGTTTATTTATAAAATCTTACTGCTCAGAAAGTATTTTTATGCATAGGGAAATATAAATTAATTACCTATGAATTTTTAATAAGGTTATCAACTAATCAATAAATTATTCCTTTGACATTTTAAATCAGTCTAGAAACCTTATTTAAAAGATAACTCACAAAAATAAAGTTTCCATTCACCTATATCCGCAGTGATTTATTCAATTTGATAGTAAATGCAATGATGATCCCACAAAACCAATGGATGGAAATAAACATTGCCTTCACAAAACATCTGGGCATATGGATTGAGCCAAGTTTTTGGAAACCTGGTATCATATCAATAATTCAACTAGTTCAAACCCTTGGAAGTCTGTTTTACTTGGCAACTTCCTACCAGGACATAAATGGTATGGATATAATTGAGCTTTTAGTAGCAGTAACGACAATTCAACTTGGCTTTTTCCCATTGATTTTCGTAACAAAAAATCGAAAGTCGTTAATTAATATTGTACAAATAGTACGGAATGATTTCAAAAGTACACCCCGGTCTCAAGAAGCTGAAGTCTTCAACCAGAAATTGGTAACGTGGGCAAAATACGCTACTATCACTTTCATAGCATTCACTATTGCATCTCCTATTATGAAAGCTATCACGGAAAAGCAAATTGTGCTTTATTTTGCAATCAAATCCACTTGGTTTGAAGCTCCTATTAAGAAAGTGGGGATACTGATTTTTCAAGTTAGCGTAATTTCGTTTGCTGGAATTATATCTTTGTATGGTTTACAAAATATAATGGCTTGTGTAAATCACATTAAAGTACAAATCGAAATTCTACGACAAAATTTTGTCGTGATAAAGCCCAATGACCATGTCAAAGCTAGGCGACAATTAAAGGATTGTGTTGATCATTACAGAAGCATCATCAGGTAAAAAAATATTTTGTACTTTATACTATGTTCCTAAAATTAATTGAATTTGAATTTCTTACGTTTTTCAGTGCTATGGATTATTTCAATGAATATTTAAGAACTTTATTTTTTCTTTACTATATTTTCATGATAATGATCATCGTTTTTAACGCAGTTAAACTTTTAATGGTAAGAAATAAGCTTTTTCATTTTATTTACCATTACCTACCTAAACGCTTTCTCATTAAACTATAAAAACCGATTTACTTGAATTAACGCATAAATTACAAAAAAATGAGATTTTATTACTGACCATTTTCAAATTTATTAATTAGATTTTCTCAATTTATATACATTCGGGTCTTGATTTTCTTCAAGGATTAATTTTTTTTTACTTAGTTCAGGCGCCACACTACAAAAATCAAGAAAAATTTCTTTATTCCAAATATCCTAACAAGTCTTCAAATTTATGTTTTATTTTAGATAAATATGGTTCCAACTGAGAATTCAGGATTACCACTACTAATTGGACAAACGATTTATGTTATCATGGCATTTGTGTCGGTTTCCTTCCTCGGCCAAATTCTAATAGATGAGGCTAGAATTCATTTAAATCTGATTTCTTTTTCATATCAATAGCCATTACTTTTTAGAGTTCAAGTTTAAATAAAACCGTTTATGAGTTTCCTTGGTACGAATTTCCAGTTGATATGGAAAAAAGCATGCTTATGGTTCTACGAAGGACCGCAAAACCATTAAAAATTGACGTTTTTATGTACGAAGTTGCATTAGTAGATTGTACTACGGTATGTACTAATAGATTTTTAAGATTATAAGTTTTGAGTAAATTTCCATTTATCATTAATTTTGATGGTTGATAAAATAAGTGGTGTTTTCTATTATATAAATCGAGAATGAACTTAACTGGTTGGTGCCGAGGGGACCATGGTCCCGGGCGGTTTGCAAAACGGGGGTGGCATATTGACATTGGTAATTCCATAAAAGATTTCGGTTTGGGAAAAATACAAAGAATACACTTTTTAATTAATTAAAGAAGTTAAAGACTTTTGATTTTTTACCAATTTTCTTGACTAATGATGAAAACAGGGGGCGGTGAATTTCCGGTCGACCTTGGGTAACCAAATCCCACACTACGACACTGTTATAAAAATAATTTTAGTTATAATTTGATATCTGATTGACAAATTTATTTATATTTCTTTTTTCAGCTTTTCCGGACAATTTATTCATTTTTCATGCTCTTGCGACATGTAATGTATCGAAATTATCAAATTGAATACTAAGAAAATAATTATAAACTATATATACAATATAAAATATATAAATAATAGTATGTGCTTACATGAGCTTTGTAATTAATTGTTAAGAAACCTTAAGAATATTATTCATCAAAATTATAACTCCAATAGTACAATTTGCAAACCGTAATAAGTACATTACATTCTACACTACCGAGGCTACGAAAACGATGACTTCTATAAAAAAAGACTCCAATAGAAGATTATAGTCATACGTATAACTATATAAATAATAACAAATTAAATAAATAATAAATAACTACATAAATCATCGCTGATTTTTTGCTAGCACTATTCCGCTATAGATAGTTATTGATTTCTCGAATATTGATATTGATAGCCAGCATTCAAGTTTTAATAATTTTTTTAAGGAAGTTGCACAGGAGTTGTACAAATAAAAATGTCCAAAATATTTTATAAATTCAAATACAGAATAGAAATAGGTATTTTTTATATTACATTTTAAATACTGTTATTTTTTAAATGTTTCACCTCTATAGGTGATACGTACATAGGATGGTGCATATGGTACGTATAATTGCATTATGACTATTTTTAAATGAACAATTAGAATCTCCCTTTTTCATTCGTTATTTTCTTTTCACTTGAATATTATGGTCCCTCACACTGCACTACGCGATATTAAAAAAAAGATGAAAACTTGGATGTTAAAATGTGTAAGTGTAAGAAGAAGACAGGTAGAAAGAGTTAATCTCAAATATTATATTGAAGAGTGAAGAAAACTATTTTTGGAAATTGCACACAGTAAAAAAAGATTTGGGTGCCGAAATATATTAGTATACGAAGAAAACAGATTAATGAAGGTAGATTCAAATTTTCATTCATAGATCAAGACTACCGATTTTGGGGCATTACACATGGTGGAAAAAGATTGGGTAAATTTGGGTGGCAATCCGTGTAAGTGGGAGAGAAATGCAGCTAGGTGCATAGGCAGGTCCATATGAATCATTCATAAATCCGAAAGAAGTTATGAATGAAATCGCCGGTGCCTAGTACGCTATGCGTAGAAAAATTTCATTCGTTAGTACGCACTCGTATTATGCGTAAAATGGCCCAGTGACCTACTTTCGGATTTATGAATGAAATATTTGGACCAGCCTCTGCGTATTTGCTTTTCACCCCACTTACACATTTTGGTATCTTCTTTATTATCCTTTTCCTATTCACTATCTGAAATATGATTTTTTGGCATTTTTTGACTAAATTGATATTTAACCGGTTTCTCACATTATGTAGTTGTACTAGCTATCCGCGGCTTCGTCCGCGTGACGTATATGTTGATAATATTTTATTTTTTGACTTTCCGTATGCCGTAGTATATAGGAATTTTTATATCTTTCTTACAAAAAACGTATTCATATCTAAAAAAATCGATTTGGATGCCATGAAAATTACACTTTTCAATAACTATATTGTTTTAATTAAAATGGCATTGTTAATGTTCCTATTTTTAAAAATATAAAATTTTCCTCAGACATTCTACAGGATTATGTGAACTGATATTTTTTTAATCTTAATGTTCACGGTGTATATCAAGTAGCGACAGTGTTACCTTGATATAACGAGCCTCAACATAACAAATTTTTTAAAATTTCCTCGGACTGCCCATAAGAGCTAATGTATAATATACCTTTGTATTACGAATATATTTCTCAAACAACCTCAGAATAACGAAATTTTAATCGTTGCAGAATATAGATAGAAAATATTTTTGACCTTTATTTAACGAATTTTCCAACCCATAACCTTTATATAACGTATCTTACAAATTATTCCACTTAATTCTATATGTACAACAGTGCAACCTTGTTATAACGAATCGAGTCTAATTTAACCTCTATATAACAAACCTCACTGTTACGAATTACTCGATATAACGAATAATTTCTAGTTCTTTTCAGATTCGTTATATCAAGGGTACACTGTATATTTTTTTTATCATTCAGGAATTATCAATTAGCTCTATGCATTAATAAAAAAAGGCTCTAGATCGATAAAGATGGTCTTTCATTGAAATATAACTTACAATAAAAGAAGTAATCAAAAGTTTCAAAAATTCCCTTTTTTAAAAGCAGATATTTTCTAAAACAATAAATATGTCTAATTGAAACTAAGCTATAACTTCAAAAGCACTGATTCTTTATTTTTATATGTAAGTAGGAATCCCAGTCACAGTCTCGATTCCCTAAGATTTCCTTATTTGGACCTTAGTTGGAATACAACTAAAAATAATTTTAGAATCGCCTCTTCTCAAAAATAGTTATTAATACGAGAAAAAATCTTAAAATATTTTTTGCTGATTACTGCGTTATATATCATTATTGTTTGAGATATTTCTATCATAAAACTAGCTAACTAATATTTTTTAGCATTTTGCTCGAGAATAAAATTTTTTGTACTCATGGAATCAAATGAGAATTTCCATATTTTTATTAGGAGGGTTTCCCTAACGATCATGCAAATTTTCAGCTTGTTGGTAATCTAAGCAAGAGAAGATAACCCTCTTTTTTGGCTTAATTAACCGGGCTAAAAATCGGTTAACATTTCTTAAATTTTATTTTAATGATATATAACTAGATACGTATTTTAGTTAATTAAAAACTTCATTTGGCTAACTATTTAAACAAAAATTTGATTTTTTGAGGAAAATACCAAAATTTTTCCTTTGAATATTTTTTATTTTTAGACTAAACGATTCACATTTGTAGTAATCATTTTTCTAGCAATTAGCAAATAGGATCTGTGTTATCGCAATTTTCAATTGGCACACATTCCCAATTAGAATTTCGAGCATACCCTTCGATGCAATAGCACATATCATTACATTTGATGTTAATAATTGGACAAGTTTCATTTAAATGGGCGCATTCTGTGTCACAAGCCGACCCACAACTGTATTCCTCAACACTAGTACGACAAGCAACTGAAAAAATTAATTCCACAAATAACAAAAAAAATATTATTTTTAACATTAATTGTTATACTTGGGCAGTCATTAATTGGAATACAAATTCCATCATCATTCCTGGCATATCCTGAGTCACATTGACATCCTTTACGACAAACTTGAGGAAATACTTGACCTCCACATCTATAATTTGGATACGGTAAGTTTTGACAAGTAAGAGGACAATTATCCAAACAATCAGTGTATACTTCATTTGGTCCCAAACATTCTCGAGCTATAACAATTGTATTATTGAGATTAAAAACTTTTATCAATTTGAAAACGGATATAACTTACGGGGACATTCCTCTGGTAAAATACAACTTCCTGAATCGTCTCGAACGTATCCGTTTTCACAGAAGCATCCACTAATACAAACAGCTATACATGAACGAAGAGTTCCTAAATTTTGGCATGTATCAGGACATGCTGTTCCACATAGTTGGAATATTTCATTTTGTTTACAATCTTAAAGAAAATGTTTAAGACAAAACATTAATTACAGTAAGGATTGAACGAACAATGTCAGCTCTTACCATGAGGGCATTGATCGACAGGAATACAGTTATTATTTTCATCTCGAGCATAACCATTAACACAAAAACATCCACTACTTTGGCCAATTATTGGAGGAGAAGTATACTGGTAGTTGTTGGAGCAATATGCATCAAACGTAGGACCATAAGCTAAATAAACCTCATTTTCTCTACATTGCCTACTGGGGCATTGATATTCTGGAATACAGTTTCCGTTTTCATCTCTTAAGAATCCTTGTTGGCAAAAGCATCCAGGATTACATCCGGCAAGGCAAAGAATAAAGGCTGAATCACATGACTCAGAACATCGATTTCCACATTCAATATACTCTTCATTGATGCCACATGTTTGATTATCGCACTCACAACGGGGTATACAATTTCCATTATAGCCACGCGCATAACCCTTTTGACAGAAACAACCTTCTTGGCAAGCAAGAGCGACACAAGAAATTCCAGTTGAATTGCATAAATCATCGCAAGGGTTTCCACAGGTTGTAAAAACTTCGTTGAACCCACATTGTTTCAAATTTGAACATTCATTTTCTGGAACACAATTCCCTTGTGGCTCTCGTCGATATCCTGGATCACAAAAACATCCGTTTTCACAAGTTGCACAATCAACACCACTTGAAACGCATTTTTCGGCGCATCGATCTCCACACGTGGCGTAAGATTCATTAGGTCCACATGGTTGGAAATTGGGACAAGTATTATTAGGAATACAATTTCCACCAAAACCATCTCGTAAATATCCTTCTTGGCAAAAGCAACCTACGACACAGTCAGATGAGCAATCAACAAAACTTGAATCACATAACTCTGAACATCTATTTCCGCAATAATTATAAACTTCATTGGAACCACATTGTTTATTATTGGGACATTGACATTCGAGAACGCAATTTCCTTTATCGTCACGTAGATAACCAGGTTTGCAGAAACATCCAGTGAAATTTTGATTAGAACAAAGGACTGTTGTTTTATCGCACAATTCTAGGCATCCGTTTCCTTGGTCAGTATAAATTTCATTTTCTCCACATTGAGGTGGATTAGTGCATTGTTCAGGCAACACACATAATCCTGTGGAAACATCTCGAACGTATCCTTCTTGACAGAAACATCCACTCACGCATTGTAAGGTACAAACACGATTTGGGTTCAAATAATTATCGCAAGTATCAGGACATGATGATCCACATGATAAATAAAGTTCATTTTCTCCACAAGTAGGATTACAAGGACAATCCTGAGGGCGCACGCATTGTCCTGTTGAAGTGTCATTCACAAATCCTTTTTGGCAGAAACAACCGGCCACGCACTGCAAAGTACAAATACGGTTTTTGTCCAAGTAGTTATCACATGTATCTGGACAGGAGGAACCACATGATGTGTATATTTGGTTGGGTTCACATTGTGTCGTGGGACAATCTTCAGGTAATACGCAAGTACCATCATCCGCTTGTACGTAACCATCTTCACAGAAACATCCCCTAACACAAAGATCGTTGCAAACTTCTGGAGGATTGTCAATATTTGCACATGTTAATGGACATGCTGTACCACATTCTTTGAAAACCATATGATCGCTAGGACAAATTTCTATACAAAAGATGAAAGTTGTAAATATACCTTGTGAACTTTACATTAATAAGTTAAATTTCTATTTGTTTTATTATGTCAGCAACTAAAGTAGCTTTTAATATTAAGAATATATATAAAAAAAATAGTAGAACTTACCATTTCCTGGACAATTTTCAGGTAATACACAAGTACCAACATCGGTTAAAACGTAACCATCGTCCTTACAAAAACATCCAGCATTACACCGCTCATTACAAAAAGTAGGTGGACTCAAATAATTTCGACAAGTTAACGGACATGATGTTCCACAGGAATCATAAATTTGATTGGAATAACAAGTTTCTTTCAATTTAAAAATAGAATAATATTATTACGGTTTACATGTTAATTATTGCATTAAAATTACCTTCAAGTGGACAATCTTGAGGTAAAATGCAACCGTTTTTCGAAGAGACGTAACCAGATTGACAAAAGCAACCTTCCACGCAAAGAGCAGGACAAAATCTAATTTCTGGACTACATGTTGGAGCGCAATAGGATCCACAGGTGGTATATTCAGCATTAGGTCCACAACCTTAACAAAATATAGAATTGTTTAATTAAGATGGTTTCTATAAAAACTGTTAGCACTTGTTTGTTGAAACTAAAACTATTGCTCAAGTATGTGTCTTAGAATTTTGGAAGGTAATGTTAAAGATTTTCGTTAAAAATGGGTACCTTGAGAACATTGATCGGGTTGAACACAAGTATCGCTGTCCGGGTCTCTTAGATAGCCTGGTAAGCAAGAACAACCACCGTATAAACTACAGGCAAGAGGGCAGATAAGAGGATTTGGATTTGAACAACTGGGTTCACAAATTCGTCCACAGGTTTTATTATATTCGTTTACAGGACAAGTTTCAATTTCTCCATCTGCAAATGAGATATTTTTAATGACAATCAAGAATAGTTGTAACGCGTTTCATTTCATTCATTAATTGGCACTCCAAAATAAAAAAGTAAAATATTAATCAATTTTATATAGATTTTAAAAAAAAAAATACCTTGAGGGCACAATGAAGGATCCACACAATTTCCATTAGAGTTACGAACAAATCCATCCTCACATCCACAAGTAGGTTCTTCAGTAGGGCACTTGAATAAGCATAGGGGAGGATTTTTGTAGTTTCCACAATTTGGCTCACAATTTCCTCCACAAGGTTTGGCTACCTCATTTACTCCACAAGAAGGGGGCGCTAAAATATATACTATTACGTTATCTTGCACTTCTATAAAGAAAAAAATATAAAATAGTCATTTGTTTGGTAACATTGAATGATTTGAAGATGAGAAGCAACGTAAACTTGAGTCGTTGAAAAATTCCAAAAAGCTAAGAAGATTATAAAGAAATTATAGAAAGGAAATTATAATAGAAGATTCAACTTTACATAAAATCATTAAAAGTTTAATATTTAATACAAAGAACAAATTAGGCACATTGTTCTATATTTGACTTCAATAGGTTTATAAATCTTATGTTTTTCCCGCTTGGGGCATCATCAGGCATTATAGAAACAATATTTTTCAAATCTTAAAAACTTTAAATCCTTAGATCTTCTACAAGATTGAATTAAAGAAGATTGTTTCTTTAATGACTGATAGTGTCCCATGTATGGTTGGGAAAAACATAGGATTTATAAACCTACTGAAGCTAAATATTGAACATCCTTTAATTGAATTTCAATGCACCATCCAGGGAAAAAACACATAAAATTGTGAAAAAATCAATACAAGAAAAAGTAGAAATAATATAACAAAAATGGAAATCTTTACCTAGCTCATTTAGAGGAATGAAAAGTTAACGATTATGAGTAGTTATATAAATCAATGAATTATATTTAATCAAGACTACAAAATGGATTTGATAAAGAAATGACCACTGCCTGAGTAATATTAAAAGCCACTAACTGTACTCCTTGCATAGAAAAATTGTCCATAAATAAACAACAGCAAATTTTCCATTAACGATTTCCCATAACTTATTCTATACTATTTTTATTTATAAAGTTATATTAATAACATTTTTAGTTTTTTATTTATTATTGTTGCAATTACCCTACTTGTATGATCCGCCAAATAGATTTAAAGAAAAATAATATCAAATTTGACCTACATGGGAAAAAGGTTTGCTATTCCTGATTTAGTATTTTATTTAGTCAATAGAAATTATGAAGTCTAAAACTTAAAATCTAAAATTCATATTTACGTGGTACGGGGCAATCACTAGGAGCAACACAATTTCCGTTATCATCTCTAAGATAACCCGGTAAACAAGTGCAATTTCCTTCCCCTGGTCGACAAAGTGGTATATTACATATATGAGGTTCTGGATCTTCACAGGTTGGTTCACAATATCCGCCGCATTCCACAAAATGTTCATTAACAGGACATGTTTCATCAGTTCCATCTAAACGATAAATAAGTATAGTAGTTGATCATACCTAAATATAAATCACATTTTTGAAACAAAAATTCATGATTATTGGTTTTCAGATTTTTTTATAAAAATTGAAAAAATTAATTTGAATCATGTAATGTGATTTATTATAATTAAAAACGGTATGTACTTGGTGGACAATAAGATGAATCTATGCAGTTTCCGTTAGAGTTGCGAACAAATCCCTGATCGCATCCACAAGCTTCAACACCAGCGACGCATTTTGCAAAACATGTACTATTCAAGTAGGTACTCAAGCAGGTTGGTTCACAAGGGCCTCGTCCACAAGGTTGCAAGGACTCATTTATATCACACTCAAAACCAGCTAATTTTAAGAAAAAATTTTCGTTAATTTAATCACCCAATTTTAATATTACAGTAATTTTTGATCATAAATTTTCTTACGGCATTCATATTCCCGAATACAGTTGCCATTGCTATCTCTCACGAATCCATCCTTGCATGTACATCCACCACCATATATGCAAATATCTGGACAAACTTCGGGATGTGGATTTTCACACGTAGGCTCACAAACAGCACCACATGGAGCAAACTCTTCATTGAGTGGACAAGCTAAAATTTAGTATATTTTATATTGTTTATGTTCATTTTGAAATTATTTCACTTTTTTATACTTTGGTTTGGACAATTGCTGGGTGTGACACAGTTTCCAAAAGGATCTCTTAAGTATCCTGGTAAACATGTGCAAGGATCTTCATAGTATACATCAGTGCAAGCTTCTGGTTCTGGATTATTGCAGGTAGCTTCACATGCCCGACCACCAGCTTTGGAATATTCATTCGTAGGACATTCCTCAGTTTGATCTTAAATTAAAGGTAATTGAATTATAAAGTACACTTTTTAACGACTATCGTTTACATTTAGCTTCAGTAATACTAATTTTGCAATAGAGAAATTATACTCTCCCAAATTTGATTAAAGACATCAGTTTAAATTCTCGCATGGCTACATGTCATAATAATGAAATTAAGAATAGAAATTACAAACATAAAAGCCTCTATACTAAATACACCAGGGTTATTCAACCAGAGCGAATTAAGAATGTACAAACCCGACTTATGTAAATTTACTCATATTTTTGAGAAAAAACCAATAATGTAGCTTTACAAAAAAAAATAATTGTTCTCTTATATAAGACTGGGACAAAAAAATTGACTATATTTTGAAAAGTATATCAAAAATATTGTTCAAGGTGACAAAAAAAAATATCGGAAAGGTTGGGAAGAGTTGGAAATATGGAAAAGAGTGATTTTATGTAAAAACGTTAATAGACCCTTTTTGTAGAACATTAAATTCCCTTCAAGAATCTATATTGTTTATTTCTATATAGGTATTTATTTGTTCGTTAGTTACAAAATTCCAAAATAAAGATAAATCTAAAAATTATGTCAATGTTTAAAGCTTGATTATTCGGAAATGGCGAGTCTGGCAAAAATTTTCTAAGAGACGTTTTTTGTAGGGAATTTAATTTTCTATAAATATATGTGCAGATAAATTTTTTTACCTTGATAGTTTGACACCATTCATGCAAAAATGAAAGCACAAATAAAAAATCGAAATTAAAGATGATAGATCTCTTAATATTAATATTAAGGACTCAAACCTTCCCAATATTTTTTTTTTGTTTCCTTGAACAATATTTTCGATATACTTTTGAAAAACAAAAATTGTCGATTTTTTTGGCCCAGTCTATTTTATGTAAAGGTATACATATTTCTTGGCAGTAATAAAGTTGAGATGCAAATTTTGTATCAATGGAAAACAATTAAATTTCAGTAGCATTTTTGGGGAAAATTTTCTACAGTCCCTAGTCATATTATTAGGTGTACTTTAAATTTTGTACAAAATGTACATATTCTAAAAAAATACATTTAATATTGCTTACTTATTATATTATAAAAAGTTATATTAATTTTTAAGAAATATATTTTCTGAATAAGGATAAAACCCTTGTTTAATATTCCTATTACCCTACTTTAGTATAATAGCTTTGATTTGATACCCATTGAAAATATGTGGAAATTGCTGAAGAAAAAAGTAGCTAAAGAGGTGGTCACAACAGAAAAATAGCGCTTAGAAAAAATATTCGCATACGGATCATCTTCCACAAATTAGAAAACGGTATTGTACTACATAGACAGCATACTGCGCAGAATCGGAACTTAAATATCAGTAAACAATTAAATATTAAACAATTCAGCTCGCCATAAGTAAGATGTTTAATTAAATTGATGGTAAAATGTATTTTTTAGTAAATATGAATTTTGGTCACGCTAGTTGGTAATAAGCGTAATAAATAAAATTTGTACAGGAAAGTTAAACCCAATCAAAAATATGGACCCAAAATAAAAAAAGCTCTTACTTCAGGTTTTATACAAAACCTATAGCACGTCTATTAATATGGCCAGGGACAGTATACTATTATCCGCTTATTTAACCAGTAGTTCATATAATTTATATACTTACTTGTTGGTGGGCACTGGTACTTTTCCACACAGTTATTATTTGAATTTAGATAATATCCTGGGGCACATCCACAAGTTTCATAGCTCAAACATGAATACGGGCAAGGTTCAATACCATTGCAAGTTTCTTGACATAATTTTCCGCAGAATCTCAAAACCTCATTAGGTTCGCAAACATTGGCTAAATAAAGAAATTCTGTAAGCTAAATATCAAAAGTGTTTTCGGCTAATATTTACGGTATCCTGGACAGTCCTCGGGTCTTATACACCCACTTTCTCCATTCTGCACAAAACCATCAGCACAGCCACAAGAAGTTTCGTTTGGACAAAGAACCGCGCAAAGCGGTCTATATGTTAGAAAATGAACTTGACAAGAATCCTCACAAATACCACCGCATGGTTTCTTAATTTCGTTTGGTCCGCATTCATCGACCGCTGAAAAAAATAATTTTCAGTATTCTATATTTGAGAAATATGTAATACACTTATCTCTATAAGAGTTATTAAATAAAATAATTTGAAATGTAAAAGAAATATGAAAATCTTTTGATGTCGATTTCGATTTCTTTAGATTAAAAATATAAGATTTCAACATCAGCATTGTTGAATAAACGATTTTTTTATATCAGGTGAACTGAGTTCCATTTAGTCTCGGTTTTTCCATAAGATATTTTGTATTAAAAACACCTCATTCATATTTTTTTTTCACAAAAAGGAACATTGATCATTAAATTCATTAAAATATACGTTATACCGTTTTCACGAAATAAAACCATTTAATAAAGAACAGTTGATTATTATAATTTAAAAAAATATATTTAAATGAAAACAATTTTTTCAACTTAAAAGAATGATATGGCAAATAAAGTTAAATACTAGAAGTAAAAAAGTGTTATCTTTATTGGAATTTCAAAGTGCTTTTATATAACAAACTTATAGCCTCAACAGCTGTCTGAGCCATAGTTCATTGTACAAAATTATAAATTTAAAGACGTCTGTGTAATTAGCACCCAACTTTAAAAAATTAAAATTTTAAATATATTTTTGATTGACTTTTATTTTTACTTGATTGTACCGAATTTTCGTTTGTACCTCAACCGAAAAAAAAATACATTTTTAAATCGTTGACCTCCCATTGTTGGGTTTTCAAAAAATTTAACGGTTATAGATGAGCGTTGACACGTAGAGGATTGTACCAAAATAATTTTGATTCTTACTTAAACCCAGAAAAAGTAATGGATTTTATAAATGTACTTATTCCCTTATTAAATTATATAACGCCATATTTTTCAACCGAAGTACAAACAAAGTATATTAGAGTACAATTTGGGTGTTGATGCTTAAAGGAATGCTTCAAAAAAAATTTCGTTCTTTAGTTATAACAATTTTTATAAATTTAATTAGAATCTATTTATTTCATTGTTATATTTGAAAAATAACCATAAAACTGACAAGGTTTATAAAATACACAAGTGGCCTCATGCGCTACGTGACGTATCCAGAAGAAATTTGTACATATCTTCAGACTGATTCAAATTTCAAAACTCTTCGTATGACGTCATTTTTTTTTTCTAATGGGACAACCATTGTAATTTATAAATCTTGTAAAATTGATTCTGTTAAGGATCAAACGAATTTTTTTGCGGATCCTTCCGGATGCTGATCTCTAGTTGATGATACCGGTTGAATTTTCGTGTCTATGTTAACCGGAAAGAAATTGAAGTTTTCCAACAATTAAAGATTTTCTTTGAAAGATTTTTAATTGAATTTTTTTTCGGTACAATCCACAGCAACACAGTATCTAAGCTGTATCTTTGTTAGTTATAAAAAACTCTTCCCAGTAAATCTGTTATTGTTGGAAAACTGCATTTTCTTTCCGGTTGAGGTACAAACAAAAATTCAGGTCACATAACGGTAAAGGCCAAGAACCCCCCCCCCCCCGTTGGGTAATTTCTTTAATTTTAGTTATCTATTAAACTACTTTTATACCAATTTTTCTTGACCTTACTATCAAATCAACGGTTCAACTTTTGAACCGTTCCATATCGTTCTCACTTAAAAAATAATGTGTTTTAAAAAAAAAAACTTAATGACAATATGGAATTTCCCGCCCACAAAGAGATGGAATGTTTAATATTGATGGAAAAAAATGATTATTTGCCGACCATGAAGCATTTATATGACAATTAAGCTATAATTCGTATGAGTAATAATAGCAATGCAATGTTAGTAGAAGTAAATGCAACAATCATACTCTTCAGATGTTCTGCCTATTCTTTTTAAACCAACCATACAATTTTTTTTTTTTGGTAATATCGTTTTTGATAGTCAATTTCTTGTTTAAATCTTCAAGTCAACTATATAATTGAGGCACATTTGTATATATCAGTATTAGAGCCAGCAATGTTGTACCCTTATCACATGTGGTTATAAAAGTAGATTTTAGAAGATTGAAAATAAAGTTTAAATTTGAGAGCCAAAAATACTTAAAATATGTGTACTTTATTGACTAGCGACACAATTACCATTCCTCTGGAATAAAACATTAAATTCCTTGCGGTAAAATGTATAAGAAAAATAGTACCTGTAATTCAAGGTTTATAAAATACACAGATGGCCTCATATGCTACGTGATGTACCCAGAAGAAATTCGTACATATCTTCAGACTGATTCAAATTTCAAAATTCTTCGTATGACGTCATATTTTTTTTCTAATGGGGCAACCTGTGTAATTTATAAACCTTGCCTGTAATTGACTTTTACATCCTGCTATAACATATTTCCTTTAGTTCCTGTACAATTTTTTGGGAAATTCAGTAGAAAATATTGCTATATTTTAGAATTTGTCAATAAAAATATAAATTATATTTCATATATTAAAAAAATAAATGACTTACGACTATCATTGGTTTCTTCTGCTGTAATTACATATGAGAAAATCAAAATTAACACTACCGACTGAATTCTAATCATTTTTATGTGACTATTATAAAATAACTGAGGTGCATTACAAAGTTGTATATTCGAAAAAAAAATTGTTGGTTTATAAAGCAAATTACATATATGTTTTTATCATTTATGCATGATTTATATTGCATTTCATAATCATTAAAATGAAGTTAGTAGAAAACAATATGGAAAAAAACAAGTTTTTATTTCATTCATAAACTTTTACATATAAAAATAAAAATTGAGCACGAATTTTCAAAACAGATAAGGCATTAGTAAGCCAAAAGATATTTTTTATTATATTTTTTCAAAACGTGAGCGACATTTTCATGTAAAATTTTAGTAAACAACGACAAGTACTGGATGGAAATGATAATTTAATAGATTGGAATTGGATAAAAAAATTAGCTTTGAATATTATATCTCTACCAGATATATATATATTCCATCAATTTCTGGTAATATATTTGTTGCCAAGATTCATGATGTATAATCCAAATAAATAAAATCGTTTGTCCTGATTGACTGACTAAATGATCTATTAACTCAGCCTAAACCGCTAATCATTGAGTCGTGAAATTTGGAAAGTACATCCCTTATATGACGTAGGCTTCCAATACGAAAAAATTTTCCCTATCGGGGTGGAAAGAGGTGAAAATCTATCGATTTGAATTTGATTGTTTGACTGAAATAACAGAATAAAACTAGATTTTTGTATTTCCTTCCTAATTGAACCAAAAATAAGTCATTAAAATGAACTTAGCAGGTTAGTACTCTAAGCTGACGATTTGGTTCTTGATGCCGTTATTTCAAATTTACTATTTTTACATGTTTATGTCAAAAAGTTTATCTTAAACTAAAAAAACAGCTAAACCGATTTTTATGAATGATTTTAAAATACAAAACGATATTCTTCTCGCTGCAGGCTTTATATCATAGCATAAAAATAACAAAGGAAGATCTTCCTTTCGTAAAAGAGAGGGATGAAAATAAAAAGTTAATCTTTATCGTCGGTTTTGGACAAGGGTGACACAAATCAAAAATGAACGATTTTAATAAAAGCGTATCTAATGTTATGGGTAAAGGATAATAATCCTTCCTCATTATTTTAAGGTATATGGTGATTTTTTTAATTTTATTTGAAATCGTTACCTTGGTATCATTTTAATGCAAATTTTGTTAATTTTGATAATAATTAAATAAAATTTATTGCTCTTATAATATAAATACAAATACTTTTGTTTACAATTTGATTTTAATTGTAATTGTGATGTACCTTGCATTAACCATCCAAGTAGCGTCTGTAGGTCCTGATCTAGGATAAAAATTAGTTTACGATATTGTAGTTGTTTATTTGAGTTGGAGAAAAATAGATGGCAATTCTTAAAAATCCCGAAACTCTTGATATTGAAAATAGCTTTCTGGATTAGAAATGTCGCTATTCTTTCCACAAAAATAGTTAATTATCGTCTAGTTGTGTCGTTTTTATCATTCTGTAGGCTTAACCTTGTTAATTATTAGATCATTGTCTGGTAGGCCTTTCCGCTAAAAATATCCATATCAATGAAATCAACAAATTTTCCAATGAAATAGACCATTGTTTCCTAACCTGTGGTCCGTGGACCCCTAGGAATCCACGAGTTTATATTTAGGGGTCCGCGGTCCCTACTGTATGTCCCTTACGCGGTCCCCATTTGTAAAAGTTTGGGTATAAGCTTGGATCAGGAACGTCGAAATTTGAGAATTGTTTTTGAATGGTTTCGATATTATTCCTGTAGGTATTGTTCACTCGAATGCTTTTTGTACGTAAATTTTGACATGTCAGAAATAAAGTAATGATTGTTATTTTCAATTATGTATTAATATTGTATTATGTAAAATTAAATTTTCTAAATAAAGTCTACTTTGAGCAAGTATACTTCAGAACACCCACAATTTGGCAACGTTGCATTTTCGACTTTGTTTTAATTTAATTCGCGATTAAATCGGGCCATAATAAAAATAACCATCGCTTCTTCATTTCTGGCTTGTCAAAGTTTACGTACATATTGCATTCGAGTGAACAATACTTACCCATTCGGAACAGTTACCTACAGTTTGGAATATCTCGACGTTCCTGATCCAAGCTTATACCTAAGTTTGTTTTTTTAATTTAATGAAGGAATTCTAAAATATAATGTCCGAAAATTGCACCTTTTTTTCACTCAGGGGTCCTTGGCATTATGGTTGATTTCCTTGGGGGTCCGTGACTGAAAAAGGTAAGGAGCCGCTGAAATAGATTATATTTAAGGTAACACTGCGGTTAAGGCTTTACGATTTGAAGACTGAAGGTGGATTCTTATAGATCTCGACAAAATTAAACAAGAAGAAAGAATAACATTTTTTCCTTATGTACAGTTTTTAACACGAAACAGAATAGATAGATCAATGGTTGTAAGCAATTACCTTCTTTTTTTGAAAATTTAGCGTAATCCGTCGAAAAAATAAAAAAAAATATATTGTAATTGTATGTTGCAATATATTACAATTTTCAAGTATCGATATCTCGTAAACTTAGCGATATATCGAAAAAATGTATTGATTCTTTTCGTTTCATTTCGTAGAGATCTATGAAAATCCGCCTTCGACTTTCAAATCGTAGTGCTGTAAAAGCCGTGATTTCCCCATTTGTAATTTTAATTGGCCAGTCCAAATGGTTGATTATGTTAGAGAAACATTTAAGTTGAGCAAAAAGGCCAAAATATTTTTATTGAGAGTTTATTATTGAATTTATTATTGAAAGTTTAAAACAAAAAATGGTATACTTTAAAATATGACGTTCTTGCATTAAATCATCGAAGCTTCTATTCCCACTGTTATCAAATAATTAAAGATGTTCACTATTCTTGTGAAAGGAGTAATGCTATAAGCAAAATTTAAAAAAAAAATACGTAAGTGTAATTTAATGGTAACCAAACTTAATTTCGATGTGATACTTGGACAGATGATGACCAATTTTCAAATATAATATCCCAAATGATTCACAATTGTGATTTTTTGACTTTTGTCACCCTTATCGAAAACCGAAGATATATAGTCATGATTGGAACGGGTTTGAAAAAAGTTTCCTCCTATTTTTTTTAATTTAAACTTATAATTAATAGTTCAAATAAAGTTTAACTACAATTAGCTACCTACAATCAGAACCAGTAATGATTTCAAAATATAAAAAGTGTCTATTGTTGCATTAATTTGCCTCAATAAAACCAAAAATAAGTTTAATTTTGAACTATCAAAATCTTGCACATAAAATAAAAACAACTATATATAATTTAAACTAATTTATTTAATAATATTATACTTAATACATCATACTTATAACAATTACTTTCACTGTACGTAGCAGATAGGCTTTGGTTTATCGCAATTTTCAATTGGTACACATTCCCAATTAGAATTTCGAGCATACCCATCTATGCAATAGCACATATCATTACATTTGATGTTAACAATTGGACATACTTCATTTAGATGGGCACATTCGGTATCACAAGCTGATCCACAACTGTAAACCTCAAAGGGTGTTTTACAACGAACTGAAATAAATAAATCCCACACATTATTAAACAAAACTATAATTCCAAGAAATTTTATTTCGTACTTGGACAATCTGCGACAGGAATACAAATTCCATCACCATTCCGAGCAAATCCTAGGTCGCATTGACATCCTGTACGACACACTTGAGGAAATGCTTGACCACCACATCTATTATTCGGATAGGGTAAGTTTTCGCAGGTGAGAGGACAATTGTCCAAACAGTCAGTGTAAACTTCATTTGGTCCAGGACATATTTGAGCTATAAAAAGTATACTGTTAGAACATGATACTGTGAAAATCAATTACTTCATAAAAAAAAACTTACCAGGACATTCTTCTGGTAATATACAACGTCCTAAATCATCTTGGACATATCCATCCATACAGAAACATCCAGCAACACAAACAGCGAGACAAGAGCGAAGAGTTCCGAGATTCTGACACGTATCAGGACAAGCTGTTCCACATGATTTAAATATTTGATTACATCCACAATCTGAAATTAATTATACCAGTGTAATTATTTTTCGCGTGATAAATACTATTTTTTCTTACTATGTGGACATTGATCGACTGGAATACATTTATAATTTTCATCACGAGCATAACCATCAATACAAAAGCAACCACTATTTGGCCCTGTACTTGAAGGATAATTATATTGGTTATTGCTGGAACAATATGTATCGTATTGAGGTCCATCAATTAAATAAATCTCATTTATTCCACATTGCCGACTGGGACATTGATATTCTGGAATACAATTTTTGTTTGCATCTCTGAGGAATCCTTTTTTGCAAAAGCATCCAGGACTACATCCAGTCATACAAGTAGTAAAAGCGGCATCACATAACTCAGAACATCGATTTCCACATGCAATATATTCCTCATTGCTTCCGCATTGTTGAGTACTGCATTCACAACGGGGAATACAATCTCCATAGTAGCCACGTGCGAATCCATCCTGGCAGAAACAACCTTCTGCGCAAGCAGCAACGCAAGAAATTCCAGTTGAATTGCATAGTTCACCACACGGATATCCACATGTTGTGTATACTTCATTCTTTGAACATTGTTGACGATTTGGACACTGTTTTTTAGGAATGCAATTTCCACCGAAACCATCTCGTGAATATCCTTCTTGGCAAAAGCAACCTACGACACACTCGGATGAGCAATCAGCTAAACTTGAATCACATAACTCTGAACATCTATTTCCGCATTTGTTATAAAATTCATTGGAACCACATTGTTGGTTATTGGGACATTGATTTTCGGGAACACAATTTCTGTTATAGTCACGCAAATAACCAGGTTTGCAAAAACATCCGGTGAACGTTTCATTAGTACAACGAACGGTTGTTTTATCGCACAATTCTAGACATCCATTTCCTTTGTTAGTATATATTTCATTAACTCCACATTGAGATGGATAAGAACATTGTCCAGGAATCACACACATTCCTGTGGAAGTGTCTCGGACGTATCCTTTTTGACAGAAACATCCACTTACACATTGGCGAGTACAAATACGATTTTGATCCAAATAATTGTCGCATGTGTCAGGACATGCCGATCCACATGGTAAATATACTTCATTTAGTCCACATTGATGTGGAATAGGACATTGTCCCGGAATTACACACATTCCTGTGGAAGTGTCTCGGACGTATCCTTTTTGACAAAAACATCCACTTACGCACTGTAGAGTACAAATACGATTTTGATTCAAATAATTATCGCATGTGTCAGGACATGATGATCCACATTGTAAATACACTTCATTTACGCCACATTGATGTGGAATTGGACATTGTCCAGGGAGTACACACATGCCTGTGGAAGTATCCCGGACGTACCCTTTTTGACAAAAACATCCACTAACACATTGTAGAGTACAAATACGATTTTGATTCAAATAATTGTCGCATGTGTCTGGGCATGATGATCCACATTGTAAATAAACTTCATTTCGTCCACAAGTGGGATTACAAGGACAATTTTCAGGAAGCATACATTGTCCCGTTGAAGTATCGTTTACATATCCTTTTTGGCAGAAACAACCTGCTACACATTGCAGAGTGCAAATACGATTTGTGTTCAAGTAGTTATCACAAGTATCTGGACAGGAAGAACCACAAGAATTGTAAACTTGGTTGGGTCCACATTGTGATGTTGGACATTGTTCAGGTTTAACACATGTGCCATCTTCAGCTTGCACGTAACCATCTTCACAGAAACAACCTCTTACACAAATATCAATACATAATTCTGGAGGATTATTGATATTTTTACAAGTTATTGGGCATGCGGTTCCACATTCCTTGAAAACCATATGGTCATTTGGACAAATTTCTGTATAAAATGAAATAAACATGACAAAGTTTATCTTTTGTATCTGAATTAGAGTTATTTTTTATACAAAGCCTACCAAACTAGTCAATGTATAAAACGATAAATTTATAAAACATACCATTTGCTGGACAATTTTCTGGCAAAACACAAGTGCCTTCATCAGTTAAAACGTAACCATCATCTTTACAAAAACATCCAGGATTACACATCTTGTTGCAAGCAGTTGGTGGATTCAGATAATTTCGACAAGTCAATGGACATGATGTTCCACAAGAATTATAAATTTGATTGGAATAACAAGTTTCTGTAAAAGAAATTTTAATTGGCTTTCCTAAACAATATGATTCAAATATAAATAAAACTACCTTCAGGAGGACAGTATTCACGCAAAATGCAGCCCTTTTTGGAGGAAACATAACCAGGTTTACAGGTACAACCCTTTACGCAAAGAGCAGGACAAAATCGAATTTCTGGACTACATGTTTCAGGACAGAGTGATGCGCAATCGCTATATTCTGCATTTGGTCCGCACCCTTAAAAATATTAAGAAATATATCAAAGAATCCAAAATATTGACTATTTGCCGTTAATTGTTACACTTAGTTAATTTTTTCGTTCGGTTAAATAAAAAACTACTTAAGTATTCCAACTTGTATTATGAGCAATTACCTTGATTACATTGATATGGTTGAACACAAGTATCGGTTTTCTCGTCTCTTAAAAATCCAGGTAAACAAGCACAACCTCCATATCTAGTACATGCTAAAGCTGGACAAACTTTAGGATTGGGATTAGAACAGCTTGGTTCACAAATTCGCCCACAAGTTTTGTTGTATTCGTTTATAGGACATCTGTCAATACCACCTGAAAAAGATTTTTGTTTGGAAAAACGTGTCTTTTCTTGGAGCCTCCAGCTTTAAGTGATTCAATAAAGATTCAATAATTATATAGATGTTTAAATTGCTTGAATACCTGGTGGGCACATTGCAGGATCAACACAATTTCCATTAGGGTTACGAACGAATCCATCCATACATCCACATGTAGGAGTATTCGTAGGACATTTAAATAGACATCGTGGAGGATTCTGGTAGTTTGCACAGTTAGGCTCACATGGTCCATGACCGCAAGGTTTCGCTACCTCGTTGACTCCACATGTAGGAAGTGCTAAAAATAAAAATCGCTTTATTTTATTATATTTTCAAACCGCAATTCAATTCCCCTTTAACTTTTAAACTAAGACTATGAATAGTAGTTATTAACACTTTTTTTTAGTTCAAAAGTACATTATTAGCTTGCAGCGTTTGGTAGTAACCATATAAATTCCTGTTTTAATGTTTATGTACTGCTTTTCTTTAACAAAGGGTCAAGGTTCTGAAGATGTAGAGGTACCATCTTTTTTGATTTTGATTTATATAATCGATATGGGAAATTTGAAATTTATATTTTCATACCATCAATGTTTAGGATTTTTTAATTCGAATAAGGTTTTATGTAAGTAGAATATAATAAAGTTCGGTCAGGTTTTGTAATAGTTCTGAAATAGTCTGGAAATGGAAGAGGGACGATCTTAGATCCATAGAAAAAAACACAAAATTTTAATAAAGAATATCTATCAAAATATAACAAAGTTAGTTTGAATTGTGGAAGCGTTGGTTTTAATAAGGGGATGGTAGTTGTTAAATTAATTTAACTGAAAAAGTAATTTAAATTGTAAAAAACTAATTTTGTAATACAGAATTACAAAACTTATTAAAGGCCGAAAATCAAGTCAATCAAGAAATTTTAATTGAAGAAATGGAAGATGTCTTATTTTTTTTATAAATTTAATTACGTGAATTAGGGCAGTTACTAGGAGTAACACATTTTCCATTTTTGTTCCTAAGATAGCCTGGCAAACAAGTACAGGCTCCATCTCCTGGCCGACAAAGAGGTGTAAAACACACATGACGTCCTGGACTATCACAAGTTGATTCACAATATCCACCACATTGAGCAAAATATTCATTGATTGGGCATTGCTCATTGGTTCCATCTAGATAAAATTATACTTTTTATTCAGTATAAATTCAAGCTTTTAGAATTGATATTTACTTGGAGGACAGTAAGAAGGATCTATGCAGTTTCCATTGGAGTTACGCACTAATCCTTCATTGCATCCACAAGCTAAATTATCCGCACTGCATTTTGCATAACATACTTGGTTCAAATAGGTACTCAAACAAGTAGGTTCACAGGGACCTCTACCACAAGGCTGCAGTGATTCATTCACATCACAATGGAAACCAGCTGATTTTAGTAGTACGAAAAGTGGTAGTTTTTCAAATTAGTACTAATCTTTATTAAGCAAAAAAAATTAATTACTTACGACATTCATATTCGCGAACACAGCTTCCATTCCCGGCTCTGACGAATCCTTCCCTGCATGTACATGCCGGTTGTTTGCAAATGTACGGACAAATTTTGGGATTGGGATCCTTACAAGTCGGCTCACAAACATCACCGCATTGGGCAAATATTTCATTAGGTGGACAAGCTAAAATTATATGTGTTGAATTACTAAAATTGTTCTAAATTACATTACATAAATGTTGTTGCGGTCTTAGAACATTTGAAAGTTCTAACCATGAGCCTAAAAAGAGATTAAAGACGTTTCCAGAACACTTTCCGTGAGATTCTAAAGTGAGGTAAAAAGAAATAAAAATCTTTCGAACCTACAAGAAGTGCCTGGAACAGTCTGGAACCTTCCAAACGCGGCAAATAGCTATATAAATAAGGCGATCGGCTATCGTCAGAATTGTTACAAAACAGTTTCGAACAATTAAGTATTACGAATAAATTCAAATTAGATTTTTCTGCTAACTTTGAACAGTTTTATTGTTTATACAAAACCTAAAATATATTGTGACCTTATTTATGTAATATAATTTACAAAAGTAAACTATAAACATAAATTTGAACAAAACAGTTACTGACATATTGCCCAGATAAGTATTTCGATTGCAAAGCAACCTTCATCAGTGGTTATCGAGTAGTATCGAGTTGGATTGCACTACTCGAATTTATCAGTAATTCTTATGTTTGAATTTTTTTCAAATTTATGTTCTTTATATTTAAGTTTTTTACAATATATTACATAAATAAGACCACAATATATTTCATGTATTGTATAAACAGTTACGAATAAGTTAACAGTTGCAACCCGTAAAATTATTGTTAAAATAAATAAATAAGCTTATAATAATTAAAGAGGGTGTATTAAAATAAACGGAGTTATTGTTAATATTCTGAAACAAACCCTAACGAACCCGAGAAAATAAAAGATTCGTAAAAACGTAACACTATAAATTCATTTTTTGGTCTTACAGATTTCGCACAGAAGAAATTTTTTTCACTATTGAATATTTCATTTTAAAGCAGAAACAAATCCCTTTTGATTTTCATCTATGATAGCATAATATGTACCCTTATTATAAGTCGACAATTTTCTCTAATTTTTGGGGAAAAAAAATTCTATTAAAATAAATCTTTATTCTCCTTAGCAATGATTTTTGACTCAATTCTGTGACAGTATTTTAAGTTATTCTGTGTAACTTATCCACTGAATTTTTCGATCACTTATCTAAACATAATTTAGTTTAGTTTATACCGTTAGATCTAACAAAATATACTTTAATAGCACAAATTCTAAGTGCTTATAAGATTTTTTTTAGTAAGGCTTTTTTGAAGTTAAATTAATGACTAAAATAAAAATTAAAATTTGCAAAACAATCAATAATGATGAATAAACCGAAACATTTCGAGGCCGAGAATCATCTTCTTCACAACCCTGCATCGATTCATTTTCATTACAATTGAAATTCGGTACCAAATTTTAACAATTTTCAACAATTAATAACACAAATTTGGCGTAATACTATTCCTTACTGTGGCATTCTGATTGAAGAACACAATTTCCATTGGCATTTCGGACAAATCCTTTTTTGCATTTACATCCTCCATCTACTTTGCACACAAGTGGACATACTTTAGGATTTGGATTATCGCAAGTGGGTTCACAAGTAGCTCCACAAGAATCAAATTCTTCATTAACTGGACATGCTAGAAGTGATTTTTTTTAAAAATTTATTTCATTGTTTAGTACTTTGAAATGGACAATTTTCGGGTAAGACACAACTACCGAATGGATTTCTTAAAAATCCCGGTAAACATGTACAAGGATTTTCAAAATATACATTCTTGCAACCCTTAGGTTTGGGATGACAACATATAGCTTTACAAGCCCGACTACCAGGAGTTGAATATTCATTAACAGGACATTGAACATTTTGATCTTGAAATTAGAGGCAGTTAGTATTAAAATTAATAGCTTTTCTATTTGGGTAGTATGGTTAATATTACGAATCATATAATATGAATAATTGATATATTTACTTGTTTGTGGACACTGGCATTTTTCAATGCATTCGTTGTTCTTATTTAGAACATATCCTGGAGCACATCCACAAGTAGGATAGCTCAAACAAGCATACATACAAGGTTTTATACCTTCGCAAGTTTCTTGGCATAATTTTCCACATTCCCTCAAAACTTCATTTCGTCCACATACATTAGCTAAACAAAAGTTTACTATAAGCTTAGTTTCAAAAATTATTTTCGCTGATATTTACGATATCCAGGACAATCCTCGGGTTTTACACATTGCTTCTTTTTGTTCCGCACAAATCCATCAGCGCAACCACAGGAAGTTTCGTTTGAACATAAAACCGCACAAAGAGGTTTCCTTGATAGAAAATGGGTGTCACATGAATCCTCACAAATTCCTCCACATGGTTTTAAAATTTCGTTTGCTCCACATTGGCAGGCATCTAACAAAATTATTCATTGATTTTTTTGAGAAAAACTAAATCATATGTTTGCCCATTTTGTCGAATATATTAAACACCAATTTAAAAGCGTTGGAAAAATTTAGCATGTTTATAACGATAACATTCAGGTTGAGTAGAGGAAAAGGGAAAAATTAAATTAAAGCCTGATTTTTGGAAATATCTGGGAAATCCCTTTTTTAAAGTTTAAACTTGGCTTGATAGAATAAGCTGAGATAAGACGGTATTTTTATAACTGAAAAATATTAGAACTTGCAAGAAAATGTGGGTGAAACTAGTTTTCAATTTTAGTAATTTTAGTAATTGTTTAAGATTAAGAATAATACACCTTAGTAAAGAAATAACCTATTAGGCAGTGGTTCTTAACCTAGATTCGATCGAACCCCAGAGATTCGGTGAGTCAGTCTCTCTGGTTCGACGGAGGTTAAGACACACCTCCGACTCATATGAACTATGTATAAATACATATCGATTTTTAGTTTCAAAAAATTATATTTTATTTTTACAATACAATTCAAAAGGGTTTGGAGAGTGAGCATTTGAAACTCGGGAAGGGGGTACTAACTTGATGGCTAGTACCTCCATCAAGGTTAGGTTAGGTTAAAAGCTACTCTTCTAAGGGAACCCCTTTTAATTTTGAGACAAATTAAAAATTTTGAATTTAAAATATCGGCAATTTGATAATTGATTTACTAATAAATTTTCACGGTATTGGTAATGAATTTTCACGAATTGGTCCTGTCCATACATATTCGAATATTAATGTTTCATATACTAGTTTGATTATAACCGAATAAGTTGAAATAAGAGGCAGATGCCTTTTATTTGCGTAAAAGATCAAATATGTTATACTTCGAATCATAAACTAAAGTCAAATTTACTTCTAATCTTTTTTAATTTCATTCTAAAATAATTGTAATTGAATTTTTATTATAAATGTTTCCGAATATTACTATTTCTATAATCACAAGTGGATTCACAAACAGTACCAAAAGATTCAATCTTTTTATTAATTTGACAAGGTAGAAGTAATTTTTTAAAATTGATATATTTTAATTTTAAATTTATTTCTTCATGTAGTACTTTGATTTGGACAATTTTTGGGTAAGACACAACACCCAATGGATGTCTTAAATATCCCGATAAATATGTACAAGGGTTTTCAAAGTATACATTTTTGCAACCCTTAGGTTTAAGATTACTACAAGTAGCTTCACAAGCCCGGCCACCAAGAGTTGAATATGCATTTACAGGGCCGTAGAAACCGTAAAAACGTAACAATTTAAATACATTTCTTGATCTTAAAGACATCGTACTTAAAAAAATATTTTCGTACTAGAATATTTCATTTTACAGCAGATTAAAACCCCTTTACCCTTTAGATTTTCTTCTATGATAATATAATTTTTAAAAAATTTCAGTAAAATAAATCTTTATTGTCCTTAGCAATGTTATGATTTTTGACTCAATTTTGTGGCAGTAATCTAAGTTATCGTAATTCTGTGTAACTAATCCACTAAATTATTTGATCACATATCTAAATAAAATTCAGTTTAGTATTTACCGATCCAACTAAATATTCTCCAAGAGCATAAATTCCTCGTGCTTTTTAGTTTTTTTTTGTTAGTAAGGCTTTTTTGAAGTTAAATAAACAACTTAACTAACAATAAAAAATAATGCTTAAATTTGCAGAAACAATCGATAATGATAAATAAACTGAAATATTTCAAAGTTCGAGGTCGAGAACCATCTCCTACACAACCCTGCATCGATTCATTTTCATTACGATTGAAATTCGGTACCAAATTTTAGCAAATTTCCATAACTAATAACACAAATTTGGCATAACAGTTTTCCTTACTGTGGCATTCTGATTGAAGAACACAATTTCCATTGGCATTACGGACAAATCCTTTCTTGCATTTACATCCTCCATCCACTTTGCACACAGCTGCACATGCTTCAGGTTTTGGATTATCGCAAGTGGGTTCACAACTAGCACCACAAGGATCAAATTCTTCATTCACTGGACATGCTAGAAGTGATTTTTTTTAAATTTTTGATATTTTACTTTTAAATTTATTTCATCGTTTAGTACTTTGAGATGGACAATTTTCGGGTAAGACACAATTACCGAATGGATCTCTTAAATATCCCGGTAAACATGTACAAGGATTTTCAAAGTATACATTTTTGCAACCCTTAGGTTTTGGATTACTACAGGTGGCTTCACATGCCCGACCACCAGGAGTTGAATATTCATTTAAAGGACATTGAGCATTTTGATCTTGAAATTAGAGGCAATTAGTATCAAAATTTATAGCTTTTCTATTTGTTTAATATAAGGAATCATTAATCGAAATAATTGAAATATTTACTTTTTGGTGGACACTGGCATTTTTCAACGCATTCGTTATTGGAATTTAGATAATATCCTGGAGCACATCCGCAAACTTTATAGGTCGGACAAGTGTAAGTGCAGGTTTTTATACCACTGCAAGTATCCTGACAATTTTTGCCACATTCCCTCAAGACTTCATTTCGTCCACATACATTAGCTAAATAAAAATTTACTATTAGCTAAGTTTCAAAAATTATTTTCGCTAATATTTACGATATCCAGGACAATCCTCGGGTTTTATACATTGCTTCTTTTTATTCCGTACAAATCCATCAGCGCAGCCACAAGAAGTTTCGTTTGAACATAAAACCGCACAAAGAGGTTTCTGTGTAAGAAAATGAGTTTCGCAAGAATCCTCACATATACCACCGCATTGTTTTAAAATTTCGTTTGCTCCACATTGGCAGGCATCTGATAAAATTATTCGTTGAAATTTTTGAGAAAAATCAAATTATATGTGTGTCCATTCTGCCGAATATATTAAACACCAGTTTATAAACGTTGGAACATGTCTATAACGATGAAATTATGGTAGAGAAGCGAAAAATGGATAAATTAAGTAAAGACCTGATTTTTGGAAATATAAGAAATCCTTTTTTTAAAGTTTAAACTTGACTTGATAAAATTAGCTTAGGTTAATCTTGAGTTAATCTTAGTTAAGGTTGATCTTGCAATAAAACGTAGGTGAAACAAATTTAAGTACTTATTTAATTGTATTATATTAAGAATAATACACCTTAGTAAAGAAACAACCTATTAGGCAGTGGTTCTTAACCTGGATTCGATCGAACCCCAGGGGTTCGGTGAGTCAGTCTCTCTGGTTTGACGGAGGTTAAGATACATCTTCGACTCATATTAACTATGTGTAAATATATACCCATTTTTAAGTTCAAAAAATTATATTTTATTTGTATAATTCGAAAGGATTGGGAGCATGAGCATTTGTAACTAGGGGGAGGGTACTCACTTGATTATTAGTACCTCCATCAAGGATAAAAGCCACTGTTCTAAGGTAACTCTTTTTAATTATGAATTTAAAATATGACATTTTGATAATTTATTTTGATTTACCAATAAGTTTTCACGGTTTGATTCTTATTTCAATATTTTGGTTTGATGATATTTTTTGTTAAAAAGTTCAATATTCCGTTAACAACTTTTAATAACGTGTGTTTTAAAACTTAATGCGGAATAAATTAAAAAAATGCAATTTAGTAAATTGGGAATGTAATTTTTCAAGAGAAGATTGAAATATTTAGAATTCTGATTATTATATTCTTTTTTTACAAAATGTTACAAAATACAAATAGACTTTGGAGAGTTTCCGACAAAGGTCTTAATCTTAAAACAAAAATTGCTTTTATCGAGTAAAAGAAAAATACTTTGTAAAGAATTAATTGTAAAATTTGCTTTTTTTTGTTAAAGTTGGAAAGAAATACTAAATCTGCATCATTTTAAATTCTAATATTTTTCCTTTCTAAATCTTAGATGATCATAATCAAATCAATTTTCGGGAATCACTATAAAACCAGTATATACATTTTCATGGAATTTTTTGTTCAATCTGCTTGGGATAGAAATTTAATCATTGGAATCTAGGTGGAAACAAAATAACCATTTTTGGTAAAGATTTTCACTCCTGAAAGGATTAACAAGGAGTTGCAATTTGTAGTAATTTTCTAAATGCTATCTTCGAAACAATCAACCTAGAGTAAAATGAAGGATAGCATTTTAATTTTTTAATATGATTCAATTGTTGGATTTTTAAAGGAAAACAAATCAATGGTTTATTTCAAATTATTTATAACTATGTTTTTATTTAAGGTTAAAAACATGAAATAATTTCCTTATTAGTAATAAGCAAATTCAAACAATAATGTCGACATTTTGCTATAAAGGCTAAATCGTAGGTATTGGCTAGTATCATTACGAAAAATTTGACGTCTCGGTCATATTCAAATTAAAATGATATATGTAGATTGCAATTTGTATGATTTTTAGCTAAATATCAGCTATATAAGCCATACTACTACCAAAAGTAATAAATAGAGATACAGTTTATTATACTTAATGGAAAATCGGCGTTTATTACTAGTAAAATATAAATTCGAAATTGTTTAAAACTGTTCTTGGAAATAATTTTCAAATGATAAATGAATAATTTTATATATTGTATCAGATTAAATAAACCTACTTACGTATAACATGGGAAAGCTATAAAACTTTACGATGGTTTTAAAAAAAAAATAAGTGTTTTATTACAATGAATATTTTTATCATATGTCGATATTTAAGTATACAAGACCTCATTTGTGACCATAAGTATTGCAAAACATACAAATTATGAGAATCAATAATAGAATAGAATTCAACAATTACCGTCAGGTGAATCTACTAACAAATAATTAATAATTATTCACTTTACCTTTTCTGTTAAATTTAAATTAACGAAATGTTTCATTACCTTCCGAACAAAGTGTTATACTCCAAATGGCGGAAACAAAAAATATGAAATTCAGCACTTTTTTTGCAAACATCTTCACCAGATGTCCACACCAGACAATTGTTTATGCTTCATTATTAATCTTTATATAAATGAAAAGTTATCGTTATAAACGTGTTAAAGTAAATTCAAAATTTATCTTATCCATTTATTCCGCTATAGACACCATTTACATTATTTTTGTAAAAGGAAAATTGCAACAATATACTTTTTGATAAAAGATAACAGATTAATAAACTTACGTGTTTAACAGCGACAAAATGAATTTGGAAATCATGAAGTAAACGAAGGAAAATTATAAAATAATATTTTTAATGTAGTATGATGAATGACTCATACCTGTAGTGTAACCTTTCCATAGTAGAGATACAAACAAAAAATAAACTATTTCAATTTTCTTCATTTTTCATAAATATAACTTAATACTTGGAAAAACCACTGAGTTTCCATTGTATTTAAAAGGAAGCATTGTTTGTTTTAATTCTTTGTTTGTAATTGCATTAAAGGTAATAATATCTATCGTACGTATACTGACCAGTATGATTTAAGTAAGTAATTACATATTTGCTTTTTCATATTTTTAATTAATTGTTTATGAATCAAATCAATTGAATGTTTTTGACCTTTAAATAAAAAAATAATACATATCCATATCATTGACATTATTAAGTTTTAATCTTAACAAATCTTTAATGTAAGCAGGATTATAAATTTGGTGAACTTAAAAATATGTAAATAAACATCCGTAACATAGTATTAATAACCAATTCTTTACAACTGTTGAGAAATAAAAATGATAATTATAATATTACAGTAAACTCTAAATAATTTAAAATTCAGTTTTATATTATCTACCTACTTGTTTAAGCTGAAATTTTTGAAGCGAAAAAATGCATGCAATAGTTGGTATTGGTAATATTTTGTTATTAATATACCCCAAAAAATATTTATAAATCTCTGTTTTACAGAATGCAAAATATATGTCTGAAATTATTTCATTGTTTTTATTTTCTTGCAGTAATCAAGCGTATTTTCCATAAAAATGGTTTAGTTTTGTAATTTTTTAATATTTCACAAACAACAAAAGTTATAAAGATAAAGTCAAAGAACTTTCTTTCTTTATTTAAATTTAAAATGTAATCTCAGCACTACTAAGTACAGTAAATATATGAAAATGATAAGTTTATAACACTTTATGTTATTTTTTTTAGTATGAAACTTATAGTAATTCTGTATAATGCATTCAATGGGGAAAAGCATACTATTGGTTATGATTATCCCAAATTTTTAAACGTTAATGTATCATAAGGGTCAATCCAAATGAAGTGGTCAAAAAATAAATAAAATAGTTGCACGACCATTTTAAAAAAATATAATTTTGTGTGTGCTATCACTCCAACACGTTGGTAGTTCAAATTCATCATTATTTTAATTTTATTGTTTTTAGTTTTCCGGTGGTGGCCATATTAGTTTTTTTAGGCGCAGACATTTTCGCACTTTTAAGGGTTTGCGGAAAATTAAACATTATATCCGAATGTTCAAAAAAAAATTGTATGTGAAGTTCTTTAACTGTGTGATGAGATCTCTTATCTCTGTCGAAAATCAAGATTAGTTGATGATTATGGGTACGTTCATACATTATTAGCTTTCAGAAATAAGTATGTTTTAAATTTAAGATATGAATAACAGATAGTCCAGAGTATATGTTGTTTTGTGTAAAATTCCCTTTTTGCCAAGTATATGTCACATATTAAATGGTTAAATACATTATATTCACCTACTGAAAGTATGCATTATTTTGACATTTTGTGCTTGCAATACCTCTGGTCCTAGTCAAATCTCAAACTCCAAATTTTAGGTGCATAATACTATCATACAGTACTATAACGGGGTGATATTTCAGATTTTTATATAGTCCTCCACCAGAGATATTGAGCTCGGAAAATTGCAAATTTTTAAAATTTCCAAATTTTGTTATTTTTTATTTTAAAAAGGCTTAAAGTCTCAGACTTCAAATTTTGTTTTTGAATACAACTAGTACCTAATTGTTTGTAAAAAAAGTTTTAACGTGTAGATTCTTTCCCTTCCTTACAATCTTTCCGTGAAAATTGGAGTTTTTACAAATGAGAGCTAAAAATTTAGGCTGAAATTTCACCTCTTAGAATTACATTTAAGTGAAAACATCTTATCACAACCTTATATCTTATATTTTCATGAACACACTGCTTTTTGTTTCATTTTAATAGGACAAATAGGGCCTGAGATAATCAAGTTTCTGCAAACACTTAAAAGTGCGAAAATGTCTGCGTCTAGTAAAACTAATATGGCCACCACCAGAAAACTAAAAACAATAAAATTAATATAATGATGAATTTGAACTACCAACATGTTGGGGTGACAGCGAAAAAAAATCAGAATTAAAAAAAACAATCAAGCGACTGGACCGACTGAATTGGACTGACTCATAAGTTGTCATAAGTGTAGCACAAAGTAAAATTTTAATTAAATAAAATAACCAAATAAAAACTATAAGCTTATTCCAGAAATTATTATAGATATTACCTACTTATTTTTAAAATTCTATTATAGATATTTAGCCAGACAAAAAATATTTGTTTTAATTCAAAGATAAAATGTATAACAAATGTTATGACGCATTTAGCTATGAAATATCAATATTTTTCTTAATTGTATTTCCACAATTTTATTGATTTATTTATTGATATGGATACAATTGAACGTCAGATAATTTTCCGTAGGTTATTTCTTAAATTAAAAACCAAACACTTCAATGGCTTCTGGAGTGGCCATAAAAGAAAATCAAAAACGGAAAAGTAAGACTTTTCGTTTGTATGACAAATGGTGGTGACTTTTTCTCAGCAATGATAATTGAAATTTATTTAGCAGCAATTTTTGGAATATTTTTGTTGTACAAGACCAAATATATTTACCCTAAAGCTAAACCCTAAGCAAATATTATTTTAGTAATGTTTTATCTGAATTTTTCTTAAGATTTAAGCGAATTTTCAGAATGGTTTGTTGCATGTAAGCGTATTTTGGCACTGAGTGATAAAAAAATCTGAGGATATAGTTCAGGAATAAATTTTTCCACTTATATATTGTTAGGGAATGCAAAATCAGTTTACCAGAATACCGAAAACCGGGATACCGACTCAGACCATTTTTGAGTATGGGGAAGTATATAAAGGAACAACGTTTAATTATTGTAAAAACACATTACAAAAATTACATTAAGTTTTCGGTCGGAATAATGCACTAAATGAATCAACAGTAAAAATATTTTGTTATAAAGCGAATTCTGAAATAGATATTATATTTCATAAAATTTATAAATATTTCACACAATGAAATTCTATTTCCAATTAAATTAATAAACTAATGTATGAACAGTGATTGTAAATTGAATTGAAATTATTTAAATAGCCGTTAATCATTTCTCATGTGTTTTTCATTTGAAATTTTCCAGTGACCTTCAGTGTTGAATAAAAAATAAAAAATATTATACATGCAAACATATTTTTTTAATATTTTTATTAATAAGTATATGAAAACAAAAGTAAAAGTTTTTCAATTTAAAAAATTTAAATATTCATATACTGCCCGAACTAAAACCTTTTTTAATTGAATCTCCTTTAAAATAAGGCCAGATAATAAATATTTATACTTATAACTATTATTTCATGGCTATTATTTAGGTGTCTAAAATATTATTTTTATAAGCTTTTGTAATTTTGTATATCGATATATGGACTTAAGGGTTTGATTAAAATTTTTTAAGTATCTAAAATAAGTTTCGCTTAAGATTTTTGTATCATTGTGTTCATCAAAAAGAACGTTTAGTTTGCACTTATAAAAACCAGAACAGAATTTTTTTATTGAATAACTAGAAAAACAAATTTTAATATTAAAGCAGAGTTTTAATTTTTTTCTCCCAAATATCGATGAAATAGAAGTGAAACTAGTTGTTTAATGGTGCTTTCTGAAATTTAAAAAGAAAATATAATAATTAATTTGTTGGTACTTTTCTTAAAAATACCTCAAAAACACAACGTGATTTTAAAATGCAGTTATTCCAACGATTTCGAATGTAATCATCTTTGCAAACACAGCTGGGAACACAATTTTTGGTGCATGCTGGTTTTGGAATTGCACAAGTTGGAGGACAGGCTTCTCCACAACTACTCCATTCTTCATTTAATCCCGTACAAAGCTCTATTAAATAAATTGCAATAAAATTTTTACTAAACAATTCAAATTTTTTGTTTAAATTTACCATCTTGGCCATTAGAAAGTCCCAAGATAGCCATACAAATCAAAATCATACATAGTCCAAAATACGTTTTCATTGTATCACTAAACGTAAACTTCCACTTGAAAGAACTTGAAAAGTAAATAAAGCAAATAGGAAAATCATGTTTATATAGCAAAAATTTATTATAATATCAAGAATTTTTCCCATTTTTTTGAATTCTAATTAACTTGTTTTAATCACTTCATGGTTGTCTTGTTTACCCTCCAATGAAAAAAAAGTAAATGGTTATCGATCTAATAAAAATAAGCGAAAACATTAAAAAACGTTTCCTGATACTAGAAGAAAATGAAACCAAAAATATTATGAACTAAACTCTCAAATACCAAGCAAGTATGATAAGAGAATTAGTAAGAAGATTAAATAAAAATGTTTATTTTTCAGATAGATTCAGCTACAGATTTCCTTACAGCAAAGAAAAAATCAGTAATACTAGTTAAATTTGAGACTGGAAGACACAACATTGTATCGACATGCTCCATAACTTTTTCGGCGAACTGTACCAAATCCTCCACCCGACATGGATCATTTGGTCGAGGAAATTCAGTAAATGGTTTCCAAATTCCATGTTCCAGCGAAACAGGCTGAGAAAACACTAATCCTTTTTTAATTCCAAATACTCCTGCAAGTTTGATGTCTTACATAATTGTCATTAGTGATTTTTAATGATAGTTACCTACTGTATACACTCCCAAACTGATGATTTCTCCATCGGGGTGCTTAACGTACCAAAATCGTAGTAAGTCAATGATAGACCGCACTTTTCCGTATGCTAAAGGACGCTCAAGAACTGTTTCAGCTTTTTCCTTAAAATATAATTTATTAGAAATGCAAAGATTGTCAGTAACACCTCAATTTAAAATTTATTTTTTCCTTTTCTACCGAAAACAGCAATTTCTGTTGATTCCGAGTGAATAATTAACAGTGAAGAAGTTCCAAAAATTTACTTTTTTAGAAGTCTTAGATAAAAGAGTTATGGAATTATTATCTTAAACTTATAAATAAACTTATTGAGTAAGATGTGGTGTAAACTGGGCCAAAAAAATCGATAATTTTTGTTTTTGAAAAGTATATCGAAAATATTGTTCAAGGTGACAAAAACAAATTATCGGGAAGGTTTGAGCCTTTGATATTAAAATTAAGAGGTCTATCATCTTTAATTTAGATTTTTCATTTGTGCTTTAATTTTTTCGTCAATGCTGTCAAACTATCAAGGTAAAAAAATGTATCTGCACATGTATTTATAGAAAATGAAATTTCCTACAAAAAATGTTTCTTTAAAAATTTTTGTCAGACACGCCATTTCTGAATAATCAAGCTTTAAACATTGACATAATTTTAATATTTATCTTCTTTATTTTGGAATTTTGTAACTAACGCACAAATAAATATATAGAAAGGAATAATATAGATTCTTGAAGGGAATTAAATGTTCCACAAAACGGTTTCTTAACGGTTTTACATAAAATCCCTTTTTTCAAAAGTTATTCACAATTTAAGTTGAAGGAAAAATTAAATTATTGTTTTTTTCATTGTTGAGCCAATTTTGAAAGAGTGATTTTATGTAAAAACTTTAAAAGACCTTTTTTGTGGAGCATTAAATTCCCTTTAAGCATTTATATTGTTCATTTATTTGTTCGTTAGTTACAAAATTCTAAAATAAAGAAGATAAATCTAAAAATTATGTCAATGTTTAAAGCTTAATTATTCGGAAACGGCGTGTTTGGCAAAAAATTTTAAAGAGACGTTATATGTAGGGAATTTAATTTTCTATAAATATATGTGCAGATAATTTTTTTTACCTTCATAGCTTGACAGCTTTGACGAAAAAATTAAAGCACAAATGAAAAATCTAAATTAAAGATGATAGACCTCTTAATATTAATATCAAAGGCTCAAACCTTCCCGATATTTTTTTTTTTGTCACCGTGAACAATATTTTCGATATACTTTTCAAAAAAAAAAAATAGCCTTATTTTTGGCCCAGTCTAATGTAGTGTATCAAATTTTAATGTTCTACAGTTTTTCAGTAGGACTTAATAGGTAACCCAAACAATAAACTCAATTCATCATACATAACATACACTATTTTTCATACATCTACAAAAGTATTATATTAATAAATCATAATATTATGTATATTTATTAATTCAGACTACAGCCTTCATTAAACATTGAATTCGATCCTTGATTATAATTTTATGTAAAACAAGCTACAAAAAAGAAAATATGTTCCGACAAAAGGGATTCCCCGATTCTCCGTTCCACGGATTTTCCGACAAAAAAGTTTCCACATGTTGCGAGGTCAGTAATTTATCAAAGGATCTAGCTGATTAGTATTTGAAAACTGCACTGCGTCTAATGAAAGATTTATACCTTATTTTTGTTGTTTTTCAGTTAAGATAACCATTGACTGAATCTCACATTCCTAACCCTTTTAGTAAAGGAATAATGAGGGAGACAACCCTCTATGAATTTTTTTTTTCCGTACCTATTTATGATATCTTCATGAAATTGAAATTATACATGACTGTTAATAAAGTAATTATAATATTTTTTTTTTGGAATTTTTACATTGTTAGAAACTGTAAAAAACGAGAAGTATATTTTGGTAGGTGGTTTTTTATACCAACCCCAAAGTGACATCTAACAAAAATATATATATTGTCGTTTTTACGGTTATTTTATTTTTACGGGTTCGCTAAGATTTATTTCAGGACATTACACTAATACCATTTATTTTAATACACACCCGATCATTATTACCTACTTATAAATTTATTTTAACGATTGTAGCTGTTAACTTATTTACTGTAATTTACTGTAAACTGTTAGTAACTTTTCCGTAATTTATTTCGAAATTTATTTAAATTTGCCGCGTCTGGAAGGTTCAAGACTATTCTAGGCACTCCTCGTAGATTTAAATGATTTTTATCTCTTTCCATGCCACATTAGAACTTTACGGAGAGTATTCTGGAACGTCTTCCGTCTTTCTTCAACCTCATCGTTAGAAATTTCGAATGTTCTAAGAACGCAATAATATCTTATTTGTTAAGAAGTTGACTATTACATGTTAAAGTTACAAAATGATCGAATTGATGGAACATAATTTTAAAAAATAATAATCAATTACGGATAAGTGCTTGCATATATATCACTTCTACTTATACAGTCAAACTTGGATAAGTGACACCTGGGTAAGTGAAAAAACTAGATTAATGAGAATAATTATCGAGACCCTTTGCTTTTACTCTCAAAAACTTCCATAAGTGAGAAATGAAAACCTCTGCAAGTGAGAGTTATTTTTGACGTCATAACCTCTATACTTGAGACTACTATTCACGCTATACTTCTATAAGTGAAACTCGAGCACATTTTTTTTCTTTCTTTCACCTATTCTCTACATTTTCCAAATCTTATTAACACAGTTTTGTATAGTTTACTAATCATTTATGTAGCAAATTGTTTGTACAATATCCATTAGTCGTACAACAGTTGCTCAGTGTCATTCACCCAGAGTGTAATCAAAATGCCGAAATGCAAACTCAAAGCATTTTCTCTGAGTGAAAAGCTTCAAATAATTAATTTATTTGAGGATGGAAAAACCCGAGCTGAAATTCTCACTGAATAATACAGTGAAAAACAGAACAATAAGTGAGAAACCTGGTTAAATGAAAACCTTCATAACTGAGAATAAAATGTTGGTCCCATAAACTCTCACTTATCCAAGTTTGACTGTACCTATATTAACACCTGTGCTCTGCTTCTAAATCTATCATCATAAATACATTCTTAAAACTTTTAAATGTCAACAAAGTATGTATCATATGAGTTAATACAAGTAAACTATCAACTATCAACTAAAAACAATATACGATTTGAAGCAAAGAGCTCTTAAATATTAAGGGTGTGGATGGCATTTATTATTTAAGGAACCTCATCAAAACTTTCATGGATAAGTTAGTTGGCATTTTTAGAAAATATCGGGAAATGAAAGGAGAAAAAATGCTCTTAGTCATAAGTAGCAATTAGACAAGAGTAATTAGGTTTGGCCAAACTTGTTGAATATTTTAATTGGTGAAGATATTTTTGGTTTTTGTATGTAAAATTTGAAACCCTACGATTTTGGTTGACATTTGATCTTTGTTTCCATCAAATTTTAGTGATAAATTGAGAACTGAAATTTATTTACTCTTTGTGAATATATTTCCTGCCAAATTTCCGTCAGATTTATAGTTAAATACTGCAAAGGACGTAAAACAGTGACTTCATCTCCAAGTGGCAGAGTCGTATTTTCTTTAGTACGTCTCAAAGCTCGTAAATTAGGTCTCGGAATTACAGTTCTTTCTATGATATTTCCAATATCAATTAGCTGATTAAGTCCAGTGAATCCATAAACTGGTGGACATGATAAATGGGAAATTGGAACGGAAGCCTTTTTCGCTACCATTGCTAAAGCTTCCAAGCCCAAATCAGCAGTGATGGCCACAATATTGTGAATCCGTATTCTTGTCATACAATGGGTCAGTACAGAGGCACAAAAGCAGGTCGGAGACGATGCAACTATAACTTTAATAGTTTTTTTGGCATAATCGTCAATTACATCAGCGTAATACTCCAAAGAATTGAAAAGCGTTTCAATCCAATCCAAAATATGGCCTTGCAATCTAAAAAAAATTTTTTTAACTCCAATGTTGGTTTTGAATTTGAATATTCAGAATAATAGTTACTTTGGAAAATTATCACAGATTAGTATGACATCAAATATAGGCATATAATCTTCAAGATTGTCGATTACTTCAACGTAAATATGGTACGTATCACTTTGGTCGTACAAATCCGGCTCATCCTCAAATTCCGTATAATTATTAGATCTATTCCAAATATAAATAGCAAGTCCATCTTCGCAATGGAAATCCAAGAGCTTTATCAGCTCGGGAATAAGAAGAGCCAACATATTCCTATCGGCTTCACTGATACAAATGCTGCGAAGTTTCTTGTTTCTAATATTTTCATCTTCAATGTTTCGAATCTTTTGTGCATTAAAGTATTGCAGATTATCTTGAACCAATTTTTCCAGTTTCCTTTTCGGTAGAACGTATTCCAGACCGTAATAGTCATAGACGTATTCCCAAAATTCATTGATTCCGCCAATGTAGTGGTGTTTGCCTCCACGCATTGCTACCTCTCGCCAAACGATGGGCGATTCCCTATGATGCCATCTCCACGTTTTATTGGTTTCCTCCAACCAACCCTAATGGAGAAAAGAGACAAATCCAGAACCAAAAAAGATTTCGATAATTTGATTGATAACCTGCCATTCAGCTGATTCTTTTGCGATTGCAGAGAAATTGAAACTGGGCAAGTTTTCGTGTAGGAATTGCGCCACATAGCGGCAATGAGCGTAAAAAGAGCAACTTATTACACCAACTATAACGATTATGACCATATTTTGTTGTAAAAACTAGTAATTTTTTCAACATTTTTATCTCCATAGAAATATTCTTAGAAGCAGGCCAAGCGATTATCTGAACTTGCATGTACAAATGTTAGCCTACCAAAACGCGTTGCAACTCCATCATTACTGCAATTAAACTTAATCATTTTCCCTACTCCAATTAGTTCTTAGCTAATTAGCATATTTCCTATTCAATTAATAGCTTATTTCTTCAAATAGCTATATTCCCAAGCGATCAATTCGACGAATTTTATGAGTAGTAGGAATTTTGATTCATTGAAAATCTTCATATTTGTTGAAACAACTACGCAATATTCATCATCCTTTTTTCAATATCTTATTAATATTATCTTTTGGTATATCTTAGGTTTTCTATTAATATATTCTAGAACTTTGTATTTTCCAGTTTTTTTTATTTTCCGTATAAGTAGATAAATCAAGTGGAAAATAAGTATTAGGTATGTCTAGTAGGGTGTCTGTTATTTCCCAAATTGGTTTTGTTACAGCGATCGCCCCTTGAATTTTTAGTTTAAGATATAAAAAAAATTATCCAATACAATTAAGCTCTTAATTTCTTGATTAAACCGTGCCGGAATCATGTTACTTTTACCATTTGAATAACATGGGATTATTTGACTTTACTTTTAATTTTTTTTCTCAAAAACAAATGAATAAAAAGATTTAAAATTAAATTATTCTGACGTAAAATTTAACGCTCTACAAAAAAGGTCTCTTATAAATTTTCGATTTAATCACTCCATTAAAAGTTATTCAATATTTAACTTTTTAACGACAAATCAATCGACTATATGCTCAATAAAAATGATGTTGACTACCAGTTTAAGAAATTTCTCATAAATGGCGTCAAGTGAAATGGTAAAAATTCGAATAATAATTGAACTTTTGTCGATAGTCTCTCATTAATTAGTATGAAATTCACTTCGTAGGTACCAAATATTGATTAAAATACGAAAATTGATCCTGGATAAATTGAATTTCACAACTGAATTTCACAATTTCTCACAATTTCACAAATTGAATTCGGATCTTATGTCACCGGTTTTAATTGTCAAAAAATGATTTTTTTTTTTGTTTAATTTTCAGTTCAAGCCATAAAATTAACACAAATAATCACTTGCGCTCCAATGATAATAATTTTTATCTTCTCTTCCAATGATTTTATAGTTAAAAAAGTAAAAATGAGCAAAAAGTTGAAAATATTGCAAGATTTATATTAGGCACAAGTGAAATATTGAATAACTTTTAATGGAGTGATTTAATCGAAAATTCATAAGACACCTTTTTTGTAGAGCGTTAAATTTTACGTCAGAATAATTTAATTTTAAATCTTTTTATTCATTTGTTTTTGAGAAAAAAAATTGAAAGTCAAAAGTCAAATAATCCCATGTTATTTAAATGATAAAAGTATTATGATTCCGGCACGGTTTAATCAAGAAATTAAGAGCTTAATTGTATTGGATAATTTTTTTTATATCTTAAACTAAAAATTCAGGGAGCGATCGGTGTAAAAAAATCAATTTGGGAAAAAACGGACACCCTAATGTCTAGTAATATCTTCTGGTATTAATCACATTTCAATTGTATTTTAAAAAACGAAAATATATTTTCTTCTCAGTTCTATACTATAGTATTATTCTAATTTTTATGATGATTTATTTACTATTTAATACTATTAAATCAAAAGATTAATTCCTTTGCTATACTTATTTGCCGTAATTAAAAAAATGTTTTTATTTCACTGCCATAGCCTATTCCGGTAGTGCCCGAAATGATACATCAGTTATTAGTAGTTAGTGGTAACTAAATTATAATACAATTTTAAACACAATTTTACTTTTACTGTCAATATAGGCATTCAATGTTTGTATGGCAGCAACGATAGAGAACGACGAATGTAAACACATACATGTGATTTTAACATTGATTAATATTTTATTTATTTCCAAGTCACAATTAATAAATTCATGAATAATAGTTTTTTATTATTTATTAACATGCATATGAGTATAATACAAATATATTAATTATTGTTCAATTTAGAACTAACTGGTTGTTGTCATTGGATTCAACTGTCATTTCGTTTTCATTCAATTGCTAATTTTTGCCATTTGTCAGTTTTGTCAGTTTTGAACAGTGAATATTTCCCAGATAGTTACTAACCATCAAGTAATAGATTTAATGGTGGCTCATGTCCCTCTTAGCGACATAAATATTTAGTAACGATGGATTTTCTTCTTCTTTTCATTGAGTTCGCGATTTTTTGTTAATTAAATTCTAATATATTATAATTTGCTCTTTTGTTGGTAAATTTTTATTGTGACCTGATTTACTCGGAGAAAAAGAAGAAAAAAAAGGTTCTCCTTCGAGTAGGTAGCCAAAATATAGGACGATGTATTGGCTTATACTTTATATATATAGACGCCAATAAAAATGGTTACACAACGTTTATTAATTTTTTAATCAACTTATTTTAACAGAACTATTGTATCATATAAACCAAAGATTTTTCCTATTTATTAATTTATTTACGAATATAATTCTTATCCTACAATGTATCTAAATAATATTTTATCGTTTTGTTAAGTATTTAATGCAGTTTTATCAATTCCGAAAGTCGATAATTTAAATTTATGATAAATTTTTGATAAGTATAGTTGCAGGTATATAAAGTTGATCACTTACTGGTAGTAGCATTCAATCTTAATATCAAAAACTATAATAGTATTGCTTTTTTAAAGTTGCTTCAAAAAATTTAAAATGTTATATATTTTCTTATTGTTATCACTTTTGGTTCAGAAAAGCTTAAGCTTGGACCATGGATTGGCATTAACACCCCCTATGGGATTTCTATCGTGGCAAAGATATGAATGCAACGTTGATTGTAAAAATGATCCTGACAATTGTATAGGGTAAATTAAGAAGTTGGATTTGTTTATTACCGATTTTTATTTTTCATATGTTTTACTTTTAAGGGAAAATTTATTCACTCGAACTGCAGATATAATGGCTTCCGAAGGATGTTGGATAAGGATGTTGGTTATGAATATGTTATTATTGATGATTGTTGGCTGGCAAATTCTCGTGATAAAGAAGGACGATTGCAACCAGATCCAGATCGTTTTCCAAGTGGATTGAAAGCGTTAGGGGATCATGTAATATTTATTTTTGTATGGGTTCAACTTTTATTTTAGTTTCTTTATATAAACAGATTCATAGTTTAGTCCTAAAATTTGGTATTTATGAATATATTGGCTTGAAAACATGTGGTGATTATCCTGGATTAGATGGAAATTATGACTTAGATGCTCAAACTTTCGCTGATTGGGGTGTTGACTATATCAAAATTGATGGTTGCTATGTTGATGACGAAGACATGCCTGCAGGTTTTCAAAATTTGATAGGTACAAATTTCGTTGAGATTTAATTAAATGTATTATCTTACAGCATACACTGCATTCGGTAATAGTTTAAACAAAACGGGAAGTCAATTGTATATTCTTGTAGCTGGCCCGCCTATGAAGAAATGGATGGAATTCAAGTGAGCAAAATGGAAATATTCTCACTTTGTTTTATATTTCACAGTTATTTGTCTTTACAGAGTAATTATTCTTTGATTTCTGAGCATTGTAACCTGTGGAGAAATTGGTATGATATCGACGACAGTTGGGATACTATAGAAGACATTCTGACCTTTTACGGAAACAATCAAGATCGTTTTGCACCTTTTGCTGGGCCGGGTCGTTGGAATGATCCTGATATGCTTCTAGTGGGAGAACCTGGAATTTCCTATAGTCAAGCCCGTGTACAAATGGCATTGTGGGCAACTATGGCATCTCCTTTGCTAATGTCCACCGATCTTCAAACAATTCTTCCAGAGCTTAAAGTACTTTTACAAAACAAAGATATAATTGCAATTAATCAAGATCCATTAGGATATCAAGGCAGACGTGTTCTTTCTGTATTACAAGCGTACAAGCGGAAAAAAGCGTACCATTCCAGGCATTAGGGTTGCCTGAAGGACCATATCAACTTTATGTAAATATTAATTCATATAATTTTATTTCTAAAAATATTGAAAATAAATTATTGATAAGCCCTCAAAAAAAAAAAAATCCTCTCTTTAACTTTTGGAACTTTTTTTTCTTAGGATTTGTTTGATGGTACCAATTCCACAACGTCAACGTTAAATGTTACAATTGGGAAAACCGATGTTGCTTTTGTAAAAGCAACCCTTATCGCCAATAGTGATAGATAATTGTTGTTGATAACTTTTGGAGTACATTTGCAGTTTTCGATTGCACGGTTATATCATTTCAGAATTTTGATTCAAAAATTCTTGATGACATTCAATGTCAATTTTTGACTTGACTTGAATGTCAATTTTTGAATTTTTGGATGTGTACAATTTAATAACAATAAAAGAGGATCCAAAATTTAAAGAAAATTTAGAATTGGAAATCGCAAATTTATCCTAAGAGATCGAAACGGTTTAAGCTAAAATAAATTTATTAAATGAAAATTTTCAATTGATAATACCTATAAAACTCCTTCATTCAATCATATTCTTTATTCGTGATGGTAATAAAATTATTTGAAAGTTAATTTACTCAGATCATAATCATAATGGCCCAATACTTTGAGCCCTAAAGTGGTCCTGGCTGTAAACTGGTTTATGGTATATTTTTGCAGCATTGAACTAAATAAAATTTAAAACTCCCAAAAAATAATTCGAAACATTCAAATTGCTAAATATCTCTTTTACAAAGTAGAGCCTTTCCATATTCCCATTTTTAGTACACCCTACCCAAAGGAAAAAAACAAAACTTTTAAATATCGTTCTTTATATACAAGAAGACTTAAAGGACTGAATCAACATTAATTTATTTAAATAAGTGAGAATTTAGCACTACTAGGAATAAAAATAGGGGTGCAATAGTCGTTGTAGGAAGTAGAAATTTCAAGAGAAGTCCCCAGAATGATGATGGAAGAATAACATAGAGCTTTTAAAAAGGTACCGTATGGTTAAATGTGCTCAACTGCCTATAACTTAAATATATGCTTAGTTGTAAAATAAGTTTTTTGAATTTTTTTCTTAGAATATCAAAAATATTTTCATTTGGTAATTTAACTTTAATTTTATTATTAATTTTTTATTTAACAATAACGTTTATAATTGTAATTTAATATTGAAAAGGACTAAGGATTAATGTTTACTTGGAGCTAAGGTTAGTAAATCAGGATCAATTTCAATAGTCCTCGAAATATTACGACCTTCTCCTGCTTCGGTGTTATCCAAGCAATCGTCCAAAATATTATTATTTAAACTCTTAATAGGTGTTGACGTGTTCGAATTTGAAATATTCTCAGCCGTTGTATCGGAATCGTTATCCGTGAACGGAATCATCGTAAAACTTTGACTAGGACTAATTGGATTAATTTTATTCGCCAACTTCACCTTACGATTAACAAAATCTAAGGTTTGAGGAGACGTTTTACTTATTTTACTACACAAATTTCCTAGGTTCATTTCAAAAATGGGGTTTTGCTCATCATCGAGGTCTTCGTCATGACGGCCATTGCAACACATTTCGGAGGCTATGAGGCTTTTGTTGACCGTTGAACTGGAGGATCGTAATAAATTGTTGGAATAACTATTTGGTTGTTGGAGGGTATTGTTGAAATTCCCTGGCCAACAATAGTCGCCGAGGCCCAAAAACAGGTTTCCATTGTTGCAAATTTGTTGTGAAAGTTGATGGTGATTGGGCTGGTTTAAATTAGGGGATGAAGCTGGAGATGAATTTTCTACATCCAAGTTTAACGCTGAAGCAGCTGCCGAGGTAAAATGGTTGGGGTATGAAGAAATGTCGCTGTAGTTTACAACATTGTTTGAAGCAAAACTTAACAGAGGTGATGTCAATGGGCTTGAACACACTAAAAGTAAATTTTTGAAGGAAAATTTATACAAATTTGGAATCAATTTGAATAAAATTTAATTGGCTTACCAGGAATTGTAATCATGCTAGAATAATCTCGTGGTTGTTGAATATTATGAATTTGGCTCGGATCATCAACTTGGTTTACTTTAATGATATTAGACGAGGAATTCTTTTCTTGCTTCCTCCATTTAGCCCGTCGATTTTGGAACCAAACCTGAGAAGATTAAGATTAATCCAAAATCAATCCTCACTCTTTATTTTTTTTACCTGAACTCGAGCTTCAGTCAAATCAATCCTCAATGCTAACTCTTCCCGAAAAAATACATCCGGATAGTGAGTTTTCTGGAACGCCCGTTCTAATTCTTCTAACTGGAAGTTACTAAACGTTGTTCTGAAAACATAACTTATTGATTTTTCCGAAAATACATCTTTGTTCCCGAAATACCGATATCGTCTCTGTTTTCTTTTACAAGGTGCACTATGATTTGCTAAAGTTTCAGGAGATTGGGAAGCCTCTTCAGGATCTTCGTCAGGATCGTTAGCTTCTAAATGATACGACGAAGATATATTCTGAGTTTCAGTTTCACTATCTACCAGACAATTAGGAGAATCATACGGTTGGCCTAACAGTGATTCATTCAAATCTAAAATGAGAAAAGTTGACAAATTTTCATAGAAATTATACCTGAATATTGTGGGAATTTACTACGATTGGAATATGATGAGGAAGATCCAGATTGAATTGTTGATGATGCTGAAGAGATTGGCGTTGTTTCAATTACGATATTATTATTGTTACTATTGGTGTTATTCGGTGATGACGTCGCAATACTATTAAGCAGTCCTGTGATCGTATAATTAGATTCCTTACACGGATCCATTTAACAATCGTTAATTTAGTGTTGTATATTTTTTCTCTATTATTATTAAATTTATTAAGAAATTCAATTAAGTAAATTTAATTTCCACAAATTTAATTAAGCACCCCCGAAGAGTGAGCTTGAGCGTCAAGCTCGTAAAGCTCGATGTTTCATATGAAGACCACATTGAGTATATTACGGATCGTCAATTTCATTTCTGTTATTTACAACGGTGTAAATATGTATATAATTATATGGGTGTCCTTATGTATTTAAGGATAAAAAATATATGTATTTAAATAAAACGAGAAAAGTGAATTAACATTTAATAAAACTAAGAAAGATAAATGGTAAGCAAGGAAAAAATGTTCCGATCCAGAGGAAATAGTAAGCGGCACTATCAAGGACATACCTAGTCTTTTAAATCGCATTTAATTATTCAATTACTTTATTTAACTTTTTTTTTTCATTATTCTATCATTCTTGTGATTGCAACACTAAATTTTTCATTAAAATTATCAAAAATTTGTAACTCCTAAGCCAAAAATAAACCCAATTAGTTGTTTAGTTTTTAAATTTTTCTCTTCTTTATTGATAAATGGTGGATTGAATTAGAGTCATTTTTCCTATCGAGGTAAACTGCATTATACTTATAGATGTACGTAAGGGAAACAAAGAAGTCTTAGAAATGTTTTGGTTTTCCAGGTAACATGTTATGAGAAGAAACGTAGTAGAAAAACAAAAATGAAAACTTTCTGTAGCGTTCAGCAACACAATATAGGAATGATTAAGAAGCGAACAATTTAATAAAAATATTTCGTGGAAAACAAGTTTTATAAAAAGCAATTAGAAAATTTCATTTTTTTTTTTGTCCTCTCTGAATTATGTATTACTTTTAAGCTTCTGTATTTTTTCAAACATGCATTGGAATCAATACCTTTGCGTACCAGAATACATTTTTGTGGCTTCCAAAAATAATGCTGAATTGACGGAGCAATCGATGCCCTTCTTTTATTTGTATTTATGTTAGTCGCAGTTTAAAGCTTCTGTAAATAACACATACCTATCCATAAATAAATTTCATTCCGTTTGAATATTTTTAAAAACAAAATATCCAGTTTAAGTTCATTTTTGATAACAATTTTTCCCTTGAAATTAATCCCTTTGTTAATCGACTGTGAACATTTGATTTATAGTTTATTTTTTTGTCGTTGAAAATATTAAAGTATAGTTGTCTCAAGTTTAGCCTCTAACAATTAAATATGAATTGTACTGAATAGATGTGTACAGCATTTCATTGTATAGATTAGAAATATGGATAGTTAAAGGGTAAAAAAGAATTTTTTTGGAAACTTTTGAAGTGTGATGGAATTATATAGTGTAATTGGGATCTATATTACTTAAAAACTATAGAAAAAGGCAATTATAGCACACGATAAGATCAAAAAAAAACAGACAGAATCACCAACAAAGAATTTAATGGAAAGATTAGAAGACTGGACTTTTAAAGGCTAAAGGAGTCAAAGGAGAAGAATTGAAACTATGCAAGAAAAAAAAATACAGAATTGTATATACTGAATAGATTTGTGCAGCATTTCATTGTATAGATTAGAAATATGGATCCTTAAGGGGAAAAAATGAAACTTTTTGGAAAGCTTTGGATTGCGGCGGAATTATATAGTGTAATTGGGATCTATATTACTTACGTCTTACATACTATAGAAAAAGGCAATTATAGCACTCGATAAAATTAAAAAAAACAGTCAGAATCAATAATAAAGAAACTATTGGAAAGATTAGAAGACTGAACTTTTAGAAGCTAAAGGAGTCAAAGTGGAAGAACTGAAACAATGCAGAAAAGAAGAAATACAGAAAATTATATCAAATTAAATCAGCCAAAAAGATAAAACAGTTTTAATCTGCAAAACTTGATTAGGAATTAAATATACTCTATGAAAGAATACTACTACGCTGGAATCAGAAAATATAGATTTGATTAATACTTTTGGAAAAAAAAATCTTCCTTTCTTTTGGATGTTTCTTCATCCATTGTGACTTCTTTGGAAAGTTTAGTAGACATAAATGAATCTATAACTATACTTATATTTTCTTATTCCTTTAACGATCTGCCTGACGGAAGATTTAGTTTTTCGCATTATTTAGTTCTTCCTCCAACGCTTTCCAGCATTGACAAGGTTCTATAATTGTACTGAATAGATGTGTACAGCATTTCATTGTATAGATTAAAAATATGCATCCTTAAGGGGAAAAAATGAAACTTTTTGGAAAGCTTTGGATTGTGGCGGAATTATATGGTGTAATTGGGATCTATATTACTTACATACTATAGAAAAAGGCAGTTATAGCACTCGATAAGATCAAAAAAAAAATATTCAGAATCATTAACAAAGAAACTTTTGGAAAGATTAGAAGACTGGACTTTTAGAAGCTAAAGGAGTCAAAGGGGAAGAATTGAAACTATGCAAGAAAGAAGAAATACTGGAAATTATTTAAATTTGGCAAAAAGATAAAACAGTTTTAATCTGCAAAACTTTATCAGGAATCAAATATACTCTATGAAGGAATCAAGACGCTAGAATCAAGAAACAGATTTAATTAATATTTTTGAAAAAAAATAACTCTTCCTTTCTTTTGGATGTTTCTTTATCCATTGTGACTTCTTTGGAAAGTTTAGTAGACATAAATGAATCTATAACTGTATCTATAACTATACTAATATTTTCTTATTCCTTTAACGTTCTGCCTGATGGCAGATTTAGTTTTCCGCATGATTGAATTTTTCCTGCAACGTTTTACAGCATTGACATGGTTCTATAAATCGCAATAGTCCCTTTTTCTTTTAAATAAGTATGAAATTTCAAAACTTATTTTTTCTTTTTTCACAGGTTGCACTATTTTTTCTGCGGTAACATCAAATGTAAATCCTGTTTTTCTGAGAATGTTATCCCAAATGAAGATTGATCTTTATCTATTGACTCTAGAATAATAATAAAGTTATATAACTTTCTTCATTCATTTTCAGCTCCATATTTGAAAGCTCTTCAATTTGGAAGTTAATAAGATACTAATTATAGTTTCTTTAGTTCCCCTTTCAAATAACTTAAAAGCAGATCAGTAGAAAGTGAATGATTTTAGGTTTAAAAACAAAATTATTTTCTAATACAACTAATAACATTAAAATATACAAGTAAGCAATAGTAAATATTAATCGTAAAATTCAAATGAGGAGAAATATTATCGACGTTATAAACTCCTTTCTTTCTTTCCTCTGGTTCAGATTTTAATCCATTCGTTATTAATATCCACGTTTAAAATTCCAAAGACTGCTTCCAAAGTTTGAGATTCAGGTATTTTATCAATAGATTAATCAAAGTTTTTCTGCTATTTGTTGTTTAATCATTGTCGTTTTAGAGAACAAAATTTTTTCACGACTTCTTTCTGTACTGATTTAAATAAAACTCGATCGACGATACCTCACTTACTATATGGGTCTTAAGAAGTAAATATGATTCTTGTGGAAAACCAAAATGAAAATATTAAAATTCATTTAAGTTATTAGAAATGCAAAATTCATTAGAAATTTTCCTTAAAGAATGAAACTTCACAAGTGCTGAGATAACGTTTTATTTTTGATACCATATTAATTTACATGATTTTTTTTAAATTAAATTTCTCAATTAATACCTCTTCAAGAAAGTAATACAGTTGCTTCCAAAACGAAACTATAAATGTGCAGAATCCAAATTTTGAGAAAATGAGTCTTTTAGCAATGTATTTTTCTCGTGTACAAATTTGAATTATTTTAGATACAAATATGACCCTAATGATTGTTTTGTCATAGAAAACTTATCATCAAAGAAAATTAAACTATTTCTATAGTATTCTATAGATTTTGTACACATTCGTAGTTTGTCGTAGGCATTGGAATTGACAGAAAATTTATGCAAAGCCTGAAAATAAAAGATTTTTTTTTTCAATCAAACATAAGTTAATAATTTTTATAAGTGATAGTATGGATGTCTATATGTATTGATTTAGTCAAATTCTGAACCAATTGTGATGCTTATGTCCTTCGAAACAACAAAAGTCTGGTGATACCACTTATCCGTATCAATTACAACTAGAAAAAAAATTATTTTGTTATATTTATAACTTTTAATGAACTTTTAGTATTGACTTACTTATTTCTCCAGGATTGACAACCACATCAAACTCTTTACAGACATAGTAGCATTCTGGTGGTGGAGCTAATCTCCATTTTTTCTTTCCTTTCAACTGAGCTTGCCAAGAAGTATGCCCCACATTATCGACCTAATTAAAAAGATTATCTCTAAAATCAATTTAAATATAAAGGGTCTATGGTTACAAGCATTGTTAATAAGCAACAGAAATATATATTTTTATGATACTCATAACCTGTGTAGATAGTAATGAATGGTACTTATGATCAGTGCTGGACTGGCCCACCGGGATTCCGGAAATATTCCGGTGGGCCTACCGGTGGAATATCCCCGTGGGCCTACTGGCCCACAAATATAGTCAAGTTTTTAATTTTTTCTAATGAAATTAAGTTATCCTAGATCATACCAATTGCAGCAATTGTATTGTATGCTATTATGCAGTTATGCAGTTTTGCAAAAATTTCGTTTCGATGCATAAGCATACTCAAACTAATTTTTAGCGTACAAATTTGTTATTATATACTTTATCATCAAGTTAAGTATCTTATGAAAGATCATTTTCAAAATTGAATTATATTATAATAAATCGATTTAGAAATTATTTAAGTCAAAACATTTGGAAGCATTTATGCCATTTATGCTCATGATGTGTGAAAAATATATTCTATATAACGTTGACAGCTATAGAGTAACTGGTATAATAAGAGAAAAAATTAAAATATTAAAACACTTGTTTCATTAATAATACTAATGAAATTAGTAAGAACACGAGTTTCCATAAATCCATACCACCAAAGAATTTTATCGGAGTATATTCAATTCAAATATATTCAATGACTAGGATAATCTATTTTAATCTGTTTAAATCTACTTAAGTCTGTTTTAATACTTTTATATTAAAGATGAATGTAAAATTGTAAAAGCTATCAAATTTTAGTCGCTAATGACCAAGCTGTTGAAGCGACTTAAAATAAATAAATAAAAAAACTAATGAAATTATTTTTTTCAAGTAAAACTCTGTTTTATTATTTAAATAAATATGCTATCAAATTATTAATGTACTTTTTTGATTGTTATTTTCATAAATATAATATTGTGGGCCTACATCACCGATATTTCCCGGGCCTAAATGTGTTTCCAGTCCAGCCCTGCTAATGGTACCTTATAAGTATCATTTAAATAACTATCCGTAGCCAATTCGACATGCTTATACGCCTTGACCGTTTAATGTCTTAAAACTTACGTGAAGATGAGCACCTTGTCCTTGCCATCCCATGAAAATCCAATCTAAATTCGTCCTTTGTGAAGTCAACGGTAAAAAGTACGGAGCCGAATAATGCTGTCGAAGCAAATGCGTAGCAGTTGGATCACAACTACTCCAACCAAAGTACCAAGGATTTGCAAATCTTTCGTCAGACATATTCAATGCTTCACGCAAAGATCGAAATTCAGTTTTGTACGGAAAAAACTGACAATTGTCCTGGTTAGGAGCCAAATTAAGGTAAAGATTTTTGAAAAACGCGAAATCAAAAGTTTCCACTGCAGTCCATCCACGGGTTCCATCAGTTACAAGAACAGGTCTTGCCGTATATGCATAAAATTGTTCAAACTGATCCAAATCAATATTTTCAACTCGTTCCATTTCTGTTATGTTACGACAAAAATCACAGTTTTCCGGTTTACGAAAAATCTTTTGAATTTCATCAGGTAAACGAAAATAACACTAAAAGGGAACAAATTAAAAAAGTAGGTCCCAATTTGAAGACTATTTCAGTACTTACAGTTGATGAAGAAAAGTAATTTTGATAAAGAAAAAACAATGATATGGAGAAGAACAGAAAAATTCCTCCACCTTTTATGAACCAGTTTGGAACTCCACTGCTTGGTTTAATGTTGGAACTGCCCATTCCTAACAATAATTGAACACCTTGCAATTTTTCGAGCTCGTTTGCAGTTATTTTTGCACGCTGGGCTCTATTAATTACTGATATCATTCGTTTTTGCAAACGTTGTTGCATTATAGCGATGAAATATATCCGAACGTGATTACTTCTCAACTGCACAAAATGTGAACGAAATTTTCTTTTTCAGGATAGTATTCTGTGAAACTGAATCTACAACCAAAGAATTCTATTCATAAAATTAAAAGGAGGTTTCTAAAAATCAAATTTACTGTTTCAACTTATATGCTATGTAGAGACTTCTGGTTAGTAATTTTAAATGCTAATCCTAAGAAAAAATTGGACTATATTTTGTATTATATTGAAAGTTTAAAAGCTCAAAGCTCATCTGAAAACTATGTTTATAACTCTTTGAATAAACTGATTCGTTTATCACACAAGTGCAGACGCTTTAATTTAACGGAGTGTGAAATTAGGAATCTATAGCTATCGGGAAAGACGCATATGTGCCACTCAATATTGGCAATCAATGTCCAATTAAGTGTGGTTACAAAGAAAAATCGATACAAAAGGGAAAAGCTTCATATGATAAAAAAATTAAAAAATTTAACTGATTAATCATAAATAAAGCCGTTTTGGATTGCTGTTGTTGGAATTATAATCATATTAAACCTAAGCTTTTTTTTGCTAGACTAAACTTATTCTTACTTCTTAACTACAGAAAAATTCCCAAAGCAAACTAAAGGGCACTAAGGTGACTAAAGGTTTCCTAAAGCTTTTTATTTATTTTTAATTTTTGTACAATACGTTTCTTTGGCTCCCCAATTTCTTCAGGTACTAATATAATTGTTTGTAACATATATTATAAATAACATATAAAAGTTATAAAGAATTATATTAGCCCCTAAAGAAGTTGAGAAAAATAAGAAAATAGAGAAAATTAAATAATTATAAAACTATGGAAAAAAAGCTACTAAAATGTCACCAAAAGTTGCCTAAAATTTCGTTATGACGGTTATGGCCTGGTTATGACTAACATTGATCATCATCAAGTAACCGTATCCAATATTTTGACAATTAATTTATTTAAAAAACTGTCATTAATGCAATTCAACTCAAACTGTTAAAAAAAATGTAAAATATAAAATTTCGAAAAATGGTTTATTGAAGAAAAAAAATTCAAAAATTGTCACTAAATTTTTGGTAGTATTATGTTGTTGGTGTAATACCGGACTATAAAAATGAAACCACATTGCAAATTTATATCAGATATCGAGGAAGAAAGTCCTCCTAATACAAATGGCATACCTCCTGTAATTCAAACGACAAAAAAATCCACCTGCCCTCTTACCAATCTAGCTAATGAAACAAATGTTGATACTGAAGCATCTCAAGAGGTTATAGCGGAAAATAAACAAATTGTAGAAACTAAAAGTGAAGAAGATTCTCCTCCATCTTTAGATAGGCAATTAGAATCAACAGAAAAACAGACATCATATGAAGATCTAAGTGTACAACCAACAGAACAACCAGTTGAAGTGCCCACTACTATAGAAGAAGAACCAGAAATAACACCAGAACAAAATGCCCAAATCGATGAACCAACTACAGAGCCAACAGACGAAGAAGTTGCAAATCAACAACTAATAGATGCAGAAGCACTCAAAGGAGAATCAGAAGAAGTAACAGCTGCTAACGAACCACCAGAAGATGTTCAAATCTCTAGTGAACCGCCAGAAGAAGTTCAAGTATCTAGTGAACCACCAGAAGAAGTTCAAGTTTCTAGTGAACCACCAGAAGATGTTCAAGTTTCTAGTGAACCGCCAGAAGAAGTTCAAGTCTCTAGTGAACCGCCAGAAGAAGTTCAAGTATCTAGTGAACCGCCAGAAGAAGTTCAAGTATCTAGTGAACCGCCAGAAGAAGTTCAAGTTTCTAGTGAACCGCCAGAAGAAGTTCAAGTCTCTAGTGAACCGCCAGAAGAAGTTCAAGTTTCTAGTGAACCACCAGAAGAAGTTCAAGTTTCTAGTGAACCGCCAGAAGAAGTTCAAGTATCTAGTGAACCGCCAGAAGAAGTTCAAGTTTCTAGTGAACCACCAGAAGAAGTTCAAGTTTCTAGTGAACCGCCAGAGGAAGTTCAAGTCTCTAGTGAATCACCAGGCGAAGAAACAGTAACAGAAACGGGACCAGAAGCATCAACAGAGGAGGAACCAACAACTGATGAACCAAACCAAATAAATTTGTCTTCAGAACAATCTAAGCAATCACAATTAATACTATTAGAAAACATATTTGATAAAAATGATCACATAATGTTAGACACCGATTTAGAAGTGCAATGTACACAGCTCACATCCAATTTTAATCCAGAAATAATATCATTAATGCAATCACAGCCAAAAGAAAATATATCGACGGAATTGGCAGGATATGAGAATAAACTTGATTTGTCTCTTACCTGGTCTGAACATGCTGTTTTTGATGATTCATTGCAAGAAAGTTTGTTCGGAGAAATATTTTACGACGCCGAGGATAAGCTACCTGAAACAGCCAGCGAAAAAGAATTAGAAATGACCGAATCTCAATTGTTTTTTAGTTGCACCGGATTAGTTGAGGTGAAAAGGGATACTGAGGTCATTGAATCTTTTCCAATGTATGACTGTGATCTCACGGATAAAGAAATAGACGTATTAGAAGACGAAGAAGAAGAGGAAGAAGAAGTTAATAACGAAAATACAATAAGTGTTGAAGAAGTTGGAGATCAGATTAGTGTAGTTGAAAACCGTAAAGGAGTAAAAGATACGACTGATGGCAAAAACCGCAAAAGAAAGAAGAAGAAAGACAAACCAAAATGGATGAAAGTCCTAACCGAAAATGTTGATAAATGTCCAAGCGTTAGTTCTCTGTATGCAACGTTTGATACAGAATTACCTTCTTCAAAGAAATCAAAATATGATGCCAAGTATTTGAAGAAAAGAGCTTGGTATGATGAAGAATTTGAATTGCCTTGTGATTGTCGTTTATTTAAATTCGAAAGGCACACATTTGAGACCAGTTTTAATCCAGTAAGTATTGCATGTTATTGAAATTTATGTAGTTTTATTTACTTTTTTAATCATTAACTGTAGGTTGAAGAAGTCTATAGATATCAAGCACCTTCTTATCCACTTCCGACTGACATTTCCTCGCAAGAACAATTTGAGATGAAGAAAATATCTTTGAATACTGAAATTACAAGATTGATGCTTTATGAACAAATGCTGCAAACAAAGTTGAAAAAATTGAAAAATAATATAATTTTGCTAAGAAAGCAACTAAGGGATGCACACACGAATTCACGCAGCAGTGATAACATCTTCAAGGAATATGTACCAGACAATCGAATGTTAGCTAGAATTGTTAATCAACCTGATCCCCTTGTTACAGCATCTTCTACTCATCTTATAAATGAACTTCAAAATATTATTCGAACTTTACGTGATCGAATCAAAGTGGTCTGTGCTAATCCTCAAACGAGAAAAATGATAGCCACAGGTCAGCTTCAAATCCGAGTAAATAAATCAGTAATTCGAGGCAACTCACATACGGTGCAACGTAGAGCACGTGGTCGTTCTCGACGCACCAAAAGAAAAGCAAATAGATCGATTTCCTCTCAAAGTAGTATTGGTTCGAATAGTTCAAGATACTCGTATGCTTCTTCATATTCAATTAGTTCAAGAGGCTCACGAGTTTCAACTACTTCTAGTCGATCTAATAGATCAAGAAGATCAAATAGATCTAATAGATCAAGAGGATCTAATAGATCTGGTAGATCAAACAGGTCGAATCGATCGAATCGATCAAATAGGTCGATTGGATCGAACAGGTCATACCGATCGAATAGGTCAGCAAGATCGAATGCATCTAGTATATCCGCGAGATCAGATGCGTCATATGCATCAACTGGTTCCTATATATCAAATGTATCTGGCCAATCTGTACAATCGAACCAATCGGCATTTTCTACTGCTTCAGCAGGTAGTAGAGGTAGTGTGAAAGTATACAACCCACAAAAAAGGAAACTGGAGAAAGGTAAAGTGCCTCATGAAAGTGGTTCTATAACATCAATGACTTCCACTAATAGTTATGTGGCTCGTGTGCACAATCCACAAAAAAAGATACCGGAGAAAGGTAAAGTGCCTCATGAAAGTGGTTCTTTTACATCAATGGCTTCCGCTAATAGTTATGTGGCTCGTGTGAAATTTCAGGGATAACAAAATCAATCATCTTTTTTTTTTAATTTTATTGTTTTGTACAACCAAATATGTAAACTGGTATCTTTATATTTTTTCTTTATTGCGTTTTAAATTTTTGACTTTTTTTGTTTTGGTTTTCTATTTTTCTTTTCGTAGTTTCAAAAACCACTTGTAGATATCAAAACTTTGTTTTTACAGTTAAAAAATCATTTGAGTATACTATATGACTTCCTTGTATTCAAATACATATTTTTTTTGCTTTCGGGTCCAGATTAAAGATTGAAGCAAAAGATCCTAATTACTTTTTTTCTAGACTTGTAATGTTTTTCGATGTTTCTCTCCTCTCTCCTTTGAATATAACAGATAATAGTTAGCTGAATACATCTTAAGGCAGTGCGTATAGTCCGGGCCATTTACATATACATATATTCTAATGGCCGAGTCAATATGGTCGCAGTTGCCGGAACCCAAGGTTTGTAAATTACACAGGTTGCTCCATTAGAGAAAAAAAATGACGTCATACGAAGAATTTTGAAATTGATCAGTCTGAAGATATGTACGAATTTCTTCTGGATACGTCACGTATCCATCACGTAGCCACCATGAGGCCACCTGTGTATTTTATGAACCTTGGCCGGAACCGAGGTTCCGCGTTCGAATCCCGATGGGCGTAAGTGTTTTTTCTAATTAATAATCATTGATTTCTTTTCCTAACAGCTTATATTATCATATAATAACTTTCATTCATGATTCCAGACTTTCTTTCATCGAAATATTCGATTGATCGACCGAAGCGTTATATTTTTTCATTTTATTTTTACTCATTGGTCTTGGGACGTCACACAATGCCGAACGGATTTTTTTTTAAAAAACTTGGGGGGCGAACTTTGAATATTCGATTTTTGTAAAAAATTTACGCAACGAGAAGTATAAAAATCATGTGACTAATGATTAATGATTTATTAATCATTAACTAAAAATCATTATCATTATTATATTTATCCCTTAAACGTACATTGGGAATTGATGAACAAGTCAAATCCATTGAATAATTCTCAATTGTTATCGGTCAGCTTCTTCTGTAGCGAAAAATTAAATTAGAACAATATTCAAAGGTCTCAAAAATACAGATTCTTACAAATCATTTATCTCCCAAAAAGATGATACTTTCTTCAACGCAAAAACAATATCCTTGTCCTTAATTTCCTGGTAATTTGGATCTGTAAAAATATATTACATTATTACTTAAACAAATCTTACTCTCCAGCTAAATTAACGTGTAAACTGAGAAACATACGGCCCCCATACGGCGCTCTGTATTAACATAAGTGAAATAATAGTTGCCTAACTTTAGCATTAGAATAGAGAAAACGGATAATTGCTAGATTGCTTTTCCTGTTAAGGGATATTGATGACTTATAAAAAGATGCCTTAATTTTTGTAAATTGGTGACAATTTTTTTGGCCTGTATGCAAAAGGACATTTGCAGTATCATATCAAAATTTCAAAAAGGATAATTTTCAAGTGCATAAAAAGAATATAAGATATAATTTGCTGAAATTGAGTTGAATATTTTAGACTAATTCATCCTTAAATAGGTATTATACAAAAAAAAGTTTATATTTATTGGCTAGATCTTTGGGAAATCAAAACGGGAAGTTAAGCAGGTGAAAATGGTTGCTTCAAATTAGCCCAAAATTTGGTTGTTTTCGAGGGGTGACTTTTCCTTATAAGGGCATATTTCATCAACGGATTATAAACCAGTGGCCTTAGGAGCGTTAAAGTGTGATTTTTTTTTTGTCCTCTGAATGGAAGGACATGAGCAATATTATTTCACAATTGTTTCAATATCATTTCAAAGTCGATAATACCGTGAATTTTACCTGACTTATTTTATGTCTATTGGAAAACCCGTCATATTGTTTTTAATTTTGGAAGGTATTAATTTTTTTTTTACTTGTTTAATAAATTAGCAATTAAGAATTACAGTTATTTTTTCAGGTTTCTCCGTATTTAGTCTTTGGTGTTGGATTTCACAAAAAAAAATATAATAATAAACAGCTTCAACTACAGCTCAATGATGTCGATGATGTAAACGGCATTAAATCGGAAAAGCACCAGATATTATCTTCATCTTCTTGTTCATTGTAAGAACTGAATACTTAAAGAAATATAATAATAACAAAAGCCTACCAGCTCTACCATCATCGTATTTTAGATAAAAAATAAAATAAAATATATCAGTACATAATAATTTGAAAAAAAAATATTCGATATTCTTTTGTATCTTTATTCTGTAAAATTTTATTTCCGTGGTATTAATTTTGCTAGTTTCCCAATCATCAAATATCAGAACTACCATAACTTCGTTTATGTATCTTTCATTTTTTGTACTAGTTCCTAGATTAGTCTAAAATGGTGAAACTGGTTTAGGAAAGTATTTTATAAAAATAGTGCATTTTCCTAGTACCGACTTTTGATTTAACAGTAAATGAATTTGTTTGTTGGATACTAAATACATGATGTTTTTATTTAATCTTCGTACCACGTTTCACTATTTTCGTAGCTTTTTCAGGTACTACACCATACAGATGTGCGAAAATTTTTAGACTCAAAAGAAGACTATAAAACATCCAACATCAGTTATGGTTTGGAGCTACATATCAGCAAAACGTACCGGTAGGATATACATTGTGGAAGGTACTATGAGGCAAGACCAATATATACAAGTCTTGGAAACGAAGTTATTGCCTCAAACTAAAGAGTGGTTTCCGGAAGAAAATTGTATCTTTATGCAGGATGGAACTCCTTGCCATAAAGCAAAAAAGTTAAGGATTTCCTCAAAAATTCTAACATTAATGCCTTCTTGGCTAGGAAATAGTCCTGATGCAAATCCAATTAAAAAATTTTTGAACCATTGTGAAGAAAAACTAAAAAAAAATAAACTATTACAACACGGGTTGATCTGATTACCGAACTCATTAATATTTGGCATCATAATAAATTATAAATGAAAAAAATAGTACAGAGCATGCCAAGATGAGAAAAATAAATTAAAAACAATAAAGGGTACCTCCTAAATATTAGATGAGTTAAATTATTGTAATTTTTAAATTTGAGACTCTTAAAAACAAAAATATTTTTTTTTCTTGAGTTGTCTTGAGTCTAATAATTTTAATTTTTGAACCATTGTGAAGAAAAACTAAAAAAAACCATTACAACACGGGTTGATCTGATTACCGAACTCATTAATATTTGGCATCATAATAAATTATAAATTAAAAAAATATTACAGAGCATGCCAGGATGAGAAAAATAAATTAAAAACAATAAAGGGTACCACACTAAATATTAGATGAGTGAAATTATTGTAATTTTTAAATTTATGATACTTAAAAACAAAAATGTGTTTTTTTTTCTAGAGTTGTCTTGAGTCTAATAATTTTCATACCTCTGTATAATAAAAAGTTAATTATAAAAATGTACACAAGTAATCAATGAATCCATAATTAACAGATTAAACTAAACAATTGTAAGAATAAACATATTATACCTCAATTACAAAACATCAATTGTTAAATTCAAGTATAATAATTTCGGCATTAATCTACAATTAAGTAAATGAATTAACATTGAGTCGACACAGTCGACATTTCTGCCCAATAGAAGAAGCTTATACTTCACGATATATATGCTAGATGACAGCTAGACCGTTGGTTCGTTTCTCTACTATCCATAAGCATTGATCTGAGAGTAGTTACAAGTCTGGCTCGGTACTATTCGTTCACTTCCGATCGTAATATTTTCCATTAAAACAAAACATTTTTATTCACGAATAAGTAACAGCACGGTTTGTTATCTGTCAGAAGCGAATGAAATTTAAACAGTTATAAGACCTCTGACTACTCTTTTTAACATCAAACATTTCGCTACTTCTGTCTCACTTTTGAGCGCTTCACTATTTATAGTGAAGGTTTATTTTTATAAGTCGAATCTCTTGTGAATGTTTTTATGAATGTATGTGTCTGAATTATAAAATAATTAACATTAGTACGATTGAAACTGAGAATGGAACAAGATTGAGACGTGAACGTACAACGGCACATAGTGGATTCAATCTGAGGATATCAAAAATAATAATTCGTCAATGTGTCCGATTGTATGAAAAGTGTTAGTTGTCTAAATTGTCAAGCATTTGGTTTAATTTAAGAAAAATCATTTTAAATTAATAAATAATGTAATTAAACAGTGATTGCAATTAGTGATTTTGGTCAATAAAAGGATATTCATTTATTAAGGTACAGCTTATTTGTAAGCCTAATCTAGTTATTAAAATTTATGAGAACAAAACAATACTAAAATCGCATGGTTATTACGTCTAATTAACAACAAATACAATTCCTAATTAAATCAGTTCAATAGGAAGTAATTATCGACGATTTGTCTATTAATTACTTTAAGCAGTTATTGATAATTATAGTTATTTGTAAAATTTGAATTTGTTTACAAACTAAACAATAGAGTATAAGCTGACAAAAGAGCAATGCGGTCGGGTCCCCCTGAATACTTCTAAACGTGTCGATTGAAATATATGATCCCCCTGATTAAATAAAACGTGAATTATTTTTAAATATTACAAAAAAGATAGAATTTCGTGGAATGTACAATGAGATAGAACGAGGAATTAAAATAAATAATAACTCTTTATCATATATAACCAGTGATTTGCGTCATTTAAAAATATAACTGATATTATATTCGGCAAGTTATAAAAACAATATGAGAAATCATAAAAAAATTGCTGTAATAATTTCACTAAGCTTATGAAATTCTATATTATTGTATTGTAAGCACGTGGAGTTGTTATCTATTTCGGAAATTTTATTCTACAAAATTTTATTTTATTTTTTTGACTTATCTACAATAGCATTTTATAAATTAATTGCTCAATAAAATATATAAAAAATTTTTGAATTAGAAAAACTATTAAATAAAGAATGTGAAAAATAAATATAAATTTATTCATTATTTCAGCGTTTTAATCGACTTTTTGTCGTATGAAATTAATGTCTTCAAGTCGAGTTCCCCTGTTAGTTATAACTATGAGTCATTTATGACCCAAACAAATTATCTTTGTTGGTTTAGATGGAAATGAAACATAATATAATTAAATGTGCGTCTGCATTTTTAAATAATACAAAGGAAATATGTTCAAGATATCATCACTTTGTTTTTCCCATTAATTTTTTTTTCAGCATTGTTATGTTTATGGTAGTTTTCCCAAAACTTCGAATTCTGTAAAAAACAGTGTACTCCAATCTGATGACACAATGGGCTTGATTGGTTCGATCGAAGCATGCTTACTGCATTAAGGATCATAATCAGGACCGTGCCTGATTACTGGGGCACCTTGATTCAAATAAAAAAGAAGAATTTTGCGTTCTTTTTGATAAATTTGAACTTCCCAAAGAAAAAGAAACATAAGAACTGAGAAAACAGGAACTGATGGACCTAATAATTTAGATAAACTGTTTTGTAACTACTCATCCGGTCGAGTCTTATCCGGTAGATGTTAAGTATGCATAAATACATTCATTATAAATATCCAAAAGCAATCATTCATGGTATACCTACATATAATTTGAAATGGCACTGCTGGAGAACTCGGTGATGTCAAAAGATTTCCGGGGGCCTCATTAATCATAACTGCAAACAGAGTCTTAATGTTTAGAGGCAAATTAGTCTCAGCTCTTGGTAATTGTAATTCCTCTGATTATGTTTGTTCTTTATGACTTTGTACCAACTAAAAAAGCTCGTAAACTTGTCCATAAGGTATATTCTAATTACTTCAGAAAATTGTTTTCTATAGATGCAAATCGGAGGTCTGAATGAAGGAAGAAATAGTAACAATATTCTTTTCTAAGGTTTACTTATAATTATATCTGGTTTCATTTAGTGTATAATCTTCAATTGTAGACTAAATTTTGTATTATGGCTTGTCTAGCTATTTATATAGTAGATTAGACACTTTCGAGTTGCACGAGTTAATTTTGTTCCGTTTATTTCGGCTTATCTGTGGAACGATAGGACCGATTTTAAGAGGAGTTTTACTGTCAGGTACCCAATAAAAATAACAATATTTTACTAGATTTATATAAAACTATATGTGGTCCTTATACCAAAAAGAATACAAATGTAAACCTACATTAGAGTATAAACGATGAAACAACATTGATCAATGAAAAATATTTTCATTGTCGATAAAATTAGTCGGTATTACAGTGTAGTACTAAGTGTGGGTTGAATGTTTCAATATATGGAAATATACTTACAAAATCAAATAAATTTATATATCATATAATATAGTGAATCATCACAAAGCAGTTACGGAGTGATCCAAACTACTTGATGACCACTGATGAAGATTGCTTGGCAATCGAAATACGTACCTGTAAAGTAATCAAGTGAATTTTGTTAAGTTCAAAATGCGTTCGACCTTTGGTTTATTTTTTTACCTGGAAGTTTCAATAGTATTTTTTAAGTCTGAATGAATTCATTTAAAATTCTTATTTACGTATTTTAAAATACGCTTACAACGGGTTTGTACAGGTATTATTACAATTTCACAATTGCGACCTTTTTCTATCTGTTGTCGAATTCGACGCGGGTTGTAAATTATATTTATTAAATAAGACCACAATCTATTTTATATATAGTAAAAACAGTAAACTTCATGATTAATAAGCCTATTATATACAAAACTTCTTTAAAACACAAACCCTTTATTCGATTTTTTTTACTAATAAGGTCCAAAAAAAACTTAATTTGGGTTTGAAAATGAAGGAAAAACTTAAAACTTAATTCCTTATTTTACTTTCGCTTTATCATAAACACTGCAACGACTGCCACTATGATATAAAGTATAGTTTTACAGTTCCTGGCCATATTATTAGGCGCACTTTAAATTTTATACAAAATGTACATATTCTACTAAATTAAATTTAATTTTGTTTTTTTTTTTATACTATAAAAAGTTGTATTGATTTGTTAAAAATATATTTTCTGGATAAGGGTAAAACCATCGTAATTATCCCTATTACCCTAGTGTAGGGTAATTGCCTTGATTTGAAACCCATTGAAAATATGTGGAAATTGCTGAAGAAAAATGTAGGTAAAGAGGGGGCCATAACAGAAAAATAGCCCTTAGAAATAATATTCATGTATGGAATCTCATCTACAAATATAGCAGACGGTATTGTCCTATATAGACAGAATACTGCGCAAAATCGGAACTTAAATATCAGTAAACGAGCTTTCAATTAAATATAAAACAATTCAGCTCGCCATAACTAAGAAGATGTTTAATTAATTTGATGGTAAAAATTTATTTTAGTAAATATGATATTTGGTCACGCTAGTTGGTAATAAGGGTAATAAATAAAATTTGTACAGGAAAGTTAAACCCAATCAAAAATATGGACTTAAAATAAAATAGCTCTTTAGGTTTTATACAAAACCTATAGTGCGTCTATTAATATGGCCAGGGACTGCATATTCCATCCTTAGAGTAGTTCTAACATCTGAGATACATTTCCATAAGAAACTACGATATTCTGTGTTTTTATTTGTCTGCATATTCTTAATGCCTACGTAGCATAATTTTAGTACCACTTCTTTTATTCTTCAGGTTTCAATCCATAAGTAGATTAATTATTTCTTAGTTGAATTTATTTCTCTATATAATTGTTCCTTCCAAATTCTAGTCACTAATAGTTACCAACTATAATCAGATGATAATGTTATAATTTTGTTTTTGAAGTTCACCACTTTCGCTTTGAAGGATTTAAAATCATTGACCATTGTTCAAAAGTTAATCAGTCAATTGAAAAATAAAATCACATGGATCGTTATTGCAGGTTTTAAATTCATTTCCACTAGAATCTATTTATAGTATTAATCGATTTCCGAAGACAAATAAATATTTCACTACGTTTTGTAATATCTTACCACTTTTTCAAGCACTCAAAATTAGTAGAAAGGATTTTACTCTATGTCACTAATTTGAAATGGATGCGACGTAATTCTTCGAAGGGTATTAATCAAAAATTTAATTTTGCTAGAAATTCGTTAGACAAGCGGTCATATTTCGAAAATTGTTATAAACTTTATATTGTAAATTTATGGAAAAAAATAATAACTGAATGTATATTATTGAAACCAAAGTCGAAACATTTTCTTGGCTGCAACTTCACAGCCTTGTACTTATAACACGCCCTATCTAATAATATTTACACACATAAGCATATAAAAAACCTTTTATATAAAATATTTCATAATATAAGATTGGAACTAACAACTACAGGATGTTATATTATCAAATGATTCGACAATAACAAATCTTTAAAGATTACTTTAGTTTCAAAATATTTTTTAAGAAAGTATGGTATGATTGTATATAAATAAATAAGATTCATTATATTTGGAATATTCTACAATTTTTACCTAAAATACCTTTTTTTTTTTGATAACATCATAAATCTTCTAGGAGTGTTAACATTTACAATTTTGGCATTAAATTTTTTTACTAAACCGGTTAATCTAGTGGTGATTTATAGTTTTGTTAGTCATATCAAACCGTTCGAAATTGAAAGAGACCTTTAATAATTTATTTGCTGTAGTTCTATCCGATCATTTATTTAAAATGACAAAAGTCTGCCAAATAAAATCTATTTTTTATTTTTTTATTTTATTTTATTTAAAGTCACTGTTTAACATCTTGGTCAGTAATGACTAAAATAATTTACATGAAAATCTATTCAAATATGCAATTGCTAATATTTTCCTTATCGTACAATCGTACATATATAATCATTGATTGCTTTAAAAAAATGTCCAAGAAGAAATTCGTTTTGGCCAATGAACCGTTATTTTTCAAAAGAGATTGTCTATTTTGCAGTTACCAACGTATTCATAGCTTAATAATATGAAAAATGTGTTAAGAAATGTAAAAAAATATATAAAAAGATGTATAAAAAATTACATTGTTATGATATAATTATTTTGATAATTATATAGAATTGGATGAAACCTTGCTACTATGAAATACAATATTTGCCCTTCAATCCAATTTAAAAAAAATCTTTTGAAATAAAATTAGTTTTACCGATATTTGTTTAAGAATACAATAAAACACAGTTTTTCCGGTTATGGAAAGTTATTAGAATAGCAATTGTATTTAAAGTTCCTTGCTTACAACAATTCTTACATCTATATACCTACAAACTTATAGTAAAATATGGCCACATGAGAAAACGGCGAATAAAGCTCAGTCATGCGCACTAATCAATAAACAATTTAGCCTTATAAGATATTTTTTCCGATGTTTTAAATCAATTATAATTATTAACTGTGAAAAAACAGCTGTGAAATCTAAGTTTACAAGATTCTATGTTTTTTTATGATTTTAATGAAAATGGTAATTTTTAAATGGTAAATTTTAAAAACTAAATAAATTATCATAATACTACTGCAGTATTATGTTGAAACGGTAATCACTTATGGACTTACATAGGTAAAACGTAGAATAGTATTTTTTTATTATTTTAATGCTACTTTCATTGATATTTACTTAAAGAATTACTTTGAAATAACCAACTCGGATAATTTAATAGTTTTGTTTGTTTTTAAATTTTGAAGATCCAATAATACCATTAATAATTTATTCACTGTACTGAAATTAAGATCAAGCATATTTTTTGGTCTAAAATTTATTCTCTTGAATAGTTTAGTACTATTTCCATTGTTAATAGTTCTACATTAGTTCTTAATTTTTTTACGTATAGAAATCAATAGGGGAGATCAAAAATTAATCGTTTTATTTAAATAAAGAAGCACTGTTGTTGTTCAGATGGTTTTTTTTTGGTAAATCAAACTTAAAAAAGATACAGGAAACTACTTATTTAAATTGAAACTTATCAGTGCATTGAACTTATCTTCAAATAGAGATATAACAACAATTAATGTAAATTGGAAATTTAAGAAAGTAAAAGTCGTTTAATTTTTTTTTTATTCTTTAAAGCATAACATAGAGACGGTTAGGTCTTACACAAGATGAAGAGATTTACGGAGCAAAATACAAATTTGGACTTTCTTTTAATTCCAAAGTGGAATCATGATTTGAATTATTTATCGGACAATATTCATCGTTAGTAGAAAACACTTTCGTTGATGCAAAGAAAAATAAAATTTTGATTAAAATCATGCCGCAAGGTGGGAAATTCAAATGTATCATATAGAAGTTATAGAGAAAGGTCAATGTTTTATTATAACATTAATGTCAAATAAATGAAAGTGTTAATTTCCTCAAGTCTATTATCAATTCAAATCAATGAAAATTGATCATCTGTTATGCGACAAGTACATAAAAGTTATATTTAGTCAATATTTAAATATGAAAATAAAACAATATATAATGACTTGTACAAACTCTCTCTTCCAACAAAATCGAAAGTCCAAGAAAAAAATTCTTGTTTATATACGATCTCCGTTATTCTTAACGGTGAATATTCCGACTCTTATATCACCGCTTTGTGTGTGGTTGAAGAAATGTTAAATGATGCATTTGATAGAGTATTTTTTTTTCTTGGATATGAACCTTAACCCAGATTTGGTCGGAAAGAACTGAAAATTATAATTGCCATTGTATTTGTCCTTATATGAGTGGAAATTTTCGTTCGTGTCTTGAGTTAGTAATGAAATTGTTTGAACTGAACCTTGTGTATATCTCGGTAATACCAAATGAGAATATTTGGTAGTCATTATTGGTTCATGAAAGATAAAAATGCATGTTTTATTTTATGGAAGTCTATCGGCTTATTTATCAAGAAACAGATGTATAAAAGAGCATTTATTTCAATTAATGTCTAGAATTATAAAGCAGATTGCAGATGATTTTAGTTTTGGTATAACAATAAAGAAAATGAGATGTCAATTACATTACTAGTTGAAATTGTAATAGTTTTTCTTAGCGTAAGTATACTATTAAAATGAATTGCTTTTTATCTTCTGAGAAGTTTCTTTCATTTCATTGTTATTATGTAAATCTATTAAAAACTCCGTATTTATGTCTTTTTGCACTTAAAGTTGTATTCTAGAAATAATTAATACGAAGACTAAAGTTTGAAAAAAAAATAAATCTTTAGAGTAAGGAAAATTGTTAAGTTAAATAAGAAAACCAATTACTATATTTTCAATAGATTTCGTAAAATTAGATTTTTATAAGCTTACTCTAGTTTGATTTACTTTAAGTGTTAGATATAAATATTGGTGGGATAATGAGATTTTTTGTATAATTTTCCATCGCAGTAGGAAGTATATTGCGTTATATTGGTACTTTGGATTGGATACACTATTTGAGTTTGTCCATGGTCTTTAAATTGTTAACGTTAATTTTACTCTTCATGAAGCCGTTATAAAACCGGTCTGGACGTATGGAATACAACTTTGGGGAACTACTAGCAGTTCTAATATATAAATAATGCAGAGGTTTCAGTCTTAAAGACTGCGTTCCATCGTTGATGTCCTTTGGTATATCACGAACTACGACATCCATAAAGATTTAGGTATTCCGACTGTTAAGGAAAAGGTATCCAGATTGAGTACCAATTATCCTGGGTGCTTAAATGATCATCCGAGCCACCTGGCTATGAACCTACTAGATATATCTAGTAGGTTCATAGCCAAGTCTCCTGGCTGTTATAACAGCCAGGAGACTGTTAGACTGAAGCATCTGGCATTTCTGGAGCTAGAGGTAGTAATGTAGAAAGCATCCCGAGCGGGGTACCCTGTCGTCTTGACCATGCGTTCAATAAATTGGCTTATTGTCTTGGGACAGATTGCAAAATATTACAAATTATAAAAAAATATACTTTTCCAAATAATCTATAAGAAATCAGATGAAATCATACGCAGTAAACATTCTTCTTTTTCTTTTCGTTCCTTCTTAACACTGTAAATTAGCGATCATCATGGCTATATTATTCAAAGGATAATCGGTCCCAAGGAGACCGAATGCAGTGATTTTCCGTTGCCTTCTGCATTTTAATGCAGTTGATTCTTGCTGGAGGGTTTTCTGCCCTGATGACTAATTTCTCAGCCTTAGATCAAAAGAGTGCCCTACACAAGGCAGTAGTATGCTGTAATTTTTTATTAATATCGCTACTAAAATTTCGAAGACAAATATGGGCAGTATGGCTTATGACTCGCGAAGCGAGTAGTCAAAACTTTTCGTCAGGAATACCATTTGAAATGTTCATTATTTTTATAACATTAGAGTATGGTAACGTAGTTTGGATTGAATCGTCTTAATGCAATTAGGGATGCAACATTGCTCATAAAAAATATCGATATTTTTAAAAATAAAACATCGATGTTTATGAATGATATATCAATGTTTAAAAATATCGATGTATCGTTTGCATTCCTAAATGCAATAACTCAATAAGTAACTTTTGAGAATGGTAAAAACGATTTTTAATCGCTTAATGGATTAACAGGCTTTACCTGAAATTACTACTAAAAGTATTTTAATAATGCTTGAGAAAATTAGCTTAGCTCATATTTTGTTGTTGGAGTAAAAACTTCCTTTCAAAAGGGTCACAAAAATTTTAATGGCAAATAGCATTTCACCATTAGTATTATGATTTTTTATAGCAGTGTATCTTTGTATACTATCGTCGTTGTTGAAATTTAGATTGATTTAAATATATTACACTTTATGATATTGGATAAGCAACCAAAATTTCTTAGCACATTGCATAGTATATAAATTGTAAATATATAGAAGGCAATAAAGGATTTAAAAAAAAAATAATATTGGTTGTTTGGAAAGTAATTTCGTTTTTTCTCGACAGAAGATTTAATTCTATTTTTTCGTACTCAATTTTTAGTTAAGCCATTTAATCATTGGATGTTTTCAGAGCTTATATAGCAAAGCTTATATGAAAAAAAGCTTAATTGATTCTTCGCACTAGTTTTTGCTCGTGTCCTTTAAAATATGTGGAGCAAAAAACAGCATCTTCCTCATATTTTACTTTTTTACTATAGAAAAGGTAAATTGCTGTTCAATCCAGAAAAAAATAAGCGGTATGTATCCAGAAGATGTATTGATAGCACGCCAGTACCAAAACTGGTTGGCAAAATTTCGAATCGGAAATTTTGATGTCGAAGATGCACCACGGTCTGGAAGGCCGGTTGAAGCTGATAAAGACACAATAAAATCATTAGTTGGTGCAAACCGGTGAAGAGGTAAAATGTAATAAATTCAGTTGTTTTTGATCATTTGAAAAGCCTAGATTTTACCTCGAAGTTTGATATGCGGGTTCTCTATGTTATTATGGAAAGAAATTTGACGTCATACTAGTTTTGTCACTTACCAAAAGCGTTTACAACTTGAATGAAATAATTTGCAATATACCCATCATATTCTATAGATCAGGAACCTTCTACTTATTATTTGTTATGGTCTCTGCAAAATCTTTTAGATGGTAAAACCTTTACTTCAAATGAGGAAGTCAAAATTCCTCCGGATTAGTTTTTGGCCAAAAAAAGACCAAAAATTTTTTGAGTGAAAAATCATGCTACTGCCCAAAAGATGGGAAAAGGTAATGAACCAGAATGGCTAATATATATTTAATAAAATATTTATTCACTATACAAAAATTCATTTTCACTAGAAAAAAAAACGAAATAACTTTCTAAATATTCTACTTTTTTGAGATTGGTTACCATTTTTTCTCTTAGCGAATTGATCATTTTATATTGGTAATTGATGGTAAAGCATAGCCTTATACTCAATACTCACTGCATCGTGCACTTATAATTGGTTAATACTAATTGATTTGAATACTTCCGCAATTAAGTTTTGATTTTTCTTAAATGCATCTCTCAGTTCAGAGAAAGTTCTAACTCATAATATTCGTGCATAATTTACTATGATTCTGATTAACTAATAAATAAATATTTTCTTGTTTTCTCATTAGGAAAATTTATTTTCTGCAATTTGAAATAATGATTCATGTACTTAAGACCTCACAGTGCACATATTAATTACATTCGCGTATTCTTATATTAAAACTTTTATTGCCAGATAATTACAACTTATCAAGTTTAATAATTAACAAAAATGAATTGTGGTTTAGATGAACTTTTCATCTCTGTTTTCTCTAGCTTCCAGTAGTAATAAATGTATGAATACATTATGGAATTTCTTTTGTAAATACCAAAAATTTCAGTACCGATTTGTTATAAACGGCTGTAGTAAAATAAATTGCATAATTTGTATAAACCTTGACGAAAGTGTCAATGGCATGTTAACAATATTTGATAATTGTGTTCTGAATTTCCCTTTGGAAACTATCTTAAATGGTCTTAGATCATGTAATAACGCTTGATATAATGGAAAATAAATTCACATAAAACACTTAGCAGATTTTATATTTATCCTCTCATTCATAAGCAGATTGTAAACATTTTCGATAAAGCAATTCATAAAATTAGCATTTATTACATAGATCTTTGAAATGTAGTGAATACAAATGTTTATTGTGCCACTCAATGAATTTTATGGCTATATATCAATACAGAGAAATATTTGGCTTGATTGAGGAAAACGTCAATTGTATATATTATTTTTAGCGGATATTTTTATCTCAAATATTTGCATTAGTAAAATTTTCATTGTAATAATATTTACTTTGTAATCTTCTTTTATATCTACCAATTCTGAAATGACAACAATGTTATATTATAAGGAAATAAAACAGTTACGAAAAATTTTAAAATAATTAAAACCGTTTAATTTCGGTAGAGGGCGCCAAAAAGCGACTTATCGTTTCTATAGCTAACTAAATAAATAATTAGATAGATCTTTTGATCTAGGTTTGAGGATTCCTTAACTTTTAATAATTTAAGTCAAAAATCATACAGTGTAATTTTTAATTCAAAATTGATTTCTTATGGAATGATTCCATATATTTGACGATAAAACAGTGGTTTGTTATTGTTTTCTTTGTTGAAAATTTCTCCAATTTTTATAGCATCTGCATTGGAAATTTGATATATTATCAACCTAAGATATCTGTGCAATTATTATTATTTATTTGCAATATTCAATTGCAAAATTTTGATCATAAATCATACTACGGGAATGATTTATCTGCAGTGAAATTTCCAACGATATTCCTATGTTACAATAACCCACTGTTTATAGATAACTCAATATAATTTGTCAATAGTGGTGTAAATTATTTAAAAAAAATATTTAAGTATGATTTATTTTGTTAGTTCTTTTCTTCAATAATAAAAACAACGAACTTTTATATAATTTAATCCCAAAGTTCAAAGTTTCCTTCATTATCTATATCTGTGACTTTGTAGTCGTAAGAATAAATGCTTATGCAGGTCTCAATCATATGTCTCTTTGTTCTATAACCACAATTCTTTGTTAATTGATGAGGAATATTTCGCAAATATTTCGGAAAATTTTTATTGTTAATATCCCATCGATAATAAAACGCGTCATAAAATAACATATTCTTCGTCTTCTTATTTTTTTTTCTTGTGAATGATGAATAATGGAAAACATGATCAGATTCACCTGCGGAATTTTTAAGGCCTTGATGTTGCCTAAAACTCTGAATCTTTAAATATTCATAAAAGCCTTGAAATTTAATACAATGAAAATTTTAAAACTCATTTAAATTGCTAGTGAAAATTAAAAGATTTTCTTTGTTTCATTAATAAATATTTTACTCATATATTATTTTGATTTATAAAGAAGACACTACGTATTTAGATTAATAAAAAGAAAAATTTATATTCGATTTTATTTTCATTTTTTTTTTGAACAGGCTGATCATGCGCAGTAGCCAGATAGCTTTTCTTTGTAAGTGCAATACTACAGGATTAATTATTACCCGACAGCAACACTATGCATAACAATAATTAATGTTGAACTAGTGATAAAATCATTAACAAAAAAAAAAAAAAATAAGGATTAATTAATTCAAGAGCAATCAAAAATCGGGAAATGGAGCAAAGACAAGATCATTATATTTGAAACAATGTATTATAAATCCTATACTTAAAAGCACTGTCGGTCTCTCTTTAATCAAAAACTTACATAATGCAATTTTAATTTAAATTTCATTTCATTAATTAACATAAAATATTCTATTAAGCACTAAATCATCTATGTGGTTACTTTTGACAGCTAAAACAATGGGAAATTCCCTGCTTTTTGGAAAAGACATGCCGTTATTTGTAATTTCGGTTGTCACGGATTTTCCTGATTATCTTTCCTTATATTAAATAGCTTGCAAATAATTTGCGATTGAAGTAAGGTAAGTATTAAATATTATCGTTTCTAAGACAAAATTTCGATTATGCACACAGGACAAATTCGCTTGGTTGAACGTATTGTAGCAATAAAATTGTTATAGCAAAATTGTAAAATCTTTAAGGTCATTTTCAGGTTATTTAAGGTCATGAAAGTTTAATACCATACCTCATATTTGCTTATATGGAGAATAATTTTTATAACTTCCAGTCTTGGTTTCTTAATATTGAAATTTGTGTATCGTAATTTTGTTTTGGTATCAACGATAGATTGTAACTCTTTAACAGTTCCATTGAAGGTTCATCTCATTCTTTTACTCTTTTTTTCATATTTCTTGTCCAATATCCCAACTTTCCGTTGTTCCTTCTACTCCATTCTGTCATCTTCTTTTTGATTTTCTTCTATTTTTATTTCCTTGAGATTTTTAGTTGAACATCCATCCAAATGAGATTATGGGGTATCCAGCTTTCTGTTTATACTGTAGGAATTGTTTCCCTTCAATTCTAGCAATATCCTTTATCATATTAACCCCTTTTGCTAATAGTATCGAACAGCATGTTTTGCAATAATTTTTCTCTACTATATCAATTTAATTTTCTTTTTCAAACTGTGAAACGGTAGATATCTTTGCATTATGAGTAACTGTACATTTATATTCAAATGTTATAACACTGATACAAAATTCCAATAGAATATACATTTTCCTCGAATCGATTTGACTATTAATTATTTTAACAATTAAATGCTATTAAGCGAGTAATACAAAACGGTAAGGAAACAAATGTTTCAATCAAAAAAGCTCAATTTGAAACTTTGAATTATTAAAAATACCAAATCCACATTGACTCCATTTTTGTGAGAAGTCGAACTGGAATTACAATAAAAATCCTATTCTTCTTCTTCTCCACAATTTTCTGCTTTTCCAGTTACCAGTTACCTTCTCCTAGATCTTTCTCTGTTATAGCTTGTCCCATGTAAATTTCCCGTATCGTAGAACTAATCTTCCTTTTTGTCTCTTTCCTGGGAGTTCCCATTTTATTACTCTTTTTGGCCATCTGTACCTTAATCAGGCATTCTATGGGCCTGACTAAACCATTGCAGTGCTCTATTTTCTTGTTTCCTTGTCATAGAAAATTTACCGAAAATTCATTGCCATATTTCTTCTGCCCTTTTTGTACCATTTCTTGTGACTTTTAAACATCTCTTAAAATAATTTAACTCTACTGTTCTTAATTTGATTTTGATGATCCTTGTCATGGGTCGTAATTCTGCTCCGTGCAAAACTATATTTTGAATTATGCGGATTATACTTTCAAAGGCCTTTCCTTATTTATTAATAAAAACCTATCAATATTATTCTTTCATCCCTTAGTAAGTACAGGATGTCTTATTTTCTTTGCCTATCTGTACAAAATATAAAATATCTGTTCCTAAATATCAAATTTCATCAAAATCAATTCAGAAGTTCTCGACTTAAATGAAGCCATATATTAAGATTGGCCAAGAGAAAAAAATATAAAATTTATCAAATTTAAAACGAATAAGTTTCCAAAAATCAACAAGTGTCTATTAATTTTAGAATTTGATGTATTAAAGAAGATAATTTCATAATTGTTCATCTATTGAAATTGATAACGAGACCTCTGGTAACTCTGATAATATTAATCTTAGTGGATTTTTCCTTAACTAAGATTTTAATTATTAAATCTTAAATTAATTTTCAAAAAAATATTTTAATAATTGATGGAATTTTCCTTAATTCTTCTTGTTCTTCTATCTAATGTTTAACAGTAGTTACATAGATACACTTCTTTTATTTGGAAAAACTTATTTCTATTTTTTTTTAAATTATACTTGGTATTAAAATATTAATCAGTGTATTAGAAAATTATAACCGCAGGTGTTTATAAATCAAAAGACTAGAAGTTTATTACTTCGCAAAATGAAATAAAAGTTGATTAGGTTACCTCAATGATTATAGCAACACTTAATATTTTTTTCCTTAAGACATTTATTCCATTGATATTAAGTAATTTATTATTGCGCTTTGATAAATCAAATGTTAATATCGTATGCATCTGTACTTACAATTTTCTACGTTGTTATGAAAAATCTCTTCTTCATTATGCAATGAAATTTCATTAAGTGATATTTCTATTAAGACTCATGATGCTTCCGAAAAAGTTTTTACAACATATAATTATTTATTAATAGAGAAAATATCGTGTTTTCATTGCATTTGTTTGCAATAAATACTAATGTGGAAATAATACCGTCAATGAATTTATAACTTTGTCGTTATTTTGTAAGATTTATAACTCAATGTATTTAGGCTTTCACATTTTAAGTGCAACTCTATTTAGATAGTAGAAATCGGGATGAATTGTAAAAATATATATCGTAAAAAGTTTTAAGAAATTGAGATTGGAAAGTTTGTTTTTCTTTGATTAGTTTTTATTTGATTCATGAGGAAAATAAAATAGTAACATTTCGAAATGGTCAATGGTTCGATTGCGCCATAGACTTGAGAACGCGATTTTTTTATGATTGGTTACTGTTAGTCGATCGATCGAAAACTGAAATATCCGTTAGTTGTTTTGGAATAATGATATTTAAATTGAGTAACCTATAGCTCAAGTCTCTCAAAACTGTCAGTTATATTCGAAGTTGATTTGTTTTTCATTCTAAATGTATTTAAGAAATGTTTGGAAGATTTTTTTTCTGTGTTCTACTTTTTTCTACTAAAGAAATAATTGGAAAATTTTATGCAATTTTATTTACCAAAGCAATGTTTTTCATTTGGTTTTTTGAATATAAATTATCGCAATAATTTGCATAAGACAACAATAAAATTTTAAAACTTAGTTGCAAGGTAAAATTAAATAGATTTTATCTCTTAATTGCATTTTTTTAATGAGAGGGTGAATCACAAACCAAAGTCTATAAGTGGATATCAACAATAATGTAATGTCACAATTTATAAGTGTAGGTACGCGTTAACATAAAGAATTCGATTCTAAGTACAATGAAAAAATGCCAAATTCAATAATAATAATAATTTGTATTTTTTTTTCAATTTAATTTTTTTATTTTTGTACTACACGTTTCACCTATTTACCGATCATTGGTAATTTATAGTTAAATTGTGTAATAAAGAATTATTTTAGTCCTTGGTGAAATTGGGAAATCGATGAAAGGTGTACAAAAATTAAAAATTTAAAGCAAAAAAAAAACCTAAAATTGAGAATATAAATTACTATAAATTATCTATGGAAAAGGTGCAACAAAGTATACTATATTTATTTCTTATTCAACTAGCTGATACCCGCTACTTCGTCAGCAAATTCTTCATATAGAAATTAACGCACAATGGTATAGAAATCAACTCACAGAAGAAAATATTTATTTTATTATTAATTTAATTATTTGTTATTTGATATTTGGTATTTATTGTTAGTATTTTAATACACTTGTTATCAATTTGAAAAAAAAATCTTTTTTTTTTTGAAAAATTTATAGATTTAAAAATAATAATAAGGGCTGATGTCCTTTTAAGTGACGTCATTAACGCTGGCAACGTTACAGTTTCTACTTTGTCTTTAATTTAATTCGCGATTTTATTGCGTATTCAACTTTAATATCGCAAGTATCTTTAACTATTGCAATATTAAAAAATTATGAATACGCCTATTATCCGAATTAAATAAAATAGATATTTTTTTCTGTGGGTGAATTTTCGTGTAAGGATATATCATGCGTTGATTTCTATGTGAGGAGTTTTCTATGTGGGCAACTTTCGTGTGAACAATAATGCTAGAGAGCGACTTTCAGTAGATTTCTGTAGGCAAATTTGTGTGCGAATATTTCTAGTGGGCAAGTGTTTGGTCAACAAGATTAATATAAGAGGTTCTAACTAAATCTTATAGAACAAAACAAAATAAAAGTTTGTATCTAATATGTTGGTATTTCGGTATTTTAGTAACTTCTGAGTATCTAAGGTACTTTTTAAGTTACAAGATACTGTTTCTTTTCAAAAGTTACACAAAAACTAGATACTCTTTGCCACAAAATAAAGAAACTAAGATACAATATCTTAGGTACGTAAAAGTAACTAAGATACTTTTTTTGGCATCTCTGGTATTTAAAAGTTATGTAAAAGCATATACGCATGTGTACATACAAACCTCTCCCATTCCCTTGATTTAATGTTTGTAATTCCGGGGTTATTTTAAGTACTGCAATAAATATCAAATTTTACGAAAACTGGTTACTGTCTACCTTAGCCAAATAATCTGGTTATAAGGAGTTCATAACTAATCTTTCGTTGGCTACTTGGCAGACCCTTATCGTACGTCCTGAATTGCCCAGGGGTTGTACGGCTCCTGTTTTCGTGGACATGGAAGGTACTAAATATGAGTACCATATCAGGTCAAGTATTCATAACCTGCAATGAAGAAGATCTTTGATTAAATTGTAAAAGAAAATAATAGTTGAAACATACAATATATAAGGAATCAATCGGATAAAGTATTGAAAAAAAAATTGCTTTGCACTTAATACTGGCCTTACAATTTTTATGTACCTAAGAAATAATAACTGTCCCAGTACAAAGCAATGGACAGGAAAACAGGATAGTAACACAAATATATCATAAATCAATTTCAACCCTCTAATTTCCCCTTTTATAGTCGGAAATTGAAAAAAATACGTTACCGTAGCAAATTTTTTTATGGACCATCTTTTGCGGTGTTTGACTAACTGGAGGATTTGAAATTCATTCCTTGGTCTAAATACCAAACTTGTACTTCTACTTTTCTTGCAAAATTCATGATTCTAGCTTTATGGATTGCCTAAAAGAAGCAATTACTGGTCATTTTCATTCGACCACTTTGCCATCTGTAGACTTGCAATTTTATATTCTTAAACTTCAATTACCTTTTGTATAATCATTCAATGATCAAGTTTTGTAATTCACCAACACTTTATTTCATATTTGTAAAAACCAAGTTTTAAAAACTCGACAGAATTTTCAACGGAAAATAATGGCAGGTTATTACCCATCTTACATTCGATAACAATTTTTTCGGTCATTTTAATATTTTTATAGGAAGATAAACCAAGATCATTAATTTTTATGGCTTTACCTGTGTCAAATATACTGAACTATTAAGAAAAAAAATTAAATTAATATTTAAGCACGTATTAATCTATTAAAACAATTTTTTGTTGCGAAAAATTGACGTCATTGAATTGCAGAAAAAAATAATTACTTTTTAAGGTTTTTTTTTTTGGTTTAAATCGTTGTTGGTACGTAGTAATATCGAAATTGATTGCTTTATTCTATCAATGGAAATTCTGTAAATAAATGAAAACAAGTTTGTTTTTTTAATTTAAAAGTTGATGTCCTTAAAAATGAAAGCCTAAAACCGTGGCTGTCCTACGGAAATATGAATGATTAAATTTTTTTTTATTGTTGAAACAGTTTCGTTACAGTAAAGTAAAGAAAACGAAGGTCTTAATAAATAACTTTAACCCTTGACCGTTCGTTCCACTAACTGATTTTCATGTGTAATGTAATAATTTTTGCTTGAATGGATTTTGAAAATTTTATCTTCAGAAGAATTTTTTTTAATAATTACATATGTTAGTGAAATATTTTTGCGGAAATCAAATTCAAATCGTTCGACAATTACGAAATTCTGCGAAGATAATTTTAGAGTTGTGGAATTTTTATTTTGTGACGCAAGTGTTTTAGAAATATTCATTCGGTACGTATATTATTAGTGAATCAATTAATCAATCGATTATCTCGTATTTATCAATGTACTTTTTACATTAAAAATAATGGATACATTTTTATGAGGTAAAGTACAAATTTCCAATGGTATAAATTAATCGGAAAAAGAATGATTATTGTTTTATTGTTACAAAAAATCCGTCGATACCTTTGGTCCTTTTAATTTTTTTTCGCTTGTCTTATCAAATGCTCCAATGTACGGTTTTATCGAATTATTATCGATCAGATTAAAGGCCAAGTTTTTCAAGTCCATCGAATCGTTCTGGAAAATGTGAAAAATTCTGCGCCGTTTTTATTCGAGTTTAGTGGCTGGAGTGAATCGGACAGTTGTGTAGTGGCCGTATTTGGGAAAAGTAAGTTATTTTCGAGGCAAAATTTTTGCAATAAGGCAAGTTTGTTTCATAATATTTTTGGGTCTAAAACTTGCTCAGATTTCATGTGATTAACCTCATTAGCCGCATGCGACGTTTTTAGCTCGCATTTTTAAAATATGGTTTTTGAAATCATTAGAACCGAGAAAATTGTACTGGCGTCTTTCTACTTGAGACTTACTTTCACTAAAACGCGAAGTATTCTCGTTAGTTTGCACAATTTTTCTTTTCGAAAATGTGCAGTCTGCGTTTTGTGCAGTGTTCAGATGAATCCGATGCGTTTTCTCGTCTCATGATTTGCTCGATGTTGATTAATCAACTTGTTAGTGTAGCCACTTGTATTATCTATTCAAGGTTTTGTAATGGAATTAAATATTCAAATGTAGTTTATATATATTTTTAATTTAATGAATTCGCAATGAAGAAACACACGTGCACACTTATATAGAAACGAGAGACGAGAATTGCAAAAGGAAATTTTTGAGATGGGCATTTTTGAGGGAAAAATATCACAAAACTACAAAATGTTGCTGTTTAATTTTGGTTTCCGTATATTGCTAATCATCAAATATTACATATATTACAAGATTATAACTCTTTAATGATCAAATTATAACTTCAATTTAAAGTTTACACATTTTAAACTCTTAATCATATTCAAAAAGTTTAAAAATAGTAATTTCTATTCGTAATCATCATATTATTGTAAGTTATTCAAATTATTATTAAATTTTTAAATAATTTATTACTAAAAATTTTGAATTTCATAAGTGTTTATCCGTTTAACACTGAAATTTGTACTTTTGCATAATAAAATGTACTTATTTTATGTTGAATTAAAAAATTTCATTAATAATTAACTGAATTAATTACTTTTGGTCTAATTTTATATTGGCATTTCCTATTTTAATATTTTTGAAAAAAATGTAACTCTTGTATGTCTACTCTATAAATTATGAAACAAAAATAAAAATGCAGCAATAAAATCGTTTAACAGCTTATGTCCTTGTAGGTATTTCAAAAAGAAATAGTCCTTCCAAATCTAACAAAATTTCATTCATTTATCTAATCGTAATATTTTTTTATACCTAACAAACGGATAATTTTTTGTCTTATAACTGTTTTGTCATATTGTACTTTGTCATACAATTTATTCATATTTTCATCTCTTTTTTTAAAATGTATCATAACGGATCATATTACATAAAATTAAAATTGATATCAGTCAATGTAATATCAACTTGATAGGCACTTATTACATAGCCGAACCAATTTTCGATCATTTACTCTTCTTTTTGAGAATCTTAAGAACTAAAAAATTAAGTATAAACAAACAAATGTTTGGTGTGATTACCAAATTAACCAATTTATAAGTTCACTGTATTTAATGCGAATTCAATTCCCAACCATTACACAGTTGCTAGACGTTGAAGATTAAATATTGAATAATTAACGACTAATTGCCAAAAAATAATTAACAATATTTCTATTAATTATATTTCTTGACTTTTGATTTTATCATTATCTCTCCTCTTTGTTATTCTTTTTAAGAGTTACCAAAGTTAAGTGAGCTACTATAATGGTTTCTTTGGTTCTCTTTTCGATGTAGAAGAATTCCAGGATTTAAGTAAAAGTAATGTAGTGGACGCTGATTTAAATTCAGTCATTATATTCGCTAACAATTAAATCAATGTTATAAATATCGATTTAACGATAAAAAAATCGATTTTGAAATCGATCCAAAAGAATTCAGTGTCACCTGGAATACTAAAGTAGCCAATATTAAGAAGAATGAATTTAAGAGTATATGTCTCTTAGCTAAACCCAGCTAATGTTTTCATCTTATCAATTTCTATTGTAATAGCAGAAAATAAATATATTGCGGACTTAGAATATTGGAAAGTTCTAACAATAAGATTGACGTGAAATGGAAGACGTTCCAGAACATTCCCCGGGAGATTTTAATGTGGGATAGAAAGAAATAAAATCTTTCGAATGTACTGGAAACTTCCAGAAAGCGACAAATAGGTATATAAATAAGGCTATCGATCGTTGCCAAAAAAATTACGACCAGTACAAGTTATAAAGTTCGAAATAAATCGCAACAATTGTTAAAATAATGGTTAAAAAAATAAATGAGTGAGTAATAATAAACGTGTGTAAATCAAAATAATTTGTGTTATTTATGTCCAAGAAAAAATCGTAACTAACTCGTCAAATTTGTCAAAGTAATCGTAAAATCGTAACAAATATTGAATTTTAGTAAAAATATATTCGGGAAACTTATAACAGTTCCTTTGGCAATCCGTAGCGTCTTTTTCTATATCGATTTAATCGATTGTAAATTAGTTTCTAGAAATTCATTTTTCAATTCAGTTTCGAAAAAAATGGCTTAAACCCTGAAATTGTCAATTTTAGCGCAAAAATAGCAATAAAAAAGCTTCCTTAGCGATTTGTAATTATCCTTTATTGTATTTGTTGATGTGAAACTATCGAGTTTTCGACTTAATATAACATACGCATATATAAATACAACGTTGTGTAAAAAATTTCGGTGATTAACAAAAAGATTTAGGGCAATAAACATTAAATATTTTTTTTTTATGAAATACCCAAAACTTAATATTCAAAACGAATCAAATTCTTATTAGTTTTTGGCGTGTGTATTCTTAAATCCTTGAATTTATGGCACAATCGTAAAGCTTTTGCTTTCTGTTTAGTCTTTTAAAAAAATAGCGATGGGTGAGCTTTCTTTGCAGATTCCTTGGAAAATTTATCGATTTCCCTAATAATAGCTCTTCAATTTTAGTAACAGAAGTATAACTAGTTAACACTGTAAAAATCAATTTTTTTTTTCATATAACTACACTAATTAGCGGTGCTACCTATTAAAATGCTTGAATGATTTTTTGGTAAAATTATGGATATTGATATGAATTGTATCATTAATGTTTTGATTGATTATTTCATTTGCTTAAAACTACTTTGAAGCAGTTTATGGTATACTTAAAAAATATAAGTGTTGCTATTCAAACGCCAAAAAATTATAAATATTCAACTCTCATGTTAAGAGTAATGCTTGTCAAAATTGGTGGTTTATGTCTAATTCATTTTATTTCCGTATCAATTTCTCGAATTTTCGTGAAAAAATTAACACCGTGAATTTTGATTATACTTTACCTTCTCTATAGAATCCGGCCATGAACCAACTTCTAAGTTTCTAAAATTGCTTTTGAAATATTAAATTTTAACGTGATTAACTCCGTTCACCTATGTATTTCATTCAAATATTTTTTGACCGACAAAAAGTTGATCTTTCCATAAAAACCTAGTATCTTTCCACAGTTTGAGAATACAATCTGCCTTCAGCAAGGTTAAGTCTCGAATTTTTGCTTCTAATTATTACTAAATGTTTTGAACGAAACATTGATCAGATGATTTCTTTATTCAATGATAAATCTTCAAGCAATTACTGCAGAAGATTTCAACAAAAACATAAATAATTTTTCTGTCCGTGATTTAATACCAATAATTATTCGAAAGTATCAAATTTTTATTCTTGACATTATCACCTGCAAACACATTGTGGTCATAATTGTTCGTTTTTTTGTTTTGTTTTTTAGAAAATCTCAGCAAAACTATAGGAAATTTCCGTTTTCAAATAGAAATTCAATTTCTCGATAATTTTCTTTTCTACGCGTAAAATTATCCACATTACAAATAGAAAAATCAGAGTTATTCTACAATTTTCTTATTAGCGTAAATGCACTTTCTCTATTCGAACGACTCTATTCACGATATTGAGTTCGTGTCTTTATACTGCAAACAAAGTTATTGATCGAAATATTTACTATGAATTTCATTAAATTCTTATTTAGGGAGAAAAAACACGCATACCCTCAATTCCGTCGATGACATTGAATTTTTTGAGGTTCTTTTCATAATTAGAAGAAAATTGACATGAAAATATTTTAAACGCTTTATTTACGTATATACAAATCTACTTATTTTTCATTGAAAGATAAAACAAGATTATTGTGAAGGCTTTATTTTATTTTTATTTTTTATTTCAAAATATTTTCTTTGATTGATTTGAAGTAATAAATTTGCGCATTATTTTCACGAAAAACAAATCAAAAATATTTGAAATGTAAGCCGAGGTCAACAATTCTATAACCCTTATCAATTGGATATTATAAATGTACGTTGTAAGTTCATAAACCAATTCGTAAATATGTTTATATTCATTGATAAGATTTTAAATCTTTTAAATTACGTATATATACATATATTCATTACAATGCGACTTATCTGAATTAATGTACTTAATTTTTATAATTTTTTTTTTTCATTAGAAACTAATTAGGTTGTAAACACTATCAAGTGTGGTTATTTCCTTAGGTAATTGCATTAATAAACTTTAAATTACAATTATTCAAGAAAATTATTTATAAATGTTATTTTCAAAGTTGAACTTTGTATTGGACGATTGAAATGAAACTTTATAATGTTCAATTAATGAATTTAATGTAGAAAAGAAAAATACTAAAATGATACTTGATTTGTTTGAAGGTTTATTTGATTAAATTTTTTTCTTTTAAAAAATAGACAAAATTGCATTTTAATTGCTATGAAAGTGAAGGAAAATTATTTTCTTACTTTAACATAGAATTGTGAAACATGTTTTTACTTACTATCGTATTTTTCTATCATAATTAGTATAAACATACTTGTCAAGTTTCAAAATTTTGTAGCCTTTTTAAATATTTTTTTACTTGAAATACAATTGCTGGTATGTATGGGAATATTTGAAAAAAAAGTACTACTGAATATTTGTACCTTAAAAGGTAATTAGATTTATTCTCATGGTAAGTCGGTTTTTACGACATATGTACATATATAAATGAGATATAAGTATAGAGCAGATGAAATAATTTAAAATGTGTGCAAAATATTTGGAAATGTAAAATCAGTCCTTAAAATTTACTATTTTTTTCTGCATAGACGTTTCACCTTTAATTACAACTTTGATTAATATTAGCCATAGCATTTTCTTATCAATAATTTTCAGTGACTATATTGTTTTAAATAATCAAAAGATAGTTTAAAAAAAATCGGAACACAACTTTTTAAGGCTTAATTCAGTGGTTCTTACCCTTGTTACCCTTGTTGTTCTTACTCCTACCAGTTTTATAAGCGCATTCATCGAACCCTTCGTAATTGGAAAAATAAAATATAGTTTTTTTCAAATTCAAAAAATAGGTATTTTTACATAGGTCATATGAATCGGGGGTAGGTTTTGACCTCCACCGAATCTGTGAGACTGACTTACCAAACCCTTGAGGTTCGATCGAATCCAGATTAAAAACCACTGGCTTAGTTATATCTTCTTTTTTTTTATTAAACTTGATTCCTTATAATTTCAATCATTTGTATTTCACTAATTCTTTGGTCTACTTAAAAGCTATTTCGTAAGAAGAAAATAGTCTTGCTTAGAAAACAGCATCAAACCTTAGAGCCCTTAAACCACTTTGAAACCTTTCTTGAGGCTTTCCAAACCTCGTCCTGGTTCACCATATGAAAAAAATGCAGGAATGTAATTATTGAAAGTTTTGTCAAGGGATCAATTAGATCTATTAAGCTAAACGATAGTGCTTATTTTGAATTTATATGAAGCTACTGTTTTAGTTCCAATTATTTAGCACAATTTATTTCATTTTTATATACAGTTCTTTCTAAAGAATTATTTTATTTTGAAATTTATAAGATAGAGGACAGACATTATTAGTAGCTAATTCTTAAACCAATCGATTAACAATTGGAAATACAGAAGAAACTCTATTTACTTATGTGTTATGTCACCTGAGTAGCAACTATTCATGAAGCGTTTCTAAACAATTGATCAATCTTCGAAAAAAATAAAGATTTATTCTTGATTTCTTTACCAAAAAAAATAGCTTTTTTTTCAATATTAAAGTTAATAAAATATATTTTTACGAGACATTTGGCTTATGTGTACTTTAGCACACCCACAATCTGGCAACGTTGCATTTTCGACTTTGTTTTCAATTTAATTCGCGATTAAATCGGTCCATAATAAAAATTTAGCCTCAACAGAGAGAATTGTGCCATATTAGAATTAAATTAACAAAAATATCGCGAATTAAATTAAAAACAAAGTCGAAAATGCAATGTTGCCAGATTGTGGGTGTGCTAAAGTACACTTGAGCCAGACATTTTATTAGGGTAGCAATAATTCGAATCCTATTTTAAATATAGTCAAAATTCATATTGGGCTTAAAATTGTAGAACTCAATAGGAATGTTAAATTTAAATATTTTTTTTGTTTATTGAAATAGTACTACGTATTATACCATACCTGATTATTTTACGTTTTCATTTGTGACAATTTTATCTTTTTATAAATAAATGGTTGTAGTAAATTATTATGAGCACAAAAACACGGATATAAGTAATGATTGAACAAACCATTAATTTTATTAACAGAAAGTTCTTCTCCCAATTACTCATAATTGTAAATTTTTACAACAAATTATAGATATATTCATACAATTCTTAATTGGTATACAAATATGTTTCATTTTATTGCAATAATTTGAATATATGGAATAAACCCTGATTTTTTTCGAATCTGTATCAATTATGAATGTACTTATTCATTGATAGGTTTGATAAGTTATAATCATATGAAAATGCAGGAAAATTATAATCCGTATATTACTTCAAGTTCAGATTCGGTTGATTTTACATTCCTATAAATTTTTGAATTGACGTTTTTCCTATTTTGATCAGTGAATGTTTGTTTAGTTTTAAAAATTTCTCTTTGCTTTTATTATTTGAACACCTAAATGTGTGCAATTAATTTAACCGTAATTAAGTAAACCTGTTAAGTAGTTCCCAAAATTAATTAATTCTATATTTGAATACTCACTTATAAGTTCTCTATTCTTTACCAATTTGGTAGTAATAAGAAATATAAATAGTGGTATCATTATGGTTTTAATTAACGTTAGTAAAACAATTCTATTTTTGTAACAAATATTTTATTAGATGGATTAATTAGCTAATATTAGAAGATGTAATTAGATTTAAAGTACAATGAATTGTAATAGCTGTCACTTTAGTAAAAAATAAATTTCTAAACTTTAATATTTAGAGACCGATAAACGCTTGTAAATCACATCAAGAATAGTTTAGCCAAAAGTGCTTTGGCAATGTTTGGGTTCAAAAATATTAAGATGGCGTTGCTCTGGAAAAGTTTTCGCTTGCCTTGCATTGATAGTAGAAAAGTCTATGGTTCTAAAAACAATACTTCATTGTTTGATTACATTTATAAGTCTCAAAAATTATGAATCTACAACTTATAAGGTTAATAAGTAAAGTAGATCGAAATTCGATGAATTTTTTCTCCAATTCTATTTTTGTAGAGTTGAAATTTATGTTAATCCAAGTCATGCATTTAATTATTTTTATAGGTATGTCACTATGTCAAAATTGGCTTTAATTAATATATGTTTTTAATGTGAAAAGGTGCATACTTCTTTTATGGTACCTAGAGGGCCATATATTTTTATTTTGTTTTTCAAAATTAGAAAAAGTGTTACAGATTTATAAATGAAATAGTTACTTTCTACATGTTAAATCTGTCAAACTAGTTTTCTTGCATCAATTATTTTTTATTACTTTAGTAAAATAGACGGCTAAAAGATATTATAGAAACTGGAAAGTTTATAGTTGCATGATCAAAATTGTGCATTGATTTTGACCTAATTCTAAATAAATTGGCTCGAATTTCAATGATTACAATCTTTACTAGGTAACATACTTTTCATGTTAAAATCGTCAGCTTATAAATAATTACATTTAATTAATTCGAATTGTGAAAATGTACAAATTTCATGAGTGCATTTGCAATCGTCAAGGTTCAGTTGTATATGATATCCTTTTTTTTTGATATCCAATGTTTGTGTGACTTAAATGAAAACAATTCAATTTTAAACCGAAGATTACAATAATGATTGTAAAAAAATTAAATGGACTTTCATTTATAATATCATAAATTATAGTATAGTGTGTCTGGTCAAACTTCGTTCTAATTTAATACATAGTATCTTTTATTACAAATTAAAATTAAACTAAATTATCTGTTTTTAATTTTTAGTTTCTCTTTCAAATTAACTGACTTGAAAAAAGTACTAAATTTTTATTTGGTTACTCAAAAATTATCAATGAATTTTAGTTTCAAAATTAAAACCGGTTAAAACCACTGGCATAAAATCTCAGTACTTGGCAGCTGAAAACAACTAGTAATTAAAATATAGCTTAAATAAAATTAAATGTCGGAAAATAAAAAAATGAAAAAAATATTTTTTTTGGATATACGATGTTAATATAGTACCTGTGCACATTGAAATTTAAAAAAAAGACAAAAAGATATTCAGTTGATATTTCGTCTTTGTCCTTATTAATCTTCATTAAAACGAAGTGTTTGGTTTAGAAATATAAATTTTGCTATTGTAAATGCAGGTTCAAAAAATTTTATCTTCTTTTTACTGAGGTGTATTATTTAAATTAATAATTAGGTATGAAGAATAATTTTTATTGTATTTCCCTATTTCCAGTTTCAGCAAATTATGCTTTGATACATGAATTCCTATATCTAAACCTTAAGATATAGTGATACAGGGGAATTACATATTATTGTTCTTAATATAAGTGGGAAATATACTACAAAATTGATCACCAAAATTCGCAATTGAAGTATAAACTTTCTATAAAATACCATCGAATGGTTGAAATGATACTTATTTTTCACTAGTGGGTCTTAAAAAAGTTATAAATTTTTTTTATTGCTATTTACCGTCGCTTTAACTTCCAAAGTCTCTAAAGACTTTAGGGTTAATAAAAATCCGTTAATCGAAAAATATCGATTTGAAACCAAAATTTACCAGTCTTAGAGCTGCCACCCAGACCACTCGGCCACCAATAGGCATAAAACTAAATTGTTGTTTATTCAAATATTTAAAAAAGGTTTTCCTTAGTATACTACTTTTAGCATGACGGAAGTAAGTATACTTTAAAAATCTTTCATTATAAAATAAATATTTTTACTTCACAACTGGTGTATAATACTTTTAAGCGCAGATATTTTCAGTCAGGGATATCTCATAGATATATATATTACTTTCTTAAGGTGCAAATATGCATTTTTTTCTTCATCTTCCTCATAAAACTTTATTTAGTTGAGTAATGCGACTATTTAGAAGTGAAAATATCAGTCCTAGGTCGAAAAATCTTTCAAATCCTTAACAGTTCCTGATGAAATACTTTTATTTTTTGTTTGGCCAATAGTTAATTATTATTAATAATTTATTTGCATATTTATTATAAAATGTAGTTATCCTGGTAAAGTTTAAATTCCTCATTTCTATACACTAATTCTGGTAAATTTTTATCAGCTGTTTTAAGGAAACGTACATATTTTAACCTTAGAATAATAATGTGTGCAAATTGGCAGGATTTATCTATTTGATAATTTTTTATCTACTAAATAGATTTCATAAGGATATGATCTTTCTAACTTTAAGTGAAAATACCTGCTTTAAGTACGTTATATAATCGAATAATCTAAATTTAATTGAATGATAATTTCCCAGCCAAGGACTCTAATAATGTCAAACCCCTTATTTTTGTCATCAAAAAGCTTCTGAAAATAATATCTTTCCTCTATCATTTTACTAGGAAACAGTTTTGCGATTTTTCAACTAATTTATTTATTTTTATCTTTGTTAATTTTCTTGGACATGTGCTTTTAAGCATCTCCTAACTTCGGGTGCTATAAAAATTAAGTAGAAATATGCCAAGATTTGGCATTGAACCATAATATACTGATTTAATTAACCAGGAAAATGTTAATATTTAAGTTTTAATACATGAAAAAATAATGGATTTTTAATTTAATTCGCTTAATTCGCGAATAAATCCGTTTACAATCAAAATTTTACCACAATAGAGATAATCATACCATGTTAGAATTAAAAATTAATAAAATTAAGAAGAAAATCACAAATAGAAATATAAAACGTAAAAAAAGTAGAAAATGCAACGTTGCCAGATTTGACGGTTCTAAAAGGGACATGAGCCAAAATAATATTTTTGAAATTGATATTTTGGATATTTGAATTAAAGTTTAAGGTGCTACGAACACGGATGTAGAATTAGAGGTAAAATCGTGTAGAAAAATAATTTCTTTGCAATATTTTTCCTTTAGAATTAGTACAATACGTTGAGGTGTACTACTTCAACATAAGAATCCAAAAACCGTACCATTTTAAACACTTGTTTTATTTAATTGAAATCTTTTGGCTTTTGAAAATTTAGAAACTAACTCTTACATTTATTTTCTGTTTTGATCAGTACTGATTTGATGTTAAAGTAATCTTAACCGATTTCTTAGACGAAAAAAGGTAAAAGAATTTTTGTGGTTTAGGTTTTTATAAAAGTTTAGTTTTTAGAGAGTAAGTGGTCATTTGTTCCGTTTCCAATTTTTTTTTCTTCTTAGTATATAACTACTGGCAAAATGGGGCTGTACTGTTTTTTATTTCATACACCCGTTAGTTAAATTAGCCAATATATATTCACAATTTGTACATTCAAATTTGTTGAGGTTTTCGTTTTACACGGACAGTGCATACTCAATTTGAATAATTGTCATAATTACTGTCACATCAAAAATAAAGGAAAATTAGGAAAATAACAATCAAAAATTCGATACTAAATTTTTCAAAAATAGTCTTATTATATTCTCTCATATTTTATGGGTTATAAAAGTAAACGATTTTCAATTAAATGGGTAACTTATAACCACAAAGTGTTGGCTTAAAACTTTAATGATTTTCAAAAACCGCAATTAGCCAGTTGTCGTTATTTGGCATATTAGCATTTCGTCTTTGAAATTAACCAATTGATTCAAGTAGTTATTACAGGGCAATTATGAAAATAAAATGAATTTGTAGTGCAATTATTTAGTTTATTACTAATATAACTGCAATTAAAATTTGTAATCTAGTTTTTAACCTTCACATTTTATTTTTGTAATTTGATTTTTGTCATGGATTTTTAAATACAAAAGTTTATTAACAACGTTGATTTATTGCAAAAGTTTAACATAAGAAAATTTGAAATTATTATTTTTCAAAAGTTTTATCGAATTTTAATGGGCAGAATATTAAAAAAATGAGAATAATCAATGAAAGAATGTTTTGTAAATAACTTTTAAAAATTGAAAATATTTCTTATAAGTGTGAAAATACGGGTATCTGAAATTTAATTTTATTTTGCGATTGGACTTTGGTTCGGTAATTATTAGAGTGAGTACTTATAAAATAATCAGTAGAGTTTTGAAATTAATTAATTGTAAGTTAAGATTGTATCGATTAATATTGATCACAGTAACAGTAAGTACATAATTTTTTAACGTTAAAAACATTTATTTCCTTCAAACTCTAAGTTTTTGAGCTCTTAAATATTAAGGAGAAAATTCAGAACTGATTTTTTTGATTTTTTAGATTGTTTGGAAATAATTTTCTTAGAATCCTTTACAAAAGAGCAAAAGCTTTTCTTTTCATTAAATAATTGATATATTATGCTTATGAAGTATGTGTATTACTTAATTCAAATGATTATTTTAAGAAACCGCTGAAATTATATAGTTCTAATCAATATCACATAATCAGTAGATATAGTAAAAAAAATTGGACAAGTACAAGTTACATACTCGCGTACCGTACGTATTAGTACGTATGTAAATAGATTGTCTGCTACAAAAAGCACAAGTCGATTTTTCTAGTGATTTTTTTTTTTTTGAGTACAAGTTTTCCACCAAAATCATTTTCAATCGCAAGTTTTATGATTTATTTGAAAAATTTGAACAATTTAACAAAAACCGGAGGTTTATTTCAACTCCGGCGTTAAAATTTTTAGTTATATATTGAATATAAATAAAAGAAAATTTTTTAATAGAAACATTAAAAAGATAATTATTTTTCTATTGAGACCTTATGACGAAAAAAGAAAACATATATTTATGAAGCGATGATAGCTAAATCCAGTGAAAAAGTTTACATCAAATTAAAAGTTCATTAAAGTTCTATTTTTCTTTAGTAGTAAACATTAACTACAGCGGTTCTTAACCTTATTGGAGGTACAAATCCCCACCGTACCTTTGTTAATTGAAAAAATAAAATGTTCTTTTAAAATTTAAAACATAAATAAATATTTATACATAGAAAAAAAATTATCGATACTGTCGAACCCGCGAGACTGACTCACCGAACTCCTGAACTTCGATCGAATCTGGGTTAAGAACCCCTGATTTACTCTGTGCGATATCCAAAGTACCTATCTATACAAATTTTTCTCACAGTTTATTAGTTTATTTAACTTTTTGTCGTTATTTATCGTCGCTTTATTACTGTCCAAGTCTTTAGCAACTCTAGGGCTTATAACAATTCATAAATTCAGAAATATCGAAAATTTGCTCGATATGAGGATCGAACCCAACAATAATATTTTATTCATGAATATTTAGGTCATATCCTTAAGATAACTATTTAATAGAGAAAAATATATCTATTAAATACAATCTACATTTTTATCTAATGCAGATCACTATTCTTAGGTGAAAATACGCATATTTTCTCAATCCTTCGGATCTAATTTTATCTGAACAATAAATTTCATTACCTTAATATAATTACACAGGCGTTAGATATCTTAAGGATATAGTTTATCCTTATGAGACCCATTGGTGAAAATACCGGGCTAATGTAACAGTATATGATTTCATTTTTAAATTTTGCAAGTTTAGTAAATAGTTACTGGAAAAAGAAAATAATCAAACCATGGCGAAAATCGGAAAAACCTTATTTAATTTAGAAAATCATACTTTTGCTATGTAATTTAATCTTCATTTTTTCCCATTTTCATGTTTCAATCTAGTAATGAAAAGTTCAAGTTTCACAGTATAATTATTGTTATTTAATTTCATTAGTTATCCACTTTCTTTAATTGCATTTTGTCAATCTGGAAGCACTAATTTATTCACGTTTTATCTGCATTTTTTTTATGAAAGACATTGAAAATAATGATTTAATTGTATTAATTATGTTTAGTATGAAACATAAATAAAAAATGATATATCGTATCGAATATTAAACAGAACAGGAAATTATACATTGAACTACGTGACTGATTTGATTTATTTCAATCTTGATGGTTTCTAGATTGGAAATCGAAGAACTGTTAATGAATTAAGTACGTGATATAACATAACTTAAAGTATATTTGTAATTTAAGATATGGAAAATCGATTTTCAGAAATTCATGAGTGAAAATATTTAATTGTGTTTAAATAATAAATGTGAAAGTAATATTTTCACGATTTAGGATTTTAAATTTAATCAGTGTTCATTGATTTATATAATTACTTGTTACAGCTTTTGAATAAAAGTTATTTTCTCTTTACAGAAACGCCAATGCAACAATTTTCACCACGAAGCGGAAAATCAGTATCCAACAAATAACTTTAAAATCTGTGATAAATATACGTTAGAAAATTAAATTTTATATACGAATTGAAACAAAAAGAAAATCAAAATGCCTGCAGTCGTATCAAAACTATTAAACAAATCCAGCGATGCATACCGATCGTTGAATCTTCCTAAAAATGCCGTCGCCACAGCAATTGTAACCACCACATTGATTCTATATGGTGCGAAAATATCTTATCCACTAATCGAGAAATATCTACTCGTGCAAAATAATGAAAAAACCAAACTAGAAAATAATAACTATGCCGCGACCAACGGCACTGTTCTAAAACGACCATCATTGGACGAGGAAAAAGATGCGGCCGAAGATACCAACAACACAAAGAAAAGCAAGACGAGCAAAAGAAAAATTCTTCCCGGACTAAATCAAGAATTCGTTAAACAATTTATAAGTCTAATCAAAATAATGATTCCACATCTATTTTGCCACGAAACTGGCCTTCTGAGCATTCACACAATTTGCCTAATGTTACGCACATTTTTGAGTATTTACGTTGCCAACATGGAAGGTGCAATTGTTAAGTATATTGTTCGACGTGATATTCCCAATTTTGCAACAATGCTGCTCAAATGGTTTGCCATTGCAATCCCTGCGACAGGAGTCAACTCTCTAATCCGATATTTGGAAAGCAAATTAGCGATAGCATTTAAGTAAGCACAATCTCCCCAGAAAAAACAAAACAAAACCACCAACTAACATATTGCTTTTTATAGATCAAGATTAGTTGAACATAGTTATGATTTATACTTTCAAAATTCCAATTACTATCGAGTTTGTAATTTGGATGGGCGAATTGAAAATCCCGAACATCGCCTTACTGATGATATCGACACGTTATCGTCATCAACAGCTCGACTTTACAGCCAAATTACAAAGCCATGTCTTGATTTGTTACTGATCGGACTTGCATTGGCTAAAAGCACAAGAAGTATGGGAGCAGCAATTATTCCAGGACCTCTTTTAGTTACCGTTGTAATCGGATTGACTGCATACATTTTGAAGGTGGTTTCACCGAGATTTGGAGCTTTGGCCGCCGAAGAAGCTGATCGAAGAGGCTACTTACGGCATGTCCATGCGCGTTTAGTTGCCAATGCTGAAGAAATCGCTTTTTACAAAGGGCATAAGGTAGGTGGAAAATAAACCTTTTTTGCAGGACTTTTATTGAAATTTAAATACTTTCGCAGTAAATTACTCTTCTGTTTAGAAAAATTGTCATTTTTGATAAAAAAATTTCTATAAAAATTGACCTTGATTATTGACTTCTGTGGAAGGCATCTTCTGGGAAATGAGTTCGGACAAATCTATCCAAATTTTAAGATATTCTTTTTTGATCTATGATCTGTTTCCAAGTAATTTAGGTTCAAAGTTCTGAACTATTGTTGACTGAACTATTGTGAACTTGTTATGTTTTAAAAAGCCGCGATATACAATTAAGTTAAATTATATGAGTGTATAAACATTTATGGATAGTTCTCATCAAATTCTAAAATAAGTAGAAAAAAATTTTTTTTTGTTAATTTTGAAGTATTTGTGTAATTAGATTTTACCTATATAGTGGTCCCCAGAATTAACTAATTTATAAGGATTATTTATAGTTTTGAAAGTGATGGAATAGTTTTATAAGCCCTGCCGTCAATGAAATGGGTCTGTTTTTGTTAAATAGAGCAAAAATTTTGGACTTTAACAGTATCATTGTTACGTATGTTCTTATCTTTAAACAGGAAAAATGGTAAATTTAAGAATTAAATAAGCAAAGAAATAAAAATATATAAAGTTTGACTAGCTTGAAAACCATTACCTCATATATCATATATCATTCCTTTGTTTCAATTTGAAATGAAGGAATGGAGAAATTAAGTGTAACTTCAAAAATCTTAGTATATAAACTTTTGTTATCCCTAAATTTTTGTGTAAGTTTACTGTCCCTGACATTCTACTTTACTGTGCAATTATTATTAAGATGTAATAAATATACCTCTATTTTTTCCAATGTGAGGGAATGACGACTGAAAATGTAATCTTGAAATAATTTTCATATTTTTATTTTGGGACCGATTTCTTTACACGTGTAAGATGACTTAAATATGTAAAATAATTTATAGTATTACCTACTATTAAAAATCGATGAAAGCTTTCATGAATGAATGAGCTTTCATGCGTTCATATATCGACTGTTAGTAAAGGTGCGACGGAATGATTTTTTTAATAGGACACATTATATATTTGAAATTGTGTTCTTTACTATTCATTCCAAATTCAAAATTTTTTTGAAAATCAATTGTGTTTTTAACCGATTAATCAAATTCAAAGGACAAGAATTTCGAGATTTCATGGAAATTATCCCTATATGTCGCAAGATTTTTTTTTCATCCGAGCTTTTGCTATCCTAGAATAGCTCTTACCTGAAGAAAATTCTTAGGAAAACCTTAGCTTGGCTGAAAAAACATGCCTACCATATACGGTATATACTTCGTTTTTATATCTTTTTTAAAACCGTTAGAAATTTGCTCAGAATATTGTAAAGAAGAATATCCGAAAGTTTGGTGAGATTTGTCCAAAAGCTACCTTTTCTTAAGCATTTGCGGAGTTCTTTGATTGTTTTTTTGTATTTTTTTTACGGTAGGCCTAATTTACTAAGTATCTACTTGAGTTTTCAGCGATGTTTATTCCCGACTTAATCCTTGAGGTCAAAAAAATCCAGACCTCTTTTTCATAGGCTTAAGATTCTTATAGTTTTTCCTTAAATTATTTTAAAATGTATCTCATCTGATTAGGTTTTTCCTTCTTTACACTATAACAGAGTTATTTTTTCAATGATTCATCTTAATTCTTCTGGGTTTGTGGTTCTAACTCTCCATTATATTTTCTCTTTAATATAACATTTAATGGATATAAGGTTCTTATAATTTTTCCTTCACTTATTCCTGAATTCATCCCATCGGATTAGTTTTTCCTTCTTATCACCATATTAAAATTATTTTTTCTATGATTCATCTTATTACCTCTGGGTTTGTGATTCGAACTATCCATTAGATTTTCTCTTTAATATAACAGTTTAAAGCTCTCTAGAAACCTTTTTCCTGTTATTGTTTTGAATCTATCAATTCTATTCTTTTAGAATAGAATAGTTTTAGTTCTTATTTTCCAAGCAAGAGATTGAAAGCTTGATTATTGCCTTTTTATTTTTCTGTAGATCTACTTTTTGAGCACTTCAATGCTAAATCCCAAAATAACTTTTACGGCTAATCATTTTTACAAGTAATTAAATCAATCATGTTATCAGATCATTAGCTAAGATGAGTACTCTATTTTCTACATCCATTTGAATTGATACTAATTTTTGGTGTTTACTCAAATGATAGATTCCTATGAGGAAAAATGGGAAAGGATTAAGTTGTTGCTGATTTCCCCTTTAGTAACTTAAGAATTTCTATTATTTATAATGGAAACAATTCAATGAGTTCGTGAACTAAAAATTTAAAATAATTAGCACAGTTGTGCATCAACTACACAACTTTCCTGTAAATAGTATCCATTATGGAAAAAACTATCACAAAAAAAAGTTTCTTATATAAAAATGTATGCTGATGCCTGTGGTTGATGCCTAATTTACTAATAAATATTGTTATAGGTGTTGGTTTTTAAAAAACTCTTCGGTTTTACTAGATTTTCTGTTGATAATTATGTATTCCCTGAAATGTATTTGTACCTAAAAACATCCAAAACCGGTATTTGTTTATTTTTTCACGTTTATTGATCGTTTCTTTAGGTGGAACTCCAACATTTAAGACATGCATATGTACGTTTGATCGAGCAAATGAATCGAATTCTAAGTCAGAAATTATGGTTTGTGATGTTAGAACAATTTTTGATGAAGTATGTGTGGTCGGGAACTGGCATGTTAATGGTTTCGCTACCGATCATTATGGCGACTGTAAAGCCCGTTAAAAAGAGCAATAGTGACGGTAAATGATTACCTACAATTATCAAAGAAATAACAATTGGATCATAAAAAAATAAAAATTTCATTATAGAATTTGATGCCGATGGCGGTGTGAGTGACCGAACACAATATTTTACGACAGCACGAAATTTGTTACTATCAGGAGCGGATGCTGTTGAACGATTGATGTCGTCGTATAAAGTAAATACGATTTAAGTAATTTATTTTTTCTTTTATTAATTTTTTTTCTCGACAACAGGAAATTGTTGAGTTGGCCGGTTATACATCACGAGTTTATACCATGTTCCAAGTTTTCAATGACACAGCACAAGGTATCTACCACAAGAATGTGGTAGACAATGCCATCGAACGTCCGAATTCAAAAGGAACTTTCACGCTTGAATTTAAAGACGGCCAGCCGTTGGTCAAAGGACGTATTGTTCACACAACTAATTTCGAAATTCAACTAATCAACGTTCCAATTATTACTCCAAATTGTGATATTGTTTGTCCAAACTTAAATCTTACGATCAAACCAGGTCAACATCTTTTGATCACCGGTCCGAACGGATGTGGAAAATCATCACTTTTCCGTATTTTAAGCGGTCTTTGGCCGATTTACAGTGGAGAACTCCACGTACCACGCAACGCCATGTTTTATATTCCTCAAAGGTAAATTTGCACTTTTTCTCGTGAAAATCGATTCAATATTTACCTTTACCTTGTACAAACTTAATATCACTCATTTCAATATGAATTAATTAATATTAAAATATTTTCATTGCGTAATCTTCGTAGTTGTTAAAAAAATCACATTGAATTATTACAAGGTAAACGAGAAATATCAAATAGACAAATTTTAATTTATAACTTCTATTAAAATTTGACAATTTTTTTCTGGTTGGTTAATAAAAAAATTATTGAAACATGTAATACCAATAAACAAACATTATATAATTGCAAGAAAAAAATCTATTCGTAGAGAAAGTGAGTTTTCTCATTAATTAATTATCATTATTATAAAATTTTACCATCTTGCACTAGTGAGAGAATTACTTTGCATTTATTATGGAGTTCTTTTCTTAGAGTGAAAAATGAGATTTTTTTTCGATTGCAATTGCATAAGAATTACGTACGTTGAAATTATTAATTTCTTGGTTTGATTCGTTTTAGGCCTTATATGGTAATTGGATGTTTGCGTGACCAAATTATTTATCCGGATTCGTATGTGGATATGATTAATAAGCAAGTGACCGAACAACATTTGCGTAATATTCTTAAAATGGTTTACTTGGAGCATATATTAGATCGCGATGGATTTGACCAAATTCGCGACTGGAAAGATACTTTATCGGGGGGCGAGAAACAACGAATGGCCGTGGCCAGATTATTTTACCACAAGTAAATATTACAAGAATTCAACTCTAATATTGTTTGCAGAAAATACTTGAAAATGCAATATTCATGTATCAATTTTCAGACCCAAATACGCTCTACTGGATGAATGTACATCAGCCGTTTCTATTGACGTAGAAAGTGATATGTATCAAACTGCAAAAGATTTGGGAATAACTTTACTTACAATTACTCATAGACCTACATTATGGTAAGTACATCTTAAAGGGTTAATTTTTACCTTTTTCCTTGATGTCGAATTTTAGAAAAGAAGTACTATGCAGTACTATGTAACTGCAGAGATGAAATATGAAATTTCCAAGATATTGGTGTTATAGCTGAAGCAAAGTTCGTGTGAAAAAATTAAAGATTTAAATATTCTATTGAAATCTTTAAACATATGAGGTTAATAAATGAGTTGCATATTTATGTAAGACCTATATCAAAATCGTATACGGTAAAAAGAAACTTTATCCTTTTCAGATATTAAACTGATTTTGAGTTTTTTTACAGTGGTTTTCTTGACTTTTTTATGCTCGGAAAATCGAGAAAAACTGTTATAGAAAGTGGCGGAAATTTCTTTTAATTGAAATAAAATCGGTAAAACGCGATTCTATAATAAAAATTCTTACCTGATTTCCTAGTTTTCCAAATCTGGATTGCGTTTTCCGGAAAATTCAAATGATCTAAAATGCTTAGTGCTTAATGTTTACAATCAAAACGCAATTTCTGGAAAATAAATGAAAATTAACAATCGGAATTTAACATTTAACAATCGGAAAATTTAGTATACAGATTTGTTAGTAGTCATATCGAGTGACCCATCGAAATTTTCCACCCATTCTAAGCAGTTCAATAAAAAACACAAGATGTACCAACAATTCTCCAAAATTGAATTTTCTCATATTTGCTTTTTTAAATATCTTGATTTCGGTAAAACTAATTTTTGGAATTCTGAGTATTTCGGATGTTATAAAGGTTCGGGAAAATTGGAACTTCCTTAGCAGAACGTTAAGGCGCTTTATATTAATAATTTGTTTCTCCGGGTTTCTCTAGATCAGGAATTTTTTTCTAGCAGTTCAAAAGAACTTTCTTCTTCAGTTTCAAGAACATAATTGAATACTCAAATAAAAACTTACTACAGAACAGGAAAAAATCGTATACATTTTTTGCATAACAACTAAAAATTCTTACGTTAATGTCTTTTAATCATATTTAAAAATCTATTGCATTAGCTTTTTAAATGAGATTTATGTATATGATCTGCTAATGCAATTCAAAATCGAACCTTTTTGCGTTCATGCATACAAATTCCTAAGCAAATTAGGAATTCCAAATACCTGTATCACCTGCATTGATTTGAACTTGAGTTCCAATCTATGAATTGAATTCACCTCAAAATCAAACCTAATTATTGAGTTCCAGGTCAATGCAAACGATGTAAACACTGGCCCAAAGTGGACTTATAACTTAATCGACTTAAACTAGATCATTAAAAAACCGTTAGAGACTTTAAGCCAAGAAACAAACCTATTATATCTGCATATAGGCAGTTTCTTTACATAATTGCATTGTTGTTCACATCAACAATTAACTATTGTTAACTCGTCATTTATTTAAATTATAGGAAATTCCATTCCCACATATTACAATTTGACGGGGAAGGTGGATGGACGTATACCAGTCTGGACTCGAATCAACGACTTACTCTTCGGGAACAAAAAGAGGAATTGGAAAAACAACTCGCGTCCTATCCCGAACAACAAGCTCGACTCCTTGATATTTGCCGACAACTGGGTGAGGATACAACTATTGTCGCAAAAGAAATTTAAATCAATTTATGCAAATCAATAATTTTCCAATTTAACGAATCACGATATTATCCTTAAATTTGTATATATTTATTTTTTTAAGTCAAATTTTCTATAGAAAAAAACTTATATTTATACATCAAAATTGCATCACATCTATTCTACATTGCTAAAGCGATGCTATTTTTTTGGGTTTCATTTATTTTTTCAAAATAGAAAGTTAATATTTGGATACTAAAGTGAGAATAGCTTATAAGAAAATTTATGAAGTTGTAATTGATAACATGACAAATAAATGTTATCCATGTTTTTAATATGAACATTTTATTTGTAGATTTCCAACTCCAAAGTTATCCTTTTCCTTTGTTCCCAAAAAAACGTCTAAAGAAATATTTCATTAGTGGTAAGTATATGGCTTGTTTTTGCTTGAAATTAATTAATATTTTGTCGGCGAGGCCATTTTATTTTATCGAAAAATTTTATTATGAAATGAAATTCGTCATTTAATAGTTCTTAAACGCAACTGTACAACCATCCTCCTGAGTATTTATTGCAAATAAAACCTATTCACTCGAACCCTTCACAGTCCTTTGAAACTCCCATTTATTTGTCCAAATCAAATAAAATTCCCTTTCGATTACATTTGTTAGTTTTGGACAAATAAGAACCCCAAATGGATGATAATCCAATCAGAACTACGCATCAAATTCAAAATTTATCATCGCCATTATAATTTCCTTTTCCTATTGTTGTTTGAGGGTAAAATAGGCATAACGGATGCTTAAACTTCAAGGGTGATATATGTTTGAGATATTTTTTTCTAGAAAAACCATAAAGCAAATTTTATTACATTTGTGATAGATAAAACTCTGAAAGACGCAATGGCTGTCGCTGGAAAACCAGTTAATAACAGGAATTTAACAATGAAGGAATTGTTGAGGAAATTTATTGTTTCTCGAGAATATAAATTTTCAGGGTTTGATAAAAAGGGTCGTAACAAATGGGGGGGGGGGATTATTCTAAATTTAAAGAGTTAGAAAAAGTGTAGACAAAACATGTTAGTTTTGAGAGTTTAGGGTGAAAATATAAATGCTTTATTTAGTGACCATTTATTGAGTAGTTGCGCCCCTTTTCAATGCATAATCAATTTTGGCTACCTATGAAAAAAAATCTTATTTCAAAATGTAAAATTTTGATGAAAATTGAGCTTTATGATTAAACTAAGTTTTATATTAAAGTTTTTTCCATTTATATTCATTTAATCAGTAATTAATCTGAATATCTAAGACAGTGATCTTTGAATAATTCAAAATTGAAGCAAATATCATTAACGTCTAAATATTAAAACTTCTAATTTAGGAAGTTAAAACATCGAAAGAAATAATACAATATATTTTTAAATTGTATTGTTAACTTTATTTAGTATGATAATTAATTCGTTATTACCACAATGTCTTAACTAACTAAAGCAGTAACTGCAAAAACTTTTAAAATAATAATTCAGTAATATTCAGCAAATTAAACTGCTTTATTGAATTATATAAACAATACTATGCTAATTTTTTTAAATAGTTAAATGTACATTTGTGGTAAAAGCAATAGAGGGCAGGTCAAAAAGGTAAGACAAGTTATGGTTAAAAGAAAAGATAACAATGTCAACCTGATAAGAACAGGCCTTCAATATAAATGATTTTAAATGATCTTTGGAGATTACCAAATTGGATTAAGTAAAATTTGGATTATCTATAAGAATTAAAGAAGATTTAACTTCATTGTTTTCATAAGGAATGTAACATACCAATAAAATGAAGTCAATATTTGAATACCTTTTTAAACTCAAATGGTAAAAATAATTTTTGGAACATAATTATTATACTTCACAAAATTTAATAAATTGACAATTTCGTATTCCCTTTCATTTTCTCGGTTGTTATTTACGGACCGATCATTTTCCTGAATGAAAATTTTACCTACTTCTACTACCCGGAAACTTTTTCAATGATTTTTTCCATTAATTAGTGTTCTGAAATACATTTTCCCCACAAAATTTCTCAATAATTGGATTTGGTACAAAGTTAAGAATTAAATTGGTTCCTGTGGGAAATTCCAAATCTCCCGATCATGTATGAAAATTATAAAAGTTTCAAGTTGAAAACCCTAGAATCGATTGATTCGAAATATTTTTTTAAAGATTATTGCAACAAGTTCAAATTCCTGCAACTTTTTGTACAATGTTAAATTGATATTTGTCGAAAATGAAAATGTTATTTTAATTAATTGATGTGTCGAAAATTATTTTCATAATTATTTCAAATTTCCGATAAACTTATGATACAGGAAAATGATCAAAAAAGAATGTTTGGTTATAGTTTTTCAAAGAAAAAATGTGCACCTCTGCAAATGGCATCTTTTATAGTATAAATGAAGTACAATTAAGAAATCATTATAAAAAGAGTCCCAAATTGAAGTCAGACAATTTATAGTACTATCGAATACGAATGGTAAATGGTTTATTAACGTGCAGAACTAAAAAAAACATCAATTTACAAAAAATGGTCTTTGACGTATTTCTGCGACAATTCTGTGATGAATGGAAAAATTTTTTTGGTGCAGAATTCATATTTATTAATTAGTAAGGCTAGGGTATAAATTTTAAGTGGAAATATTCAATATTTTGGTTTACGTAAGTGATTGGCTAGAAGAAAATTCTTTGTATAATAAACACAAGTAATTATTGTTGAATCTGTGGAAAATTCAAAAAATAAAATTTTCAATTTTCATATCGTAGGATTGCCGTTTTAGTAAATTAAAAAATGAACCACATAGAGAGGAATGTATAAAAATAGGGCTTACATATCTCATATTTCAAACCATAAAAAATTATTACCGAAAATAGACGTACAAAGTACCTACGTCTTACTAATGTACCTTTACATTATTAAAAGCCTTTTCATAAAAAAATTTCTTTCGGAACAATTTTTATTTCTTTTTTATTTTTACGACTTACGTGCAACACTAGAATTAAGCTTTTTAAGTTAACATTTTTTTCTCATAACATCCTTTTTTGTATTTTACAATTAAAGAATCAGTTAAAAATGAATTTGAATGTCCTCAAGGTTCATTTTTTGCATCCCTCTACATATATGGGACTATAGATATTTATCATTTGAATTATTGTTGGGTTTAGTTTTGACATTGGATTTAATGGTTTTTGTGTCCCTAATAAAATATATGAGTAAACACAGCATCCTGAAGGGGATGAAAATATGTCTGGAAAGCCAATGAAGTTTGGGAGACACATAAAGCCATTTTGTCTGGGGCGGAGCTCCTTATTCCTTTTTGTTAAAGGATAATCATAAAAGGAAAGGAAGACAGACTTTGATGAGAATTTTGAAAAACCAAACGGCCATGAAATTGATTTTTTCAAGTAGTTTAAAATGGCCGCAATTTCTGTATTACTGAAATGCATAGATTTTTAAAAAATTTACCGATTATGTGACAAAATAGCTATTATATAATTTTACTGCGAACATTATGCTAAAAGCTCACGTTAAAGCTTCCTTTATCATGAATATTAAGTTATGTTTTATTCTCTCTAAATTTAAATCTAACTATTACCAATTTTTTTCTATTCCATTACAACAACGAAAGTATGTTTTACTGATTAATAATCTCATAACTGATAAATATTGATTTTATAATCTTAATTACATTCAATCAAAAATAATAAATACATGCTTAAATGGTCATCAATTATGTAAGGGTCGAACAATAATGTTTTGATTAGATCTTAATTGATGTAAAACACTGCTAATTGAATAAGGTTTTTTTCAAATCAACCTAAAAATATGATTTGCCGATGTATTTATAAGAAAACTATATTTTTTGACCCAAAAAAATAAAATTCTTTACTTTAATTTCAATTTTTTCAAACTCTAATCACATTGTATAGCCTAATGGTGTCCAAATGGTCAAGGTGGCCGCTTCAAAACTAGTAGGTGGTAGATTTGAATCTCGTATCGAACAAATTTTCAATATTTCTCGATCTACGGTTTTTCATTTACCCAAGAGTTGTTAAAAACCTGGGCAGTTATAAAACGATGATAAATTACAAAAGCACATCATAAAAATTAGTGCATTCATTTTGACATATTTTTTGACTATTTCGAGTCCTATTGCATAGGTACTTACTACCGATTTTAATCTTAATTCTGATTTATTTTTGAAAATTAACAAATAGATAAATCAGGTGCTAAAGCTTTAAAAAAAACTTTAGACGACCACAACTTAGTAAGAGTTTTCCAAACCTTACTAAGTCAAAAAAATTTTATCAACTATGCAACAGTTTATTCATATTTGTAATTAAATCGCTAGTTATAGGTATAATTTTAAATAATGTTTTGGAAAAGATAATTCTAAAAGTTTCAAAGAAAATCATATTTCCTACAGAGTAATAAATAAGTATAAATGCTTGGCTAAAATAAAAAATATAATGAAATTAAAAAAAAATTAACATAGATACGACTGTTGTATTGGTACATAAACAACTTGGTATGTTACATGCAAATATTTTTTTCAATTTGTTGTATTTTTGTATACATTAAATATTGTTTTAGAATTGAAATATAATAAATATCAGTCTATGGGGGCCGAGTTGTCAGCTTCCACTCCAAAATTGGTTCGATCCTCGTATCAAGAAAATTTTCGATATTTCTCGGTTACAAATTTTTACTAACCCTAAAGTTCCTAATACCTTTGTAGTTTTAAAGTTATGATAAAAAATAATTAATAAAATATCTACACACTATTAAATTGAAGATATTGTACCCTTTGCGAACTTTAGGGACTACCAAATTTAAGCTGTACAACTCCTGAAATTCTATAGTTTTATGATTTGTCTAAAGATTTGTTTTAAGAATTTTAGAACCGTTTGTTCAAAAAATTGTATTTTTTTTTCAATTTCTTTTATAAATTTATCATTTTTAAAAATTCACTATTGTTTGGGGTGCTGTTAAAATTCTTATTCGATGATTTTTCAAAAGAAAAGACAGTGACAAAAATTTTAAAACAATTTTAAGTTTCTAAAGTTTAAAAAAAGTATAAAAGGAAAACCATTACTTTACATGCTAATACAGAGTTTTCTTGAAGATTTTCTAAATATTTGTAAGCCTTTACATAATTTGAAATTACTGAGATCATATCGGGATCGAATAAACAACTTATAGGTAACATTTTTTTCCATTTCAAATTTGATTTAGCATTCTTAACAACAAGTAATTGTTTGTATTCAAGTCGTTTGTTTTCTAAAATACAATTAAAAATTTTGTCTTATTTTTTCATTTACATGTTTTTAATTTGAGCACATAAACATTTTTGTTTTTTATTTATTTATTAATATTTAATGATTTTGGTAATTAAAATATTTTTAGTACTTTAATAATCGAGGAAAAATACAAATGGAGAGAAAATTAAAACCATTATTTGTTAGAAAATTATACTTTCTATGAAATAAAATTTTCTATTGATTATACGATATTAACATTAACCAAAAACTGCCACTACTTAAACCAGGGCAACCTGGTTTTTGACATCTATAGAAAACCAACACATGTAGATAGATATGTTATGGCTGAATCCGTATGTCATAATAGCCATAAACTGGCTGTTTTCCATTCCTTGATAAACCGACTCGTAAATGTACCTCTGGCAAAGAATCTGTTCACAAAAGAATTAGAATACATTAAAGGTGTGGCGACCTTTAATGGATACTCTACCAAAATTGTAGACAGAATTCTCAAAAGGGCTCTTTGGAGGAAAAAATTATCAGCAACCACTTTACGAACGATGGAAGGACCAGAAGACCGTTGGTCTGTGTTAACTTATTATCCAGGGATTTCCCAAAAAATCGAAAGGATATGGAAACAGTTTGGAATAAAGGCGGGATATACAACCAAAAAGTTGGGTGGATTTTTCAATGGTTCCAAAGATAAAATTCCGGACATACAAAAATCAGGAATTTATGAAATCCCTTGCACGGGCTGTGATAAAAGCTACGTCGGTCAGACTAGAAGACAAATAGGGGTTAGGTATAAGGAACATCTGGCAAACATAAAATATGCAAGAGTGGAAAAATCATGTGTGGCAGAACATGCACTGGAAACAGGGCATACATTTGCAGAAGTTAGACTTCTAAAAAATGTTCACCGCACAAACAGATTGGATGCACTCGAAAGCATAGAAATTGTTAAGAGAAAGGGAAAGGTACTAAATTGGGAGAATGGTCCAATTCAAAATTCGGCACTTTTCGGGTTGCTTACGAAGGATTTGGTGAAAGTAAAGAAATTTGGGAACACACCCCCCTCCATAACCACATCGCAAAAAGAGAAAGGCACGACATATAAATTGAGGTCAATCCGTGATTATTTTGTGAATCATCACATAGAAGTTACGGAGTGATCCAAGCTACTCGATGACCACTGATGAAGATTGCTTGGCAATCGAAATACGTATCTGGGTAATACGTCACGAATATTTTTGTTTGAACTTCTGTTCAAATTTATGTTGGAGGTATGATTTTTTTAAATATTATTATATTGAGTTTATATATTATTATATTAAATTTGTATATTATTATATTAAATTTGTATATTATTGTATTGATTTTGTATATTATTGTGTTAAATTATACTACATAAATTGAACTGCAATATATTTTATATATTGTATACACAGTATAACTGTTCAAAGTCAGCGAAAAAATCTTATTTGGATCTATTGAGAGTTCTATACCCTTAAGCAGTTTTGCCAAAGTATAGTGCATTTACAGATAAGGGTATGAGAAGGGCATAGGAAGTACACCAATATCTGGTCATTTTTGATTTTTTTTTTCTTAACGAACAGAAAAACACACATTTATAACTATATAAGGGGTAAATATATTTTAAAATTTGAAGAAACTCTGGTTTGAGGGAATCATCATTAGTTCTATCTACCTATTTGGCAATAAGACTTTAAATAATTTAAACCATTAAATCGTTTCAAATTATGCTCCTCTGATCTGAATTTCTCTGATCTGATTTTGATTTTACTATCCTATTTTACAACATTTTGGTGTAAAATTTTAACAAAAATTATCGTGGTAAAGTATGTAAATTTGTTTTCATCAAAAGTTGGTTCCCATAAGAATACACCATATATGCACAATGTGTCGCTTTTGAGGTATGAAATAGTTTCCACCTACCTATTATTTTTTTTTTTGAGTTTAGTAATATCTAAAATAACCGCTTTAATAGAATCATTGAGAAATATTTTATACATATATATATAAAGCAAACTCGTATTAGTTAGACTAATTTTAACTGAAGAATGGCTGGACCGATTTTCATGATTTATGATTTGTTGGATTCATCTACGCCTAGATTATTAGATGAGTTTAGACTAAAACTGAAACATTTTCATGATTTAAGACCCCGAAGCAAATTAAGAAAATAAAACATCTAACAAATCTTAAGAAACCTGAGTTTTCTTCTTTAATAAAAAGCTAAGATCTGGGTATTATCTTCTTTTTTTTTATTTATTGAATTTAAGTGTTAAATTTAAGATTAAATTCATAATTTTGGTGTTATTAAAAAATCATATTGGGAGAGCTTTATCATGAACAATGACACGATCTAAAAGATCTAATGTTTTCAAACCCTCAATAAAATAATACCTTTCTTCGTAATATTTTTCGTGGTGATATTTATAGAATTATGGCCAAAATGGTAATAGGATTTCTATAATATTTTTTTTTGTTTTTAGTAAATGCGTAGAAAGTGAAAAGAGTAATGAAAGGGTATTAATTATTCATAAAATCAGAAACAGTACTTATCACTATAAGAAAATCAAATTCACCAAAACCATTTTTGGTACCAGGTCACAAAGAAAGTCACTAGAGGGTTGACAAATAAGTTTAAAAAAATCATGTTTAAACCTTCATTCGCCATTTTAAAATCAGAAAAAAAAAATTATGTAAAAAGAAATTAAGTATATACCAAAAGAAGAGAGACCAATTCATCAAACAACTTCTAATATATTACACAAAGTACGATGGCTTAAAGACTATGGTTCTCTCCAAACTACAGTAGATAGGATAAAAATTATTAGCAGAATATGATTGGGACATCATTATAGAACATTAAAACAGCTTCCTTGTACTAATACAGAAAGATGGGCCACGTGAACAATGTGCAAAAGTTTCAAATGACAAAAATTATACAAATATTTTGTTTAAAAAAGTACTGATGAAAACAGGAATATTCCCAGTAAGCATCCAGTCCTTGACTAATAGCGACGTTAGGAGCGTATTGGTTAAAAGTTCAATAGAATTTCGAGGAATTCAAACAATAAAAATAAAAATGTCCTTAGAAACATCAATATATATAAGTATGATTTTAAATATGCGAAATAAAATGTGTACTTAAAAAGCGCACTTAATTTGTTTTAATTATGCATAAGTATTTGTATTTAATTATATCTGCATTCTATCTCATATCTACATCTATAATTACATCTTAATAGTTTAATATCTGGCATCATAACCGATGTCACTAAGTTTCACAATTCAATTTCAGCTGGTGCGAAGTTCACTAAGTCCTTTAATTCCATACATATATCTATAACATGTTGTTTTTGAGTTATGAAAAGTTTCCATTATTAATTTTTGTTGAGTTTAGCGATCACCAAAATACCCGTTTTTACAGTATCATTGAGAAACATACATAAAATACAAGCAATACCCTATATCGAAGTCGAAGTTAATCGTTTAAAATATTTGCAATATGATATTTTACACTTCTATTTTTAATGGGATCTTTTTGTAGAAGTAATAAAGGCTTACCGAATTTATAAAAATTGTAACAGTTTGAAAAATTTAACTTTATATATTTCAACAAATTTACTATCCTCAATTATTTTAAATTTGTTATGAAGTTTTAGTTATACACAAACGCAATAATTTTTCATATTTTCGTATTCGATTTAGCACAGATTGCAATTTATTTAAATTTTTACACTGAACTTTTAAACCCATCGCACTTCTTGATTTTATAATTTTAAAGTATCGTCCACGTATGTTTGAAATCCGGAAATCGACTGATTTAAAATAGGAAGAAAATTCATTTAAATATACAAATCTATAAAAATTTTATATTGTCAATGGCACGTCTGCCTCGTCCATAAAATTGATTGCTCTTATTATTCTTCAACAAAATCACTCAAAGAAACTCATAAAAATCAAATAAACCCAATAGTGTAGGGTGGATTTTAAGGGTTGAATTTCGAGGTCGAAAGTTATTACACCTACGCTAATAGTTAATTTGAAATAATTCAAAATTGTAAAAGACATGTATGCAGCTTAATTGACGAATTTAGCCTGTATTACTAAAACTTTGATTTTTTTCCAATATTCTCCTACTAATATTAAGTAATTTAAAAAAAATTGTCATTCGATATTTAATTCTTTCCATGTTAAAAATAAATTACATTTGATTTTTGAGTAAACATTTAAGTATATAAATTTTACATGCGTTTTACATGTAGTGGTTAAAATGAATATTCAATTTCAAAGTTTTAACCATTGCTAATTAACGACCGCATAAGTAACTAACTATTTATTTTGTAGTTACAAAAGAGATTTTATGAGCTTGGAAATATAGTTTTTTCTTTTGAAACAGAAAAAAAGCCTCGTAAACAAGGCTAAAATGGCACAATTCTACTAGAAACTCGTATGTGATAAAAACACAGAAAATACAACGCATACGTTACAATTTAAAAGTGTGAAATTTGTAATATAAAGCCTTTAAATAAGCAACCCATAAACGTGTCTCTTATTCTGGTTTATTATAACGCAAACCATAATAAAACTAAGACCAAAAACATGCAACATCCAGCTCGTCTATAAAATATATGCCTTGTTAAAGAGGCATTAAACCAATAATAAAAATCTATAATATTCTTTGGAAACAGACGCCTTTACTTGTGGCTTTTGTCTGTGTCTTTTATTCAAGAAAAAATTGTGCTGAATACGATTAGAAGAAAGGATAAGGCCTAAAGGACAAGGTCGCGTTTTCAATGGCTGGGAATGTTGAGTTTGAAATATTGCATTTCCAAGGACTAGACACTGGAGCTTTGGAATTAAGATGGTGTTTTATAACGAAAGAACTTTTGTGTGGGGTGTGTATGATGTGGGGTGTTTTAACGACCAATACGGTGACGATATGGCAAAAGGTTTGGACATTAAATAAGGAAACGAATGGCTAGAAGATGCTTCACTTGGGGTATTTACCACGTAAGCTCATAAGTGGTGGATTTATAATTCTTTTTATGATTTTTCTATGTGCGTTGGACCAATCGAAAGTTATATATATGAAGAGTATTCCATAACGATAATACAAATATAAGATGTGTGGGTACTTGATGTGTTCAAAAATTGTTCCAGAAAAAAATTCTTAGTTCATATGATACTGCAAAAAACTCATTTGTTTAAACGTTTGATACATTTTCATTATTACGTTTTTAAAATTTATTTTTAACTATAAACAAATTTGCTATATAACAAAAAAATACCGAAAATCCTCATGTTGAAAGCATTGTTTAATAGCCAACTGTGCTAAAATAAAGTTTCAAATTGATACCCAGCGTTTTTCTCTAAAATGCATTGAATTTCTTAGAAAAAATACATACATTTACGGATAAATGTAGAAGAATATTAAAAACAAAAAATTGTTAAAGTTTGATAATCATATTTTTTTAGCCACCTTAAAGTTGAAACCTTTAAATTTAAAAAAAAATATTAGTTTTTAATCACTCAGGAAAACTTATAAATGTGCAAATGCTTAAAACTTTTTTTATTGTTAAAGACAAGTTTAATATTAAATGTTGGTTCCTCTTTTTTACACCTATTTGCATTCTTCTGGGAAAACCTCTTATAAGGCGATCAATAAAGCTATTCATGAATTCCGATTCCATTTTGCTTCAAACACTAGGTAATCCGAAACTTCAATTTTAATCTTCCAAATATATTCCAAAATGTATAGAAATCTTAATGTATAGAAAAGCATCACTAAAATGACAAAAGTCCTAGATAGTCTTACTTGTTGTCATTCACGTATCACATTGCTATCAAAAATATATTTCCACTGATGTATAGGCTAGGGTAGTCCTTAATAGGGGTGTTTTTGAATTTCTTTGCTCCCAGGGGCTCAAATGCTTCCAAATTGATAAAATGAAATTTCCTGAAAATTTGAGCTCTTATTATTAACTTTAAGATAGTCTGCTTTCCAACTTAAGTTTCTTATGGAAATAACGTGTGAAAAATTAAATTTTTTTCTTAAGAATTCCATAACTCAGCGACAAATAAATCGAAAGTTACTAATCGCGTCATGTTTATTGTAAATTTAACGCTCTAAAAAAAAAGCTCTTATGGTTTTTCGCTAAATCTTTTGGCTTAAGAGTAATTGGCTTTTCTATTGGCTTAAGAATGCGGCACTAATGGTCAATGAAAATATAAGCCCATAGATTTAGCGAAAAATCATAAGAGCTCTTTTTTGTAGAGCGATAAATTTACATTAAACATGACGCGATTAGTTACTTTCGATTTATTTGCCACTGAGTTATGGAATTCTTAAGAGAAAATTAAAATTTTCCCACGTTATTTTTATAAGAACCTTAAGTTGAAAAGCGGATTATCTTAAAGTTAAAAATAAGAGCTCAAATTTTCAGGGATTTTTATTTTATCAATTTGGAAGCATTTGAGCCCCTGGGAGCAAAGAAATTCGAAAACACTCCTATTAAGGACCACCCTACTATAGGCCCTTACAAGTTTGAAAGCAAATACAATCCCAAACTTCCAAAAATTCTCTACTAAAAGTCCATTTCTTCAGGTAAATCTTTCTCTAAACCATCTCCATCCTTTGACCATTCCATTATCATACTGGAAACACAATTTGGATTAGTGCGCAGATAAAACACTCCAATCATCATTCATTCTAATGTTGGTGAAATTCATTAAATTTGCCTCCCAGTTCTCGATAGTTTGGGGACAATATAGAATTTTTCGTTGGCAAAAGAGCTTTCAAGCTTCTTCTTACTGTTATAGTGCTCACCGTAAATTACCAAACTTCAGAAGAATCCAATGTTTGATTCTTCTTTAAATTACTGTCATCCTTCGTTTAGTTACTTGATTGCATTTTGAACTTCACTGCATTTTTTGAATTTTTCAGTCTACTACTAATAGTCTAAGATCCCATAAACGCCAGATCTTCGTTAAAAAAGCTAAGAGCTTCTCAGCACATACTCTCAACACAAGTAGAAAATATGGGTAACTATGAAGCTTCAGAGGCTACTGAGGAAACATCTTCTAATTGATATCCAAATGATGTGTTAGTTTGAAATTCAACTTTTATACTTTAACGTAAGTATAGATACCATTCACAAAAGTTTATGGGTGTTTGGCAAGAGATTGACCGCAATAGATGATTTACTATAGAGTTAGGTACTATGAAACTTGAGTTGTTATGACTTTGGTAACTAGTTTATATTTTAGTCCGTACAGGGGTTAAAAATATAAAATATCTAGCTACTGAGAATACATCTTTTAAAAGATACCCAAACAATGTGTTAGTATAAAATTCAGCTTTTATACTCTAACGTAAGTATAATAACCATTCATTGAAGTTTAATGGTGTTTGGCAAAAGGTCGCCACAACTTAAATGTCGGGCAATGGAAGACAATGTCCGGCAATGGTTTGTACTACTATTCCGAAAAAAATAAAGAAAAATGCACTTTATAATTGAATAAAATTAATTTTGCATTATTTATACCTTGCTACCTTTTACAAGTCAAAGTAACGAAGATGCAAACTTCATAGGTAATTGCTTATCGTTTCTACCTTTGTTAGGAGCATGCGCTGAAAAACTTTCAGCTTCTATAAAATAACGAAGGTGTACCATTTCTGGAATTTTGTTCCATAATGTTTGACTTTCCGAAAAAAAGCAAATTTCGTAATTTGAATTTCTTCTGTGTACGTTTAATCGTTTTGGATTAGAGTTACAGCTTTTGACACTTAAACTACACTGAGATCTGCTCGTTTTAGTTTATCAGATCAATCATTGTGTATTTAATACCAAAACAACAGAAATTTCATACTTAAAGAATTTTGATAAAAGTTCTTGAAACAAAAATAGGTAAACTAAATACTATCAATTCTTATCTCAAAAGAAAACATGAATTATGACAATAAAAGCTTAGATGGTAAAACTTGTAAAAAAGGTGGAAACAAATTGGCTAGTAAAAGCAATTTCTTAGAAATTCATAAACTGGTTCCGGGTTTATGCTATTTTTTTAGATTTTATTGGCAATCAGTTGCTTATAACTATAATCCAATTAGCCGGCGGAAAAAATGCTTCATGAAGGACCTTCCAAAGGAATTCTTTCCTAATTTGATGAGCATTACACATCCATTAGTTTGTTTGGTGTCCTTCTTTTGAGTCATTTTTGTTTTTTTTTTGTTCTATGGAAGATAAACTATTTGGTGTGGTTTCTCAATCTTTCATAGTGAACCTTACTTTTTGACCCAATCATGGTCCTTATTCTTAAGTCCCAGTGAAGAATTTTATTTTTTTCGTACCATGGTGCGTCTGCAATTGCTCGTAGAGCTTTAGATTGAGCTTACTGAAGTATCGCAATAGAAGATTTACTATAGCACAAGCCCAGAGTTCCAATCCAAAGGCCCATGTAGGAATTATAATAGTCTTGTATAAAAGGATTCTATCTTCTATTTTCTATTAACAATTTTGATTTTCTACTGATAAACTAATCCTATACAATCGTTTGAATTTTTGCATGGCTTAGGATCTTTCATTTGCAATGTGGATTTTCTAGCATTTTGTCAAGGTAAAGTCTTAGATAAGTCACTGACTCTGGTTATAGAATAATCTTGATTTTTAAATAAATTATTGAATAGTTACCTTTTCTAAGAGTAAAGTTAATAAGACTAGTTTTTGTTTCATTTAATACAATCCTCCATTTTAATGTCCAGGAGATAGTCTTGTAATTTGGCTCCTGTGAATCCGGGATTCTTACCTTTAGCCATTTAGCCTTTGTCATCTGCAAAGATTTCTGCTTCTTAAGATTTATAAATGACATGATTTATATCATCTAGCTTTCTCGAACTCAAATAAAAAGATGTATTATTTGGATCCCAGACCACTTTGGAATTTTTGGAAAATAGTTTCGCATATTACAGGATATACTGTGGAACAAAAAACAATAAAAGTCTATATATATTGATTGCATCTAAATTTTTGCCCGTCTATGCGGTTTCTTACACAGATGATGCTAATAGTTTTAAAAGCTTACTGTTTGAAACAATTAACTCAGAAAAATATGCAATTTTAGTTCGCAAAGTTAAAACCATAGTTATGGTTCCACCAATTTTGATAATAAAATATATGATACTGCAGGTAAAAGTACATTTTCTTTATTTTGATTAACATACAAAACACATAAACTTAACTAAACATACAAAAGTGAGAAACTTAAATTTTTCGTTAATTAAGCACAAACCAAAACAACTAATCATAGCTTGATAGCTTTAACAAAGATAAATCTATAAATAGATTATATTTTTCTAAATTTGTTGTTTTGTGGCGCTGACCAAAAAAAAATTATTCATTGAAAGATTACAACATGGATTGAACTTAAAGAAAATAAATCAGTAAATAAACAAATTAAATATTTTTAAAGCAGTAAATAAACAACCAAGAAAACGATTTCTATTTCTGATTTATTCAGAAAAACATACATAATTAAAACATCTTAATCAGCTTTTTTGTGTGGTATAGGCCTACAATTGATATTTATTTTTAAACATAAGGCAACATAGTGATTCAAAAAATAAAACAAAATATACATTTTCCTTGTTGTTAAAATGTGGTTTTCAATTGCTTAGGAAATAATGTGACATTTATATTATATATTTTTTATATTTTTTATATTATGTATTAAAATATGGCAAAAATTGGAATTAATGGATTTGGAAGAATTGGACGATTAGTCGTTCGAGCTGCCAAGGCAAAAGGTGTCAAAGTCACCCACATTAACGACCCGTTTATCGATGCCAAATACATGGCCTATATGTTTAATTACGATACTGTCCACGGTCGATATAAAGGATGTGTTCAAACAAGTGGTACTGATTTAGTGATCGATGGTGATACCGTAAAAGTTACAAATGAAAAAGATCCTGCCAAAATTCCGTGGAAAGACACAAGCACTGATTATGTTGTTGAGTCTTCTGGAGCTTTTACAACAAAAGAAAAAGCTGGATTGCACTTAAAAGGAGGGTGCAAGAAAGTAATTATTTCAGCCCCTTCAGCGGACGCTCCAATGTTTGTAATGGGAGTCAATAACGATAAATATAAACCAGACATGAACGTGGTATCGAACGCTAGTTGTACAACAAATTGTTTGGCGCCTTTGGCTAAAGTGATTCATGACAAATTTGGAATTGTTGAAGGATTAATGACCACAGTGCATGCGACCACAGCGACTCAAAAAACAGTGGACAGTCCTTCGAAGAAGTTATGGAGAGATGGACGTGGTGCTGCACAAAACATTATTCCAGCCTCGACCGGTGCTGCCAAGGCAGTTGGTAAAGTTATTCCAGAGCTTGCGGGAAAATTAACCGGGATGGCATTTCGTGTCCCAACTCTCGATGTTTCCGTTGTTGATTTAACAGCTCGGTTGGACAAAGGAGCGACTTATGATGAAATTAAACAATACATAAAATGTTGTTCAGAGGAACATATGTGTGGGATTCTTGGCTATACGGAAGATGAAGTAGTTTCATCAGATTTCATCTCAAACGATTTGTCCAGCGTTTTTGATGCAAAAGCTGGAATTTCATTGAATAAAAATTTTGTTAAGTTGATCAGTTGGTACGACAATGAGTACGGGTATTCTTGTCGCGTTGTGGATTTGATTCTTTTTATGGCATCCGCTGGAGGCGGAGGTGGAGGAAGTGGTTGTTGAATTTATGAAATTTTCATAACTTGTAAATAATTGTTTTCTGTGCATTTGTTTGACGCATTTTTGTATATACTAAAATCAAAACCGACACAAAATAACGGCGTACATCTCAACAATAAAAATTTTTAAGCAACTATATTGATTTCTTTTATAAGGGCTCTACTTTAAAGATGAGTAGGTATTAACAAAATACTGAATTCCTGGATGCTTAAGATCTCTATCTCAACTACTTTTGTGAAAAAATCAAAAGGAAGAATAGAAAAACATTTTCTTTGAATTGAGTAAGCCATTTGACCATACATTTTAATATGATTTAAGGGTTAAAAATCCTTTAATGATTAGGTGTCTTAAGCTTTTTTGATTGGGTACAACATAGTAAAAAAAAAATAAACAATAATTTCAAGTATACAAATGTTCGAAAGTATTTTTCAAAACTAATATCCCTATATTCAGTAAAGAAATGAACGCATTCCAAGATAGTTCTATGATAATGTTTTGCATATTGCTCTAATATCTAATATCCGTCCACTCATTTCAAAGCAAGAGGCTATTAGCCAATAGGATTGCGAAAATTAAAGATGTTCATTTGTTTTGATTGTTGAAATTTTGAAAATAGCCACTACCAGATACATATATAAATACATATTCGCAAATATACGTTTGGTTGTAGGGAAAATTGTAGGAAAAACAATATGAAGCAAATATTCAATTTGGTCTACTGGTGGCCGAGTGGTTTTGGTAACCACTTCAAAACTGATAGGTTTTGGGTTTCATTCTCATACCGAACAAATTTTCGATATTTCTCAGCTACGAGTTTTTACCAACCCTAGAGTCGCTGAAGACCTTAGTAGTTATAAAGCGGCAATTAATAACAATATATCAATCAAACAAATATTCAATAACATTCATTGTAATTGAACATTGATTGTATATTTTCAGAGAAATATATTTTTTATTATTCTTACAGAATTCTTAAAATTCTAAAGTTGTTAATTTGTTATACAAAAAGGTATTATCAACCCTCAAATCATATTAAAATTTTTGATCAAATGGTTTAGGTAATTCTTCAATATTTTTTTTTCTGTTATTTACTATAATTTTATTCCACAAAAACAACCTGAGAAGGAGATCTAAAACTTCTAGGATCTTAGTATTTTATTAAATAAGTACCACCAATCTATATAATAACAAAATATCATTAGAATATCTTTTCAAGGACAATTTATCATGCATACACCCCTAGGCCCTGTATATGCTCGCTAATAAACCAATTTAAAATGTTTACCTTGATTTATTTCGCTAAACCTTTCGAGAAACTGTTGTAATCTGGTTCAAATTCAAAATCTGATTTCATTATGTAATTTTAATATAAAAATACCACTTACAAAACTTTAGTTCTATGAAATAAGTATTGGATACATCTGTTTTTTTAATGACTTCTTAAAACATTTTTCCCTAATGTGGAACCTAGGTCCTTCAGGAGAGTAATTTGATCATTTAGAGTTTGAACTAGGTTATTGTATATTAAAGGTGAACATATAAATTTTAGATGGTTTTAAGAAGAGACAATACCAGCATAGTTTGTACACATTGGTTTCAGAGGTTAAAAGAATAGTTATCTAATGGGAAAATTTGTGGCTTTACGACTTACAGCTGTATTTATTAATCATTGCATGAAATATCCAGAAATAATAACTTAGTGAGGTACAGTATTAGGAATATAAATTTTTTCATGCTATAAAGGTCTGAGATAAAAATTATTTACTTGATCGTTCAAGAAATCATACGGGAAAAGTGCTTTTAGTGTTTTGAACCGGAGGTGGACAAATTTAATATCGGTATGATCGACAATATTTTTTTTTATTTATACGCGAACGACTTCGAAAAAAGGGTTAAATTAAAAACAAACTCATATTTACGGGGATTACATGGGTTTAATCGGAGGAAAAACAATTATAATTTTTTAATGTGTAATACTTATATACACATTTGGCAAAGAATTTTTGAAATTATCGTAGAAAAATATTTAAAACTCCGCCATTGCGATGTCATTTCCGGTTATTCATCGGAAAATTGCTTGAATCAACTTAAAAATTTAGGACAATATTCTAGAGACGTTATAAAAATTAACTAAACAATAAAAAAACGATTTTTTGAAGCCGTGAAATCCATGGAACACCTTAAAGAAAGAATGAGTAAGAGAGAGTATAAGAAGCCCTATTTAGGAATCAATATTATCCGTTGTAGAATAGATGCGTGTTAAATTTTAAATTCAAGTTTCATTGCCTGCTTAATTTTTAGCAGATTTTAGCATACTTCCAATTAAAAGAATTGAAATTTACCTAAAAATAATATTTAAATAGTTTGCGATCGACCGTTTGCCCACCTTTGATTTGAACCTTAACGTATTTAGGCCGTCATATTCTACATATTCTAAATGTTCTAAACCAAGTGTGAATAAATTCTGATAAGCTTAAAGCATTAATTATTTGTCTAAATTTTATATTTTAGATGTTATTAATACCTAAAGTTCGTTGAATTTATCACTCTCTTGGAGAACTCAAAACCTTTAGTATCCAAACAAGAACTTGATCTGCGAATCCTAGTATAGGCAACACACAATACCTTTCTCAGTATATAATGCATTCTATAAAATTTTAATTATTTTACCGCAGGTAAAAATGTAAGGAATTATTCTTCAGAATTAACATAAATAAATGAACAACAACACCAATACAATAGCTATTTTGTGGTTATTTGTAAGAGTTGTTATATTTTTTATACCAAGTTGAACAATAACTTTCAAAGTAAATAGTTTTCAATACATAAATAAAATCAAATAATTTTTTCAACTTTTAATTTTCAATCCACATATTTACATCTTTTTTTTTTTGAATTGGTATTTACCGTCGCTTTATAACTACTATGGTCTTAAGCGTATCTTAGGTTAATAAAAATCTGTAAATGAGAAATATTAAAAATTTGCTTATTACAAGAATTAAACCCAAAACTTACCAGTTTTGGAGTGGTCATCTTGACCACTCGGCCACTAAATTGCTTTATTTCCTTTATTTATGGTACAATATCGTCAGATATAAGATTTAGTTAAATAATTGATTTGTAAGTCAAATTCAATCCATATGAAAGTATTTTGTAATAAATTAATGAGAAAATTATTGATTAAATTATAATAATCACTCAACAAAACATGTACAAAATATTTCCTATTATATATTAAAAAAATATTTAATTAATTCATGTCATTTAAAAAATTAGCCTGTATCTATATTAAACGTAATATTAAAGAAATTATTAATGATATCTGTTCAGTAGTAAGTATTTATTTATAAAAATGTCTTGTAATAGGTAATATATCTAAATATAACCAATCAATAAATCTAGAGTATGAATAAATATACTTTTTGGAAAAAATCAATAAAGAACAAAAGATGTTAGAGGTTTATTACATAGGTGTGTTCTCCTATATTGCGATAGAGGGCAGCAATACTGCATAATCAAAAGAATGGAAAAATCATTATTGCTGAAGCGGTTTGAATGCTTTTAGTTTTCAATATCAGAAAATAAAAACAATTTGTTGAAATATTGTTATTTTAAACTATTCAAAGTCTCATTATTTTATTTCTTTTTTGTTATAATAATTTCGTTTATGTTGAATATTGTAGAAGTATATTGTAGTTTTATAGTCATGGCTTTGTATTTACAAATATTTTCCGGCTAATAATTGAATCAAATTGTATTTGAAGTAATACCATAACCACAAGAGAATAAACAACGTTGATTCTTTTACTATATTAATGTGGTATTTTATTGGTGGCGCTTCCTTTTCCAATATTATTATAAAATGTATTTTATTAATCCATCAATTTTAAATTTATGTGAGTGCTAAATGAGTTATGACTGTTACAAATAGCCGTTTAAACTGTTTTTACTGTTGTTATCGCAATTGTGGCCGTTTAACTAGCCCTAGTAAGATCTATTTCTCATATAATCTTTGATTTATACTAACCTGCAATTGAGATATTAAAAGAAAATTATTACTTTGTAGAATCAATAAAAGCGAGAAAATTGGTTTTAATTATGACTTAATGATTTCACTGATTGATTACTTGAAACGAATGACGATTTTGAGTGTTTAATTTGGTCGTTTTATTTCTTGTATCTATCTTGTATTTATATATAGTTATATAATATTTGTGTGGGGATAATGTAAATATTTACTGCTTACGATGGCAATTTTCGGGAAGTTTGCCGAACATTCTCACTTTATATTTATGTACATTTTATTAGGACATTCCGCGTAATGCAAGCGATCATTCGAGGTGTAACGTTCTATGAAGGATTTTTAGGGGTTGAGGCAGACTTTGTCCATGTTTATTATCATAAAGCCCTATAAAATATTGATAATATTACAGTTATATATTCCAGACTTTTTACAGCCAATACTACCGCAAATATTAAAATGCAACGTGGATGTTTTTGAGTTTTAGAACGTTACTTTTTTGCAGGAAAATCAAGGAAAATCGGATGAAGGAAATAATGAATAAAACACTATCAACCTCACGCATTGGAGCTAATAAATATAAAAATGTCATCCACTTAATGAAGTTATATCAGGCGTCGAATGCGAGCTTGCAATAAAAACGTTAATGGAATCCATCAGTAATTTCCTCGAGTGCCACTAAAATAAAATACATTACTACTTTTTAGATTAAAAGAGAGAAAAATAATCACGTAAGTAACGTTTATTGTGGCGTTCTTGATTGTGGCTCGAAAAATTGAAAAAGTTTTCAGACAATTTTCTGGCAAATAAATTTATTCGTGCGAAGAAACCAGTTTGCGTACAATTCTTTTTAATGAGGTCCAATCATGAAAATATCGCTGGATTTATAATGTGATATAAATGCAAAACTATAAGCGATAGCAATTGGAAGTGTTATCGAGTGAGAACAATTAACACTTTGTATTTATTGCAGGTATTGAATGCAGTTCATTTACATAATGTCCATAACAATTGGACACACATTAATCTGCTCCATTTGTAATCAACGAGTCTTCGAGTTTCGTAATCAAACCATGGAAAATTGAAACTGATTAATCCGATGTAAATGATCGATAATGAAAATGGCGATTATTAAAATTGAAGTACTTATAATTGTCTTAAACTACAAAGAAATGACGAAACATCAAAAATTATATTGTCCATCACAATGTTCAAATTACCATATTTTTTCTTCCAAAATTTGAATGTCTACCATCAATTACAGTAGGATCTTTCGGTGCAACCCTCCAGGTTGAGTTTATATTGAAGAAAGGAAAAAAAATAATGCACAAAATTTTGGTATAATTCCTTTGGGAAATAACATTTGAGGAGACAAGGGACGTGGTTGTACATAAACTGCATAAGATCACTTTTTCTAAATTGATTTTAAATTTTTTTTATGGAACTTTCGGAAATATATAGTCTTTGTTTTAGATTTAATATGTCGTCATCAGTTAGGGGTGAACGCAATGAATTTTGTCAAACAGCCCCTCAAGTCTTATTGTTTCAATTTCGCATTTTTTACGATCATTTCTCTTCCATGTACCATAATAATAATGATTTCGTTTCGTTCGTTTTTATACGTAATATATAAGATCGGATCCATTCTTTCCCCTTATTTATAATCCTGAGATTATTGTTATTGTAATATCTTTCTTATATTTCCGTCAAGTCTTCCCAACTAAGCATTTTTTTAGGCTCGGATAAATATAAAAAACGATGAATGATTTTGCATTTTTCTTTTTGCAAATAGGAAAAGTTTATAAACTCGACATTTTGTATTCCACCCTGTTGGATTTTAGTATCCACCCAGTGTATCCTGTTGTTGGAAGCTCCCGCTTTGCCGAGGGGTTGATGGTAATGTGCTTTTTGTTTATGATAGGATATGTTCGATAAAGCTGGCAGCTTCAGCTCTAAAACTGCTGAAGCTGAAACTAAAACTTGATGTCTACGGAACTCGTATGGCGTTTCCACATCAGGGACTTGGGAGGTTGGGTGGTCAAGTTTTCGGGGCGGAATCGTTTTCCCTTTGTGTCCGTATCGCGCTTCTATAAACGTTAAGAATAGCCTTCCGGCGATCGTACAGTTTATTTTATAGTTTTTCATTTCGCTAAATCTTTTATCTGTTTGTTGGAATAGCGCGTGTGTGCGTTGTTTTCTTTTGTGTTAGTAATAAAGTATGGATGAATGCATGAACGGTCGTTTTACGGCATAAAATATTGCTTTTCGCCATTTTAGATAAGAAAATTATCTAAAAGAAAACGTTTTGTTGTATATTCAACAATAAATGGAAACAATTTTACAAAAAATGAAAAATAAAAAAAAAAAAACAAGGTCCCACCGAGATTTGAACTCGGATCGCTGGATTCAAAGTCCAGAGTGCTAACCATTACACCATGGGACCGTGAGTATATACGCGCTTACGTTAGTATATAAGCTGCGCTGTATATTTCAAATACATTTTCGGAAAATCTATTTATATTTAATTCAATTTTGTCTTATCAATATCATTATTTTTATCACAAATCATATGACATCACATTAATTTGAACTAAGTACAACCTTACATAGTACTCTTAATAAAAATTTAAATTTCTGTACCCAATACTTAACTAATTAACGTAAGAATATACCATTTTTATATATCTTCACATGCACAGAGCTGTACATAACTAACATTATATAAGATTAATTAATAAATTCTTTTTTGTGTTTTAAAGCAATAGGTGAAATATATATCATCCTCTTTTATAGATTGCCTTAAATCAAGTTGAGCACGATATACTTAGCGCAAAATAGAAATATGAAACAAAAAGATCTTTTAATTATAAGTTATAGCTTTATTGTTTTTAAAAGCAGCTTTCATCTGTGACGCTCATGCGCAGTTTGGTGCAATGTTTTCTAATAGTGCTTTTCTGAATATTTTGAACACAATCTTCTTAAAATTAAATCCAAAAGATAATTGTATTAATAATTTTTAACTTTTGAGATTCAATAATTATGATAATAAAAGTTTGTATGATTTATATTAAATTTTAAAAACTATTATTTAATTACTATATGTAAAACCTTTTTTTTAAATTTCTAAATTATGAATTTAAAAACAAGAAGAACTATGAAACAACACTAGTAAGTTTCTTTTTAAAAAGTACCCAAAGTTACTTTGGGTATTTAGTTAATCTTAAAAAATGGAACTTAAATTTTATCGTAAGATACCTTTAAATATATTTAAAAGATACTTTTTTAGTTATTATATATACTATGTGTGTGCCTATTTAGTGTCGTAACGCATTAGGTAAATTTGGTAAAAGTTGTTAGGTAATCAGATGATCTATTTCTTATGTTTATAATTTAGAAAAAAGGAAAGTTTATATATCTAATGCCTCGTAAACACAATATAATTTAAAAACAATAAGAGATTAATACTATATATGACGTAAATATTGAATTTTATAGAACTAAATAAAATAAAACTCAAATTGAAACAGGGAAAATATACAAATATATTCACATATGTAATACAGCTTATCTGAATAAATTTTAGTGTCTGATCGAAATTAGTTCTTACGGCCGAAACTGAAATCGAATTTCGACATTAGTCTCTTCGGCCAAAACCGAAATTTCTATGTAAGGTCATGTTTTCGTAGGAAAAAAGTTAATCATAAGATTATTCAGTCTTTACGTATAAATCCTATAGGTATTACTAATTATTTAGTCTCTAATATTATAACGAATCATTAACATATCATACAAGTATCACTTCTTATTTCAAATTAATTGTTTTTACTGAAATAAGGGGTTCATCTGAAAGAAATACACCTAATATTTTTTTTAAATAATAGTTACGAGTAACATAAAATTTAAAAAAAAATACTCTTAAACTAATATGTTTAGGTACCCAAAACAAAAAGTACTCTTTTTTAAATCTTAAAAACAAACTAACTTCTAAACTTTAGTAGTTTCGGCTTGACCACCGCCGAAAATCGTTTTTTTTTTTGCTGAAACTTGGCCGAAACCGAAAGTTCGGTCGAACCTAAGTATAGTTTTAATAAAACAGTTAAAATTTCTGTTCAAGAAGTCAGGTATTCTATTTTATTGTTTGTTATATACTTAAATCCTAATATTTTTTTTTTGTTATCTCAAATTCTTTACGATATCTTACTTACTTTTCAGTGTTAAGATTATTTTAAGTTAAAAAATAAAGTTCTTTTTGAAAAGTATCGTACATACAATTTCTTTTTGTTGAAGAGTAAAGGAACTAAGATACAGTATCTTAGATACTCTAAACTAACTAAATTACTTTAAAGTAGCTAAGATACTTTTTTCTGATAGATCTAATAGTATTGATTCAAAAACAAAATGGAACTCGTCATTCGTTGTACAGCAAATCAAACCGATTTTGATGAAATTTCAAAAAATTATTACTTGGAGCCAAACCAAAACTTAGAGACGTTTTGAATTTTATTTTCGATTTTTTATTTTTATATTCGAGGAAATTAAATTGGCGTTTTACAACAATTGTCTTTAATTCTTACACATTTCTTTATCAATTTAATCAAATTATTGAGAAAATTAACAACACAGAATTATATTTTTTTTATTTAAAGTTACATAGGAAATGATAATATAAACCATTATTAAGTGTAAGGTCACTTCTTCATCTTCTTTTTCTTCTTAGGTATGTCACCGTCTCCGAATGTCGAAGATTGGAAATCCAATTGGCCAATATAATTTAAGAAACTGCTGCTCTAAAGATATCTATTATAGAGAAACCATACCAGCACCATAAATTCCGTTTCCTTCATTCGATTTTTCACCATGAATATCTTCCAAGATGAATCTCCGAATTTCATATTTTTCCATTTTTATTATAAGAATACTCTGGTTTATAATTAAGTATAATATTTCCGATATTATTTAATGAATCAATGAAAACGTATTGTACTAAAAAGATTGAAACTAGCTAAATTGTTTAACTCTTTGAATGTTTTTAAATGTACAAAGTTAAAAAATGAAACAAATTTTGACGTTAGCAGTATAAAAATGGCCAATGGAATGAACTACAAATGGTAATAAACTTAAATTATAATACTTTGTTGTTGGAATTTGTTAATATTTAATGTTTCGTATTTTTTGATAAATATTTACGTAAAAAATTAAATCAAAAAATTATTTTTCTAAAATTTATAAACAATATTAACTTATAATTTATTGTTCTTTATTAGAACCAACAGTTAAGTTTTCTTTTTTTTTTCAAATTTTTAACTGTTAATAGTTTTGTATTTGTAAAATGCTGTGACAAATTGATTTATACTATTGATTTTCTTCGATAATGTATAAAATGTTATAAAATAAAATATTAAGTTTGAAATTTTGTTATGTTACATTTTGAAAATATTATTTTAGTTCATTGACGTCAAATAATATAAAATTCGTTTTTTTTGTTTTTTATTTCCCGAAGAATATAGTTCGGTCTAATATATTCAAAACACGAAAATAAAAATAAAACACATCAGTACATATCTATTCTAAAAAAAAAATGTATAGAAAAAAAAAGGGAAAAAGGCAGCCATCAGAAGAAAAGCCATAAAAAACATGCTTGAGGATGGCTCGTAAAAGAGATCCATGTGTGGATGGTCTCTTCAGTTGGATATCATCCGCGCCATTCTCTTCAAAACGATTTGCCTTTGACATTTATTGGAGAAGTGATCTGTTGATGTATTCAAAATGTGTGGCGGAGTGCGGCTTTTCGGAAAACAGGTTCAGTTTTGTTCAGTTCACCCGTTCAGCCTTAAGTCGCATGGCTTCTCGCTTTTTATTGGCTCGACTTGTCCTCTTCCATATTCCAATATTGTGGACTGAAACAAACACCAAAGTAGATTAGATTACCAGAAAAATTCCTCGGAATTTACAAACTTTTCCTATTACATACAGCCCTCTAATAACGTTCATAATGGTTTCTGAAACCGTGAAGACTCATTATTACAAGTATATATATAGAATCAACTTTTAATGTGTGCCTCTTTTAAATATCGTAAAATATATATTGTTATGAGCCACTTTAGAACCACATAACGGTGGTGGCGATGGTTAGGAATTTATATTATCCATCTGTAACACGTTTTTGGAAGGATCCGACTCGCTACCGTTTAAGCTTTTATTGCCAATGATAAAACTGAAAATGTCTCCAATTTTCATTTCAGTATCACTAAAACAGATTTAATTAGGAAAAATAATTTCAACAAAAAAAATGCGACCAAGTATGATCTATATAGTGCGAATTTATATGCAAATGAAATAATGTGAATGTATAAATCTATTTTGTTTCAACCGCAAAAAATAAGATCCGTCCTAAAAATCTTTTATGATAGCAATTAAATATTATATGACGGCTATAGTTTTAATATCATTATTTCATTACGTGAAGTCTTCATTTTGTTCTTGTATTTCGATTTTTGTTTCTTTTTTTGTTCTCCATATTTGAATGTAAAATTGGTTTTAGATAGAAGAGAGAATATCCTTAGACTGAAATACACTAAGCAGTAGATACAGCATATTTTATTGGCCAAATGAAATAAAATTTTAGGTGTTATTCATAGAAAAATATTGAATATATTTTGAGTACAATTTACTTAATTCAAATGTATACTCTCTATTCATGAGTGAATATCAGATTTCAGATTAATTGATTATGTATGTGTAATTATAAATATTTATAGAATTGCTACAATTCCACTATATACATATTTAAAATATCTTCTGTAAGTATTACCACATGTGAGTATTATAAATATCCACCATAACTTATCATAAATGTTAGAAAACAATGTTTCTAAAGATGGCGTTAAAGATTAAAAGCAAAATATATAAACCTTAAAATAGCTTAAAAGCTTACAATTGATTAATTACGAAAAAAAATTGAAATACAGAGTAGCGCATAAGTCACTTTACCATATTATAATGCCATTTATATTTTTTTTTGTTATAAAATATTTTTGATCCATTTTAGGATTATAAAATAAAACCTTTAGAAATTTAACCTTGAATAAATTTACAACCAAAGAAAGGGTGTTCAATAATTGAATTATATTTTGAAAATAAATAGTAAATTATTTTAACACAAAGATCTATTATGCGTTATTTCAATGTTGGGCATTTTCCTACTATGCCTACAATAATTAACTTGGTGAAGTATTTTCAAGATCAGGGTTCTATCGCTGATGATCCACGTAACGTTTATGCAAGTTAATTGCACCCACATAAGGTTACAGTATAGTGTGGAGTAACTTCAGAATAGATTATTAGACTTAGATTATCATAAGATTATTATTTCTCTGAGGATTCCTATGAAAACGCAGTTATTGCGACTGGAAGAAAATATAAAGAATTGCTGGTAAATTTTGTTCAGCCTGTGATAGAAAATATGGCAGGGTGGCAGCGACATGGTGCAACTGCATTTTCGAATAGATTCACTATGCAAATTTTAACTGCAATGTTTCAAAATCGAATAATTTCTCGAAATTTCAACTTTTTATGGCTTCTACGACTACTTGATTTGACAGCACCAGACTTTTTCCTTTGGAGATATCTTAAAGAAAAGATGTATATAAGTAAGGCTCGAACTATCAAACAATTAAAAGCTCACACGCAAGAGGAAATTAGGTCCATACCATCTTAGATGCCAAGAAATTTCAAAGAAAACGCCTTACCAAGGGCTCGTGTTAGCGAAGCTAAAAATGGAGGTCATTTAAGTGATATCATTTGTCATGCATAATCAAAATAAAATTACAATTTTTAAATTTTGTTACAAAAAAAAATTATTTAAACACATCCATTTACAAAAAAGATATTTTATATTGAAATGGTAAAGTGACTTAAGCGCCATTATACACTACTGAAAGAATAATAATATGATTGTTTAATCATTGCTCCTTTATATATCTAAAAAGGTTCTAAAAATTGTAAAAATGTATTTAAAAAATTTTGACTGTAATTGTTTATTAAAAAAGTATGTAACACCAATTGTGTGAATTCTTTTCATTTTTGCTCTTATTTTTAAAGCCCTTATACACTTCAGTTCTTTAACAATTCTTCTTTTTCTTTCAATGCCATATCTGGTTCCTCTGATGTTGGCAATTAGAATGTCGAGTTGTTCATGGTTTTCGGTTAATCTAAGTAATTGTTAAACACTGAATATTCCAGTTCAATTATAATGATATCTACTTTCTTCCAATACTTTTTGGGTCCTTGATTTTACCCTTGGTTATGAGCTACAGAGTTTTGCGTTGATCTCCTCTCAGAATATGTCCTAAGTACTACGATATCTTATTTGTCTTAATATTTATAAATAATCCCCAAAAAGCATTTGCTCTCCTTAAGCTATTTTGTTGGTTTACATAACTGTTCAGGGTACATTCACAGGGATCATTCTTCTAGGCGAACACATTTCGAACGCTTCCAGACGCTTGATAGTAGCGACTTTAAGATTCCAGGTCTTAGCTCCATAACGACCTAGAAAAAATATAGATAACATTTGTTTTTTAGCGAAATTTTGGTTTGAGTTATCGTTAGCGAAGAATGATTTCATTTTCGGAAAAGTTTAGAGCTCTTGCGATCTCTATTTAATCTCTTTATCTGGGTCCAGCTGTTCTGCGATTAAGTATCCCAAATATTTGAAATAGGGGATGCTTTCTTCATTTTGTCTCTCTTCATCTATTAGTAGGGGGTCAACCAAATCTGACAATTCTGGTAAAGGGATAAATCCAGTAATTGAATAATCTTTTTAGAGCCCTTAAAAATCTTAACCTCTTCTTGTAAATAAAATGGTAATATTATGTTAAAAGATTTGATCAAAAAGTTTGGCTTTGGTTTTATAAGCCTAAAAATTTCCGATTCAAAAGTCAGACGTCTTAATCATATTTCAACGGTAGACGGTACAATTTTCGATAAAATATGAATCTTTAGTTTTCTATTGTAAATCGTAGCCCCAAAAACTAACTGGCCAAATGTGGCGCTTTTTTACGGTAATCTGAAAACTAATGGTTTTTCCGAATTTGGTTTGATTCGATGGATTTTCCGTCCATTTTACGCAATTCCATTTTTGGGGAATCAATTTTGTTGAGAATTTGTTTGTTCATTTAATTAAAGTTTTAATCACACTAAAAAGCTTACTGGTGACCGAATGGTCAAGATGAACTGGTAGGTGTTGGATTGGAATCGGAAAGGGCGCAAATTTTCAATATTTCTCGATTACGGATTTTTATTAACCCTACAGTCGTTAAAACCATAGTAGTTATAAGGTGACGATAAATAATAGTTAAAAAAACGGACTAACTTATTTTTTTTCTAATTCGAACTCTGAACCCAATGTGTGATAAAAAAGTTATGAAATGAACTGATTTTCTCTTACTCCCAGGCCTAGATTACTGACCAAACATTTGGGCTTCCTTAATATCTTACAGTTTTAACCACCATGAAATGATTGGATGCTCTTTTTGAAACAAAAAACAAATTGTTGAGTAAAAATTAATCAACAAAAAAATAAAAGTGTAAATCCTCTTTAAGAGTTCTATATACTTGCAAATATACGGTTCAATCATATTCAACTGCTGTACTAAGCATTATTGTTGAACATTTTCTTTTGTAATAATCCTTCTATTATATACCATATTGATTATACTGAAATTTTAAAAATTTAACAGCTCAACAGCAAAAAAATATATTTTGATTGGAAATTTGGAACTCAAGCGGAATTCCCTATGATGCGGAATTCCCTATGTATGTAGTGAAAGATTATCTGGGTTGATAAAAAACAAGAATGGAAATTTCTGGAGAGTTTAAATGGACGAATCTAATTACAAACATTAGTTTACTGAGAAAAATCAACGAAAAAATAATTATCATTGATGTGGTGACAGAAAAAAAACCAAGCGGATGGGTTTCTGTCTAGGAGGAAATGAGGAAATGGTTCATACTTCATGTAATTGAAGGGAGACTTAAAGACCACAAGAAAATAAAATGACGGATTTAAAGTACAGATAATTTTTTTTAAATAAGAAGAAAATTCAGGTTATTTAAGATCTTTTTGTTTTTTATTTAATATTTTTATTATTCAATTAGCTAAGTTTCGTTACTAATCGTAACTTCCCCAGGCTTCTTGATTCACAAAATAAAATATTTTTAATTTAAATTCAATAAAAAAATTTTTTTAAAAAATTAAATAACCTGAATTTTCTTCTTATTTAAAAAAATATAAAAGCTGAGATCTGAATTTTATCATCTAGTACAGATAATATCGTTCTATAAAATATTGATATTTATGCAATATTTTATTATATGTTTGATCGTTCATCTTTCAACTACGAAATATTATAAAGCACCAATGGTTATAATTTCAACCGATTTCCGATATCATTAGATCATAGATTAATTATATTTGAGTAAACTGATGTTATCTTATTCCAACTATAAAACAAACTATTTCGTTAAGATAAGTGAATTCAACTTAGTAGTACCAACTAATTGGAAGCTATTTTATAATTCTCTAATTATATTATTTTTTTAACGATCAAGCAAATTGAAATCGAAAAAGTATGCTTCTATGAAAAATTCCATAAATTTCTTATTGCTGTTTCTCTTTTTCAAAACAAAGTAACTAGAAAAATACGCTCTTTATATAGAGTTTATAATTACAATAAAAAATTTTAATTAAGAAAAATAATATAAAGGACATTAACGTCAAATATTAATTTATAACCGACATTTAGATAATATCAAACGATCTTCCTCGTTCTCGTATATCAGCCACAAACAAACTGTAAATTTTCTTTAAGTACACGTCCATGACTACAAACTCACGCCTCAACATCCTTCATTTTATATCCACCTCCCCCAAGTAATAACACACATACAATGTACTTTGGCAACGGAATGAAAAGCCTGACGATTTAAATCTATCTAAATAATAATAAAATAAATTAAAATCCACATACACATACAAAGTTTCTCTCTTCTCCACCTTTTAAGATTTTATAGCTCACAGTTAACACAATTAACAGCATACACGTTGACGTTTACTTTAGTTTATATGGCCGTGTGTTTTCCACGATCTTTCTTTCCAGGTTTTCTACCCTCCTGCGTCGATGTTCACGGTACATCCTGGTTTAAACGATTGGATACGTGCAGATAAAAGCCATCATTCCACCATCATACCGACATGGATATTAGAAATGTAAGACCCTTTCGTAGTGGAATGATAAATACCAGCATAATATTGTCTTCGGGTGAAGAAACATGCTCACTGTCAACACACAATGTTCATTATCACCATTAACAAGCAAAAACAACAGTGAGGGAAAGATATGACACGTTACGTAAATTTCATTATTTTTATTACGCGAGAAATCAAACAATATTATTAAACGGGGGGAATGTAAGTAGTTTTTTGATTAAATCACTCTTCGCCGCCCTTTCAACAATAATGGTGTATGTCGAGGACTTTAAATTAACTTCTCGATATTTTAAAATAAAATTTGGAATCATCTTTCATAAAGTTTTCGACTAATAAATAAACTCAATAAAAATAACTTTTGTATTTCTTCCCAAAACTTTAAACCGACAATCAATATAAAAGTTCAGCTTTCAATCGGTTTCTCTATATTAACACCAAGCGACGGCATTTGAATTGAAACTAATATAGCCGATTGCCTCACTTATAAAAAGATCATGGAGATCATCATTTTGAACAACTAAATTATTGAAACTTTTTAAAGATTAATTTTGTGGAGTTTTTTAAATAGTACGTTACTTTAACGGGAAAATTCGGGTATAAGCTTGGATTAGGAACGTCGAAATTTTCAGAACTGAAGAGAACTATTTCGAATGGTTTCGATATTATTCCTATACGTATTGTTCACTCGAACGCAATTTGTACGTAAATTTTGACATGTCAGAAATAAAGTAGTGATTGTTATTTTCAATTATGTATTTATATTGTATTATGTAAAATTGCATTTTCTAAATAAAGTCTACTTTGGGCAAGTCCACTTCAGCACACCCACAATTTGGCAATGTTGCATTTTCGACTTTGTTTTAATTTAATTCGCGATTAAATCGGTCCATAATAAAAATAACCGTCGCTTCTTCATTTCTGGCTTGTCAAAGTTTACGTACAAATTGCATTCGAGTGAACAATACGTACCCGTTCGGAATAGTTATCTGCAGTTCGGAATATCTCGACGTTCCTGATCCAAGCTTATACCAAAATTCGTATGATATGACTACAGGTAGATTAAATTGTGATACCCTGCTTTATGCAAAAATTTGATTTTCTACATGGGTAAACTAATTGTATTAATTGTATAGATTGTAGAATTCAAAATTATTTAATATTGGCCTCAACCAAAAAAACATCTTTGAATTTAACCTGGAAATTAGCTTCCAAAAACTAAAAAAAAGTTGCTTTTTTTTTCTTGTACTTTTTTCTTACGTTTTAGCCTTCACTAGTCATTTCATATTGCAGGTATGTAAATTTTATGATTTTTAAAAATGCAAAAGATATAATTGTAGAATCATCCTATTTGTTGTCTAAAGATATAATGCATAGAAATCGAACTTTTGATGTTGACAATTTTAATGATGGCGAAGCGTAGATTCAACATATTTTTATCAAGTGATGCAACTTAATCTAATTATTCTATTTAATTTTTTAGTGTGCCAAAAAAGCGCTATTAAGGTATTAAAAAGACCAAGCAACAATAATTTCATTAGAACCGTTATTGATGCATATTAAGCGGTTCTGACTATATAGGCCACAGAGGACTAACCACATTGTAGGTACATTGGATCTTCCTATCTCTATCTACTTGATGACCACTGAAACATTAGTTCAATATTAATATTTCAAATTTTCTGTTAGTAAAACAAATTTCATAAAATTTCATATCTAATCAATATATTTTCACTTATTGTAAGTCGGTGAAAAAAATAATTTGGGCAATGGTTGATATTTTTACTGATGGTTTGATAGACCAACGATTGTCAATATTTTAGACCTCAGGAACCACTAAAATGATAAATTAAATCTCGTGAACCACTAATAGAGTTTTTTAAGAATTAAATATATTAAGTTAAGTATATTCCACTTTTGAACATTTAGATAAACCCATCACATTCTCCTATACTAATCCATCACTATTCTTAGATGAAAATACGCACGCTTTCTCTATTCTTTGGGTAAAATTTTGGCAAGAATATAATTGTCACCATATACAGTCCTTAGCCATATTAATAGACGCGTTTTGTATAAAACCTTAAGTAAGAGCTATTTTATTTTGGGTTCATATTGTTGATTGGGTTTAACTTTCCTCTACAAATTTTATTTATTACGATATTATCAACTAGCGTGACCAAAAAAATCATATTTACTAAAAATAAATATTTATCATCAAATAAATTAAACATCTCCTTAATTATGGCGAACTGAATTGCCTAGTATTTAATTAAAAGCTCGTTTACTGATATTTAAGTTCCGATTCTGCGCAGTATGCTGTCCATGTAGAACAATAGCGTCTACTGTATTTGTAGATAATGATTACATACATGAATATTTTTTCTAAGGGCTATTTTTCTGTTGTGACCACAACTTAAGTTATTTTTTTCTTCAGCAATTTCCACATATTTTCAATGGGTTTCAAATCAAGGCTATCACCCTAAAGCAAATTAATAGAGATAATTAACAAGATTTTACTCTTATCCAGGAAATATATTTCTTAAAAATCAATTTTATTTTCTATACTGTAAAAGTAAACAATATTAAATTTAAGTTAGTAGGATATTTTGTACATTTTTTATAAAATCTTAAGAGCGTCTAATAATATGACCAGGGATTGTAGATGTGAAAAAACCAACCCTATGACCGGCCGCATACTATAGTGATCAATCATCCTTAAACGAACCATTTTTTTGGATCAGAGAACTGTTTTGTTTTAAATTTAGTTATAAGTTTTGTTTTATTTTATGTATCTAACATTTATTCTTTAAAAGAAAAAAAATAACCTCGATACTTTTATAATACAGATCATACTGTAGTTTTATTAACGATTTCATTCATATTTATTAAAGGATTTTGAAAATATCTTTTTAAGCATTTGGACTTAAGAACTCTTCGGAACTATATTTGGATCTAATCGAAACTTACAATTAAAAATAATCAACCGATCATTCTAGCTGTATGTTTTCGACAGATTGGGAATACTAATTTCTCGTTCTGATTTTATTTTCTCGGATTTTGCCAATTTCCATTCCAGGAGATTACGATAAAATTATTGGTATTCTTTCAAAATGTTACTTATTTATTTTTTCTTCTTCGTATCATTCTATCGATATCTAAAAATTATTTTTATAATTCCTTGATTCTATCTATAATCAGTATCCTACAACTAAGATTCGAACTATATATTTAAACTTTACATCTCATTTTTTGCCCCTCATTTTAAAGCTCTAAAGATACTCCCTTTCTTATAGGCCTCAGTCCATATTTCAGAAAGATACGATTTAGTGTTGATAGGGTTCAGTACGGTTGTGGTATGATTTAGTATTTCATTCTTCACATATAACTTTTTAGATTCTACTAAAAACAATTTATGAAATATATTGTAGTCTTATTTATCTAAAATAGTGTACAAAAGTAAACTATGATCATAAATTTGAACAAAAGTACAAAGAAATTAATTACTGATGTAATGAGTAACAAAGTAATCATGGATCGAGCTTTGTCAAAGAGGGGTTAAGTATCTGTTTAAAGAGTTTTACAAATAAATATCCATTTTTGAATCAGTTGAACGCATAGAAAGCTACCTAGGAAATTTTTGGGAAGCTTTAATTTTTCATAGTGTTAAATAGAATATTTGAAGCACTAAAACAAAAATATATGTATTAAAAATCGCTTTATGTAACTACTATTATCTTTAGGGATTTTTGATTCTATAATCCTAACTCGGAAATTTAAAGCTTGAAAAGGAATTGGAAAGTCAAAAGTATAGTCATTGATAATTTTTCAGAAACTTTCAAAATTATAATAATTATCATAAGCACTTATTTCAAAAATTATATAAGCATACACGTTGTACGCTATAAATATTAAAACTAAATAACGCTTTAACAATTTAAAAAGTTGTCTTGGACGCGTATAATTTAATGTTTTAAACTTAACCTTTTTGACCTCACTCAATTAAGTAACGCAACGAAAGCCATAAATAACAGTGAATAAAGCTTTAATAATGTAAATTGTTTCTCTTTACACCATTTCTTCATTTTTTTTTTTTTGAGTTTCTCGCTTCTAATTGGTTTTCATCACACTTTTACCGAACCTCTGGCTCAATAGGGGATTTATCTCATATAATCTACAAGCAAGTGAATGTTTATTATCCCAAAGTAATATTTGTAATCTGGAAGATGGCAACAAAAAGGGGATGTGATATTAAAATAGAAATAGGGATGAGTAGTTTTAGGTTCTTGGTCTTCGGGCGTGAAACGGATGTTTTGCGACTCTAATATTAATATCTTTAATGGAATAGTTTGTGAGGGTTGTTAGAACTTGGCTCATTTGGAAATAATGGCTTAAGTTGTTTTAGTAGTAATTAGAAAGTTTCAATGTGGAAGAATATATTTTTCTGTTGGTGACTAGAATGGTTTGGTGTGAAAGAACTATTTGTTAGGAATAAGGAGGAGCTTTAGCATGAATTATTTAGTGACAGTGATGAGGGTATTTCTTTCAAAAGTCGATGGTTTGAGAAAAAGACACAACCATTGAAAATAGAATACGAAAACAAGAAAAAAAGGAAAGCCCCCCATCGATTTTACCACCATCTTGGCTGAGAACATGCTTGTGTGGGTTAAAATTGAGTTAAACTCAAGAAATATAATTTATTATTTAAATTTTGGATAAAAAACGTTCGTGTCAGGATTTTATTGTCGAGTAGGTGGGATTTTAGCAACAGATCAAAGTATTCTGGAAAATCCAGTTTTGCCGCCTCGGTGAATTATTTAATTGCCCGGGAGTAAAATACAAATCTTTTCTAAGCTTTTTTTTTAAGTTTTATTTTTGGCCAACTCGCCTGTTACGATTCAAAAAATGAATGGATTTTTGATCGGTGATTTATTAATTTAAAATGATTACAGCTTAGAATTGGTTTCATAATATTTCACCATTAAGTGTTTTTTTTTCTTCTTTGACAAATGCCAATCTTTTAACGATTATTCTCCCTACTTTATTATGTATGCAGTAGTTGAAATAAAAATGCGAGAACATAAATTAAATCTCTAATCAAATTCAAGAATACGTCAAGCGATTAAAACTCCCACTCAGAATGATTTATATTCCCGGACATATCCCAAGGGAGTATTGTTTTTTTTTTCAACAAAATTTGTATATGATAGGCATATTATCTTCACTGAAATATCTTAGCGAAAAAAAGCAACCCTTCACTGAATTACCACGACTCTGCGTACTCACACATCGACAAAATTTTATTACAACGTTGTTCGCAAAGTTTGCAAAGTAATCTGCAGTTTAAATCGTAATTAGTGCCTTTAAGTACGCCACAAGCAAATATACGGACGTATGTATATGGAGGATAATGGCTGGTTCTGTAAGTACGGTCGTAAAATCGTTTATATGGCTTGTGTTTCGCTCAGCATCTCTAACAATGTCACTAATATAACTAAACCGAAGTATTTGTGAGTAATGAAATGAAGGCGAAGGGAATATGCCATACATATTTCGATAGTCTTGGTACAAAATGGAAATCATCGTTCGAATATTTGCAAGAACAAATTTAATGTAATAAATCCATAACACCAAACCATAGAGAATTTATAGCTGGCTAGCTTAAAATCATGAGAAAATCCAATTGAAAATTAATATTGATTCAGGTTATATGCCCATTTTAATAAAATAATAGAGTTAAGTTGAAGCACATTTAATTAAAATGTAAAATAAAAAGTTTTCAATAATAAAGGGAGGCTTAAAATGGAACACTAGTTAAAATTTAGATTAACCTTATTAAATTAAAACCTAGATTAGATTGGTAGAATCGGGTAAGGTTTCATTCTCTGTTTAATTTTTATCGATCAATTTATTATTGACAAACTAATTAAGGTCAATCTATTTGCGAAAAATGAGGTTTTACCAGATTGTTCCGATCTAATGTATACCTGGGCCGAATTCTTAATGCTATGAAAAAAAAAACAGTGGAAATATTATAACAATAAGCATAATGATTACGGGAATAAACAATGATATCTTAAAAAATTTAACTTATCAAAATAAGAACAATTTTTCAATAAATGGTATCTTTATTTCAATAGAGTTTGCTTAAAATGGAGTCCAAGCTTTCCTTTTATTCAATGAATAAACAATCGTTTAATAAAACCATACACTTTGATTATTATATCCAAGGATCATAATTTAAATCAGAAGCTAATCCTTTTCCAAATTTTCTTTCATTAGTATGAATTTATCATTAATGAATAATGGCTGACTTAAGTGAGCTTTGTCAGCTTATAAACTTTAAATCCGTGCTTTCTGAAGCTCTCATAGTTCATTTTAAACCGTAAAAGAATGGGATTTCAGTTTCATTGAAAATAATGGGAAATTCTTGAACAGCTTAGATTTTCGAAAATTCGATCATTTTCGAGAGTTGATGACCTCATATTCAAGAATGTTCGATTTTTGAAAGATTTATCAAATAAATATCCTTGGATTTTTTTTTTGCTAAATTTTTGCTATTTTTTTTTTTTTTTTTATTTTACTTAAAATATTAAGTTCGTTTGATAATAAGGAACTAATTTCTTTTTTACTGCACATAAATATAATTATTTTATTCAAAGGGATGCATCTATCCTCCGCATTTGCATCGGAATACGCCATTGAGTATAGCTACAGTAAAATATCTGCAAAATTATAAATAAAATGTAGTTTAATTACATTTAATACAGTTAAATTATAAAAAAATAAATTATGAATTACATGTTTGGTATCGTTTAGTTTATTTTTTTTAAAACTTATTAATTGTATGAAGTTTAGGTTTTTATCATCTTTGTTCTTAAGAAAATAAAAACGTGGGTTATATCTACGGGAAAAATTCCATAAATGTAACATTTGAGGTCGAAAAAATGAATATTTTTTTGTTTATAATTTGTTTTTGATTAAAAAACCCTCCCGTTCTTAATGTCACTTAGCACTATTCTTTAGTTAAATTATGTAAAACAAAAAGAAATTCTGGTTTGCGATTGTTTTAAAAATATTTCAAAAATATAATATTTTATCAGAACTATCATTAGCATAAATAAAAAAATGTTTGTCCAGTGACATAAGCGATGAGCGCCTAGTAAATGCAAGTATAATGATTGGAATGAATACAAAACGTAAATAGAAACGAATTCTAACAAATCATGAAAAAATTAGAAAAATATTTTGGATATTTTATGAATATCTTTCCCGGGTCGATTCGCCATGCAAGTAGTTTAATGTTCATTAATCATTTTCGTCATACATCATACATCATGCAATACTTAGTACTACAGCTGGATGATTGCAAATCAATGGATTTTAACTAACTATTAAGAGAAAATATTATTATTGTAATTTTTTTAAAACTTAAAATTATACTTTTTATAACTTTTTGACTAGTTGCATCCAACTGTTCATATTTTTCTTAAATACAGAAGTCAAAAATCTGTGTTAAAACTTCTAGAGAAATATACAAATAGGTACACTTACAAACCCTTTTAAATATTTTATGGCTTTTAGGAAAAAAATCTATTTACGGAAGTCTAGAAACGAAAAAAAAAATATTGCATACGTTTTACATACACTTATGTAAATATACAGATTTCCTTATTGCCCTAAAAATCCTTTTTTGTTCAAAAGTATAAAAAGGATTTGAAAAAAAGTTTTATTGCATATGTTTTTGTATAAATATTTCACAAAGAATTTTTGTCTAGAAATTAGGTAGAAATGTTTCAAACAATATTTACGATATAGAAAGTGAAATTTTTCTACACAACCCCCATTATTGTGCTTTAAATGTTTAACATAAAATTAGCGCGTGACTTCCGAGACAAGAATATTTTATCTGTTATGGAGACGCTTGAGGGTTAAACTCGTATTTCTCTGCACGTAATTTAAATGTGATTTCTCATCAATATAAAGCCTGGAAACTTTTAATTTAAATAATAATTTAAACATGCCGACACCTGATTTTTTGCTAATTATATTATAATTGCATGTGCACTTTAATTACGCCTAATAAAATGCATTTTTATAAGCCTACCATAAAGTTAACACCTTTCTTTTTTTCCGTTTTTAATTACTTGAATATTTCATTTTTTCATTTGAAATTTCGAGCTTTTCGTGAAAAATTCATAAAACGCCACTTGTGAATGGACGTGGAAAATTACACATAAAATATTCCAGGGTCCGCGCGTTTCCAACGTTATTTATTATTCACTGAAAATTTTACGAGCCGACTTTGTCCACTGAAAATAAGGGTTAGTCGGCCGATTTATGGTGGAGGATTGGGACGATTTCTTTGGGGTTGTAAAAATAAATGAAACGTGTGTGAGTGTGTCGCCGCCATACATGTATTTATTATGTAAAATTTCATCCCTTATTTTTTCCTCATGTTCTTTATGTGTGTGATGTGTTATGTTAGGACCTGCTGAAATTGCACCCTTACAATATGCCCCTGAACTATAAATATTTCTCAGAAAATGCGTGTCTTTGTTGAATTTTGGATCGGCTTTGGGGTCTAATTTCGGCTATTTTTATTTGTTTATTTTTACATAAACGTATTATCGTTTTCCGTTTTAAAATATTTAGATAAATTCGGTAGCTTTGTGACCTCCGATTTATTAACAATATATAAAAACTCGAAAATTACCCTAATTTGTACCGTTTATGGATATTATTTGTGGTATGCCAGGCGATTTGACTTTTGAAAATTTAAATGAGGTAGCTCGTTAAAATTTTATTCATATCTCAAAGAGTTGCACTTATCTTGAGATAAATTTGTTCTTTTTTCTGAGAAAATATTATTCTAATGAAAATATGCCAATAATTAGGTAGCAATACCAATCAATTTTTTATGCGATAAAATTTAAATTGGCTGCATTGACTTAGTGAAAATGTTCAAAATTTTCTTTTTGTTTTTGAATTATGATTTAGAGTTAAAACTATTGAAAAGTTTTAAGCTACATATAAAAACTATTAACCACTGAAATGCTCATTATTTACCTAATTACCTTCGTAATATCATTAGCAGAATTTGCCTTGATTATTAGGATGTCAAGAAAGTTCTGAACGTTGAAAGAATACGTAAACTTTAAATTTAAATAACATTTGGAATATTGATCGTATTTAATCGAAATGTACAATTCATTTCGCTAATTTTTCAACAGGACCCTTTAGTAATAGTTTAACCTGGCTGTAGAAAGCTGTAGTGTCTATTATCGGAAGCCGATCATCATACTGTAACCATAGACTTTTTCTGATGGGTCTTCGCCTTTGGGAAGTGATTAGGAGACTTGCCAGTGTCCAATTAATGTCCTCAACTTCAGCGATTATCATACAGGATCAATTTTTTAAAAGGTTTTTAAAAAAAACGAACAGATCTATCATTACGTGGCTCATTTTCGAGGCTGAAATCTCCAGCCTTGAATTTCTGAAACCAACATCATACAGTGCTTTCTCTAACACTATTTAGACCCAACACTAGAATCAAATTAGATTTTTCCACTGTAAATAAAATTAAAAACAGAAATTTATAAAAATAAATTTGAATAAAGTTCAAACAAATAAAATACTGACGTATTGTCCAGATACGTATTTCGATTGCCGACCTGCTATAACTGCTATGTGATAAGTCACGAAAGAATCACATGGTGACTCATCACAAGACAGTTATGTAGCAATCCAATACTACTTGATGACCACTGATGAGGATTGTCAAAGTATGTATCTGGGCAATACGTAATTTATTTGTTTGAACTTTTGTTCAAATTTATGTGTATGGTTTACTTTTGTAAATTATATTACATAAATAAAATCACAATATATGTTATACATTGTATAAACCCCACACTAGGTTAAGTTGATGGGCTGTTTTCACGGAGAATTGTTCCAATTTGAATAATAATAAACAATTGTTCCTTATTGCTTATCGACGTGTTGCAGTTTTTCCCTAAGAAAATGGAATATAATTGAGTGAAGTAAAAATTGACACTAACAGCTTATCTAACAGAAAATTTGCTGTAAAACGGTATACAACACTGTGTTATTTGTTAAGTTATTAATTCCAAATAATCATTTATCCTTCAATTTCTTTGACTTATTTTCAATTTAGCCGTCAGAAATTTTTAAAATTTACATTCATTTTTCTTGTCCTTATTTTTGTAGTTCATAACAGAACAATTTTGTTGTCCCATTTTTGCTAAATTTATTAAAATATAACCAAATAATAATTCTCACGTGTATTTGCTGACAATTTCATTAATAATAGCCTCCTCTGACGCTTAAACTGACCACTTGGAACGCTTGTGTCGATTAGGCTTCCTTTATCATGGTATCTCACAGAATAAATACCCCAAAGAGCACTTCTATTTAAATTTGGAAGCTTTTAAAAAATAAAAGTTAAACATTGGAATGTTTCTTCATTATACTCTAAAAGCACCCACTGGTTAATAACTAATCATGTTTTTCATGAATACAAAGTCGCATTCCATTCTTATCGAATTTTTATTGTTACACCTTATCGAAATTAAATTAAAATCACTAAGAAAATTTTGTAACTTGGAAAAAATTGTCAAAAAATATTTTTCATACGGCCACATCTTATGTTCTCATTTTCATTGGGTTGAGCAAAGCTCAGGCATTCGATTTTCTTTACGTGAGGGGTTGAAATAAAATAAATTTAAAAATATACATTTTACAAATTATAATGTTGATCACACGCAATCATGTAATTCAACTCAATGATTTATGAATTGCCCCAGAAGGCGTCTCCAGTTTCGACCAAAAAACACATTTGGAAGAAACCAGATTTTAAAAAAGCTCCGATAAGCAACATGAAACTTAAAAATCCTCTCACCCAATTGGTGAAAACTGGAATTGGGGTGGAAAATTTTTGGTAACGAAAAAATAAATTTCCACATTTATCAGATCAAACAAACGCAAGTTTTCCTAAAAAAATTTAATTACCTTCTCCATTTTCTAATCTGATTATAATTGTAAATTGAGATTTTTTCGTTAATGAATTATATACCATTTCAGAGATAATTGACTCTTAAAATAAATGAATGATGTGAAAATAGATAGAAAAAATTTTATTGGCTGTCTTTAATGAGGATATCTGGCTTAATTGGCTAGTATATAATTTTTTTTTCATGAATAGACCGAAGCAGAAAAAATTAATAAAATTAAATTTGAGTTTATTATAGCTAGACGACTACCGTTCTCTTCTTTAAATTGATTCAAATTCAATGAGTCGTTATTACCATTAGAATTGTTAAAGAATCTTTGAGATTTATAGCCCAATTTCCTTCGCCAGTCAATTGATGGGAAGATGAAACAAAAAGAATTGCATCGTGATTTTTTTCGAAAATTTCTATTTGAAATGTCTATTTATAAGTTTGTCGTGTTTTACGTTGCTGTTTTTCGTTCTCTTTAATATAAATTATTTGGATTCAAACGACTTTTATAAATAAATATCCAGTATTTTACGACACTAGTTCAGGATCGTGAGATTTATGTATGATACATGAAAGATGAGGAGAATAAATTGTGTATCTTGCAACAAGGAGAGCTTGACTAGTATGATAGGAAAACAGAGTGGAACAACTAGAGAATATTTAGAAAAAAAATTATCTATCAAGTTGTGCTTCATAAAATCGAAACGATGAATTCCAAATCAAATAGAGAGAGAAAGTTAATATCCCGTCATGAATAATACGAACCTCCCAGCGCCTGGTCCAGATCCAAGGATTCTGTGATAGTTGTAAAGATCGTATTCGAAACGACAACGCCCTTCTTTGAAAAGTTCCCGGACTCTTGTTCGTCTTTACTTCTCCATTTTTATGAGCTTTTAGACTGTGATTGTGCCAGCAGTGGGAAGTCGAGTTGCGTCATATTCTCAACGAGCTGTAGGAAAGCGATGAAGATCTGAATTATACGGAATTGGTTTTTGTGTACACGTTTGGTTGGCAATGTGCCGGCTTGGCATCTTAAACTCAATCGATTCAGCTCATCTCATCAAGATTTCCTAGAGGGTTCGATGTATTTTTATCCGACGCCTTGAGTTCTGTCTTCTTTTGTAACTCTAAAAAAACATTTAGAAAAATAGTTCAATTTTCTGTTCTAAAGCCACGAAAACTTTATACCTGAACGTAAGTAATTTACTTGAAATAATTTTAATTACAAAAAATTAATATTTTGGCTTAAAAAACACCCAATTGTACCATCGAATGTTAAGGCCAAAATCATGTAGAAGAGGTAACCAAGACTCATATCGGTTTCACTATTCAAAAGTTATCAGATGTCATGAAGGACCAAATTCCTAAGTTATAACTCTACAAACATTACATCTTTATCAAAAAATTATGATTTGGCATTTTCGTACAGCTATTCCTAGGCACACCAATATATACTAGAAACTTAATTACAATAAATTAATATCTATTACTACATGTGTGCTATACTTTTGTATTGAACTCCTTTTTAACTCTATGCGACGGCATTTACCTTTTCACCAGTTACGTGGTCGTGATACACACTTCCACGGAGTTAAAGTATAAGCTTATTTCGATAGTCTTATAGATATAAAGTTTCTAGAGCTAGGACTTGCACTAGCACTTGGGAGTTCATAAGATCTGATCCAATAATCATTTTAACAATAAAAGCAATATGAACTTGTGAGTCTTGGCAATATATCGCTGATTTCATAAATGTCTTAGTTTGTTTACTTTTCCGAACTTTTTTCTCAGCTGCATAGGTATCATTGGAATCTAAGGGAGTGTTAGCACATCTTTACTAATTTGGCCTCCAAAAATCAAGAAAAATTGGGTTGAGGGTTAGTGTTAGGAATAAAAACATCAGTGGTAAGGAAAACTATAAAAATGACTTTATACTACTCATTGTTCCTTGTGAAGCAACGTAAAGATCCAAAAATATACCAAAAGAAAAGCAGGAAATTTTTCTCAAAATTTAGCAACTGAAATTCTAAATCTAAGTAGATATCAAGCCAGATTGGTATATGTGATCTAAGAAAGTATCTTCATACCATACTTTTGGGTACTTTTGGAACCTCCAGCTTGCAGATTTTGTTAGCCAGAAAGTGAAACTGCTTCTCATATTCCTTAGGAATGTTGCACTTTGTCCAAATGACGATTAAAAGAGTTCAATGTCTCCGATTCCAGTACTGAACTAGTTTACCGGCTGCTGAAATATGCTCAGCTTTTAGGCTTGCAATAAGTAAAATAGGTTCCTAGGGAACATAATATGCTTAAAGCTGCAGTATTGAGGTTCTCCAAGCTTCGTCCAAGTGAACCGTATGGAAAAAAGTACCATAGGATTCGAATGTTCAATGAAAGAACTTAACAGGTTGAAGAATCCTTATTGGCAATTATAGCAAGAAATATGAAGAAGCAATTGGAACATTAGCAAAAAAATAAATAGTTAGTTTTCGAAAAATAAATTGTTTGAAGAAGAAATGCGCTGAAAAAATATGTCATCAATTTTTTAGGTTTGATATTTTTCTGAAGTAGTTTTAAATATTTGAAGTTGTAATGATTGAATTAAATATTAATTCTAAAGCTTTCACTAAAGTAAATTTTATGTGTTATAGGTAGAAATTAACATAATATTAAGCATAAAAGATTGACAAATGAAGCAAATGACTTTGGTAAGTTTGATAACATCATCTTATTCTGGAAGTAGAAGATTTCTGATATAATTTTGGTCAAAGTTTTTGAGACCTGCAAATACGACGAAACATTTCGATGAAGGTTTGATGGACTTAACGTTGTTTGGTGGGGATACTACCATATTCCTAAATAATATTTTTGGGCTCTGGTAACTGAAGTTAAGTTAAGTACTTTTCAAGGTATGGAGGTCGCTATGGAGGTAAGGAAAATTTTTATAAGATCCATATTATTTTGGTTCCATATTAAGTAACTATATTTTTTTCGGATTTAATCAGTATAAAGCCAAATAAATTCAATTACTGGATGAGTAACTTATTAAAAAAGCTAATGATACATAAATTTCTTGAGTTTAATTTTTTTCTGAAGTTGATTTGGATATCCGAAGTTGTGATTATTGAATTGAATTTTAATTCTAGAACTTTTACTGAGGTAAATTATATATATTTTAGCTAGAAATTAATAAAACCTAAGCTTTAACAGGTTGACAAATGAAGCTTAAGATTTCGAAAAGTTTGGCATCATCATCTTATCCTGGCAGTTAAACATATATGCTGATATAATTTTGGTCAAAGTTTTTAAATTAAGTACTTATGAAGGTATGGTGATTGCTATGGAGGAAAGGAAGATTTTTACAAGATTCACACTGTTTTGGTTCCATATTAAGTAGTTATATATTTTTTTTTGATATTATCAGTATAAAGCAAAAGAAATTTAATTACTGGATGAGGAATAGATATGGAGAAAGGATAAAGGTTTTTTTTTAACTTTTTAATTTATTTGGTAGGAATTGAACCCGTAGGGTCCCTAGCCTACATTAGTCTGACTTTACAAAATTAGAAAATATTTACATTCCTCTGACCATCGTCATGAGGGAACAATGGTGGTAAAAATCTTAACAACTATATACAAGAAAAAAAAAAGAAACAAGACATAAAATCTAAAACCATTCAACGATTTGATAAAAATTGTTTAACATTCTTAAAATTACAAGAAATCATTAATGTGCCCTCTTTTTAGTCTCTTGTGGGGGGTTCATTTAATGTTCCTAAGGCCAACTTGTTTGGGTGTTCTTTCACCCTTCGTACATATCGAATTGTGAGCTCCTTAATGAATTGAATGACATCCTCTACGTTTAGGTCCCGCTGAATGATGTCATTCCTGATATATCGACCAGCTCCAAGAAATGACCAAAGGATTTTACTTTGGCACCTTCTGATCATTTCGATGTCGCTGGGCTTTGCCACGTTCCAGAGTTGAACCCCATATACCCATGTTGGTCTGAGCACTGCCTTGTACAGCATTACCTAGGATGACAGACTTAACGGAGACTTTTTGCCTGTCATCCAGGCGATCCTACGATGCAGTGCTGTAGTCTGAGCAACCTTCTTGTTAATGTGGGTTTTCCAGTTGAGGCGTCGATCCAGGTGAAAGCCTAGATATCTCACGGAGACATCATTTGATATACAGTGCTCGTTTATTTTAATGGGTCCGCAAGAGTTCTTCCTCAGAGTAAACGTAACCAATTTAGTTTTAGTCTCGTTTAGCTTGATTCTCCATCGTTTTGTCCACTCATTTATTTTATTCATGTGAGCCTGCAGCTCCCTTGTAGTAATGAGAATAAAGGTTAAAACATAATTTGGAATCAATATTGAAAGCAGGGGTGAAGACCTTTCCTGAATAAGTTTAGATTTTGGCTTCTTCTTAACAATCAATTGTATAAGGACTTAGAATAGGAATATATTTAGCAACTCTTTTAGTAAATGGATGTATAAAAAGGTTTTTTTTTCTCAGAATAGTTCATAAATAAACGATAATACTAAAAGAATTTGTATTGAATTTTTTTACTTAAATAAATTACTTACTTTAATTAAAATAAAAATTTAATTAAATTTTATAATATTTTAACCTAAAGCTTGGAGAAAAATATTTGGTTATAGAATATAAAATTTCTTATCTTTTTTTTTTCTTAAAATATATTTTCTTTCTTGATATAGAAGAAAGTAGCTGCTGTACCAGGGAGATGGTAAGGATTAGAGAGAAAAACGTTTCTGATGTCTGTTATTTTACGAACTTTACGACGGTGGAGCGCTTTATTTCTTTTCTCTCATCGAAGCTTTTCATTTCCAATTTTACGTCTCGCTTTTGTGAACTATAACGACGATCGTTACACAATTCAACTTACCCTTACAGGAATTGTTATTATTGCGAAAACGAAACGGTAAAATTGCAGGAGTGGAACGCCAAGGAGACGTGGTTTTAGTTTAGTTTTCCCGACTCCACCAACTCAGCTCCCCATTTCTGCGCTTCCCACCCCTCGTCGTCGGCGTCCTAGTCGTTTTCGAAGAAAAATATTTTCCACGTTCGCGGATTTTGTTTGTTCGTTTATCTCTCTGAACTTTTATTTTTTTATAGTTTTGGTCCATAAAAAGTTATTTATTATTGTTTGTATGTGAATTTTGGTGGATGTGAGGGCAGAGTTGGTTTATCCTCATTTCAATGTGACCCCAATCGAAAAATATTTCATAATATATATATATAAAAAGACTAAATTGACTTTGAATGTTTTTATTATTTAAAAAATCCATTTTGAGATACTCGTACGTGTGTGTAATAAAATGGGGGAGATGTTACATTGTCTAAATGCACTTAAAACCGTATTTAAAATATAAATACATTGCTTTTATTTTATGTCGAGCGTTACAGTCTTGTCTTTTCTCTTTCCTTCTAATTCTATTTGAACTTAATTGAATTAGCTTTGACGGTCGTAAAAGTTGCGTTTAGGTTTTGAATTTTTTCTTTTGTATCATTTTAAATGAATTTAAAAGGAGGCTCCAACCTCTTGCCCGTTAATTATTCGTACAAAAAAAAATTTCTAGGAATATTTTCAAAAAAATTGTATAGATATCTACTTTATTATAGAATCTACCCAATATTTCAAAAAAATAAAAAAGTATTTATTTTGTATCTATATAAGTTTAAATTCAACTAAAGATTAGTCAAATAAATTCAATGTAAAAGGCTTGCAATATTCTTTTTTAAATTATCACGAAACTATTATACAAAATATTTTAATAAGAATATAAATATGTTTAGAGCACATTAAGTATAATTATTATTAGTGTGATATACCCAAGTTCTTATGGCGGATTCTAACCATCTATCAGATCTTTTCAGAAAGTAACGTTGTTATTTTCAAAGGAAATAAATCTCCGAGTATAAAAAAGTTGCAATTTTTGTTTAACTTTAATATGCTACACCATAAAATTTGTGAAATGAAGCCATAAAACGATAGGGTTACCTTTTAGAAATTCACTGAATATTAAAAACCCAGTAGGAAAATACAAGAGAACTCTCTGTCAATTCAAATTTGTTTTTACGATGTAATGCGGGCTTTAAAAAAAAAAAACTTTCGCCATAATAGAAAATAGAACTTGGCTGCTCAACAAAATGGCCAAAGCTAAAAGATAAGCATAAAATGGCCGATTATCGCGCCACGTGGTTTTGATTGGATGAGATTCGTTTTTATATGAAACGCCAACTGTGATCGTCATGATTAAATTGTTAAGTGATCACGGTTTATATTTTTTTCCTATCCTCGTATGCTCGTTTTTTTGGGTGTCTGGTTTTATTTGCTTTTGATTGATGATTATGTGACAATCTGGAAATCTTTAAGCCAAAACCCTCGCTGTATGAAATGGATACATTTTATAACGAAAATAAAAATACAAATAAATTGAAAATACAAGGTGATACACAAAAAAAAAAGAAGTAAATTTTTTGGATTGTGTAATTTTTTTTAATTAAAATGATGAGCACTACATGAATAAATGATTAATTTTATTAACTAGATAACACGAAAGCGAAAAGAACGGAAATGTAAGTCGTAAAGCAATGAATAATCTTTGTATAGTTAAAATTAATTAGAATACAATAAGATTAATTAAAATTACCATGCTAACTTGAATTCAGTAGCTCAAATATATAAGGCATGAAAATTCCTCAGATCTGATTGGTAGATATTTTACTGTCTAGGTTTTTGGTATTTTTTCCCTATTTGGGATCACAATATAAAATTAAGACATTTTAAGGGAAAGGCCGACTTAATCTTTCGTATAAATTATCTTTAGAAAATGATTTAGAATGGAGAATACAATAAATAATCACTGGAATAAATAAAATTTTGACATTTTATTTTTTTAATGGTGGCGGCATTTACAAAATATAAATAAATTACTTTTTCCATTTGGGATATACTGAGCCCTGTTATGAACTTATAACAACATTGACCTTTATGTTAATATCAGGAATTGAAAAGGTTACAGTCCATTCTTCAAGATATTAATATTCATATACAGGTTGATCCTTAACTTTCGTAGATAGTGACTTAAAAAATAATTTTCTCATATTTCAAATCGATGCTTTGATATTTAAAAAAACCAAATAGTTTCCTCATTGTAAAAATGATTTTCTAACTAAAGATATTAATAACTTTTATACAACAAAATCAAATTGATAACTATAGACAATTGTTTTATCTGTTTTCTATCAAATGGAAGATTTAGTTTCCCGTGTAGTTGAATTATTTCCTCCGGCGTCATCTACTCCTGGTAAAATTTGAAATAGTTTTTTTATTAAATTGGGTTTTCCTGGGTAAGACTATTTGAGCTTCACAACAACACTCCAGTTTCAGGGCTTATTGTGCTTCCTGGATTCCTACTTCATCTAGTTATGACCATACAACTGGGCGAATCTCAGCACTTGTTGTACTAGGTGCCTCTCAATAATTTCCGTTCCAGGGCTTGTTTTCCCCAGTTTATCATTTCTCCATCATTTATTCAAAGCTCCACATTCCCATAGAACTTGAGAAGTGGTTTCATATTCTACCTGACATGTAATCTCAATGTACGTAGGTAGCTTTTCATTCCACAGTGACCGGTATTTAGACCCATTACCTCTCTGACCTCACATCTTGTAAGACCAAGTATTTCAGTAGTTAATTTTTGTGATGGTTTTCCCATCATCTTTTTACTGTGCTTTTATTTGATACTGTTCTTCCATGTTATGCAGTGATTTTTGTAAGCCTATTCTTTGATGGTATTTTTCATTAGCGAAATTATAACTCTAAGTACAGGTTATGCACCTCTGAAAAGTGTTTGAGATCCTTGTCGGGAAAAAGCGTAAGCCTTTTTATTACCTTTGATACCCTTATGACCTGGTACCCATTCCAAGTTTACCTTGAAAGTGAAATAAGGGTAGTCTATTGTTCTATAAGTTCAAGATATCAATCTAATTTCGTCTTTTTTTCTTGAGTCGTTCCAGTTTTCCTTCTATAACATCAAAAATAAATCCGTTTGCTCTGAAAACGTGATAAATCTAGTGAAGTAATTTTCTAATTAATTAATTTCTTAATATTTATTAAAATATCTTTGTTGTCCTACTAATTGTATAGGTCTCTTGAAAAAACTGACTTCTGTTAACTCTTAAACTACTAAAGCCCAGTTAAACTGGGCAAACATTGCCAAATAAACAAGAAAAATTTAGACCAGTTCAATAACTTTTGTTATTAGAGTTCTCATCAACAATCCAAAAATTTTTTGGCTCATGTGTACTTTAGCACACCCACAATCTGGCAATGTTGCATTTTCGACTTTGTTTTTAATTTAATTCGCGATTAAATAGGTCCATAATGAAAATTTAGCCACAAATGAGAGAATTATTCCATATTAGAATTGAATAAACAAAAATATCGCGAATTAAATTAAAGACAAAGTCAAAAATGCAACATTGCCAGATTCTGGGTGTGCTAAAGTACACTTGGCCGAAATTTTCAAAAGTTTTCAAACCAATTTATGTATATTTTTTCATTTTTTCAAAAGTTTGAAGAAGATAAACATTTTGTAGAAGAAGAAACTTTTTTGTAGAGCCTGAGGAGCTCAAACCATAAGTCATTAGTTAATCAAGTTGATATTGTGTAATATAAACTCCTTTATTTAAAATCTAATTTTGAAATTTTGCAGTAGGTATTTATTTTTGAAATTTATCTCAGAAATTAAGAGAAAAATGATCATCCTATACGTAAAGCTTTTTCTTGGGGATTATAAGCTTATTTGAACGCCAAAATGATTTATTTAAAAATATTTTATCCTTTAAAACTTGAAGATTTATCGACGCATAAATAGATCAAACTAATTCCACAATTTGTATTTTTAAAATAAAGTCTTCATTCTCACCCTTGAGCAGATGTTTCCATTGGCCTGAAGAATAAGGGCGGGTTTGTACTTTCTTTGAAAGAAAGATGTAAAAATTTTTTTATAGGCTTGTGTATGTAATAGTCTAAAGTTACAATATTAGAACCTTTTTTCGTTAGGACCTCCCAAAATGATTGAGTTCCAATGTAATTTATGTTTTCCAAATGAACGATCGGCTTTTAAAAGCCGTTAATATTTCAACAAGACTCTTCACAGGACAATGCTCCGATATTCATTATTTATTCGAGCATGACCGAAATCAAACAAACCCCATCTTTGTATTATTTTTTTTTTTTAGAAAGATTTTTCACGCGCATCTCCATCATCGTCAACATTATCAATACCGAAACGAAGCCATAAAATAATCATTTTCGACTATAAAATTTTTTTGAGAGCTTGAAACATTTTCTCAAGTGCATTTTGAATAATGCATTAGAGTTATTTTCATGGGGTGAATATTGGGGTGAATATATTTTTCAGGAAGATCGCGTCGCTCATTATATTGACGAAGAAACCGAGTGGATGTTGGGTGAAAGGAGGAATGGCTGGATGTGTAATTGTTATTTCAAGGCGAATACCCGTCACGTTCGTTCGTTCGTTCGAGGGATATGGGGGAGGTTTTATGGGTGCGCTCGTTCGCCAGGATCATTAGGGGTTCTATGAAATATGCACCCTCCACGGGCCACATGTGAATGAATAGGGATGGGAATCGGCTACAGGAATATATACGAGAGACTGGAAAATATGAGAAGGGAAAATTGAGTTTCGTATATATGTGAGCGAAGCATCATAAATTATTTTTGGATTTTTTTCAAATTTACGAGAAAATTTTAATTAGATTTTTTATTAACTTGAATTTTTATATTCGAAAAAAAAAACAACTTAAAAATATTTCAAAGCTCGTAAATTACTAAAATTATGCTCAGTCGAATGTTGAATAATTTGTATAATTTAAAAATTAGATCCATTAACAAATAATTTTCAATTCAGTAAAAACTTTTCCTTGAAAAAAAACACTACTATATGCATATCTAAAAGGTCTAACAATGTTTATTTAAATCAATTTTTTCAGGTTATTCTAAAGAGTTTCAAGGAAATCCATCGGTAATCCATAAAAGTAGTTTGGTCACAATTTTTTATCGGCGTTTTTCGTTATCAAAACGCTTATCGTGCTAAAAGTGAGTCGGAGATTTTATAACCTGAGACTTAAGTGCTTTTCAACGTAGTTCTGTTTGATAAAGACATTAAAATATTATTTTATTAGACTTTATCAATTTTATTTTTATTTTCCTTTTCATATAGAACGACATAAACACGTACAAAAATGTGATTTCATTTAGAAAACTCAAAATTTCATTTTATTTTCTCAAGCTTTATTTTCGACTTAATATTGAACCAACTCACATTGAAGAAATTAAATGAATTTGTCAAAATATGTACCAATAGTAAGCTTTTTAAACAAAGGAATAATTAGACAAAAGAATTATAAAAGTTTATAATGTTTATAAAAGAATATTTTAATTTTCTTGAGCTACTTTTAAATGTATAGAGATCGATCGTTTATCTTTGCGCGGAAAATTAAAATTTTTCGATACAACATTAAAACACTCATTTAATCTTGTCTCGGTTACAATAGTTATAAGTAGTCATCAGATTATACGCATTTGCATGTTTGCATATGCAAATGCATATAATTCAATTTTTATAACATTATTGCATATTTTGGTACTTTTTTATTGACAAAGCTTATTTCGGTAATTATACGAGTTAGGCGTATTGTGTTATGTCGACACGACCCCCTTACAACAAGCTCTGAAAATATTGTACCCAATATTGCTTCACATCACGTATATAGCCCACGGATTACATTGAGTTGCAGAAATGACCAAAAACGAGTTTGGGATAGTCAATGAATTGATTTTTTCTACAAAAAAAGTACTATTAAAAGCACTATGGTGACTACAAACATATAAAGAGCAACTTCCAAACGTAGATCTACCCCTAGAATCAATATTAACATGGAGGGAAACTTAATAGAAAGCTTTATTGTTTTATGCTGAATATTTCGATGCCATAAAAGAAGTAGTTGGAAAATTTGAAAGATCAGACACCGTTGCAATCAATTCAAGTCAGCGGGCAATTGGGGATCCTTGGATCAACAAAAAATATTGCTCTTATTTCAACACATTTCAACAATATACTTGATGCAATTGAGAAACTAGAAACATTCCTTTGTGCAGTCCAAGGAAATATTCGAAAAAAGGGTTAAAAAGAATAACGCCTTTTCGAGTTAACTATTGCAATTGGTTCATGACAAATTAAATGCAGTTTTGTATAAAAACCCCCGTCATGTAGGGATACAGAAAATTTATGCATTTATCAACGGCACTTCTAAAGAGATCTCCGAAAATTCTGCCAAATTTCAAATTCTGTCCAGTAACGTAAGTTGATGTCGAAAGTCCATTTTTAGCTTGTTACCTTTTTTATCTATATAGTCCAAATGTGGATCTAAACCATCTAAGTTCCCACTCAAATACACACAGAAAATTTCAGCAGAATAAGTCTGGGGCTTGGGAGAAGTTCAGTACTGTACATATGTACAGAAGAATTATATATATTAAGATAAATATAATGTAAAAATAAACTTAAATTCTAAAAATAAATGTTTTTTTTTTTTTTTGATTGTGCATATTTGGCAATTTTTAGTGCATATTTGCATGCATATTTTGGGATTTTGATTGTGCATATAATCCGATGGCAAGTCATAAGAAATCCATCCTGTTTTTCCTACTTTTTGTTTGGCCATCTTAGCTATCAAATGTCACCCCAAATAAAATTAGGTGTACCGGAAGGCAATTTCGTTTTTAAAACTGTAGATATTCAATTGCCATTTATCTGCTTATAAGTAATTTCAAAGTTGTATTAAAGACGTTTTATAATTAGAGCGACTTATTATCTTATAAAAAATATTATTCTGAAATTTATATTAAAATAGTAAGACCAAAAACCCAAAAGAATACAAATTCGGTATTGTATACTTTTCAAGCTTCACAAAATAGCGACACAAATTTGTTACTAAAAATATTTTCAATGTTTATAAAAGTGCATTAGATGTTCATTAATGCCAAATTAGTTTTCTTAAGTTCATATTCGATAATTTTCATTTCTCCAACTGGTACCAACAAAAAATGGCAAAAAGTTTAACCAATAAGAAGTTAAAAGAGAAAATAGTGCCAAATGTAAGCCAGAAAGTCAAAAAGCTGTCAAATATTTCTAATCAATTTTGGTTGATCAAGCAAATACCCAAAAGTACCGAAGATTTGTTAGCAGAGAAATGCAAGACTCCTTTGCAGAAGAAAAACCCTGGAAAATACTAATAAATTCGAGGGGTGGGTGATATTGTCGTACCCATTATAATTGTCCACAGTTATTCCATCGGATTTCTATTTATTTCAATCGTTATAACGTTAACTAAGTGGTGAAAAAATTATGCCGTTAGTGATTTTTGATATTTTCTTTAGTAATCAATTGATTTTTACTAATTTGGCATTAAAAAATTGTACACAAGATGTCAAAAAGTTGATACTATTGAGGCTGATTATATTAAAGATTTAAAATCAAAAATTGAATCAAAATTTTTTATTTCATTTATATATTAAAGAAACGAAATTACTTTGCGGTACACCTAATATGTTAGTACATGGAATTCATATTGATTAACGAAGAATCTAATGTAAACAAAATTCAACTTAGCTTCCTATTTGAGACTGATTTTTATGAAAAATCAAATTTTTGTTTATTAGAAACTATTAATATGAGCTTAATTGGTGGTTACTATAATTCCTTCCAAATATTCACAATTCAACAAATAAACTTTAATTTAAATAAATAATAATGTTCTTGGGAACTTGGATTTAAATAATAAGACGTTATTTTTCAAATTATCTCAACGTTTTGTTGGTATTTATTTCCAACTTCTTTAGGAGAAGTAAAACATAATAACAATGTATGTTTTTCAAAGCCAAATTAAACAAATTAATTTTCGCTGTCAGTATAAAACTAAGATAAAAATACATAAATACATTTATAAATACATAAATACATTCATAAATACATAAAATACATTAATAATAATAAAATACATACTTCTTGATGTTAACATCCTCGTTGTAAATACTGGCTTTTTAACAAGATTTTTAACAAGATAACCAAGTGAGTACGTTAGTGGTAATTATACTGACACATACATGATAGTATGCCTAGAAAGCCATGGGTGACATCTATAATGTATTGACAATAAATAAATAAATTTAAAAAACAAAAACTCTCAATTTTGACGAACCCTAGAAGATCTCACGTTATTGATTTGAAAAATTTGAAATATAAATTTGAAAATTAACGTCTTATTATTTAAATCCAAGTTTCCAAGAACATTATTAATTATTTACCACACCATGGATGAGAGCAACCAGGAATTTAATTTAAATAAAATTGAATTTTATTTCTAGTAGCTACTTCTTCTTCTTCTTCTTGTTCTTCTTTAACGCTGAAGACTGGTAATCATCATGACAAACAAAGTTATGATGATTATGCAAGGGATGCCCCGAAGTGCCTTGAATGCAGTAGTTTCCCGTTGCCTCTACATCCTTTTGCCTTTGAATCTTACTGATAAATTCTTCTGCCTTTGGGGCCGATTGCTCAACCTCAGGACAAAAAAGTGCCCCGTAAAAAGGCATTGGGCCTTGTGGTGTACGCTTATTCCGGTTTGAATTCGATCCCTCATCTATTAGTCGCCTACGAAAATAACATCATCTGAAATTTTGATCTCAACTTTTGTATTTCATTTTTAAACTTTTAAAAGAAAAGTGTTAAACATGTAATGTAGTTATTATTACTTTAGTTTTATTAACTTTAGTCAATTTGGAACTTTAAGAATTAGTATTTTCATATCTAAATAGTGGCATTTATCTTGTAGAAGAAATTGTATCTTGAAGATAGAGAAAAGATGCTTATTTTCCTAGGATTCATCAAACAGATACGTTTTCATCTATTAAGATCTGGTATGTATACTAGTTGATAGACAATATTTTAAAGATAGCTTTTTAATAGAACAAAATTTATCTGTTAGATAAATATTTCAAATTTGTTCTACACATACCATTATTCTTAGGTGAAATACGCATTTTTGTATCTTCCAGTTAAAATTTTATGCGAAAGATAAATTTCACTAACATGATGTAAAAATAACGATCGTTAATAGATATCGTAAGGTTATGATCATTATGGTCTATTTGAAAACTGTTAGAGGATTATGAAACAAAAAATATTAAGGACCAATGCCGTAATGAAATTGCTAAGTTTGTTATATTTTTATTAGCTGACAATGGTTATTTGGTAGGTCTATATGATATGTTATTTAGTTACAGAATTGATGATACCAAAATTTGGCTTCTTTTTGTATAAAAAAAACTTTCTAAGGAATTTTTCTTTCAACATGACTGCTATTGGGGTGGTTTTTTATACATTCTTCCCGTATTTTATTTAAATATATCAACTACGTTTGAAAGGTATTGGTTTCCTATTTGTTAGGGAACAACTTCCAATTTGTTAAGCTTTATTACTTCAACCACCGAAATAACTTAGTGATATGTTTAAAGGGATTATTTTTAATTAAAATACTAATTTAAATAATTTATAATTAAATATTGAACAACCAAAATCGGTTGATAGTTATACACCTTTTCCATTTATTAAAGGCTTTAGATATGATTTTTATTTTGTTAGAAACACGGAAGAATTTCACTGTTGCGTTTTTTTTTGCAGCATACCTCTACAATACCTAGAACCAGTAACAGCTAAAGCTATTTTCTTTTCGCTCTGTTTTAGCATTGCAAACCGGTATTTAACGCATTTTTCTGGCTTCATATGTCCACATATATGCAACGTGTTCGTTTGTAAAGTTCTTGGTTTCAGCTTCAATGTTTGGACTGTCCATGTTCATATAGAATAACGAAAAATAAAAGTTAAGATTGCGGTACCAATTAGCACAGCAATATAGAATCCGTTTGTCGGCTGTAAAAGTCAAACGAAAAAAAAACAAGGGTTAAAAGAATGAGAACGTGGCGCAAGTTTTCGATGCAATAAAATTATGCTCATCATCCACGGCCAAATGCAATAAATAAATGCATTTAGCAAAAAAGACGCTAAACGTACCAATAATAGATAGTAATTAGTTGAAAATATTTGTGTTTTATGAGCTTTAAATGAGTTCTTAATATAATTTCAATTGTTTGATTTTTTGTTTCCAATCGGTAACTGTATTGTCTTTGAATATTCTCAGGTGATATAATTAATTTTCTTTTGTAAAATCTATGAACGGAAGGTAACATCTGGCTTGACTTTATAGCCAATAAAATTTGTTCTCGTATTAAATGGATCCTTAATATAACGGGTTTGAAATTTCTCTATTATTAAGGTTTAATTGATATTATTTGAGATATAGCATTGGGACGAATATTTAATATTCGAAAGAATGGCTTTTGATTTTACGAGTTTTACAAACTATGTTTTTAAGATTCAATTTTGGATATGGATATGAGCTTTTAACGATTTTACGGAATTATTTTAAATTTTAACTAAATTTTCCATAATTATGATTTTACGAGTAAGTGTTTGAAGTCATATATAAACGTAATGGAATATAATGGGTGATGCATGCAAAATAAAAATATTATTTAGGAACTTGGAATCAATGTTTCTATCACTACGTATTACTATCAACATTACTTTAATACTATCCTTACTGCAAAAGTAAGTTTATTTAACAAAAATACTTTATTTTTTTATGAGTTTGTAATAATTTGAGATTTTGAGTAATTACTTTAAAAGTTAACGATTTTGAAATTTAAGGGTTAAATTTTTTCTATTTTCAGCTTTCAAAATGGAATTTCTAAACATGCTTTTATAGAGTGTCCCAACAAGAGTACCGGATTTAAATTTGCCCCGCTTTCGTTAATGTGAGTTGTAGGAGATATTTTTTTAGACAATTATCTCCTACTATTCTTGCAACTTAAGAATATGGAAAAGTATTGAAACGAATAACATTTAATTATAGTAAAAACACTTTACAAATATGGTGAAAGTTTTGCGAAAACAGTTCACCAATTGCGTCATAATTTCGGTTGCATTAATCTGGCAATTGAATTGATAGATCAGTGTTTAATTACAAAATTTGAGACTAAATTAACGCTGATGGATTAGATCATTGTTCATCTTTGTCCGTATCAGTATCGAAATTACAGCCGGAATCTTTGGTGGAGAATCCAGCAATTTCCATTAGGAATCTTGACATGTGAACGGAGTTTTTGTGGTCTCAATCGGATGCAACTGATTTGGAGGACATGTTTTTCCAACAAGACGGTGCAACCTACCACATAACACGTGAAACAATGGTGTTACTGCAAATCAGGTTTTCAGGCTGTTATTTCTCGATTTAGCGATCAACTTTGATCATCAAGATCGTGCGGTCTAACAATGATGGACTTTATTCTTTGAAACTATATGAAAGAAAAGGTGTAGTCAAAAAAGCTTGAAACAGTTGAACATCTTAAAAAAAATACGGCGCATAATTGGTGAAATACAGGCACCATTATTCGAAAACGCAATTCAAAATTTACACAAAATGTTAACCCTGTGCTAGAGATTTCGTGGTCAGCATTTGCTTAATGTTGTATTCCACGTTTAATCGAGACTTTTGTTCTTTATATTGAAATTAAAATGCTTGCCTAATTCAAAAAACAAATGAGTTTTTATTTTAAAACTAAATTCGGCGCTTTTGTTGGGACACCCATTATTACAAATTGAATAAAAGTTATTTAAATCAGGAGGTTTTTATCCTTCAAAAGGTTGTTATACTCGAGGTTCTTAGCATTTTGGAAACGTCTTTTATCTGATATTTAAAGAATGCCCACACACAGTGAAAAAACTCTTCAAATCGAAAAATATTCCAACGATAAGATGAAGACGAAATTCTCAATTTTCAAACAGCCGGAGCAGGTGAGGAAAAAATTTCCCCTCAACAACCGGACAAACCAGACTGGGAAAAAAATGGACGCGTATCCAATAAAAATCCATTACCAAACCAATTAATACCCAACTCATTTCCAATACCTATCCGAATTTCATAATTAAAACAAAAAATATCGAAGCCTTAGAAAAAAACATCCACCTCTTACTCCACACATCTGCCCATTAAAAACGTCCAATCCAAATTCCAAATTTTCAAGCCCTCCCAATTCAACACAAAAGTATAAAAAAAATAATTATCTTTTCAACAATTCCAACAATCTACAATAAAATTTCTGCCACGCTTGCCTGCCTTTATTATATTAGACTATGTTTCATTCAATTTTTGTTCTAATTTCAAATGTTCAAATTATAATTTTATTTGGTAAGAGGCGCGTCTAATTAATAAATTTTGTGATAATTAGAACAAACACAAAATTATTTTTCATCATATCGAACAATTTTCTACTCTCATTAAAAGCAACATGCAAAACATCAGATTCCCATTACGTTTTTATATGTTTGTTTTGAGGACCATAAAATTTTTTACTAGTTTAACTTTTAAATAAGTACATATTACAATATTTACTTGACTTTTTATTATTATTTATTATTATTATTGTTGTTAGTAGTATTAAGTAGCGTTCAGGCCCTATTTTATAAGCGCAATTCTTCAATTCATTTAATTGTAACATTAAACTGTAATAAATCTTTTTGATTCAAACCATCGTTAAGTTAAATTCTACCATTATAATTTGTTTGTAGAAAGAAATGAAAATGTGCATAAAATCGCAATATTGTCATATTTGTACGGTAAAATAAGTTGAAGAAAATTTCTTGTTAAAATGAATTCCGCGTATGAGTTTAACGGTGTTTGGATATGTTCACACTTGATCATCGCTAAACATTGGGGTTGGATGGAGATTGAAGAAATTTTTTGCTGCCTTTTTTTGAACCATTTCTGTGTCAATATTGGCTGAGTAAATGAAAAGAGCGGCAGCCGTAAGAGAATTTCTTCTATGCTTATTTAATGTTATGCATATGAAGATGAAATGGAACGTGTTCGGTTTGATATTTGATGTATGAGTTCGAAAAAAAAAGAAGCTTTTATAGAAGAAAAACAGACAATATTCGAAAATTAACATCTGTTTTTATTTTGGTCTATGATGTAAAACGAGATAAAAAAATGTTTTAAATACTTCGAAATTAAATTTCAAACGGCTAACGATTAAAACATGTGTCATATACCGAAATTATGCAATCAAAAAATCATCTGATTTGCGATGTTTAATTGACAGTTTTCCCGCCGAAGTTTGTAAAAACCATACATTTATTGCAAAAATTTCATATTCAATAAAAAATATATGATATTCTGAATTTAAACTTTTCTACTATAACAATAATCTGGATTTAGTATCCAATCATTGATATTCAAAAAGTTTTTTGAAAATTCATAGACGGTATTAGTTGTTTACAAAAAAAGTTGTGTACACAAAAAAACATTACCCATATAATTAATAAAATATATTTTAGTTTTATTTATTTTTAGTAGGATAGTGGACAAGAAAGGATGTAGATCCATGTACTAATTATTAATTTTGCGACACGTTTCGGTCTTTTATTAGACCTTCATCAGGCTTCTAAAATCATACAAACACATGTACAGAATCCTTCAAACATTACTAATTGTTAAATTACCTTAATATGAAATACACAATATACATCACAATACATCGAAATGTTTTTTTCTTCTTTATCGCACACATCGCACACAATGTGTGCGATAAAGAAGAAAAATTTTTACGATGTATTGTGATGTATATTGTGTACTTCATATTAAGGTAATATGATAATGTAACGGTCTAATAAAAGACCGAAACATGTCGCAAAATTAATAATTACTACATGGATCTACATCCTTTCTTGTCCAATATCCTACTAAAAATAAATAAAATTATGTTAAATATGGAAACAACCAATTTATTGATATATTTTAGTCTTATTTATGCAATGCAGTTAACAAAAGTACACTATAAACTAAAATATAATAATTAAATTGTGGGCAATAAGGACGCCAACGTTTATCGCCAACGTTTCGTCAGTTATTCCTGACTTCTTTAGGGCTCAAAATTTAAAAATGACTCCACAAATCTTATAAAAATAAGTTGTAAAATGACCCAATTGGTAGAACAACAGACCAAGAATACAATTTGGTATTAATTATATAATATTAATTAAATTAATTCTATTAATTATCCTATTATATATAATAATACTATATATTAATATACATATATATATATATATATATATATATATATATATTATATATTAATACTATTATAACATTAATCAAATTAAATACAATTTGATATCAATACCAAATTGTATTCTTGGTCTGTTGTTCTACCAGTTGGGTCATTTTACAGCTTAATTTTATGACATTTGTGGAGTAATTTTTAAATTTTGAGTCCTGAAGAAATTAAAAATAACTGACGAAACGTAATCGATAAAATAAATAAGATTCCACAAGAAGCTTCGTTCTTATTGCCCACAATTTAATTATTATATTTAAAAAGTCTAGGACTTAAACAACATGGATAAACTAAAATTTGAACAAACTTGAACAAAAGTATAAACAAAATAAATTTATGACGTATTACTGCAGATACGTTATTTCGTGTGTTACATGAGTTACGGAGCAATCTAATACTACTTGACCACAGGGAAAGCTTGCTTTGAAATTCAAATATATTTTTAGACAATACGTAATACTACATTTGTTTGAGCTTTTGTTCAAATTTATGTTCATAGTTTACTTTTGTAAACTGTATTACATAAATTAGACCATTATATATTCTATATATTGTATAAGGTGACCAGACACAAGTCCATTAGAAAAATCCTCATACAGAAGTTGTTCAGAAGCATTAGTGCTTATATGATAGTTGCCCACATAGAAATTTACTCACAGAGAAAATTCCTCACACAGAAATTAACGCTTACATCCTCATATGGAAGTTAAAGTACGGAAAAAATTATTTTATTTATCTTTTAATTAATTATTATTTTTATTTTAGTATTTTAATAGTATTCTTAGTATTTATTTGCCATTAAGATTAAATGAAGAAAAAAATCGCGAAATAAATTAAAGGTAAAGTAAGAACTAAAACGTTGCCTGATACTAATGTTACTAAAAGGAACCTGACCTTTTATAGTGGTAATTGTTAATCGTTATTTCCAATGAACTTTAAGCTTGATAATGATGATCATCTTTTAGGCCCATGATATTCAAAACTTTCATCAAATCCATTAACACGATGCATTATTTACTTGAAAAATGAGTTTTCAATCGACTATTTCAAAAAATCTAACTCAAAAAACTCTATTTTTATCAATATTACAGTTTAATCAGTTTAATCAAATCTCTTCATAGTAATTGCAGCATTTAACTCTCCAATATTCATTCGATCTGTAAGCCTCTATCAAATGGAAAGTTCCAATATTTCGGATTTTTTTTTATAAAAGCTCAAACAATTCATAGCAAATATACACCAATGGTTGCCGGTACATTCCGAAAAGTTATTCCAATGAAAATACTGATACCAAAAATTACTCTGTTATAAAACTTTCCGGATTTCTTAACTCATAAAAACTATAAGCACATTGTTCAAATTTATGAACTATAGTAGCTCATTTTTCCATCTTTAACTACCAGTATAAATATTTTTTTAAATAACAGTTGTTAATCAATGACGTGATTTGATGCTTATATGGTGAGATATCTTAAATTTTGTGTAAATTATTTTTTATTTTTAAATTATCGCTAATATCGGTATATCTATTACGAAAATTTAACGAACAGTATTGAATGGCTTTGAGTAGGTACATATTATGTATTAAATTTTTATGTTTTGATAGAATTCAGACATTGAATACTGCAAAAGTTATAAAATTATTAATTGCTAATATTAATTAAACTTTTAAAAAAATTGAAATTTTAACAAAAAATTTGTGTAACAACTTAAAGTTGAAAAGAAAAATTTACCATGTCGTTGGATTTTGTGAAAATTTGGAAATCGATTTCGTTGACAAAAGATGTATTTAGTTATACACAAATTATTTTCACGGTTATAGTCTTATACAAGAAGGATTTACAATCTAGTCAATAATGTACATAACGATATCAATATTTAGTTCCGAAAAAAATATATTTAGTCTATCAAAATTTTGTCAGTGGACTTAAATGCCAAAATAGTTGTCATCTTATTTCAAAATTATCAAGTAAAAACTACCCTTACTTCGATATTTCAGCCCCATAGGAGTGGGTGAAAAAGTAAATATTTTAGAAAGTTCAAAAAATCATAATTCTAACTTCAGGAATTTTACTGAAATTAGAAGATTAACATTTGTTTTTTTTTCTATACCAAAATTCTAATTTGTATCTGAAAAATTCTAATTGCTAAGTATCAGCAATTGTTATCAAAAGCAATGGGATAGTTAAGGATAATCAAGGGGGTAAAATAAGACTCAAATTAATTCAAAAGTTTTCAATTGATCAAATGTTAAACTAAGTTTGTAAAATACGTAAGTTGTAAAATACGTTTGATTTTAAAGTAATGAGTTTTGCGATAATTTGCTACTTCTGCATAAAAATAAATAAATAAGTAAGATAAACTACACCGATATATATATATATATATATTGAACAAAAACCAAAAACAAAAAACAAACTTTGTAAAGTAAATTTCGTTATTAATTAAAATGACTCCATTTCTGAAATAATATTAACATTTTCTTCTCAAATCAAACTTTCATAGTTGATAGTGGCGTAGATATAGTATACATGGTTAAGCTCATGTGAGAATTATATAATTTGTGTAGCAAAATTATTCAATAGTTATCTACGCATTATAAATTATTATATCTATAAGTAACAAGACCCAAACCTATAAAGCTGATTAGTTACATCAGTAATATTTTAGTTTTAAGCTAAAAATTAACTTAAAAAATTGGTCTTCTTTTATCACTTTGGACAAACAAGGTTCACCTATTATAAATATTTTATTTTAGCAAGATTAGATTACTTATCTCAATGATTATTGGTTTCCTAAACTTAAGTCTCATTTTAGAAGTAAAGTTAGAAGAATTTGTACAAGTAAATCGTTCAATTTATTATTTATTATTACATTATAGAATATTAAAAAATAATGCGTTTTATTAAAAGTATTTGATCATTACTATATTCAGCAGAAAAGAAACATTGAAGATTCACTGATTTTGTGGAAAAGTTTCAAAATTTATCGCTTCAATTAGGCAAAAGGGATGTTAGAATTAAGCTCTACTAAGTTTTAATTGCCTACGTATTACATTATTATTTTATTTTATTAAAAGATATCATCAATTGCGGCTTATCAAATAATAGGTAACTATTTTTTTTCAATTTTAAATTTGTTTTTGTCGTGTATTCAGCGGAAAGCGATTTGGGACTAGAATTCTTATTAAAATTAAAAAAAAACAACTTAGATTGAAACTACCAATAAAAGCATAGTGTCGGTAATAAAATCTGACACAACATTCAGCTGAAAATTATTTGAAAATTTAAATTTTAAAATGAACATAAATAATTCATAAATAAGAAAATATGAACGAAAGATGGAGGGAATGCTTCACAGTATATAGCTATGTATGTGTCGATGGTGTATATTAGTACTTTATGGTACCTACTATGTCAATGTATGAATCGGTGTAAATGCGTGTGTGTGTTGCTCTGACATGAGAAGTTTAATTATAAATTATGATAATAATACATTACAAGAAGAAGAAAATACATGTCTGATGTTGGGTTATAAATAACCCAAGCAGTCAGCATAAATTTTCTCTGTCTATAATAACAGACATATCTTCGCAGTAGTCGAATGATTCTTCGGAGGATGGATGAGGGAGAATGGAGGAGATTGGACGGTCAGCACCTTGCTTTGACCTGTTTCGAAATTTTAATTTTTATATTTTTTTTTTTTTTTTTAGTAACCATGAAGATTAATATTTTCTTAAGCGAGCCACCCCACTTCATTGAAAATTTTCAAAAAAATTAGGGTACTAAACCGTGTGTTATTAATTGTAGTTAAAAGATTTATTTCAATATCTTATATCTCGATGATTTATAACCTGGCTTTAAGAAGGAAATAAAATTAAAATTTATTGTGTCAATTAGTAGAATGGTTCTTACTTAAAATTTTTGAGACATCGATATTTTTTCATGTAGAAAGTGGAGTAAAATGTAGCAATGTTTGAAAATATAAAGGAAAAATAGTAAAAAAAACAAGTGAATAAAAATACTTGAGACGTTTATTTCATCAATGTATTGATCATGAAATAAATATGCCCGGGAGTACCCGGGAGTGCTATGTGACAATGATGGAACTAGTCGTCAGAAGTAAGTAGAAGAAGAGTGGAAAATCAGGCGGAGTTATACGGCTGGAGATAGCCAATTGAAGCAAGGCACTGATAGTGCTTGGTATGGCGGTTGCGCATGCGGCTTTTCCTTCTATTGGCTAAGCGTCGTAAGTGGTAGCTTATACCGCGTAAAGCTTGCGATGCCATAATCTGATAGTACGTCACTCACCAAACTCAAATGACAACCGACGGACTTGTTTCACACTAAAAGAGTTCAGTTGGTCCCAACTTTTCTCGAAAATTGTGTGAAAATTGGATTTTCCGGTGTGGTTTCATTTTCTTTTTGTGATTCTCCCATGTGCAATTTCTTTATAATTTGTGATTTTTGTTTTGAGTTTTTCTCGGAAAACGGACCAGTTTTATGTTGATTTTTCCTTTGATTTTATCCTTCTGGTGACCAAAGCCGGTAAGTTTAATCTTAATTTTCCTATTTCTGTTAAGCACGCCAATTAAAACATGGCGGAAAGTGAAACGGTTGTTGTAACAATTTTGGTTTTAGTATCACTAAAATATAACCAATAAATCAAAGTCGTAAATATATAGAGAGTGCAAAACGAGACAATAATCTTTGATAATGGTAATGACACATTAGTGACTATTTTGCACGAAGAGGTCAATGTTGCAATGACGCGCGAAATTCCTCCACTCAATTTGTAAGCAGTAAAATCATTTTATCGCCCATATTTACAAAATGCATTTTATTACGGAATTTTCATCAAAAAAGTTTTTACTTAATCAAATCATTGTCATTGATTATTTCCATTTTTATTTGTTTGTGTTTTTTTTTTCAGTCTATAAGTCTTGCCAAAGTAATGACATAAGAAATATAAAATATTTATAATTGTTTTATGTCCCTTATAAACTTTATTTTTATGTCTCATGCCTCTAAGTTATTATGTCATTAGACCAATCTTTTCTTTTATGCTCTTTCAGATTTAAAAATATTTCCTCCTTTTTTGATATCTTTATTTACTTCTCATATATATTTACATTACCAATAAAATAACAGCTACTGTTATTGAACATATTAAAGCCTAATAGATTCAATTTTAGCGTTTTGAACTTGAAACAACAACATTAAATATGCAAAGTGTAAATATTTTCATTGTATTCAAATATAATATTCTATTAGATTTAATAAAGTCTTCAATAAATCTTCACATATTGTTAAATAATTCAAAGGAAAGTTCGAAGAATTATTCATTATAGTAAAATTTTTAAACAAAATATTTCGTAGAACTAGTATTCTGCAGTGTTCCGTTTTCTTTGGAATGTTCTGATGTATTGAAGAAAGACATCTTTCAGTCCAATATTATTAAATAAAAATTAACATTTTTAATAAGATTCCATTGAAATTGTCATAAAATTCTTAAATTTTCATTGTAAAACCTCGCAACTTTGCTTTTGAATGCAGAAAAAAAATAATATAAATGTTAAGTAACTGGTTTATGGTTGGCTGAGAAAACTAAAATAATTTTGCTAGTTATCTAAAATTTAAATAGAGTAAATCGATAATGAAGAAAAAGAAAAAAATTTTTCAATAATTATCATATAATTTATAAATTAATCGTCGGAGCAAATAGTGCTGGATTTATGCCTAGGCTCATGAGGCCGGGGCCTCGGGCGGCATAAATTGTTTTGAGTTAGTTTCACTAAGAATATAAGGAACATCTTCAGTAAAGTATAAAAAATACTTTTTTATAGAATATACTTCCTAATTTATTAATCACATCACATTTTTTAATTGTTAAATCACTGGCAATTAAAGAACTTTCAGAACAAATTGGAGATCCTCATAATGGTAATTTTGTTAAGAACCGTAGAGCTTTTCACTAAATTTAATTCTTTTTTGTCAAAACATTTAAAGACCTATGCAAACCCTGGTAGTCGAAATACGTCGGACTTATCTAAAAACAATCTAGTATGCTTAAGATTAAGACGAAATCTTCATAAATGAAAGTATTTGGATACATTATCTTCTTAATGATTTAATACTGAAGATATCCGAAAATTAATGGAATATACCTATTACATTACTAATGTTGACATTGCTCTTTGTATTTTTGAATCCCAGCGCCAAATTGTTCAGGAGAAAAATATTTTTCTTCCCTGGAAAAGGTGAAAAGTTACTAACGTGCTAGTGTAGACCAACAATTACTTAATGCCCTGGCATTGTTATCTATTGATCATCAATTAATGCAAGAAATCGATTACGATGATAAAATCGACGTTTTCGCGCGAACCAAGGCTTGAAAGAAGAAATTTATATCATAAGTGCTAGTTAGAAACAAGCTGTGCTTTATATTTATTTTTAAAAAATATGATTGAAATTAATAAAATATATTTAAAGAAAATATGTTTCAAAATATTCAGGAGAAGTTATGTTGAAATGAATAAAAATTAATTCATCACTTAGATATAAGAAACTTAGATACTTTTTCTTCATAACCACTTAGTTATGAACTAAAATCCGCCACTGGAAGCAAATAAGTAAGACTGTTTGCCCTATAATTCTTTGTATTTTTAAGTTCAAAGATACTGAACCGATTTTAAAAAAGGATCATAAATTGGAAAATGACAACTTTATTAAAGGGATGATTTTTCCTGATTCTTTTGACTATTCTTCGCCTATAAGCCAGTTTTCAGTGTTATATACAATACAAACCCATTATTGATCAATAAAACTACACAATAGTTTGATTCTTCATTGGTTTTCAATCAAATGCAGGAAAGTTAATATGAATATTTACCAGAGGTACCAACTAAAGGCTCCATAGGTATGAGCGTTGAATTATATTTGTGAATCAAAATGTAAACTCATAAGCTATCTAAAGAAATTTTTTAAAAATTAGGTGAATAATCACTATGACCTTCAATATTTCTAACTTTAATAAATTACCACTCCATTTTTAGGGAGAAAATTGGTACAAAAAAATAAGAAGATTTATGAAATTTTAGAAGTCAAAAGAAATAGCGGTTTAAAAATGAATTAATAAGTTTAGATTTCCGTAGTATTCATATTGGAATATCAATCGTTTTCTAATTTTCTAAAAGAAGGATTTAATAAATTGCATCTTGGCCGCATTGTTGTCATTAATCATTGTTTGTTCTTCATTTTTTATGCTAGAAGAGCTTAAATGCTGTTTCAAGTTCATTGTTTTCCGACGTGAAAACCAAGCGCTACAGGATATCAATGGGAAAACGTACTTATCCTGTTTATGTGAACCGTACCTATAGTGCCTCATATAGTACCTCATAGTGCTTTTTAAAAATTATGTGCATATGTAGAAAGATCATAAAAAGATACAAAATTTTAACAGCACAAAGCTCATAAAATATTGAGAAACACTGCTCTAGTCCATCAAACATTAATGCCTTGAATAGACAACTCTATTTTGTAAATACAGATGCTATATTTGATAGTAAAAAAGTTTAAACTGTAAAACATTCTTTCAATAAGAAAAATTAAAGGAATGAGTCTTATTTTAAATGTCAGTCATTTTATCATGTTTAAGGACTTAATGGAAATTTATATTAAGGTAATTGAAGATTTTTATTTCAACTTGATTACAACATTAAAAATTATCCTTTGAGTATATAAATTTCATCAGGTGTTTTCATTAGAAGTAGTTCAAAACTATTCCTTGAATTGGTGCTTATTTTTGTTAGTGATTTGTCTATAGCAAAATTCGACGATTTTCCAAGAAATTTTTCCATGTGAACTTCATTTAATTACTCCTAAATTAGTTTCAGGCTACTTTTTATTTTTACAAAATGAGCTAGTGAAATTCACGGGTTGAAAGCTAATTGTTCTCATTTATTTTTAAAGTGTTTATATTTAAGCAATATTAGAGAATTTGCGTATTTGATTTTGATTGTTTTTAACCAAGATTAGGTTTGATTTTTTCGCTACGTTATAATATTTCCACAACAACTTAATTAAATTCGATTGTTAACGATCGTTTTTAATTGAAAATTAGCAATTGTATTGTGTACATTATGTTAGTACATTGTGTACAAAATATGTAATTTGCTCTTGGATTCAAATATTGAAAAATTGATTGAAAACATTAACCCAATACTAATTTTATGTTTTTAACTACTGTAGATGAAAAATTAATTCATTTGCAAAAGTAATGTGTGCTTTAAGTAAAAAAACCGGATAACTGGTATAAGAATATGTGACAGGAAACAAATTTAAACAGAAGACACTTAAACGTGGACAGTTAATCACGCGGTAATTGAACCTTGTGCTATTTATATTACAAGAATCTTGCACTTTTAATTTGCCGGCTTGGATCTAACCTAGCTTATTCATATCCAAATATTCATAAATATAACTCGGAAAAATATAACATGTTTTCAAAAATGACTTAGGTTTAAATCGTGGATTAATATCTGTACTTAAATATCTTCAATACTATTACTTAATCTTTTGATGGTGCTTCAAAAAATAATGTACAGTATTTCGTTGGGATTTCTAGGATGAGGTTAGTTGAGTCTTTACACTGCAGTTCTTAAGCTTAGGTATTGTGTTTCCTGGACCTCTACTTCTCCTAGTTAAAGCCAAGTAGCTGAGCAAAGCTCAGCAACCGGTGTACTAGGAGTTTTCCGACTATTTCAGTTTTAGAACTTGTAATTCCCAATTTTTCATGTTTCCGTTCATTCCTACAAGAGTACCACATTTAAGGTAAAAGTACTTCATTCCTACAAGACGTGGAAAGCGGTTTCATCCTCTGCTAGGCAGAATCTATATATTGGATCAAATACTTTTAATCCCATTCTATACAGGTGTCGATAATATAATAAATATTTATTATATTATATGCCTATAATAAATATTTTTGCTGTAGGTTAATTTCCATGTAAGGATATATTACTGTGCGTTAATTTCTTAGTAAGGAATTTTCTTTGTGAGTAAATTTCTATGTGGGCAACTTTCGTGTGAACACTTATGCTTGTACGCAGCTTTTTGTGGGCAATTTTTATGTGAAAATTTTCTAGTGCACAACTATTGTAGAGCTTTCCAATACATAAAACAGTTCTATTATTATAAAGTTTTAAATGAGCTTTTTTTGTTTCTGTAAATTGACGTACAATTTTAACATTATAACTTAAAACTAAAGTTTAATATTTTTTAATTATATTTTTTTCGAAGTCAAGAAAATTTCAATTTTCCATAGCACAAATTTATTTTCTCTTTTGCAGTATTAAGTGTAAAAGTTAAAATGAATTTTTAACAAAAGATGTTTTCTAGCCATTATTTTTGTAAAATAGTCATATATTATGCAATGAGAAAATGCTAAATTTGAGTTTTTGTTCCATTCTAATATTTTCAACTTTCACTATCATTAAGAGTGAAATTTAAGAAAAAATAGAACAGTTATTTTTTTGGTGGAACCACTTGTATGTTTTAGTGTAAGTGAAGTAACAAATTCTGATTATTGTTAGAATAGTTATTAAACTTTTATAATTGTATTATTGTTTGATTTGGAAAAATCCTTTTCTTTAGTGTTCTTCTGCCACATTTCCGTTCATAACTTATATTGGTCACTAAGGCAAAATAACGGTAAAATCGCCAGAACAAGCTTCGTAGACTTTTTATTTTATTAAGCATTTTTTTGTCGTCTGAGGCTGTGAATACAAAAATTGTACACATAATATAATACAATATTTACATAGAAAATTAGCACCTTATATTCAACAATTTGACACTTTAATATTTACGTTCAAAGTTTAGTTACACCAGCGAAAAGACGTTCATTCTATTACACAAAAGACACATCGTAAGAGAAACGAATAGATTTTAGTTCGATTTTCCCTATTTTCGGTTCCTCTTTACTAATTCTTTGTAGAATAGGATAAAATGTTTGTTTTGATTTGGATTTTTGAATTGGGTTTCGCTTTGTAAAAGCAAATAGAGTTAAAATAAAGTTAAACACTCACAGCTGATGAAATTTGTTGGGCGTTGCGAAAGTGTTAATGTCGGAAAATTTTCCTAAGAAAATAGCAAACTGATGAAAAATCAGCAAAAATAGACAAAAATATAAAGACGCGTCAGTACTTCTCTATATAATTCTATATATAAAAAAAATCTTCACCAAAATGCAATGTAGACCTCATAAATGAAATATGAGTTCTAGGTAATAAATTACCGAATTATTTATAATGTTGCAGAAAATGTCTAATATTTTATATTTTGTTTCAAGTAAAATATTTGCTGTCTGTAGTTTTAATCTTGAAAAAATGAAAATAAATTTTAAGTATGAGAGATAAATTAACGAAAAAATGTATTTGGACATGAATAGGTGTGAAAGTAAACATCGTTTTTCGTCAATTGGCGCTTGTTTGAATCTTTTGACTTTTATTTTTTAAATTTATCTTCATTGATAAGTTTTTCGACTATTCTTTACTCTTATCTATCGATAAAAGATTATTTCATGGCTTAAAGAGAATAATTACTATTTTAAACCTATATAATATGCAAACAATAATAAGTTGAACATAGTTTTAGAAATAAAACGTTGATATTTTATAATTATTCTTGTTTTGTTTAAAGTTCTATTGAATGCATTAATAAAATACCGTTTACTGTATTCTAAAAATCATGGAAAGTAAACAATTTTGTTGTTACATTAAGTTGCATAAAAAAATCAAATATTAGTTTAGTAATTAATGAGAGAAAAATGATTAAGTTTCATAAAAAATAAAGAGTAACATGAACTAAATTTAGCTAATATATTGGTTTTGGTTTTAAATTTTTAAAAATGCAACAATGAATTATACAAGTATAATAAACCCTGGCATGTAATGTGCAATCTTAAATATCAAAAGTAACAGTATTTAAGTATAATTCAGGAAAATTACGTAGCTTAATCATACAAAATATAAATTTAGACACTTACCTCGATAAATAAGCTTTAATTCCATGGAATAACCGGTAAACTTACAGGAGGTTAGCCAAATAAGGTGCAGGAAAGTAAATGCAAATTAAAAAAAAAATGATATCACCTAAAAGTTTACCATAGCTAGTTTTACATACGTTGATCCGATGGTCAAAATTTTTGATCACATCTTCTAATAGAGACGGTTCATTGGCATTAGTCTCAACAATAATGTTTTTAAGAACTTAAATAGTGGGTAGCCTATCAATGTACATTTTGCTCATCAAAAATCCCCATATGTAAAAAGAAGTGCAATGGTATTGAATTGTATGATTTGCAGATCAATTCACGTGCCCTCTTCACGAAATTAAGCGATTTTGGAAAAACCCTTGCAATTCGCTAATATTTTCACGTGTAATGTGGCAAGTTCCACCGTCTTGTTGAAAACAAACATCATTTGATTCCATGAATTTGAGGAAAAACACTCCCTTATTCCTTATTAATAATCAGGGAGTTCCACCGTCTTGTTGAAAACAAACATTTGATTCCATGAATTTGGGGGAAAACACTCCCTTATTCCTTATTAATAATAAGGGAGTGTTTTTCCTCAAATTCATGGAATCAAATGTTTGTTTTCAACAAGACAGTGGAACTTGCCACATTACACGTGAAAATATTAGCGAATTGCAAGGGTTTTCCAAAATCGCTTAGTTTCGTGAAGAGGATACTTGCATGATAGAATTGATGGCAATCGCGATTCCGACTTTATCTAAAAAAAAATAAGGTCTGATGATGTTCTTTGACCCCAAAGCCTACCAAATAGTTATTTTTTAAGGATGCATCGGCTGTTCTTGACTTTCATGTAAATTTTCATTAGCTCAAAATCAATAATAGTTTCATGGAGCGGTTATGCCGACCAAAATTTGCACTAAATACGCGGAACGTGTTTTTTAAATTTTTTTTCCCATTTTTATAGTCTTCTTCAATAACTTTAATGCGGTCTTCAATTGAACACAACTCCATAGCGATAGGTAGCAAATATTACACCAACAAAATGATATATCAATGGCAGATTATAAATATTAGGTTCCTATCAAATTAATCTTTACTTTCCTGCGTCTCATTTGGATAACCCTTTAAAAAATCCATCCAAACATATGCAATAGCAGATAGTAGTTGCATACAGTATCAGTGGTTGCATCCGTTTATTATAAGAACCTCTCGAAAGATGGCAGTCAAAAAATGACCTGTCAAAAGGAAAAGAATAAATGAATATTTTTACTTATGTATTTTGCATTCCTGTCGTTAAAGAAGAAATAGGAAAGACGATTGCATGTAAAAGCATTACGATAGTTGTTAATAGTGTAATTATATATTTTTTGTTTCATTACAAACGTAATAAAAGTATAATTGGGGAAACTCAAATAGTTCATTCAAGAATATTACTTGAATGGTACAATTGCAGTAAATCTCAATGAACGTAAAAATTAATTTTAATGATAAATTCTTGGTCGAATCGAATAACTGTTCTTGTATAGTATTAGAAAAATGATTTTCTTCGTAAGTAAAACACAATTTTTCAAGTCTATCTTAGTTTCTTTTCTTAAGGTATCTAATTAGATGAACTTCTAGGAACTGTGAAAGAATTTAACAAATTCGTTGATCATAATTGGAAGTTATTTTCAACGCTCAAAAGTAAGGAAAAAATTTTCACGGCTAAAAGGCATTTGGAATGTTATAGTTTACTGATTTTGTGCTATTTTCATTCAATGGCAACTCTCATTTTCAATTCATCCAAACTCTTAATTATTTTTTAATTTAATCATGTATTTTAGCTGTTTTCATGAAATTAATTTGTTTGATATTGTAAGAAAACATTAAGCTTTAATTATAATAATTAAATTGTGGGCAATAAGGACGAAGCTTCTTATGGAATCTTATTTATTTTTTCACCAACGTTTCGTCAGTTATTCCTGACTTCTTCAGGGCCCTATAATGAAAATACATAACATTTAAAAACAGCAACAACTATTGTCAAAATTATAAATAAATTAAAATTCATAAGTCTTAGTATATATAAATCTTAATTAATGTGAAATCTAACCAAAAAATAATTAAATATTATTTCAGTATTTAAAATAATGGTATTGACATTTATTTATTATTTATAATTTTGACAATAGTTGTTGCTATTTTTAAATGTTATGTATTTTCATTATAGAGCCCTGAAGAAGTTAGGAATAACTGACGAAACGGTGAAAAAATAAATAAGATTCCATAAGAAGCTTCGTCCTTATTGCCCACAATTTAATTATTATATTTAAAAAGACAAGGACTTAAAAAACATGGATTAAGCTTTAATCTCTCAAGAAAAAAAAAATAATAAATATTTTTAGTCAATGAAAATGAATTTGTTAAGATTATGTAGCTGGATAATAATTTTTGAATAGTTTCAAAATGTTGGTTAGAATGGAAATAGTGGAAAATCCGGTTTAAATCTTCAAAAACCCACCAAAAATAAATTATTATTCAAGAATTATTTTCAATATTAATGCCTGAAATACTGATTTTCATAAACTATGAAAATTTATGTGGGAAAATTATGTAAAGAAACCATAGTTTGTCGGTGGTTCAAAAATATTTGGTGAAAGGTAAATTATGAAAAAAGTGTGTTTTTATAACAATAAAATAAAAAACAATAAAATTTCAAAGATTTTCTTTATGCTTTTGTTATATATTTACTATTTTCATATTGTAATCAGTATTTACCTGTATTTTTGTTGTTAAATTTCACTTTAAAGAGTATTTTAAGAATTTTTTGCTACACCTATTATTGACTTCTTAATTAGTTTTCCGTTATAATTGGTTACTCACATAGCATGTATTTTCTTTGAAACAATACCAAGTACAATTCATATGAAAACCTTCAAAAACAATTTTCTATAAAGTGGTAATAACAAATTTTCCTGACTAATTTCTTTAGGGTTAAGCTGGGAGTATATTTTAAATTAATTCATAAAAAAATATGTACCTATACTGTTTTTCTGAACAAATTCAAAGTTTCTTTAAATTACTATTGATCTTTCCCATATACTTCATTTTCAACTTCCAAGTTCCACATAATGTATAAATTCTTACATAACTCTTATGAACCTACTAGCATTTCTAGGTCGTTAACAGTATGTATAAATTTTTCCATAACACTTTCATCGCATCTCTTTGTACTTTGTACTTATTTACCTTTTGGTTTACTAAAATGCATGTCCATTATGCAATGGCAAATAAAATGAATACTGATTATAAGACAAACATTGATCTGCTCATTTTGTACTTCTTAATATGTCTTTTTAGCAATTTCCGGTTCACATAAAATCTATTAAAAGTGGGTGATAAATAATGAAGCAAATTTTATAACGTATTAAAATTGAATTTAAAAAAAATCATTGACTAAAATGGAACCTAAATACCTAATCGTAGTAGTTGAAGCACGTTTGATGTTACGCCTTGATGAATTTTCAAATATAAATAGAAAATTTTTATTAATGTACGTTTCTTTTGCTATTTTTTCATCTTAAAGAAAATGAATTTTGAATACCAAATACATTCATTTAATTTTTAAGTTCTCTTTTAACTCCTTTTTAACTGTATGAGCTTTTTAGAGGTACAGTTCTTAAATTTTGAGTGATCATTATTTTATATATTTTGGGAGCCAAAGTACCTTTAACTATTAATTGCTATATTGCATTAGTAAAATTATTTAACGATATAAAACAAACATAAAACATAAAACATTTAAAATTTGTATACTTTGATAAGATTTACTGAAAAATGCTTTGACCTTAAATTAAGCCTCTCAGGATAATATCTCAGGATATATATTTATATTTGAATGCCAACAATTCTAAAGCAGAGTAAAGAAATTTTTTGCTTCAAAATGGAGGTGTAACGACAAAAGGTCATTAATCGAGCAAGTCGTAAATTGAGGAATACTTGTATACTAGCAATAGCCAGGATATCGTTACAATGCATTCGAATGAAATTAGCATTATACAATTATAAATTAATATAGTAGTTGCCACCTTGCATAACCACCTGCAGTCGAAGAAGAATCCTTAAAATTCAAGTTTCTAAAAGAAAAGTCAACGAAACAATTTTTCAAAGAACAAATTTCCAAAAAACGGCTACTGATGAAGAAACCATAAACTACTGTAAAATATTCGAATAAGAACCAAGGTAACCTATTAAGGTAATAACACAATTTCAATATTCTAATAAAGAAAACCTTAACGGTTTTTCATTGATAAATTTTTAGGTTAATTCTCGCATTTTACTACTTCATGCGACTTACTCAATCGTAGATAACACGACTTGAGCATTTCTCAGAACCAATTTATAATATCCGTATCAATCTTATTTGTTGTTTATTTACAGATTAGAACAAACGATAACATTTCTTTTTTAAATTTTTTCGGCTTCTTGGTATTGAATGATTTTTTAAAATTTAGTTCTTTTATTTCTCAATTGGTTGTATATGGTTCTAGCAATAGGCGAGAAAAATAAAAATGGGGGCTTAATACAATAGAGAATTGGTAATTCTTGATTGATAAATTGAACCGAGCTTTATGGTTATAAAAAAGTAATGTTAAATATGTTAACATGCTTGATAGTATTAAACATCAAATGAAAATTTGTTCATCAAAGTTGTATTTGTTATTGATACACGTCGTTGATTTAATTCTATTTATTTTTTTAATGAGAAAAAATTAGATCAATTGGGGAAGAAATTGATGATCAAGGCATACAAAGGTACAGGGAAAGAAGAATCAATGGTGGATAAAGAGGTGAGCAAGCCGGGAAACTGTTCGGGGAAACAAATCTAAAGAGTGCCGAATTAAAAATAAAAATTTCCTTTTTTTCACTTTTATTCGTTTAATTTGTTGCAAATTTTTATATTGTTATATAAAAGGGCGTTAAAATTTATTTTGCCCGTGGCGCTTAAAAACTTAGAATCGGTCCTGAGAAGAATGTATATCATTTGATAATTATTTGATCCTTATCATGTCGCTATTTTATGTATTTGAGACCAGTAAACAGTATGGTTAATAACTTACCCATTGAGGAAAACCAAGAATTATAAAATTTAAAACCATATTACTTTAGCCAGTTACAGATTTGTTCAATATTATTTAGATTTTAGAAGTACTTATTAAAAATTATGAATGATGGTCTGTTAATGATTGATATTTTGGCGATAAATTGCAGCTGAAATACTTTACTAGCCCCAAATTCCAAAAAAAGAAATATATTTTAAAAATATATATATATATATATATATATATAATTTACAAGAACAAATATTGTTAATAAACTAGAAGAATTTCATTAAAATTCGCCTACTAGAATTTGAGTTTGCTTACTTAAAATGGGTGCAAAAAAAATCACTTTTACAAGTAAACATAGGGAATTTCTTTTTGCCAAATATCGTAGGTAAACCAAAGCTGTATATCCTATTATTATTGAATTCCCAGATATTATTCATTTTAAATATGTTGTACCTAGTTGTACCTAAGTACTGATGGAAAAATTGTCCAAATATTTTTCCTTTACAGTTGAAATCGTCTAATTAAACAGGATTACTTCTTTTTTGTTCAAAATACATTATTTATAAATGAAGTTTTCTGCTAACTTAAGGCTTGAATCCTAAAATCCCAAAAAATTGATCTTTTTTTAATATCACATCTAAAAAATTTAAAAGCACATGTATTTTTTTTAATATTAAGCTAAAATGAGTTAACACCTCTATCTTTTGAAGATTTTTATTGTTTTGAATTAAATAGCAATACAATTATGGCCCCTGTCTATAAAGTTTAAATTAACAAATATTTATTTTATGTATATACTAATAGTTTTACGCTAATGATACACTTTATGGTTGGTTTTTTATAAGTTAAACTTGAATGAGTTACATAATCTGCAGATAAAGCCTAATATTCACACGTAAATTATGCTTTTAATGGCAACTAAGTTCCTATTGTTCTTTTTTAACTTTTTTTGGATTTCATTCTTTAACTTTAATTAATGATTTACTATTCATTACCTTACCTTATGTATTTTTTTTAAGTCATAGAAGACTTCCCAACGATTAATAAAGCTTCCAATACTTTTGTAATTAAACTTAATCGTAGAGGACAAAGAAGGATAGAAAGCTCTACAGAACTCAAGCTCTCGATACTGAATGAAATTTTGTTCATAGTAGCCATACTAAGGCATTTAAAATCGGTTAACATTCTTATTTTTCTCAAGTTTATATTCCATTTTAATACTACAAATTAATTTAAACAAAATTGGTAGGAACTTAGTCTCCAACCTAACTTTTAACTCTTTTTTACTGAAAAAAACAACATTGCGTACTAAAATTAGACTTTTTTTTATATTTAAGCATATTGAGATTATATTCTTTCGTTAAATTTCAACAGTTTATATCGCATAAGAAATGTACTCATCATATAGCAATTACGCAGGGATCCAATACTACTTAATGATTACTAATGAAATTGCTTGACAATCAAAAAAAGTATCTGTGGTGTTACGTCATAAATACATTTTGTTAATTATTTTGTCCAAATTTATGTTTATTGTTTAATTTTTTAATTTATATTTCATAACTTTGAGTTCGACATATTTTATTAACTGTTTAGGCAGCAAGACATACTACTTACGAATGTATTTCATAGCATTTTAGTACTACTTTGATTGTACATTCTATATTAATAAAGTTTTTCTATTAAATGGAATACCCCTTACTTTGAGGCACAACTAGATAGCTTACGATTTTCATAAATTGGCTAATATCTCCTTAATATCGATAATGCAATCGGTAGTAAGATTCAGTTCATAAATTTATTGTATACTTTTTAATGCATTTCTTCAACAGAAGCGAGGTTTTTAAAACCTTTTTAATATTTTTTTTCATTTTACATTTTTATACAAATGCTGATTCCTAAATGATCTAATGTGAGAAACAGTTTCGTTTCAAAAACTTTTTTTTTCACGTATAATTAACTTTTAAGCCACTGATATTTGAATCAGTTCCAATTCATCTTCCTTTGAAATTAGTTTTCCATTACAAATTAGTAAAAATGTTGAATATTTACTCCGAGTCCAACAATTGCCAAGTGCATTAAATTGAAACTCTCATTGCGAAACTTTCTGTGAATTTCCACCATCGTTTTTATACTCATTATTCTAAATATAACCGAAAGAATAACGCAAAGTGTTCTATTTTTACTTTAGAAATCAATTCACTGTTGAATTTCCACATTTCCTCATATTCACAATTACGCTAAGGATAAACAAGTTCGTTCCAAATTATGTTGTCGTTAGCTGTTGCTATTGTTTGAAGTAAACTTCACGGCGTGCGAAAATGAAGAAAAGATTTTTTCGGCTTGGAAATGAAGCAAATTTCCGAGAATTTAATGAGATTATTATAATATTTAAACGTAATTAGGTAATGGTGTAACTAAAGACATTATTCGCAATAGCTATGCATTTTCGTATAATGTGCATTGTTACTTTTCGCTCGTTTTTGAAAAATAACTGTACATGTGTTTGTTTTTTGATTACGAAACCAGAAAAGAGTGAAGCATTTTCTTGCCACGGCCTAACGATAATTGGAAAGCAAATACAAATAAGCTTCGAGTAAAATGTAAACTTTGAATTAAGAAAACGTTTCGTGATTTTTCTTTACAATTTTATTTGCCAAATTTTTTTTCACTGTAGGGATTACTAATAACTGATTTTTCAGGGAAACTTAAAGAAAAATGTATTATACTTCATGTCTTTTTTGGGGGCTGAGAGGGAATATATCGTATTTCTGCCAATTGGAATGCGTAATTTTGAAATGTATCCTTAATCAATTTCTTAAGTCAGTAGGTACAAACTTGATTAAATATGCATTGCATTGCAAAATTAATTACTATTAAAACAAAGTCATTGAAACTTATACACCTACGCTTTTCATATAAGGAAATAAATAGTACTTCCATCTTACTTCTTGTTAAATTAATGAAGTTTATTATAAGCCATAGAAAATTATTCTCATTTGACTTGTATTACGCATTTCCTTTTCAATTTTTTTTGTAAACAAACACTTATATGCCGATTTTGTTATAATAGTTTTCTAATTTTACGGCGCAATCGATACATGGCTGGCTATTGATTGCCACTTTATAAGGTAATGTGTTGGATAAATTTGCATAAACGCATTTATGCGTGCAATTTGTTGCACTCGTATCAATATGCATAGCGCAATTGCAGTGTGATTAGTTACTAGTAAAAATTACTAGACCAAGATGTTTAAAAAGAAAAAAAATCTTGAATTTTCTTTAAGCTGAACCATATCGGAATGTTTCGTTTATTACCTGCATTTTATTGTTGGTCAAGAAATGAGTGGGTTTTTTTTTCATTCTTCATATATCCATTGTGGGATTGTAAATGTCCATGACTGTGCGTCGTTTGATGATTCATGAAGAGATTGAAATATTTATTATTGTTACGCGAGGAATTCAAATGAATTTTGACATTTACTCGTTTCAAAGAATTTGATAAAGCAGTCGAGAAAAAAGGAAATTTTTCCGAGTATCTGCGCTTAGTTTCGTAGAGAATGGTTTCAATAAACATCATTGTATTTTATAATAATGGGATTTGTGTCTATAAAGATTAGTCGTAATGGACTCATTTGTCTCATGAAGCACGTGGTGCTGTAGAAAAAAAATTTGAACAACTTCTATCTTGGTTTTCATGTTTTCTCTACTTGATACTGGATTTAAAAAAAAAGAATGGCTGGTTAAACTTGATTATTTTTAAGGGCGTTGTTTGATACACCAAATAATCAAACCAATACTGTTTTACTGGACATTTATTTAAAACTTCTCGAAAAATATGGATTCAGTGTTTCTGTAATATTGCATATTTACTAAAAAGGGAAAACAATACTTTAAAAATCGGTTAGATTTTTGATTTTTTGCTCTGTCACTACTAGCTTTAATATATCATGTTATAACATACTTTAAACTACAGCTTATTATTTTTTTTTCGCTGATATTGAACAGCTATATTGTTTATACAATACACAAAATAAATTGTGTTCTTATTTATGAAATATAATTCAAACAAATGGATAACTGAACTTGCCCCTATACGTATTTTGATTGCCAAGCAATCTTCCTCAGTGGTCATCAAGTAGTTTTGGCTCGTTCCGTAACTGCTAGATGGTGCGTCACAAAGTAATCACGGATCGATCCGTGATAGAGGCAAGGTATAGAGAACATCCGACGAATATCAAATATGCGAAATTGGAAAAATCATTTTCGGTTGAACATGCAATAGAAATGGGACATATATTTGCAGAAACTAACCTTCTATAAAATGTTCAACTCACTAATAGTTTAAATGCACTCGAGATTAGAGAAATTTTCTTGAGAATGGGAAAGGTTCTGATCTGGAAGAATGGACCAATCCAAAGTTGGCATTTTTCGGAATGCCCACGAAGAATTTGGTGAAAGGAAAGAGAAGTAGGAACACATCCTTCTCCTCAACTACATCGCAAAAATACCAATGCTCGACGTATAAGTTGAGATCGATCCGTGATTACTTTGTGACTCAACCGCTGAGAAAGATTGCTTGGCAATCAAAATACGTATCAGAGCAATACGTCAGTAATACATTTGTTTGAGCTCTTGTTCAAATTTAAAGTTAAAATTTACTTTTATAAATTACATTACTTAAATGAGACCCCAATATTTCTTATATGTTGTATTCCCAAAAATGTTAAATTTCCAATAATTCATCCAATTTATCTTAATATATGTTTTGGATAACCCGAAATTTTAAATAGTAGTTTAGTTTTGTTTTTTTTCTCCTTTATATTGCTTATAACTTCCATTTAATTGAAATTACTATAAGCTATTGCCTAAATTTTAACTCTTTTGCATTAACTTTATTTTCCCCTTACTTAGAACGCAAATAGAATAATTTATTTAAAAATCAAGCTTTAAACAACTATAGTCGCACCTCAACATTTTTCTTCCCTAAAATTAAAAATATTTCTTTTAATGTACGGGGTTTCTGTTAAAGACTGTTCATTTTTCATATTGTTGGTTATTTTAATTTTTTTTATTAATAAAATTAAGAAATATTTATATTTATTTGAAAAAAAAAGTTATGAAATGTTTATAATTTAATGATTAGGAAAAAGGTTTCAAAAGTTTTCAGAAATGATTGATTTTAAGAATCTTAATTAAACATTTAATTCATGGCTTAAGAAATGTGGATTACGAAAATTTGAATGTCTTATTTTAATTGAAAAGTGTTATACGAATACTATACTATTAAAATATAGATATAAGTAATTCAAATAAATAAATTTTGTTTCTAATAAAATAGGTCTACGATAAACATATTATTATAGAGAATCCTAAAGCTAAGAAATTATCAACATATATTTTAAGCGACGGATAAAATAAATATGTTACTTATTAAAATTATATTTAAGAAAAGATAACAGAATTGTTTTGTTTAAACTGACTAAGGTGAAGAATTTCTAAGGCACCCAAAAATTCGAAACTTTTTTTTTCTGTGAGAATAGAACTTTTAATTTCTTTTAAAAGGTTTTCTCATTTTTTGAATAATAGTTCTGGGAGCTTTTCTAAAGAATCATAGACAGGATAGAGTATTTAAATCATATTTTCTAGCGAGTTTCCTTAATAACATCGGTATATTGTGAAGCAATTATTATCGATATAAAACGAATAGCGTATTGAAAAACAAAAAATGGGAGCTTAAAAACTTTTTGCTCTCAAAGTAATATTGCAATAGTTTTAATGAAAGCATCAATATACTATCAATATAATCACAGTTATGGAGTTAGTACTTAATGTAGAAAATTCTTTGCAAAATACAGCAAAAATTAAAATGAAATATAAAATCTCGTAAGTTTAATTAACCGTAGAAATTCCTCTTAATTTTTTAAAATGTGTTAATTGAAGCAATTTCAAAAGGTTCACTTTTACTGTTTCCTACTTTAGAGCCACGTTATTCTTTTATACCTGTACAATGTAGATTCGTACCTGTTCAAGTTGCTTAGTTATTTATTGTATGGTCATTTATATAGGAATTTGTGCACAGAGCAGATTTCAATTAATTGGAGCTTTTTACCGCCATTCGACAAGAATGCAGTTTGAAGTAATTAAAAGAATAGAATGCGTTTATATATAATTTATACATTTACTCATTCTTGCGTGCCACTAAATTGAAAATTTATATTTGCTTAGGTACTGTTTTAATAAAATACGAAATTTATGCAATAAAATGTCATTACAAGAACGTGTTTGGAGGCAAATTCAATAATTTAAATCAGTCAAAAATCCTATAACATTTTCTCTATAATGACATTGGTGCCTAATAAATCTTCGTTAATATAAATTGGTATTTGACACTATTGTGTTTAATCGCATTTTTTTCTTATGTCCGACAGTCTGAAATAATTAACCATTAATCTTAATTTTTATTTGATCACTTTTATCAGTACATTGATAATATTTATATGTATGTAAGTACAAGAAGCACAGATACGGTTTCCAATGAAAAACTAAAGATTACTCAAAATATTCCAATACTTTTTCAGAAATTTCGAAAAAAATTATTGTAATCTCTTATTTTTCCCTTGATTATTTAGTTCTAGAGTGAAGTTATGGTGGGGACAACCGAATCGATCAGTCGATTATCGATTATCTTTCAAAAAATTTAAGATAATATCGCTATTTATGTAGTAGCAAGTGACGCTTAAATTGTTAATTTGATACTTGAACTTTTGATACCCATTTAGATAAATACTCCGAAATTACTTGGAAATTACCCAATATTTACATAGGGCCTCATCGAGTTCCAAAAATATATTCCCTATAAAAAAATCTCAATAAGTACTAAAAGAATATTCAAACGGGTAGTCTTTAGTAGAAATTAAGTAAATATTACCAGTTCTTCCCGTTTAAGTTTGGTAGGAAACCTTAATAGGAAAACCCAACGTGAAAAGAAAAACATTTATCAATTGTTTCCAATTAGGTTTAATTTGGGACCTAAGTGGGATACCTCAACGCGGAAATAAAAAAGTATTTTCAGACTAGTTTCATTTAAACGATACTGCATTACCATTTACGATATTCAAATTCATCAAAATTTAGAAGTAAAGAGTTAATTTTAATAAGTATGGACATGGAAAAACATGGAAAAAAATTAAGATAATGAAAGTATAGTCCTGGTTACGATAACACTTTCGTCATTTTATCTGTTTAATTTGATATTGTACAACTTTAGTACACCAATAGAGAAGACACAGCTTTTTAAATCCTATTGAATGCCCGGTTTTGGCTCTTAATGTTCTTAAGGGGCTATCCATTAAGCTCTAGTTCGTTGTTTGCTTAATTTTTTTAATTAAAAACTACAAAATATGACCCTCTTTACTTTTAATTGTAGTAGCTAAAATGTTTTTCCATCTTACTAAAAAAAATAAAGCTCATTATAAGTACAGTATACAGATAAAAAGGAAATGATAAAAAAATGAATTTGTGAAATAGATGAGAGTGACATCTTCTCAATATCACCGAACTAAATATGTGTCCAAATTGATCCAATACACAAATTAGTGCAAATTAATTTTAAAATAAGAAAAAAATTTAGATAGTAAGGCAGAAAGGATTCAAATATGTCCAAGATTGATTATTTCCAATTTAATCTATTTTTTTTCAATTTGTTCCAAATCCAATCGATTCCAGTTTACAAACATTGATACATTTAAACATAACTGTTACAATTACTGACATTTCCCCATAGATTTACATACTAATTATTCTATTTAATCACACCAATCTCCTACTCAGCAATAATTCGAACAAATTAAATGATTTACACTCATATTTATAATGTACATAACAAAATTTACACGAAAATGAAAACGAAAGGTAATAACAATAATAAATGTCGTATTGGTGTAACGACGAGAGAAAGAGAGATGGTCGTTAGCACAGTGGTCATATAACCATAATAGTAACCATATAACCATGACCTAACCTAACTCTCTATAGTCATAGTAGTAATAGTAGTTTATGGTCACCTACATAATAATAATAATTTAACACACTCATACAAACAGACAAAGATACTAAAAAACATATGTGAAATATGTAAACATATTAATATATGTATGTATTGTCCATTTTAACACATCATCTATACTCTCAAAGTATATAACGTACGTCTCGAATGTTTATTTAAGAGTTTACTACAAAACATTTATATTGTAATAATCGTATTTAATAACAATATAAAACACGTCAATATTAACGTACTATATACGTGTATACACATACAAATTATGCAAGTATAACAACATAAAAATATACAAGTAAGAAAAATAAATTTTCTCCTGTGCCTATAAAATTATGACTTTATGACTCTTTTCGTTAAAGCTTAATGCTTAACTATATACTTAGTTCAAATCATTAGCTCTATTGCTTATACACGTGTTTGATTCCATTAAAAAAAGAAATACAGAAAAAGTTCATTAGGTCTATTTACAATGCCTGATATTGTTTAAAAATAAGTTTCCAATTTAAAAAAATAACCAAGGAGCTATTAAAGTATGATTTATGCGTTAAAAACGAGAAAATGATCGAGTAATTAATTGTAGTTTATTTTATATGTTTGTAACAATTGATGTTTAAAAACTTTTATTATAAAATAATTAATAAAAGCGTATCGGAACGTTGGCGCAGCTTTGCTGCGCAATGACGTACGCATCCATGATGGTCGCTTGTACTACCGAAATTGAATGAAAAAGCTCAACAGTGGGAGAACTATGCGATATTCCTAACAACCAATGACGGTCATCGACACAACCATGTTCCATGATGGCTGCCGCTGACGTCACTTATGGAACGACCAATCATATACGTGCTAGGGAACTTTTACGACTCCAAGGCAATAAATGTTTTTATTACCGGTCGTAAAAACTTGAGTGTTTATGAGCCTCAGGGATTTTCTATCCAATTGGGTGTTAGCTCGTAAATTTCAACTAAAATCCAACAGAGATAAACTGAACTAGTCAAACAAGATAAAAAGAAACACGATAAATAGAAGGGATATTCTCGCGCCTAATAAGAGATACTTGGCGGAAAAGTCTATAGATGGCTGCATATCTTTTGGTTTGAGTCTTTGATTTTCGAATGGACAAAGATGAGTTTTGTATTTGTGTTTAATTTTCTGTTAATATGAGAGGATTGCACGCGATCGTTTTTATTTAATACGTTAACAATGTTTACTGGATTCTTGGTGTAATGGATTTATGGCCTAAGTGTCATAAAGTTTTGTTAGCGAGCGTACGCTCGCCACACTTCCATCTATAATGTTTTGACTAATTTTTTTAATGCTACTAGTTCAATATAACCGTATAGCTATGTAAACATTAAAGTACAATAAACAATAATTCGTAAAATACAATGTAATTTATAATTATAATAAAAAAAAATAATAATTCTTTGGCCATTCATATAACAAGATTGTTTTCAAATTGCAGTTTAATGATTATGACCAACAATTATTATAATCAGAGTGCTATTTTGATATTTGTGTGGTTATGTGGCGTTAGAGCTTTATTAGTTTTTTTAGTTTTTAATATTGTATTTTTTCATAGTCCGTATTTTATGGCATTTTACACCTTCCACTGGTATTTTACGTGCTTCTTTCAATTAACAAACACTTAATTTTAATGAATTTATGACATTTTTTTAAGTGCTGTTAAATCATTAGAGTATTTATTTACTTTTTCCGCTATAGTTTGAGTTTAATTGTTAAATATTTTTTTTAAAGTTATGGGTTATTTAAGTTAGTCAAGTACGGTAGCGCCACACCTTAGGAAACTTACGAATGACGGAGCTTAGAGCATTGAAAGCTATCATTTCATCCCTGTAAGGGTAGCGTCGTAAATTGTTATGTTAAGGGATGCTAGGGTTTTCGCATTTGGTTTGACTTCGAATAAAGTTTGTGAACGACTTGATAGAGGGCTACACTCGAAACAGTAAATATTGATTTTCAATAATGGAACTTAAAATTTTAAATGGGAATTTCAGCAAATTTATTTCATGGTAAGATTAGAAATTCGAAAACCCCGAAATCAATAAAAATTAAACAACATATGATTGGACTAAATAAGTAATATACTAAAAATTATTTACATAATTGCATATCTGAAATGTCACCAATTTTTGGAAGTTGATTCCAAATTGGTTACTATATAACTACTATATAATATAAATAAATATTCTGACCAATTTTGAAAAGAAAATATGTTTTTGTCACACAAAAATTGACTTTAGAAATTTATAATTTTGGAAAAAGAAACTTATGGCAATACTATTAAATTATTTTGAATGATTTTCTATTGTATCACCTCAAAATATTGGCAAAATTTTATAAAGAGAATTAAATTTAATCTTATTTGAAAATTCGTCAATTTTGTTGGCAATATTGGATATTGTACTTGAATAAACTACTGTTTTGAAAATTTGAAACTTTTGTAAGCTTTAATGAATTTTGCGTCTGTAATATACAGATAAATTAAACAAAAATATCAAATTAGTTCTAAAACAATCAAATATTGCATAATTTTAAATTTACTTGCCTTAAAATTCCATTCTTTTTTTGTTCGTAATTTCTTCAATAATTTTTTTGGGTCAATTATTGAATCAAATTAATTTTTTATTTCTATTTTCAATATTTAGTTGAGGTTGTCTCATTTTTATGGTTTTGTAGTCTCATTATAAAAACAGCCCTTACAATTACATCCTTTTAGTCCATCTTTACGTCATACTAATATTACTGATTAGTTTTGAATAGTTTGAAAAATGCTTTGAATAAAAAACCTTTTAAATTATTAAAGCCTATTAAATTTATCGAAATATTCTTTCAGAGAATGCTCTACTTCAGTTGTGGAACCCTTAATTATTCGGAGTTCCGAATTTTCTTTAAATATCTCTATTCTTTTTACTGAATAAGTAATCAAGAATTTATAATATTTATAATATTATTTATAAAATTTATAATATTTATTAAGAATTTATAACAAAGCGATTAACTTATTCGTTACGGTTTATAAACAACCCCATAAAAATTTAATCCAGGAAACACAGTAGAAACGTAACTCAACTATTCCCCAACAAAATACCCTGTAAGATTTTATTATTTAAGAAGAAATTATTTATTTAATCATATTTTTGATTATTTTTATTTTATCATTGGTAATTAAGCAAAATTGTCTACTATAGGACCGCTGATTACCGTCTTTACATAAGCTACGAAGCTTACAAAAAAATAATGATCAAAATCAGTTGGAGTATTAAGAATGGTTAAATTTAATTTTAAAAGGTGGACACAGATGGCATGGTTTGAATATCAACTTGAAAACCAATCAATACTTCTAAATTTCTATTAAATATATTAATTTTCATTTTGATTAATTAATAAAATAAATTGATATAAGACACAAGAAATAATGGTGTACATTTGGCACATTGGAAATCGCATAAATATACGTCAATTTATTGCAATGTTTATGCTTATATTCGATTTGCATTTTTTTTAAGAAAAGATGCTCCCATTACTCGTAAAAACCTTTTAAAACGTTCGTGCTTCCATATTAAAATGTTCGTGCTAAAAAAAATGATTATCTTGAAATAAAATCACTTGAGGTCTTGTTTTCAAAATGTAAAAATTCCATTGGCAAAAGCTTAAAACTCCATTCGCAAACTCCACTTCTGGGTGGCCCAAAACACAATGTATTCAGTTTTAATATCAGCGAATCTCATGCATGCCGGGCGTAAATTAAAAAAAATATATACTTCAGACATTGATAGGCTTCGTTTACATGTTTTCCCTTCATCCAATCGGATTTTTTACGCTCGGTTTAGATCTCAGCCACATTAATTAATGGATATTATATATTCGAATTTATTAATAATTATAAGATATTACGATTGAATTAAACAGTTTAAGTGGCTTTATATAATTTATGGAACTCTCATTTAATATGCTTATTCACAATTAAAAGAACACGAACTACTAAGTTGATTGGCTGTGCAAGTTTAGTTCTTCATTAAATTTAAACGTAATCCCTGCAATACTGCAAAAAATGTAAATAAATTAGGTATCAACATTTCTTTTGATAATTTAAAATTTAAAACTCAATATTTTCTCTACTATAACAGGTAGTGGTAAAAGCTCTTCTGGCAAGCAACGGAAGCTCCTCACATTTGCCTAATCTATGATAGATGGCACCACGCTATTACATAAGAGCGTTCTACTGTTAACTTAAACTTAATTTAAAAGAAATAATGCGAATAAAACATTTTTCAAAAATAAAAATCTATTTTATTTAGCTAATTTGAATTGCAATATTAGAATTAATAGTATTTGTTGCATGCAAACATTGTATAAATAACGAGGAATAAAGTAAATTTTTGGAAGCCAACTTTCAAAAAATAAATAATTCGGTGTTAAAAATGTTATTAATTTTTAATTTCCGCTATTTTTTCAAGTTATTTTTCAACAATTAAATCATTTTTAATTATCCTCTTCACTTTAATTAAAATATAGGAAATCTAATTAATAATTCAAATGCAGGTTTGTGTCGATTGTATTATATTGACTTCTCTAATTAAAATTAAATTCATGTCTTTGCTAAAATTTATATAACTGTTAATGATGTTTATAAATAACCGAAATTTACACAAATATTGTATAAAACAACTAATTTTAATTTAAAACTCTAATTTCTGAGAGTTTTTTATAATACATTTTTAAGAATAGACTGCGTTCTTTATGTCTTATTTTTTAACTGAAAAACTTTGGATTTTAATCGAAAATTATTGATTTTTTCTTTAAATTTCGAGCAATTTTTTTTCCCAAAAGAAATATGATGTTTTTAAAATGGCAATGTTATTAATATAAAATATTGTTACTTCGTTTTTTTGCAAATTTTATTGGCAGAAAAATTTTACACTAAAATTTTCCATGATACTACCAAACTAATAAATAGATTAATGTTATACATATATTAATAAAATCATACATAATTATTCCTTCCGTTTTTGAAAAAAAAAATGATTTTGCCAAACGAAAATTGTCTTTAAATATTAATATTTTTGGAAAAAGAAACTTATGGCAATACTATTAAATTATTTTGGATGATTTTCTATTGTATCACCTCACCATATTAGCAAAATTTATAAAGAAATTTATAAATTTTATAAAGAAAATTAAATTTAATCTTATTTGAAAATTCGTCAATTTTGTTGGCAATATTGGATATTGTACTTAAATATTGTTATACATAAGTGTTAGTCCATGACACCATAAAGATGTAGATACAAGATTGCAAGAAAATCCATTCCTTAAACAAAACTTTTCCGAATCATTCATACTATCAATTTGAAGGAATAAAATAATACAAAGAATGTCTTAAATTCTTGATTCCTACAATAAGATTTTTGAACAAATGAGTCCTATACATGTGAATTGAGAATGGATAAAAACCTTTAGACCGTAGTTCCTGGACTTTCAAATCCGGAACATCTTTAATTTTTTGCAATTCTATATCCAATGATGGCTAGTAAAAACGATCAAAACAATTAGATAAAAAATTAACATTAAAAAAGTAACTAAGCTAAATAACTTTTTACCTTATGTATTAAAGTACACAAAACAAAAAGTTCTCTTTTTTTAAACCTAAAAAACAAAATAATTTCTTCTGAAATTCTGGTCAGTTTTCTTTCGAAGTTAAAAAAAGGATTAAAATTAATTTAATGAACTGATAATTATCAGTGTTCATATTTGAAGGACCTAATATTATAAGTCAGAAACAATAATTTCTCAACATTTTTATCTCATGAATTCAGTTTCGGTTTCGGTCGTAGTTTCGGTTTGACGATAGCTGAAAACAAAACTAAGCCGAAACTCGTTTTTTGGCCGAAACCGACAGTTCGGTCAAACACTAATCTTCAGTAATAGATATCACTATGAATCTTGAGATTTTTAGATTATTTCCACTCAAAAGTTAAAAAAAGAACAATTATAGGTGTTTATCTGTGATAATTTTTACCGACAAAGTTCAATTTTAATGGCCCCAGCTAAAAATTACTAGATATCTTTTAAATCACAAAACGCTTTATGATGAATAATTCATAAGATAATAATCCATCTAAGAAAAAAAATTTCAACCTGTAACTAGTTTTTGATAGTAAGTTAACATTTGTGGAACTTTTTGATGTCTTCACAATTAAAAGTTAAGTTCTTCAATATCTGAAACGAAAAATTACTAAAAATCTAGTAACTTTCTCAGATAAGAAAATACAGCTCACAAATATATAAATCGTTTCGCTTTTGACTTTTCCCAAAATGCCAATAATTTTCAGTAATACCAACAATATTGTCACATGATTTTTTAAAATGTAAATTTTTATGTTTCAACCGTCATTTTTACTTTAATAATAGCACATACAGCGAATGATTAAGGAACCTTTCTTGTACGAAATTTCCTAAGCTTTCATTTTGACAATTTTTAGGTACTATATTTGTATCTTGTACGGTTTAAAAGTTATAATCAAAAAGATTTTTTTTATTGGAAAAGTCAATTTAGGGGTGGAGGGACGCAGTGCCACCTGGTGACGGATTTTTTGTTTTGGGACCAAACCTATCAATTAATAAAAAAATGCTATAGTGTTAGAGATAAATCATCAATATTTTCGATAAACCAATGGGTTTTTTATCTATATTTTCCAGTTTATGTCCAGGTAGCACATGAGAGTTAGGCTTTAAATCTAAGCTGGGCATTCAAGTACCAGGGATGCATTTTCTACATGCATTTGACTCAGTATTTATCCCCATAGTTTGAAGATGTTTCCACAAACTATAGTACCCTTTTCTTTGGCCTACCATTCTGTCAACCTTCTTTCCTAGATTTAGAAATCTTTCAAAGCTGTTATTTTAGCTTAATTTGTATCCACCATTAAACAAGCTGGTTAAGTGGTTAAAAGCTATCACATTCTATTTCATTAAAAATTTTCAGAAATCAAAATTATCACACGGTAAAAAAATCTAAGCTTGGGATTTGATATTTATCGTGTTTTCGACAAACAAATAAATATTGTATGAAATAGGCGCTGTTTGGAGTATAAATTCTTCCTTTGTAATTTTATGGCCATAAATTCACGAAAATTAGCAATAAATTACTCGTTAATTATAGCAAAGGAATTTTTCTAGGATCTCTAATATTGGAGTGAAAAATTTGCGCCCTCTACATTGTCTTGATTTCTAATTTTTATCCGAACAAAAAGTTTTTGTTTTTAGTAATTAAAATCAAATTCACGGGCATTTCGGTAATCGTAAATCACATAAAAGAACTTGATTCGAAAATGAAATACTTGTGTTTTTGACCGTGACTTAATTAGGACTTTTTTCTCTTATTAAGTATTCTATCACTAATTATAAAAGCAGACAGATATGATTCTCTAATAATTGTATTGTTTAAAATTCGACAGATTGACTTTTATGATGGGGTGAGGTTTGCCAAATCTACTACAAATTTTTATTTTTGTTCCCTTTCCTCGCTAAAATATTTGGGAATTGTGGCCCTTTAGTTCGTACACTTTGGTTGCATTGGAAGGTTGAAATTTATTTATAATAGTTGTCCATTTTATGACCATAAAACCATTATGGTCATAAATATTGTATTGTTCACAGCCCTTGAGGTTACAATGTGAATATTCATGTGACACTTTCGTTTTCTCCTTTTTTCAAGAATTGCATGGATTGGTTACTATTTTTTTTCTGTTTGAAAAAAAATTCCGTCGGCCATCATGGTCTAATAGTTATGAATACCAGCATAACCATGTGGCTTATACGAAAAAAAATTACCATAAACCATTTGAACACAATCGTTAAGGTCGTAAGAAATAAAAAAAAATAAACGTTAAATCTTCCTTTGAATTTTATATATTTTATATAAGCCTTATTTAAATAGCGAAAACCGCAACCCCTCAATTAAAGTCTGGTATTAAATTGTCAAATGCACCCACTTCTGTATCGCTTCCCATGAGCAATTATTTTAGAATGAAAAATAATGAAATCCCACAATTAAACAACATGAAAGCGAAGCAATTTCAATACTTTAATTTTATGAGTTTGAACCGACTTGGTTTGTCCCTTTTGTATCGTTTATATATGTTTTGTTAACGCCTTCTCATCTTACCCCTGTTACTGTTTTTCATCCCCCGGAAGGGTTGATGTTTCGTTATCTCTACAAAGGGGATGATACATGTCTGCATGTTATATTTAATTGTTGCCGAAGAGAAAACAACGCCAACCACTTTCCAACGATTGTGATTGTAATTAAACACATTCATCCCTTTCGAACAACCGGTGCACCAAATCGAGCAATCATAAACTGGACATAGCACAATGGTCATTTTCCATTTGTTTTTTTTTCATGAAAATATAAGGGAAAATTGTAGCCAATCAACGATTTCAGTCTCTTTTGTTTAAATTCATCACGCAGCAGGGGTTGGAAGGTGGTTGATGAGTATGGGAAGCGTTCGTAGTTTTAATTAAATATACCGCTCGCTATAAGCGTTATCAAAGCTGTCATTTCCGGAGCTAGAGCTTTTGGGGTGGCTTGATTAGTTGGGATTTCGGACGCCGCTTTGGAGCTTTTCTCGATCGTATCACGTTTAATTAAGTTTCTCTATTAAGCGGCGTAAAACTTTATTGAAATTATGAACGAAATTTATTCAGAGTTTACTCTTGCTTGGGAGAATTATATATGAAAATTTACATAATTTTTTTTTTGTTCGGCTTGTAATTTATGTGTTTTGGTAGACAGGTGTAAATTGTAGTTGAAAATTTCTGAAAGTTTTAAATGAAATTTGATTGGAGAATTTATTTACGTTGATGGAAGAGGATGAGATAGAATGCCGACTGCAAGGTGTATTCTGGTGCATCGGATACAAATGTTGCAATAAAAATAACATTAAGATATTATATTGTTAAAACGTGCCCGTTTTATATCTTCAACGAATACGTATGAGTGAGATGTGCATATGGTATGGAAATTAGTTCCAGTGGTTACTAAACAGTTTATTTTTTTCATTTCATTAAAAATTTCGGTATAAGCTTGGATCAGGAACGTCGAGATATTCCGAACTGTAGATAACTATTCCGAATGGATACGTATTGTTCACTCGAATGCAATTTGTACGTAAATTTTAACAAGCCAGAAATGAAGAAGCGATGGTTATTTTTATTATGGACCGATTTAATCGCGAATTAAATTGAAGCAAAGTCGAAAATGCAACGTTGCCAAATTGTGGGTGTGCTGAAGTGGACTTGCCCAAAGTAGACTTTATTTAGAAAATTAAATTTTACATAATACAATATAAATACATATTTGAAAATAACAATCACTACTTTATTTCTGACATGTCACAATTTTCGTACAAATTGCATTCGAGTGAACAATACGTACAGGAATAATATCGAAACCATTCAAAAACAGTTCTCAAATTTCGACGTTCCTGATCCAAGCTTATACCAAAATTTCTTTAAATCATTACATAGTTCTCATGAGAACTCTTATTCAGTTCAAGACGAAAACAAAGAGCTTTCGATTGATACTTGAAGTTGACAACATTTTTCAGTTATTGGTCCAAATTTAATTATGCTAACTACAAATTAATGAATTTACTACTGTTAAACAATAATCTACCTCACTAACAATGTTATGTTAAAATTCAAGAATTTGTTTCCGAAAAGTTATGATTCTTTGTCATAAATCAAGGATAATACTAATTACAGCAGAAGCTTGAATGAATTAAATTATTATTATTATACGCCACTTGATCTAGATTTGAACACCATATATACCATACACCATATTGAAATTGTCTTCCTAGAACTGTGATTAAATGAATCCAAAAGTAATAAAAAAAAATTATTATGTACATTTTTATAATATTATTTATTTAAAATTTATTGAATTATTATGAGAAAGATTATTTTAAATGGATTTAAAATTTGATGTTTGTAATTGAGTACCTGAAGAAGCTGTGAAAGTGGAGAAACGTGGTACAAAAAATTTAATAAAAACATCAAATATTAAAAAGTATCCAGAAAATAAGAATCATTAATTAAATGCATAATAAAACCATGGATAAGAATACCAACAATGGTAATAAAAAATCGTTGTAAAAATATAAATCGATCAAAAACAACCCTTAAGTAAATTATTCAACACTGATTCCAAGCCTATTGGTAGACGAAGGTGACTGATCCAAAGTTTACCAAGGTGGTAGGTTCTTAGATCCAATCTCGTAAGAGGCAAATTTTCAATATTTCCCTTAGATAACTTAAGACCTTGGTTACTATGAAGCACTGGTAAAGAACAACTTTTTACAATATTATATTTATAAAATTTAATCATAAGCAAAGAAGGTTAAAAAAATACACATGTTAAGAAATCTTACTTTGAAACATCCATTATTTAATCATGCAAAAACTCAAACCAAAATGTTATCTTTGCTTAAGAATTTAAATCATTTTTCTATTCTCTTAATTACATATTTTAATTAATATAATCAACAGTATTAATTATTTTGCTAACAATGTTAATTTGAATTGTTAACGATAGCAATATTTAGCAGAATTTTCATAAGAACGGTTTAAGATTTTCCTGTATTAGTTATTTATTATCGCTTTGTAGCTAGTACTAAGGTTCTGAGCGACTCTAGGGCTGGCAAAATTTGTAAAGTGGGAAATACTGATTTTTTGGACCTAAAGGACCTAAAGATTTTGGAGTGGTCACCTTGACCACTTGGCCACCAATAGGCAAATATTAGTAGGTTTAATATATGTTATGGGAAAGAAATAAACTTTGGCCAAAAAATGATTATGAACAGAAGTTTTTCAAAACAAAAATAGATATATTTTTTTATAAATTTGTTTTTTTTTTAAAGATGCCTAAAAAGTTTGTTTAATTTTCCATTTCCTTTATGATTTAAAGAAATAGCAGGATAGCTAGTTTGGTATGTTTTATTAAATCCTTAATTTAGATACTATTTATTTTTGCATAAATAAATCTACTCAAAATACTATAAAAATTCTATAATTAAAATCTCTTTGATTTTGAACTTCATTCGTTAGATACATGATACAGTAAAGTGTAAAGTTCTAGGCTTTATAGGTACTTTCATTTTACATAATTTTATGAAGTATCAATTAATAGATTATTAAAAGCAAGTATTGAATTGTGTAATGTTTTTTCTTCATTATAAGATTTCTTTGGGAAACATGGACTTTTAAAGGCATTTAATATTCAAAATCAGATATTGAGATTATGACCAATTTTCATGGGGAAAAAATCAACGTTCAAATCGTTCATATTTGACGGAAAATTTAGATTAAAGTTCTGGAAAAATATTGGATTGTTCCTCGAAGAAAACTTAGTGTATCTGCCAGTATGCCAGTAAGGAAATTTCACAAAAACAGTGCTTTTGTAAATAAGCCCATATTTTCTCAAATCATTAAGAGTAAGAATTTTTTACTCTTCGATAGATAGACCATATCCTTAAGATATCTTTTTAATAGAGAAAGGTTTATCTGTTAGATAAATCATACAAATTTACAATTTACTATTCTTAGGTGAAAATACGCTTTTTTTTTATCCTCCGGTTAAAGTTTTATGCGGAAGATAGATGCCATTAATTTATTTATGAATAATAATATATGTCCTATGATTCAATTTCTTTATTACGAAGCATTTCAATAGTTCTTGGCTGTCATCATCAGGTAATGATTATTTTGTCAGTGGTAAACAAATTTCATATAGGTTGTTTGTTATATATAATTTGTTGTTAAGGATGTTATTTGGGTTTAGTTTGTGTGCTTTGTATATTTCATATTCTTCTAAGATGTTCATATGTAATCCTTTCTTGCAAATATGCAGTGGCTTAAAATTTGTTTCGAAATTTAAGCATTGATGAATCGCCAACTTCCTAAAGAAAAATAACTTCAATATCGCATTTTCAACCAACAACAATATGATGAAAATTCTTAAGCCATTGGAGAACAACCAAATTACAACGAAAAACAATACCGGAATATATAAAATTAAATGTGGTTCCTGTGAAAAATTCCATATTGGCCAAACTGGTAGATTTTTCGGAACAAGATATAAGGAACATACCCAAGAAACCTACTTTACCTTCAAATCAATAACAAAATACTTTTATGGCGAAAATCATCATTGTTTAAATTTCGAAACAAATTTTTAAGCCACTTCCATTTTGCAAGAAAGGATCATATATGAACACCTTAGAAGAATATGAAATATACAAAGCACATAAACTGGATCCAAATAATATCCTTATCGATAAATTGTATAAAATAAACATGAAATTTGTTTACAACTGACAAAATAATCATTACCTGATGATGATAGCCAAAAACTGTTGAAATATGTCGTTATGAAGAAGACATTGAGTCATAGGACATATATTATTATTCATTAATTTATAATTGTAACTCAGAAATAAATAAAATATTTATCAATGTTAAAAAAAGATGCCACTATTTAGATGTGAAAATGTCAGCCTTTAGAACATAGTTATTGTCTGCTTGTGATCAAATTTTATTTAAAAACGTTTCTTATTTTCACAACTTTGACTTAGGTAATTTAAGGTTTCTTAATTTTTTATTAAACAAAGTAAATGTAAAATATTTAGATTTTAATTTTTCACCTTTAATTTTCCAAGAAATTATAGTTCAATTAATAGTTTAATTAAACTTACTATTACTTGAATAATCCTCTTAGTAAAGCAAAACCTTGAAATTTATAAATTGGATAAAATATTGCACTTCAATTATGAGTCATATATCGCAGAAATTTCTTAATTCTCCATTCTATATTGGAACCTTGATTTTTGTACCAAAAAAATATTTGATATGTATTAAATGAGACTCCAAATAATTTTATCTGAGAAAAATAACTAAAAGAATAAAACAAACCAAAGAACAATAAAAAAAAATAATTCACATACGTTGTAATATATATGTAACGAATGAACCAGATAAGTCTCATAAAACATGAAAAAATTCCATATTTATTTTATCAGAGCTTTAAATCGAAAAAAATATTGACAACCACTGCCTCGGTTTTTTTTTCTCTCAAACAAACGATAAATAAATCTGTATGCAATAGTAGTTGTGCCACATCTACAAAATATTACAATTTAAATTTTTTTACGACTATCAATTTTATTAAAAAGCTTCCCGTTTTGCGAAGCCGGAGCTTTGCTATCTCTAATAATAGGATCAAGGGATGGATGTATATATATCTACATACGTAAACGGGAGAAATGGTATTGAGATAAAAATCCGCCCCTTGAGTTTCACATACATATTTTTTTTCTAAAAAACTTTTATCTAAGGAATTTATTTCTTACTTGGAGAAAAAAATGTGTGGTTTATCATATATGAATAATCTTAGCTTGAAGTTTATTTTCTCGGTATTTCTGAAACCACAACCTTTAATAAATATTTATGCTTTTTTTTTGGTTTTACAAGAAGTTATGGAATATATCTTGATTTTAGACGTTGAAATATATATTTTCTTAAAAAATATGATGACATTTTTGAAAAATGGCCGATTTAGTTTTGAAACAAGCGAGTCTTTACACAAACCCCCACTTGAGGCAAAGCCATGTTGAAAAATTGAGAAAAAAGAAACCTGTTCATGTATTTACGGAATTATGGGATTGAATAAATGAAAAAAAGAAGGAAAAAAAGGATTTTTTTTTTTGTATCCACCCAGTCTTCGGCGAGACTTACACATATTTTACATTTGTTCGAATGGGGCATTCTTAAGAAACGCGTTCGAATGGAATTAATAACAGGATTTGGCCTTAGTTGCACTCACCTCCTCATATTCTCTCCAATTCCCAATCGTCTTTCAAAATCTCAGAAAGCTGTCAGACCCAGTTTGAGCCTTAAATAAAAACGGATATTTTATTTGCCCGTTCGGACAATAATGACAATATATATTCCAATAATGTTGTCTGTTTGAAAATAACATCCTTCTGCCATACAAAAATATAAAAAGAAAAAAATATACGAGAATAAAAACCAGAGCCTCAACAACGAATTTAATTATGGTCTACAGATCCGTGGAAGTTATAATTTAATTTCGCATCGATTTTGTATCACCTAACTCACTCATACATTCTCATTTCTCTGCGATAAACTTAATTAAAATGTTATAAATTATTGAGAATCTCCAGCTTAATGTCAGGTTTTGTGCAATGTTTCAGCATCAAAATCGAACGGAAAAGGATTCATGTGGGAATTTTTTTCCGTTTAAATAATTATATCCATATGGACGATTATCATTTTGAGATCTTAATTATTAGTTAAGCTGAGCACATTTCTAGGAAAATGACTTGTGCAATTATTTTGTACTTGGAGAAAATATGGGAAGTCAAAGGGCTTATTATTTCTTGACTAAGACGTCTTGCAAAACATGTAATTATTATGTATAGTTTTTTCTATTGATTTAACTGATATTTAGCCGAGAAAAACTCTACAAATTATATTCATTTCAAAGAGGAATATAAAATAAGTATTTCAATTTTTAAGTATTAACGATTGTAATAACACCAGTTAAGTATATACCAGCAAAAACTATCCAACAAAAACTCGTATCAGCAAATGGTGAGGATTATTATAGCAGTAAGAAAAATCAAATAAAACTATTTTTCTAGATGCCTCCCACATACTATTTAACTGTCCAAATATGGCTCAAAGACGTCCGTTTTATTCAAGTTTGGATTTGGCAAAAAAGGAGGATTTTTTTTCCCTTGTTGTGATTGAGTACTAGGAAGGATTTCTAGTCAGATGGCTAACCAGGTTCGCAACCTCACGATACTTTGATATCTGGTGTCTTGGAAGATTAGCTATAGAAGTATGGAACACTGGACCCAATATGCGGACTCATGTATTGCTGTTGTCCTAGAAAGACGAACGTTTCGAATAAAGTATAAAGGACCCTGATGTCCAGAAGTCTTGGAAAGTTAGTTTGCAGTTTGGCTTCGCAATAATGAAACAAGTTTAGTGCAACTTAATTCAATTTATTGTATCACGCTTATTATAATTTACATTTTCTATTTATGCAAAAAAAAATTAATGCTAGGGTGGAAGCCAATGAAGATGGCTAGCTTCTTTTCACACTAACTGGATACTTGTCCAGTATAGCGTCTGGAGGGTCTAACAGTACCCCAATAGTATGAAAATGCTTTCTAAGGCTACAGTTCTGAAACCTGTCGTCAATCTGGTCTAAGATTTACTTAAATTTAGTACTGTAGTAGTTAGACTTTGGGAAAGTTTTTCATCATTCTTTTGTTGTATTTTTACGCTTTGGTGTTACTTCTTAGGGAATAATATTTAGTATCAAGCCACTTTTTGATGTTTTTTTACTGCCGATTTTGTATCTCCAATAATGTTACTTGGCTTTTGGAACTATTAGGAAAAGCTCAGAACAATGAAGAAGAAAAACTTTATTACAGTAAAATTTTTCCAGAAAAAATGTTTTCTTTGAGAATTAAAAGTTCGGGGGTACCTGTTTGCAGCTGGAAATTATTTTGAGAAAAACTTTAATTGAGGTAAAAAGCTCACATTGAAAATTTCCTCATAAAATTAACCACTTACATGGCAATTTTTTTTGTTATTAACTCAGTTTAAGATGTGAAAATTTTATACGTTTCCAAATTATCAAAAACTTGTTTTTTTTTAATTGTTCTGCATTCTTTTATAGCTTTCTACTCTCAAACTATTTTAGTGTCTTTTGATAATTTCTGATTAAAAAAATCTGTTCCAAATATATTTAAATATAGTAAATAATTGGATATAATAATTTGAAACTATAAAGGTCCAAAATCATTTTATTTTTTCATGGAGCTAATAGAAATTTATTTTCTCCTTCTGTTAGAAAGACAGGCCATAAAATTCCATACAACTCTACGACTTGATATTTATTTTTTATCAGTGGCAGATAGCAATAATAATGTAGATTTTATATTACGTGTACGGCTTTTTATGTACGTTAAGAAGTCAAACATCTTATCGTTTGCCTCATATATATAAACAATAAAACAAAATAATACAAAAATCGATTTCAAAGTACAAAAAAAAAATCGATAAATTTATGATCAATTTAGATAAATACATTGTAATGAGAGAATCAGCTTTGAATATATTTAAAATCTAAGACCAAAGCTGTAGATAGTTTATATACGAAATAAAAAAAAACTTTTTAGCCGATTTTCCGTGAATTATTTCTCGGAAAATTTATTATTTTCTTTAACATAAATTACACGATGCAAATTAAATCCTTTATTTTAACGGCCGATTAAAATTGGACAGGAAAGCGAAAATATATGGCGAAATAAAATCATGAAAAATATTTCTTAGACGTAAAGAAGAAATTTCTTGTTTTATATCACGAAGTTGAATGGTAACGGTTTTAATTTAAAAAGACTTTCCGGGATGCTACGCTTTTTTTGGTGGAAAATGTTCATTTATATTTTTTGAAATTATTTCCTTAATTTACTAAAGTTATAGGTATATTTAAGTATAAGGTCGGGTTAACATTACATAATTGCAACATATTTAAAAATAGTTTATTTCAGGGTTTCATTTCTCTGGTTGTTCATCTATTCGTTTATCTGGACCATCGGAACCATCAGGAATCATAATTATGATAAAAATTTTCATTATTTGTAACAATTTCTTTCCTTAAATGTAAGTGGTTTTCTCAATCCTACCTTACAGGTAAAGGAGTGGAAAAAATATTGTCAATCTGTAGTTCTTTTATATAGAAAAATTCTAAGGAAAATTTTTGATTTATTTTTATTTCTTGTACGAACAATGATTTTAATAATATTGATTGGAAAAATAAATTTTTCGTCTAAGGTGATTCGTCTTTTACGATTTTTTACGATTTGGATTGGGTTGAGGGAGATTTAAAGACATAAAAAACAAACGGTAACGTCCAGGCTTTGCGTAAAAGCTTTTTTCTCGATTCGAGGGAATTATTTAGGTAATTAAAACGAATGATTTTGCTAAGAAAAAAATTCCTTTTAAAGACATTTTTGTATTACGTACCATCTTGTCTCCGAGGGAACGTAATTCACCCTCGTTATTTTCTCGAGATAGAGCCGTTATGTTATGAGCTTGATAGTCTTAAGGGTGGGCGGCTTAGGGATGAGACGTTATGATGTCAGGCCTGGTGAAGGAAATGTTCTGTATATTACTTAGTATTTACTTAAAGCCTAAATATGAACTCCTAAGGGATGATGTACGACGTGAGAAAACTAGGGACATAAAACCATGTTTTCATCACTTGAATTTTTTCTATCTTTATCGTTATTCTTATCTTTTAACAAAAAAAAAAAAAAAATAACACCGAAATGTCTGCTTTATCGCTATCAACAGTTCAAATTATTTTTTCACATGCCTCACTGGCATCAAATCTGGCCATCATGGCATCGTTGAAATTTTGGGGTGTGGAACTAAAAGGTGGTTTGTTTCACTATGTGTCTTTTAACATAAATTATGGCTGCAAGATTTAAACATAAGTCCCTTGTATGTTAGCCTGTTGGTCTTAATCTTCTGTCTAAGGGAGATAAAAAATGGTGGTTGTTTTTCTCCCTTTTTTTGTTTTGAAGCCTTAAGAAATAATTAATCTGAAAAATGTATGTAAAATCCGTGTGTAAACACAGCGAATGTTTAATTAGAAAATTTAATAGCGACAAAAATCTCAGTTTAATTTCAACCCTTATTTTCCAAATCATTAAGCTGGAAATTTTGATTTGAGGGAACGGATTGAAGATCTACCCGAAGATATAAAACAATTTTCTAATTATCGTTTTAAAGGGGTTGAAATTTACATGCAGATGTATAGTTGATTAGGTTTTTAAGCTCCATGTTGGCCAGCTGAATTTGAATACAGTGGATGAACAATTAAGTCTGAGTTATCAGCACAGAAGCATAGATTACTATTATTCTCAGTCAATTTGGCAAAAGAAACAATGATCTGAAATAAGGAATTTGATAAAATTGAATTTAAAGAGTAATAAGAGAATAATAACCGAAAATATGGCAAGGTTTATAAATTACACAGGTTGCCCCATTAGAAAAAAAATGATGTCATACGAAGAATTTTGAAATTTGAATCAGTCTGAAGATATATACAAATTTCCTCTGGATACGTAACGTTGCGCATGAGGCCACCTGTGTATTTTATAAACCTTGAAAAAAACCTACGATTGATTTGGCACATATGATTTCAAAGAAGAGCCATTTCTGACGATTGAAATTATGTTTTAGATTCCAAAATACAGTTTTGATATATTCAGTTCTTTTAAATAAATATCGCATCCAACTTAAACACTTATCAATAAATTGTTTCAATCTTTTAAACTTAAGAATTTTTCTGAGTTTATAACTCTTATTGAACTATTTTTAATTGAAAATATCTGAGTTTACTGTTCAGGAGAAAGAAAAAGAGAAAATTGGAAAACACTTATTAAATAAGAAAATAATTCAGGTTGTTAAGATCAGTTTTTTTTGTTTAATATTTTTTAATATTCAAATTAGCGTTTCGTTACGTATGGCAACTTCATCATGTTTCTTGAATAACAAAAAATATAATAGTTTTCTTAAAATTTAGTATTATATTTTTTGTTATTCAAGAAACATGATGAAGTTACTATACGTAACGAAACGTAGCTTAAAATATAAAATAAAAAAACAAATTTTAAACAACCTGCATTGTCTTCTTATTTAAAATTACTGACATCTGAATTTAATCATCTGTTAACAGTTATTTTTCTTACATTTGCTTTTTAAAGTATAGCAAAAGTTTATATTTTTGAAATTATTTCTGTATGTAAGAATATTAGTGCCTTCAACTGAAGAATGACTATTGTTGTTTCTCATATTGAATACTTTGTGTTTGTATTTGAAAATGACGTTGTTTTGCGAAAAAGTAAAATTTATAGAAAAGCAAGAATTCAATGGGAATAAACGGGAAAATGGGATGTTTTTCACGTACGCTCGTCGTTACCTATACAGAGGAAATCAACGATGCGAACGAACGGGCGGGTCGTAAAAACCTTTAACCAAAGTAAAAGAAAATGAGAACAAGAAAATGCTTCGCTATAGAAAGACGCTGTTTTTCCCAATGAAACTCCACCGAAAACAAAGAGGGGTTGCTACATTTCTGAAACATTGCCAAAGCTTGCTCTTTCTCATCGGAACTGTTTTCCCAAACAGTTCGACCATTTTCCTTTTCTCATTCTGCTCTTTTATTTTGTTTTTTGCTTACGCCGATGTAATTTTCTTTGGTGAATAGGGAAAAAGGATGAAGCGCGTCGTAATTCTTTTCGTTTTTGTTCAAAAATATAAAAGGATGGAGAAGAATGGCGTCGAGAGGAAATTCGGAAAAGTTTTGTTCTTATTGGGGACGAATGTACGTGATCTAATTTTATTTGGTTTTCTTATTCTTCGGGTTTGGGAACGCCAAGTGTGTGTGTGTTACATGATGACGTAACAAAATGGCGTAGTTGAGGGATTTTTTTTCTTCGGAATACGTCACGTGTGGAATTTTAATTAGAACCAAATGTACGTGTTCTTTTGACTTTGAACGATTTATATTCCATGCAAGCACGAATGGAAACCGTTCAACTTTAATACTCTTCCATTTACGTATTTTTTGCTGAAAACAACGAAAAAAATTGAAATATTTTTCTAAACCTATCCTCGACAAAAACTCTCATAAAACTCAATCGAAGGTGATAATTTCATTATTTATTTATTATATTTTTTCACGAAACTTTCTCAAGCGTATCCGCCCCATAAATTTCTCTAATGCATTGTTAGTAAGTCAAGAATGACATCAACGACATCTACATAGATAGCGATAGAAACTTTATACATAAGGGAAGCTTCATATTATTATTCAATGCACCCTCCATTTTACGAGCAAACTTTACCCCTAAAGCGCTCATATATTGTATAAATAGAACGCCAGGGTAAATTACGTCAACGACGGGGATGATTACAGTCGCCGCCATCGCTCCAGCAATTCCAAAGCGAAGGGGTGAAAACTAAGCTTGTTCGACTCAATCTTACATATAAAACTCATACACAATCTTCTAATCCTTGATATTTTTACGAATAAATCGTTCGTAAATCCGACCAGTAATGAAATACCCGGGCGCAATTACAAGGGTTAACGTTACCACCAACCGTTTTGTTATTTTTTGAATCTTCTTTATAAGTTTATAAGGGATTTGTTTTTTTATATATACATTAGGCTTAACTTTCGGAAATTTTCTTATTTACACAAATGAAGATTTATTATAAGAGATTATTAACATTTTTGATTCCCAAAAAAAAACCTTCCAAGTTTATGAGTCTACATTTACGTGCCAGGTTAAAGGCCAGACGCTTAAAAAAAACGGGTTGTTTAAGGGATGGATATTTTTCCTTTTAAATTTAATTAAAAACGTAAGACGAGTGTTTTTCTTCGTTTTCTTGTTTTCCATTTTGGCTTTGTTGAACGCGACCAAATATATTACGCGACGTCACGTTTACGACTTTTCACCTTTAATTAAATACGTTTAATGGTGCAACATAACAGATGGCGTTGGAAAATATATTTTTGGAAATTCCCCGAATCGTACAGGGAATTTAAATTGTTGAGTATGTAAATGTAAGGGAGGCGAATCGGTGGGTAATGTAAAAATATTTTTAACGGGATGGTGGAGGCGTCGACGCCGCTGTGGAACCAGCCGCAAGATTATATATTTCCCGAGGGATCAGCTAGAATGGAAAACAACGGAATTGACTTTGTGTAAAGTTTTCCCTTAATCTCGCTATCTTCGTTCCCTTTTACCCTGCTAGTTTTGTCCCACGACAAATTCATGAATAAATTTCTATCGCCTACTCTTTTATATATATATAAGAGATGATTTTGTATGCATAGAAAAATAACATGAACGAAGAAATTGGCTCACGAGACACGCCTGTTCCGTGTTTTTATTCCATTTCTTCCTCCACAACGATTGTTCAAAAAGTGTATATAATTGAGTTCTTGGAAATATTATGAAAGTTCAAAAATATTATAATAATTCTACATGAGAATCAACTCATAGGTATTTGAAAAATGCTTGGAATAGTTAGAGCCACTGCGGTCACAATGATACATTTGTCTTTATTATGAAAGTACTAAAGCTCTAACTACAACTTAAGTAACAGTTTAGAAGATTTCTCGAAAGCTTTCTACAAATACAAATACAATAGATACAAATACAATAGATATGTCGACGTGCGAATGTTAAAAGTTATAAAATATAAGTCATTTTCGTGATATAAACTTTTTTTCTTATTGAAACAATTTTTGGAAATGAGACTAAGTTTCACTGGCATTGTTAGGACAAAATTATATTTTATCTTCTTCTAAAACTACTACTTTAAAATATACTAACCACTTACTACTAAAAGTACTCCTTAAATGTAGTTAAATGAAGAGTTCCCCAATAGTTTTAATAATTAAAGTATATAGTTAATAGTAGATAAGGAGGTATTCCAGTATGTATTGATAACAAAAATGTATTGATCTCTCAAAGTATTCAAAAATACAAAAATTAACTTTTGTATGTTAATACATTGGGAAAGCTTACATTAAATAATTTAAAATTGAGGAAATTTCAAGCTTTACTTATCTTACTTTTATTTATTCAAATAGTTAAATCAGCTACGTTAATTTTTCCACGTTTCCAAAATTACCCACGTTTGAGGAGTGGTTGTTGTTAAAATGACTCTGGAACCAAAAAAGCTTATATCTTTTTGGTGCCTTTTGCTCTAATTCAGATAATGATTGAAAGTTGAGAATTACTTATTGACATATTATGAAAATATTTTATGTTTTAACATCTAATTTTGCCAATTAAATAACAGGCTACATTTGCAACAGTGGTCCTTAACCTTGTTGGAGGTACTGACTCCCACCGATTGCATAAGAACATTCATCGAATTCTTCTTAATTTGAAAAATTATATATAATTTTTTCAATTCAAAACATGGGTATATATGAATTAAATTATATTAAATAGTTTATATGAGTCGAGAGGTTGTCTTGACCTCCACCGAACCCACGAGACTGACTTACCGAACTCTTGAGGTTCGATAAAACTCAGGTTAAGAACCACTTATCTATAACGTTACACAATAGTAGACAAAGCATATGACAAATAGCATCTTAATGGATCATAAAATATCACTACAACTTATTTCTCAAATTTTTAAGCCCTAATTGGTTGACCACAGTCAGTACATCTAAATTTTATTAGAAATAGGAAAGCATTGTTGGTGGTTATAAGGAAGAAATTATAATTTATGTGTAAATAACAGGCAAATTCAGAGTACCCAATCTCTAAGCTCACAGTACTAACGTATATTTCTTAAATGTCATATGACCATAGTTACTACTTTCTTAATTAAAAAAAGATTGCTAAGACTAGGTACTTTGCGAATCCTTAATATGGTTCCGAATTAAGTTTCGATGCTTGCAATAAAAGTGATTCAATCTTGCCGCATTGACCACATACCAACAAATATATTCTAAATTGATGCATCCAATAGTAAATTAGCTATTTTTAATTAATTTAGTCCAAAAATAGTTATGATTATCATTCAAATGGAACACACGCGTCTTCAGATAATAAAAATAATTAGAACTTTTTAACGAATTTATTTGCTAATTGGCGTTAATTGGCAAACATCTGAGTTTAATGAATGGCGTATTTTGATTTGTCTTCCCAACCCTGGCCTTCAACTTGAATTTTCTAAGATGGAATCCGAAAAAATAATGTGCTCCAAATGTGAAATGACGGGGTTGTTTTGCGTTATTTATTTAAAGGGGATGAAAATGTATGTTAAATAAATTCTACAAGAACCGAGAACCCGGGGGTGCCTTAGTGTGTGGAATAAGATATTTGAATAGTTGACGGGAAGTTGAAAAGCGTCGTTACGGAAGTAACACACGTTACACGGATGATCGCTCCATATATAAAAATCCCTCGGGAACTCAAGTGTCATGTGGTGTTATTGTCTGCAAAAATATATCAGGGAATATTTACACGAGACAATTTTTTTTCTTCTTTTTTACCACTTGGCAAATTGTAAAACTAAAAAAGAGATATATAGGCTTCTACGTTTATGATAAATGTATAGAAGTATATATCAGAGTTAATGTCCTCTGAAAAACACATAACTATCCATTAAGTTTGGGAATAAATCAAAAAAGCTATAAATCATTGAATTTAAGGCCGACTCTGTGTGCACTCAAGCGCACAGGGAAATTCAGCGTTCCTCGAATTGGAAATAGACGCGATCCCGGGATCGCGGCAGGCGTCTATCCTCCGCCATCTTCGATCAGCCGCCATTCCCGATCAACCCTATCCACGAATAATGCGTGTAATTCAAATCTCCTACCCCACGCCCGAAAATTCATGCAATACTTTCCATAAAACATAATCGAGATAAACTCAACCGGAAAATAGAAAAGTTTTTTTTTTACGGATCAAGCTCTGATATTATATTATCTTTGTATTTGAAACTTGTAAGACAAACGGGGGATGTAAAACAGGGTGGTTCACATGGGGGTGGATATGTTCTAAAACGAGTATGGTAGAGCATATAAACGAATTACTAGATTTCATCCAGAAAAATAATAAAATTAAAAATATATGGCTTTAGATAAAGTAAATTGGATGGATATGTCTCGTATCGTTTATATACGTTATCGTTGAAATTTTCCAACTTTTTCCAGTAAATCCTCGAGATTCCCGTCGAGATATTTGCTTTTAAATTTTTATTCAAATCGTTATTTTCTTCGAGACAATTTCAAAAATCGAAGAATAGACGGAATATTTAAATTTTTATGACTTGTTTTTTTGAGGGTATGCGTGTATGGTGTTCGACTTGAGATTTTATTGCTTTTCGGATTACTTTTGTATTAAAGCGCAACGATATATTCGACCGTCGCTAGAGAAACACACAGTGAATGTTTTTAAATCGAAAGAAAACCTTTTAGATTATTTCTATGGCATTTCTATGGCAATAATGGCATGTGTACTTTCCTCCCTTACTTTTAATATTGCACGCACCCCCTTGTTACTTTTTCGAATCTATCGATGACCATCATCGAAAATGCATCCCTCAATAAGTACACGATCGAAACATATGAGATCAGTCACATTTCTGATTCGATAACATGATAATCGTGAAATTTTCTTTTCCCTGTGCCATGGAGTCGATTATTTCAATCAATATCAAAGCGAAAAAGGTAAAAAAATTCTATTAATTAATGTAGATTAGAATCGTAATTGTTCTTTTACGATGTTGTAGTTTTATTCTTATTTCATTCGTCTTGGTTTTGACTTTAATTAACTAGAAGGCTGTGATTTTTATTTATAAATAATTGAAAGGCACTTGGTTCCCGCCATCTCATTTGAATTTAAATAAATCAAATTTTCTAATGTCAGTAACCTGAAATTTTCTCAGGAAATTGGGGCCTCATTAACGTATTTCCGTTTGATTAGAAAAAATATATGAAACTCACTATTTTGAGAAGAGGTTTTTAAAGGTTTTGGGTGGAGTGCGATTTTCAACGGAAATTAAGAAATTTTTAACGTGTGTTTCAAACTTTAAAACTCTGCTTTCCCAACCATTAGATTATTCTTTTGAATACTGAAAAATTACTTAAACGATTAAGAATAATAATTAATCAATAACTTAAGAACTTCTTATAATCCCTGAATATTTTTAGTAGACATTTTTTTTGCTCATTTATGGACTCTAGTATCTTCTATACATATCTAGTTTTTGATTATTGAACAATTTAAAACTACCTTAAAAATATTTCATGTTCCCTATTTACCATACTCTGTCCAATGGAAACCATTAGTCACATGGAGTAACAAGAAAATAAAGTATTAAAAATCAATTTTTTATTTTGCATGGAAAAGACAATCAATTAATTTGGTGTTCATCGAACTCTAACCTTATTTTTTTTCAAATCAAAAACATACCTACTTAAAGACATAATTTAAAATGAAAAACAAATTGATGGACTTAATTAATATACCCAATTTCTTCACCACGAAACTCGCATAAATCTTAATAACAATAAAAGATTAGGTACTGCGTTCACTGTTCTACTATTGTTATTTCAAAGAAACAAAAACTCACTTTTTTAAAGTTGCCGACAATCTATCACATTGAAGTATACAAGAACTGAATTTACAACTTTAAAAACGTAAATGAATTTGATTTTTTTTAAACACGTAGCCAGAATTCAAACAATTTTAGAATTGCCTACATTTGCAACAGTGGTCCTTAACTTTGTTGGAGGTACTGACTCCCACCGATTGCATAACTATGTCCATTCATAGAACCCTTCTTAATTAGAAAAATTAAACATATTTTTTTCAATTTAAAACATAGGTTTATGTACTTATTGCAATCCTATGCAGATTGTGCAATTTATTTGAAAATAAAAAAAAAACATAGATTTGTATTTATATGTCTAGACCTCCACCGAACCCGCGAGACTGACTTACCAAACCCATGAAGTTCGATAAAACTCAGGTAAAGAGTTAAGAACCACTGATCTACAACGTTAAAAAACAGTAGACAAAGCATATGACAAAATGTATGTTGATCAATCATAAAAGTATTACTGCAACTTAATTCGTAAATTTTTTAAGCTTTCATTGACTGATTGTTTTTACTAACCACAGTCAGCACATCTAAATTTTATTAGAAATAGGAAAACATTGTTGGTGGTAATAATGAAGAAGTTATAGTTTATATCAATATATAAGAACTTTATAAAACTTATAATTATTCCTTTTTCATTTTTGTACTGAACCAACCAAGTTATGAACTATTTTAACTAACGAATACCTATTTTTCAGTCTAAGACTGAAAATTTAATTGCTCAACTTGTATTATGATTAAACCATTGTATCTACAAAGCTTTTCGTTGAGAAGTTTATGTTTTTTAATAGGAAGTTAGGTATTGTTTCACTCGAAAGTTATAATATTTTCCTCACAATTTAAAGACCAAATGTTGCATTTGCTAACGAAAAGAAAATAGGTCCTAATATTAGCTTAGAAACTTAAAATATTACAACTGGAGCAGCTGTAGAACAATTTTTCTTTTACACAATTTTTCATCAATTTTCTATACAAAATTCTGCTATATATTGCATATCCTTTGCTTACTTAGTCAAAGTAGAACAATTTCATAGTTTTCTGTTTTATTTTACTAATATATTATTAAAATTCGATATTTATTAGTAAAATATTTATTTGAATACCCAGAAATGAGTTCTACTCCCTTCATTACTATAATGCATTGCTTGGGTTATCTGCCAGTTTCTAAGAAATGGTTCGGTTGAGAACGAATGACCGCTACAGTGTGTAACCGGCCTTAACAATATCATCTAAAAGAACTATTGATTGGAAATTTGCTAATACGATTTTTAGAAATGGAAGAAATTTTATTAAGTTTATTATTTTTTTTATCTTTGATTTATCTCAAGCATTATTCCATAAATGTATTCTATTTCTATATCATAACTATAATGGTAAATATAAACTTTCAAGTGTTTCCAGACCTAGCTATAAGTCTTCCAATTCGACTTCATGCTTTAATGCTTTTTTTATTTGTAATAAATTGACCAAAATATAGAAATTTCTTTATGCCCTGGTAGCCAATTCATTTTGTCTCACATGTCATTGGACACATTAGCATTTATGTGCTCTGTAATAATATCCAACTTAATTTAAACTTTCTATTTATTTATAAGGTATGTACCATAAAGCTTCTTAAATTCGTAAATATTATACTATGAAATCTTTTTATTAGTCTTCTTTAAAATAGTTGCAAATACTTTTAAAAGTTATTGCTTCAAGGAAAGTTCTTTCCTCTTTAAAAATCTTTAAAGATCACAACCTTTCAAAAAAGCGCCCTATACAAGCGATTATAGGTAATTATTAATATGAAAACACAGATTTTCCACTTTTAGTATTAATATATAACATATGTTCTGATTATTTCTTTCTCTTTTTCTTTTAGTCAGTCCAAATAGCTGTTTTGATTTTGATATTTTTGATTTTATCAATATATTTTCACATCAACTTTATGGGTTTTCTTTGTATAGAATATTATTATAAGTTAATTCTTTTCAATAAATATTTGGGCTTCAAAATGGTTGAAAATTTTAGAAGGATAAATCATTAAAAACAAGCTAGTGTATTGATATAAATAAGTCGTTTATTTTTAATCTTTGGACTTAAGTTCATTCAATGGATGGAGCATTTGGTGAATTTCGTATTAATAGTTAGACCAAAGTATATTAATTCTTTAACAATTAAGCTTTTCGTAAATTATTTAATTTGTTTTAGTAAATTTAGTAATTGACAAATCAACAATTCTTTATTCTATTGATAATGAAATTGTATGTCCTTAGAATACTAGAATGATACTACCTTTCATACTACCTTTTTAATTTATTTCTTGGAATGATATTACCTACTCTATGGATTGCTCTTGAAATAGACCTAAGTAACTTTCAAAATTGACGACTCAAATATACCATATGTACATAGTCTAGTGAAATGCGACTACCTTCTATTGTTACAAATGAAGTACTAAATGAAGTACTTGGCAGATGGATCTTGGCAAATGAATATTTGGTAGATAACCGTATTGGATAGTTCCTAAACAATTTTTGTGCTTCACTCGAACTAAAGAATTAGTAAAGTATTTTTCAATTAAAAATTATCGATTGGCTGATATTAAAAAGAACGTTACTAAAAGTCAAATCTCAAAATACTCAAAATAATATGAAGAAGTTAACGCACATCAAACATTAACTAGTTAGTGTTTACATAAAGGTGGGTGTATAGTTGAAAAAGTTGCATATTCATAGTATATATGATTTATATGTAGAATTGAGTAAAATTATATTTGAGTTTATAAGAATGGCATGGAATAATGACTTTTTACGACTGAAATTGGTTTGAAGCAGCTTTTTTCCTGTCGTTTTTTCCATCCACAGTTGTGGAATATACGTACTCGCAATATGAAGATTCCGTGTTTAAAAAAAAAGCCTCCAGTCAAGAATAGCTGTATGGAGAAAAAAGTAATTTGTTGGCCTTCAATTTGTTAATGCCCAAGTCAGACCATGGTAAAAGATATTATGGGAGATAAAAGATAAGTGATGTCGTTCTTCGTGAGCTTTAGAAAGACAAAAGTTGCGCTTACGAGCATCGTGGTCGGGTCTTATTATTTAAATGTTGGGTATATTTATGGGAGTTGGAGGCCGAACATAAATCCCAGTAAGTCGCCATCTTTGTTGGATCAATGATCGAGACTTTGGTTAGATCTTTGTCTGTGTTGCCCGCTCCCCACACATGGGCAATATTATGATTATCCAACCCAGTCGGACACACATGGCCGCCATGATTACAGCAACGTTTTCCATAATATTATAGAATAAAATAATTTGTTGGAAAAAAGATTTTTGAGGCGCGCGTCGCTACGCAAGTTTCAATTTCGATAATTGGTCAAATCAAATTGATCGTTTTCCATCGAAAAAGTCGGGAAAATAGTGCCCCGTTTTCGCTACGAGTGACCGAGTGATCATGTTTTTGGTGTTACTAATGTGAATTAACTTGGGGTTTTGATTTTCAACCAAAAAAATCGAGAATTTTAATCGGTTTTACTCCAATTACATGTAAGTTATCGGCTTACGATTTTTCTGATGTTTTACGATTTAGAAAATTCGATACGCTTTGCTTTTAATTTAATTCGATCCATATTGATTTTAATCGCTTTTGATTTCGTTTAAAACCAGAAAATTTCCATGTTTAGTACCAAAGAAATTGATTTGTTCTAACAGGGAAAATGTTTGTAATTTATAAAACTAATATTCTGAATTTTATCACAATAATAAACCTCATTGAAAACACTAACCTAAATATTACAGAATTTAGGAATACTTAATAGTTATTGAAAAAATTATAACTACCATAAAAGTACAGCTTTTGCACGACAAAGGGTGTTCGTTTTGACCTAGGTTCATTTAATTGAATTATTTTTTTATTTAACCTAAAAAACTTTTGATTAAATTATTTAGGACTTACCCAAATCATTTGCGATCACTAATAAAAAAAATCACACGAAATTAAAATCAAAACTTCAATATGTCCATAACTATTTAACCAATAAGCTAGTCCGCACAATTCAAAATTTTTCGGTGGACTAATTTTTCGAGTTGTGGTTTCGATTTGAAACCGCAAATTTGGGGATGAAATCAATAAAAAAAAAATGCATTTCAATTCAAAAATGTGTGAAAAAACGAAAGTGAAATCGAATTTCAAGAAAATATTTTGTCAACAAACCCTACCGAAACAAAAGGCAGGATCAGGACCATAAACCCTTTTTTTTACAATGGCGTATATGTAAAATTTTACGACCCTCATTTACCTAAAATATTCATAAAGCCAAGCGAAAAAAATTCAAAATAGCTCAAAGCCTTGAAACACTTTCATCGAAAAACCTTCAAACTTACCATTCTCTAAAAATATCCATATAAAAAAATAATTTATATTTCACACCCTTTTCTCCAAACAAATTTTGTCTTTTTCCCACTTGCTCTGCTTAAAAATCACCCTCAAAATTTACGATTTTATTGGTGTCTTCATTTTATATACGCACACAATTATCTTTTACGTTTATCAACTTTTATATTATTTAGTGTCATAAATTTATAAACACACTTAAGAAACAAACAAGTACGGGAGAGATCGGGAACAAAAGGGATGAGAGTTGAATGACGCAACGAGGGGTAGAAAACATTTCAGACGTGAATAAAGAGAAAATCAAGAAATTTACTCATATACGTTATTGTAACATGATATTCTTTGATTAAAAAACTTCAGATATTTATTTCTCATAAAAAAATATTAGATATTTTATCTTAGATTGGATAGGGATGAAATCTACATTTGTAACGTTTTGCCATATTGAAAGATTTGAAAAAATTAAATCGTTTTATGGGGGTTGTAAATTTAATCGGCATTATGACTTTATGAGCATTTTTTTTAATATTAAATAATCGTTTTATAATTCCCAAGATGTTATATAAACAGAGAAAAAAATAAAAATAAAACAAATGTAGGGATGTGAAAGATGTGTTTTTATTTTTATTGGAAAGGCGGGAAATTATGGAAATTAGTTTAATCATTTTAAATCCTCTAGAGAGGATGTAAAGACGTGATTTAAATTTGAAAGTACAAAATCCTGGTTCATATTATACTAGTTAAACAATGGAAATTATTATTACAATTTTTATAACAATTCTATCTTTTAAGATACTCTACTTTTGTTTATTTTTATTTGAATATTAAATCATAATCAATTGGAACAAAAGTCTGCAAATGCATTATTTTTATATTGGCGGCATGAACGTATCTCGAGCTGTATATTTCAAATTCCCGAGTTTTAAAGCACAATAATACGTAAATCGAGTATTTTAGAAGTGATTTCTTTTTTCATGTACCATTTTATCGGATCGGATGATAAAGTATGTCCAATTTATCACAATTAAACGATAATTTTTTTTATCTATCTTTTGTACTATGGCATTGAATTTTGTATAAAGGGTTTAATTGTATGGCGAGTTAACCTAAATCGAAACTTATGTTAAAATATCGAATTGATGTACAAATACATTTTATGTAAATTTCACGACCGAATTTCCCTTTTACCTGGAGATATGGGCAAAAATTTTCGTAAATTTTAATGAAAAATAGCTCACAGGATAGCTCTAAAGTAGTATAACATATATTATTTTGTGATTGCAAATCTCAGGAAACAACATACAAAAAAAAAATATTATAGTTTAATTTATTTTTCAATATTTACTCATGAAAATTACCTTTAGGAATTTGAATAATTGTAGTAAAAGAAAAAGAAACATCTAGTGTACAATATTTATTAAAATTAATGAAAAAATATTCTAATCTATAGTTCCGATATTCGTTCCTATTTTGGGGAAAGCTCGCCATATTGAACCGATTTAACATTAATGACAGCCAAAAGCTGTTGAAACGCATCGTAATAAAGAAGAAATTGAGTCATAGGACATATATTATTATTCATTAATCAATTAAACCCTTTTTTGCGGCTCTATGTTTCAAAATTTGACAGATAATTTACAGAAAAAGACTAATTAATGTGCGAAGGGATGCAAAAGTTGAAGAAACTTATTCAATGTCAGTATTACTTTAGTCCATATTTAAACTGGGACTTAAGATACGAAAAACTTTTTTGCTTAAAAAAAAGTTTCTTTAATATATTAGGTGTTATGCATTATTCAAAGAAACAGTATCTGGTTCATAAATTCCAACACTACTTATAGTTTTTTCGTTATTTTAAGGTTAATACTTACAACTCCTACCAATTCTTAATCGCCATAACTGATATTTTATATTTTGCGCCATGGTTTTTGACTAAATTTCTGCCAATATTCTCCAATTTCTTAACATTGATTCTAAGTATTTATTTCAACGCCTTAATGGTCTAGCAGAGAAAAAACCAAACTTGTATTTTCAATTTAATGCTCCATTGACTTTAGAGTCTCAATTCTTTCTATTTTCATAATTGTTTAGAACAATAAAATCCAAATAACAAAGTACATTTTTCATAGAAAGAAATATGGAAAATGGCCAAGAATCTATTTCAAATTTGAGAATTTGAGGCAAATGGACTTAGCCTTTTGGAAAGAATGTTAATTATTTTTTTCAATAATCAAATACGGTTGAAAAGATTTTAATCCATTAGTGCTTACCTACCTGGACAGATAAATCGTCGTGTCTACTTTTCCAGTTCCAACCCCTTCAATTTCGAATTTTTCGTGTTCCCTCTTCTAGAAGTTGTGTTCTTGTTTATTTCGAAAGATTTTATTGTAAGTCGATGAAAGTTTTTATTGCTCTTTTTTTCATTTTGAGTTCTATTTCATTGTGTCAATAAAAAAAGTTTTAATAGCTTTAATGACCTCTATTAAAGTCTAATGGATCAATTTTCTATACAATAACAAAAAAAGAAGAAGCGATCTCCCCCCGTTTTCTTGTTAAAAACTCCATCGACATTGAAATTCGTTGATAAAAAATTGAAAAGCTGACGAGATAGCATATTATAATTGTGGACGCCACAAATTATAGGAATCACGAAATATGAAAGCTCATTGTGCAGAAAACCGTCCAAACATGTGATAAATTAAACACAAATAGGGGTTGGAGTTGAGTTTGGGATTGGAGTGTGTATGGACTGGTGGAGGTTTTCAGCGAAGGGTTAATCTAGAGCGATAGTGAAACAATTCCGGGGGGATGTTTTAAAACAGTTTACAGTTGATGAGGGGTGAATTCCATCCAACCCTCTTTTTACTATTAATGTGTATATTTGTTTTGTGTGTGTATGTGTGCATGTATAATATGTTGGGTTATATCGGATTTTGAGCACTCGTTGTTGGTTGGTTAATGTTAGATTGCGATGTGTAGACCAAGTGGCACGAATGAGCTTTACATTCGAAAAGAGCGAGGGAGCTTTTTATATCAAAACACTATAACCTTTGTGAAAATTTTGCCGGTCTTAAAATTTCCCTCAAGTGATATAAACGCGTGTTAATTATATATAAATTTTCATGTTTTTTAATATTTTTTTTGTCTCTACACAACACAATTTAAAGTGAATGTAAGTTTCTCAAAAACATTTTTTTCAAAAACTTTTAATTTCTCAATACTCATTGGTAATTTATTGAAATTTGTTGGATTCTTTTAAGTTACATTTTATTTATAAATGTAAAACATAAATTATTATTATTTATTGGTTTGTTTTGACATATTCTTGGGAGAATTTCAATTTTTCTTTGTAAATGCTGCCAACGTGATGCTTATGTAAATATAGTTATAGTGATGATCGTTTTTTTTTTCTCTATAAGTTTGGAACCAAACAGCTGGATATGCTGGATTGGATCAAATTTCTTAGTGGGAGATATAAATTATATTTCATTAAACATTAAATATAAAAAAATACAATACACAATTCAAATTAATTTTGATTAAATTACATAATCCATGTCCATTTATGCATATCATTTTAAGAATGGCAGCCTCTTTAAAAAGCACTATTTACTGTTATAAAACACAAAGTTAGTATTTATTTAAATATAAACTTAAAAACTAAATTCATATCTATCAAAAACTGTTGCCTTTATAATTTGAATTGTAATACAATAAGTTTTGGGAAGGGAAAAGGAAATCAAATCACATTTTCAAATTGCTACATTTTCGTGGATAGTCTGCCTTCTTCAGGCTAATCTTCAACACTGATTATTTGTGACCATTTCAATTACAATGTAACATTTGCAATTGTAACTTCCACAAAGGAAAATAATTCACACATTAATAATATTTAAAATCAAATTCAAACTTCTTAACCTTAAGATTAAAAAAAACAAAATTGAGTTAAATATAAATTACCATGAAATGCTGGAACTTCTGTAAACGTAATCTTATACCAAAAAATAATTTTTATTTCTATTTAACTTATAAATTTAATATGATATCAAATAGAAAGCAAATAATGTATTTTATGTCTTCTATAATATCTCAAGAACCTAACTTACATTTTAAGCTCGAACTAAGCAGAATTGCAGTTCAAAAATGGCTAATTATTTTCCTTGACGTAAAAGAAAACATTATTAGTAGTAATATAATATATTTATAATGGTTCTTCTGAATTTCAAAGTTTTTATATTTTATATATTTTGACGTTGTCCTAAGTCATATAAATCAAGTCTCAAGCATCTAAAATTTTATTTGGATATATTATGAATGATACAACTTTATATGATACAAGAAAATACCCGAAACTTCGTCAGAATTTTCCAATTTTTGGAAATCAAAAAGATAATTTACCTATTGACTAAATGACCAAATGACCAATTGCATTAAAAATATCTTAAGTAAAAAACTTAAAAAGAAAACATAAACTTTGAAAAAGTATGGCTATTTTTGGAACCAATAGATTGTTGAACGATTTCAATGCATAATTGTTAACAAACTTTTGATGGAAAAAATTAAATATATTCATTTGATAAATTTCAAGGATAGTAAATCCAAAATAGCTTTTGATGATCGTTAGTGTTTTTATGTTATATGAAAATTCCGAAATATTGTTGAAGATCTCAAGGAGTTTTGGAGACCATTGGCAAACGAAATATCATTACTTTTATTGTAATTGAATGGTGAAATTTCATTCATTTATAATATTCTTCAGACTTCTTATATGTTTGAAGCTCAAAAAAAATGTATAAAAACTCAGTTCTTAAAGACAAAAAAAAAGCATTTGTCGTTGGAATCTTTGGAAATTTGGAAAATTTCTCAGGCCGAAGCCATAGATTATTGTTAATTCTTTATAATCAGGATTAATCCATCAAATTTTTTGCATTGTACTTACTAGCAATAGATGATAAAATTCATATCTCAGCTTTTATTTTTTTAAATAAGAAGACAATTCAGGTTGTTTAAGATTGGTTTTTTTATTTAATATTTTTTAATATTCAAATTAGCTACGTTTCGTTACGTATCGTAACTTCATCAGGCTTCTTGATTCACAAAAATAAAATGTTTCAATTGAATTCAATTGAATTTAAATTGAAAATATTTTATTTTTGTGAATCAAGAACCCGGATGTAGTTACGATAAGTAACGAAACGTAGCTAATTGAATAATAAAAATATTAAATAAAAAAAACGATCTTAAACAACCTGAATTGTCTTCTTACTTACTAGCAATCTTAAATCATGTTATCAAATTTGTTACTAGACTAAAAAAACTATTAATATTGATCTTTTTCGATAGTTATCAAGTTGATAGTTCAAGAGATAGTTTAATAGAGTTTGGAACATTAAAATTTAGTCCTTTGTATCATTGTCATAGGATCGAATATTTATAAAAATGGTTTTTTGAGGACGCTTTTATTTCTGTACGGTTCCCGAAACTCATGATTCTAACTTTGCTGGTTTGGTAAAAATAATATATCCTTGTCATTTTTGAGACAATTGTAAATCTTTTTCTCGCTAAAATTGCTGAAATTCTAAGCTTGTTTTCGAAACCAAGAGTATTAGAAAATCAATGGGAATAATTTGTTATCATATAAAAAAATAATATCACAAATCAAATCTATGCTTTCCAATTGATCAATCCTAAAACAGGCTGATATAACGAAGTTAAATTTCATATAAATTGAGATTTTACCCCTATCGAAAACATTTTTCCAATATCTATGGAAATGATGCAATTTTGTAGCGCTCGCATATCCTTTATAACAACAATAATTTGTAAATAATAAAAATGGAATGCAATTTCCTGAATGAAAATGCTTGACGAAGATATACACATACTCAAAATGCTTTCACGGAGATAGAAAAATGCTCAAGTCTTACATAAAAGATGATGAAAACTTGACAATAATGACACATGTCATATCTCCACCATGTGCAGCTTTACGATGCACCATAAATATGCATTTTATTTTTATTTCCAACTAAAACCTATTTTACATATGGATACAAGAAGGTATTGATAGGTATCGGAATATTGGCAACACATTACCATAAACTAATAATAACCCCCCCCCACATACAAAAAAGCTTGCACTATCGGTAGGTTGATAGTGACCAATTGTTTAAAACGTGCCAACCCACAAAAACAGCTTTAATAGATAAATATTGATCTTAAAAAAGTGTTAAATACACAAAAAGTTCGTGGGAAAGCTCAAGCTTTAACTAAAGCTTGTACACTTAGACATTTGTGACACTCATATAAATGGCTCGTAAACAGTTTTACTGTACACATTGCGGCCCGTAAATTTAACGATAAAATAATAATAATAATAATAATAATATATTGTGTTATGATAAATGTGAATTTGTATATATTTGTCAACCACAATTGTGTTGTAAATAGATCGTTAAACTATCGAAAAATTGTTCTTCCCCTTTCCGTACTAATTGTCCTTACGTTTTTACTATCTTCAAAAACCTACTTAAACAAATAATTTATGAGTTGATTTAATTAATAAATTTTTAATATTGGATTTAATGTCGTTATAATTTAGTTTAATTGTGTTTTAAGTAACTACTTATGCTGGTTTTAGAGTGGGAAATGTGATTTTTTTTTGGTCATTATAAAAGGGTTGAAATAGTTTTTTGATTATGAATTTATTTTGGCGTCCATTTTATTGTAAGTTGGTTGTGTTTTTACGCTCAAGCACCAATAGGTGACGCTAGCATGTGAGTTATTTCCAAGAAAATTTGTTCGTGCGTTTCTTTCGTAACGTAGTTCTGTGCAAAATCGTAAAATCTGATATGAGAGAAGAAAATATTTTTATTTTTATTTGCGTAGGTTTGGCGTTGAATAGAAATGTTTGCAAATGTATAAAAATAGATGACTTTTATAAAAATTGTAAATATTTGTTGCAAACATGTCTTCGGTTTTAAACGTACGGTTGGATTTAGTTTCGATTTGAAATATATTTATGTTGACATTTTTGGAGGTATTTAATGTTTTTTTTTTTGTTTATTTTTTTTTCAGAAACTTTGGTTGGTTAATTCTATTGGCAGAAGAACGGCAGAAGTTTTGTGGATGGTTTAAAAGGTATTTTGAAGAATTTATTCACTTTATGCATGTTTCTCGATTGTTTCTTTAAAATCGCACTTAATTTTTGTATGCAGAAAAGGAAAACTAAAAATTTCCGTTAAAATTTAGTACAACAAAATAGTTCAGATTATTAAACATAGAAAAAGAGGATTGATTATTAGTCATATTTTCATAAATTCATGATTATAGCTATATTCAAATTTGGCACTTTCGATAACTCTTGGATAAATTTGTATTACTTATCAGCTACCTACCGAAAAATACCGGAAAATTATATTCACTTCATGAAATGTTTTGCCTAATGGATCTATCAAAACCTGCACATAAAAATTAGGGATTAAGAATCAGGGTTTCCTAATGTAAAGCCCTTCATCTTCAAAGGGGATGCCTTAAAGCCAAAGAAAGTAATTCAAAAATGTCGCAGGATATACAATAATCAAAAAGCTTTACAGAGTTCAAATAGCAACCTTTAGTCTAAAATTTGTACTTAATCGGACAAAACTTGAATGTTAAATTGTTTATATAATATGTAAAGTATATTGTGGTCTTATTTAAGTAATATATTTTAAAAAAGTAATCTATAAAGAACAAATGCTCAAACAAAATGCATTTATGACGTATTGCCAAATACATGTTTCGATTTCCAAGCAATTTTCCGCAGTGGTCATATTGTCATCAAATAGTTTTCGATTGCTCCGTAACTGCTATGTAATAAGCAATTGTGGTCCACTAACGTGACAATCGAAATATATATCTAGACAATACGTTAAAAATACAATTATATGAGCTTTTGATTAAATTTATGTTAATCGTTAACATTTGTAAAGCATGGAATATATTTTATACCTTTTATATACTGTTTAACAGTACAAAGGCAGCGAAAAAGTCTAATTGGATTAAAAGTATAAATTTAAAATTTGACGAGTTTTGATAAACTTCAAAATAATTTCCTGAAGCTCTTAAATCAGCTCCTATTTCTATATTATTCTTATTCTATTCAGTGGTGCAATTATATTTAATTTCTTAGACAAATTTCCCTAGAACCCATCTTGAAAAAGTGTTGTAAACCATAATAGCTCTATTAGATTTATGAAAATAAAGCATTTTATTTCCCAAAAGGAAAATCATTAAAATGATTAGAATATAGGAAACATGATTGTAACTTTTGAATGTAGGAATTTTTATTTTGGAACTAGAGGACTCGGTGATCTTCGTACCACCTAAAAATGATTTGCCACATTTTTAATTATTAATATGGATATAAAAATAAATACATATTATACTTATCCAAGAATATAAGAAATTTAGTGCGTTTTTAAATACCACAACATTAATAACAATAGACATACGTATGTACGTATATTGGCAAAGACAAAGAACAAATATTGTTAACACATATGTGTGAGTGAAAACCAAATATAATTATTACCAAATATAATTGATTGTTTTCATTTGTTTCAACTGTTGTTTTTATTTCATTCAATTGCCAATTTTAACCATTTGTCAGTTGAGTTAGAGTATATTTCACGGAAATTTAGTAAGGGTTGCGCTGAAAATCTAAAAAATGATAAACCTTCCCTGAGATTCGAACAATAACTTTTCTAAGTATCAACAAAATTGATCAAACAGTTTAGGAATGTATAAAGGGCAAACATACCGACAGACAAGCGTTAAATATAGAAAATATGGGCTTAGATCGATTATTGATTCCAAGATTCCAAAAATTTACGATAACAGTAATAAATATAAAAAAAATATTTTAAAATATCATATAGGTAATAAACGGTTTTGAGATTAATTTTATAAATTATCCAATAATGAATATTGTTGGAGGATAAATTGTGATCCAACAATCCATTTTTTTTTCTATTTTGTGAAGATTACGTTTCTGCGTTTAGTAGATATATTTTTGTCAATAAAAAGTGGAAGTGAATGCATTAAAATGTAGCAATATTTAACTGCTAAAGAATAGGTTTTAAATTTGAAAATTTGTAGTTCTTTAATTAAATATTCAAAATTAAAATTGCTTACTTGTGGCCGAGTGGTCTAGGTTACAGAGTTTAAGTTTTGAGTTTAATCTTTGTATCGAGCAAATTTTCGATTTTTCTTGATTATGGTTTTTTATTAACCCTAGAGTCACTAAACACCATGGTTGATATAAAGCGACGGTAAATAACAATTGAAAAAAAATTAAAATCTACCCTTTTGTAATGTCAAAATAGAGGAAAAGTTTAAAAACATCGTTAATCTTTTTACATGTATATAAAAAAACCTTTTTACAACACATATTACTTTAATATACTTTTACTTCTTTATAATGATTCCCATCCTTCGGCTTTTTTCCCAAACAAAACTGTATTTCTTTCCAGACGGTTTTCTTTAGCTCCCACCAGTTTCCATTTATCCATTTTCCACATTATTTTAATTAAAAACCCAATCATTTTACTAACACAAACCGTAAATGTCAGTGAGTTTAACATCGTGATCTCGCCTGTCTTATAAATTTCCTTTACTTGATGAACTCCTTATAATTATAATCTCCATGTCTTTCCAATTTCATCTATCTCACTTACTCTCAACGAAGAAACCTATTACATCTGGATATACCTACCGACAAAATTACTGTAGGTATATTTATTTATTAAATATAGCAATAAATATTTATGGGTAGATTGAAGATTAGTTGAAGAAGGCAAAGAAGTTACATTGTATTAAGCTTTATAATTTATTTAGTAATTATTTTATGGTAATGAGTTTATCCCACCGATCTAATTCTCAACAGTCGGAGAAAAAATGCTTTGAAAATGCACGCGAATCTTAAAGCTATCATCGCTTACGGTGATTATGATAATTAGTTCAAGAAAATATCCTCAGGCTTTAGGCACTCATCTTTAAATCATGAAATTCATAATGGACATTATTACTGCCTAGATGGCTTTCATCTAACTATGTTTTTCTTTGATAAGCCTCATAAATCTGTCAAAATCAATTAAGAATGATTGTAAATCATATTTTCTTACTCAATAGAAAAATTTAGTTCAAGTTCACAGTTTTAAAGATAGCATTAAAAAAGAAATAAGAGAAATAAAGGTATTTAAAACGTAACGCTTTGTCACTTTATGTTCGTTATATATATTGTTTTATTAACGCCAGTAAAAAGAATGGCGACATTGAACGATTTTTTTGTGGAAGATCAAGTAAAGCGTGGTTTTATTTTAGAGAAAAAAGAATATTTTAATTTTTTTTTATGTATAAGTTTTCATGTTAAGCTTGCAAGCTTTTCTTTACGTTTTTTAATGATGTGTTACCTCCATTTATTTTATGGCGCTCCATCGTCAAGTTGGGTTGTTATTTTTTTTTTTGAATTTCATTATTATGAAATGACGAGCTTGAGCTTTGGGCTTGACGATGGAATTAAGTTTTTTTTATGATGAAAATTTTATTAAAAACAGGCTTTTAAAGTTGTTCGGGTTCATTTTTTTGAAATCAAAGTGGTCGCGAATAATTTATGGAGAGAAACCGAGAGAACTGTGGATGGCTGTCCGCCCATTGGGCGGAAGGGTGGAAAAATGCATTCTTGAATCGCTTATACATAGGTAACTTGTTTGATACTTTGTTGCAAATGTAAAACATGCAAGGTGGTAGAGATAGTGGCACGGCCTCGTACTTTGTAAATTATTTATTTATATGTCCGCTTTTTTCGCTATCTTTCTCGGTTTTAATTTTTTTTTTATTGAGCCTGTCGTGCATATGGTGCATACACTTGCATAAAATATAAGTGGATTCGTTAAAATGATTAAATTTACAGTAAAGCAGACTTGAATAACTAAAGTTCTTCTTTAAAAATATTAATGGATGTTATACAGTAAATCTTATAGATAATTGGTTTCACCAACAAGAAAAATATTTATTAACAAAGAACAAATTTTCTTTGATATTTTTTTTAAATTGCAAAAGTAACTTTTTTGACAGAATCGCTTTCATATTTGGGACATGCGCAGATGTGAATCCCGGGAAGCTTTATTGACCCGGCTGGGTAGAGCTTTGAGTGGAACGCAGTGCTACATAAGCATCACAAAAGCCAGGGTTGGTCGGTCCAACACTATCGATCCACTAAACCATGATGGCTGCCATTGCTCTCCATCTCACTCAAACGCATCGATGTCTCAATATCTTTTCTCGCTTTCTACCCTTTCGAGTTTCACCCCGAATTTCTAGCTTTATTTATTGAGCTATATTTACATCTTGCTTCTACTTTCCTCATTCGTATAAGAACAAGGCGTGGTTCGTGTCGTTTCTCTTCACGTTCAAATGCTTTCGGACTTGTTTGAATTATGGCGGTCGTGCTGTGTCTGCAGATCCTGGAAGGATTTTATCCTCGCATGGCTGACTTCAATATTTGAAATATTTTCAAAGCGAAGAAAAACGCTCGATCTCATATATTACCATCACGCGTTTTTCTTTCTGTCGTATTTTTTCCCCGTTCCTGCAAAAAAATAAATGTATCTCAGATAAAAATACCATCGAAACGCAAAGAGATATGTCTTTGTGGTTTTTAGCATTTTATCAAGTGCAGTTATTTTTAATCAGTGCATTTTATTTATGCATGTCTTGAGTATATAAAAATATTTAATGTTGCAATAAACTTAATTACTTAATAGAATTGTCAGAACGAATGAAGGGGAAAAAGAAAACCAATGTAAATAAATAAAATGTGAGAGTAGAAGAGCAATGGAAAGAAAAAACGAAACGAACAGATAATAACTGGAGAAATAACTCAATCAATTTTATGATCCAATAAAATTCACGACATTGCCGCGCGTAAATGCTGGACCTGGTCCAGTGCATTTTATATGGAAGCAATGCCTAATTTTGAGGACAAAATTTAATCATGGATCGATTGATTGAATTAATTGAATTGCACCTTCGTTTCAAAAGGGTGCAGCCAAATATGTGAATCAATATAATCAAATAAGTGAATTCAACAATTTTTGGCGAATAATAAATCAACAGTTATCAAACCAGCGAAGGAAAATGGAAATCTCAACTTTGTCACTTATATCTATCGTTATCAATTAAAATTTCACAAATTATTTAAATGGGTTTCCCTAATGTCACTAATATGAATCTTCTACAACGTTTTATTTTGTCATATCAATTATTTTCCTTAATAAACATATAAGCACTTTCCAATATTCACTTTTGGTGAATTAGTCATTTGATGAAGCTATATTACTAAGTTTAAGTCGTTCTACTTCTCAAAACTGTTCATTTGTACTCAAAACTGTTATTATAAGAAAAAAGAAAGAAAACGGATTTAAATCCTGAGCTTTTTAAGAAATGAAATGAGCTTCCACGGTATAAAGAACCTTGTCAGGGAAAGAAGATGCTCCCGATTTCCAAAAAAAAAAAATATTTGAAATACTAAACTTCTAGTTTAGTTAAAATTCGGGCTTTATCATCTGTTATCTACTGATCATTATATTCTTCCACTGTCCACCATTTTCTTGGATATAAGTTATGAAGATCACAAATTTACTTTTGTCTGCGGTTTTTTAGTCTTATGAGCTTTTCAAATAATTTTCTTTTTCAAATCGATTCCATATATCAAATTCCTATATCAAATTTAGTACGCAGTTATTCGCAATTAGCAATTAGGAGCTTAAATATATAATATATACCTATAATTGCGCATGATACAAAGTTTTTGAAAGAATATTCACTATATTTTACTTTGTACTATATTTACTGGTATTTTATTTTGTATATGAAATTCAGTAAAAGGCGGCTACCATTTTCTTCGGACAGAAAAAACTCCCGAGTGTAAAAGTTTAGCGTAGGAAAATTTTATTTAATGCAACACTAAAATTTTTTGGAAGAAATTTTCCTGTAGCTAAACCCTCTGATGATTAGAGTTTCATACACTAATGAAGCTTGGAGACATTTGATCAAAAGTATTCATAAGACCTAAAAGGCCTTTTGGTCTAAAAGAATATATCAATATTTTTAAATCTACCTATGTACTTTTTGAAGCCATTTTATGAGATTTAATTGCTCAAGAAAATAGACAGACTTAACCCTATTAGATTACCTGTTTTTAATAAAACCATATCTTGTTTAAAAAAAAGCAAATTCTAAAGAAAAATCCTATTTTTGAAGGATAAAAAGTTTTAAGATTCTTTTAAACAAATATACATGGACTAGTGTTATTAAGGGGAGGTTGAGTGGCCGAAGTGACTACTCCAAAATTTGAATTAAAGATGATGTGTTCGATTATTATTACGAGAAAATTGTCTATATTTTTTTGATTTACGGATTTGAAGTAATTCTAGAGTCGCCTAAAAGTTTAACAGTTAAAAACGAAGGTTTTGTTGTCAAGATATTCATTAAAGCAGAATGTTTCAATCCTGAATGGAATCGAAAAGTTTTATACCAAAATCCATATTCCATGATTCTAGTCATCAATTTTTTAAACAATTACAAATGAAATATAAAATTCGCTTACATAATCCCAAATTGTACTATGTACTAAAAAATATTGCTTACGAATTGATAGTATATAAGCGAAATCATTTACCTATTCTATTAATAGAGATTGTCTCATAAGTCATATATAGCGAAAGGTAATTCTCTTGTCAGATTTAATTGACAATTGGCATAAACTCAATTCGAAAAAAAAAGCCATTGATCTTTGGATTGAGTTTGATTGTTCATTTACATAGGCATGTATGTATTTTACAATTAGACCTCCTACCTGGAAATCATTCATACAGCCATATAATTCGTAATCCTTCATTAAGCCAAGCATTTAGAGAGATAAGTGAAAGCAATTTGGGAGCGATTTAAATTTTTCTTTCAAATTGTTCGAGTAGGAGTATAAAATTGCGGCAATTTAGAAGACGAAACAATTAGATTTGAATAAGGAATAATATAGCTTTTTGTATAGCATTCGGTTTTGATATTTTTCATAATTTAGTTTAAATAAAATATTTGTATTTTCTAAAATGGATCAATTTAAATTTTTATAGAATTTAGCAAAAATTAACCATAAACTTTCCGTCTTGATGATTTGCAACATAACGAATAGAAATACTCAATTTTCATTATATATCAAAATCAAATTATTAAATAAAACATCGACTTCAATCAATCAAATCGACCCATAATGCCGAATAAGGTGGGAATTAGTATAACTTTTGTAAATTTCAGAATTGAAATATTATAATTTTCAAGCAGTTCGTTGTTATTTATTACATAAAAATCCTATTATTATATTATTTATTTCGAGAAAATGAATACTTGAAAAGTGTGGCAAATGTGAATATATTCATTTTATACATTCGCGAAAGTGCATATGCATATATGATACATCTCGAATCAATAGAGTAGTATATATGGGGCTTAATGATGTGTTTAATATTTTTAGAAATGGTTTTTACCTCACTTTGTTGTTAGTTTCTAAAATACGAAACTTATAATCACATTTTTCACCTACTTACCAACACTTTATCGTGCTGAATTTTAGCATACTTGCAAAACTATATAGCTAACAATTCTCATTAATTGGCTAATATCCCCTTTATAGCCTAAGCAAGTATTCAGTCTTTGCAATTTTGGCAAGTGAAAACTGTCTTACAAGATTTTTTTTTGTAAAGTTTACAAGGTATTTGTGCATGGCACAAAGTTTTAGGGAGAATTTTTTAAGTAGTAGCTGTTAGAATTCAACGAAACGTTATGCTATACACAAATTATGCCTACCTTAGCCATAATAGTACCACAACTTTTAATATAAAAATTGCCAGTTACTTTTGTTGTTTAGATATAACTATTTTTTTATAGTCAAAGAAAAATATTTCATTTTATGAGTGTATTTGGATTGAACGTAACTTTAAAACGTATTTTTTATATTCGCGGGGCTTAAAAACAAGAGCCAAATCAGTGTAACTCGCGAATAATAAAAAAAAAATGAACTTTTCCTAATATTTGTTTTTTTTTTATTCTTAATATTACAATTACAACATAGAACTAAATAAAAGTTATATTACTTTAAAAATTGGTAAAAAATCACTGAAAAATATTTTTTCAATTTTTTCTTTTCTTAAATAACTAAGACACAACTGAAGGTATTTTTACATTCAACGAACCTAATCCATCGATTAAATATTTCATTTCATTCCGGATATTCGATCCGTCGTTGTACTCATAAAATGAATTTTGATAAAAATGCCCGATAAAATTTCTTCTATCTTACGTAATACAATATTTTCGGAAACTGGATCTTTTTAATTACAAAACTCCGAAAAAATTCAACAAAACCAGTTTAACTAAATCCCAAACAAAAATATATTTTCTAACACAAACATTAGAAAACTATACGATCTAGTCTAAGATTTAGAAGCAGCCATTGTAAAAATTTAAGTTGATACAATTTTCTTTAGTTTCTTTTAAGCTTACAAGATTGTACTATACATGAGGAAGTGCTTCATTATTTTGTTAATTAATTGTTGTCAATGGCCGCGACACGCTAATGAGCTTTCTCATTACTTGTCGACAATATTTTTACACGGCTTCCGTTTATTTAAGAAAAAAAAAACGTTTGTTCTTGTGCACTCACTAAACCATGTTGTTCTTTATTTGACTTATTGATTTCGTCTTTCTTGCACTTGTAAAACTATATCTAATTTGGATTAATTTACAACCAACAAAAAGCTTCAATTTACACTCATTTTTAATGCCAATTGGTGCCTCGTTCACATAGAAATGCCATTTGATAAAACTGTTATTATATATGCCTTTAAAAACATGCATTTATTGTTCATATGCAACGATTTGCATTGCCAGTTTGCCGGTTTTATGCACTTCGATTATGACGTTTTATTTGTTTCACTTTTTACAAATTGTTGCATCTTCACATAAAATATTTTACTTCGTTTTTACGTTGTAAACGATGCAGAGAATGCGACGTTTGAAATTTTACTACCACAAAATATTCATTTTGAATATTTTACAACAATCTCCAGGCATCAGCAAGGGTAAATGGCTGGAAAGACCTTCAATATTGTTAGAAATCTTTTGATTGGATTTTTTCTCAAACTAATGTCTTTGGAAATGTTTCTAAGTATTTGAATACATTTCATGGTCATTCAAGGGATTCCATCGTATTCAGATATTTTATGCATAAGATTTTGGGAAATGCATCTCATTATTTTTTTTTTAATTTCAAGTATTAATGGAATAATTTAACCATTTGATAGTTTTGTTTTTTGTGATAATGATTTGCGCGAGAATTTAACGTCGCTAGTTTCTCAATAGTGACGACCACCGTAAATGGTTCATACAGTAACATAAACAAATTTTGCATGAGGGGGGGAGGGTACATACTATTGAATAACAAATTTAGTAAATTTGTTGCAAAAATTTAAAACAATGACAATTTTTTTACTCCTTTTCTCGAAAAATTTCAACTGTTGAGTGGTTAAACAATTAGCTTATAAAATATATCTAGCTACGTTACTTGATTTAAACCAAAAGAGTAATCGAAAAAAATGCTTTAAAATTTCATATTGTTGATTTCGAATTGAAATTTGAAATGAAAAAGTTTCTTTTTCGAATAAAAAATAAAGCACAAAGTATTCTTGAATGTCCGATCGATAAAATGTTCAACTAAAGATAACTAAGAGCTTTGGTATTAATGGTGGTTATAAAAGCTTTTGCACCCTATAGCATCTTTGATGCTTATGTATCTTCTTTTTTATCTTTTCACCTACTTTAGTTTCTACTTGTATGATAACGACTTGTCTAATGATAGAGCTGCTTTAGTGTAAATGTTAAATTTATCAAAAAATATAAACCTTAGATATAGAAACAAGCTTCACGAGTTACTCGAACAATTTCCATTTATGTGAAGTTTTCTCCAACTAATTGATGATTTCTTAGGTAATACTTGCAGATTTCCACTTATGCCAATTTTTTATAGATCTATTGTTTTTGGTATTAAACCTTTATGATTTGCTTGAATAAGCCAGCTATCTGTCCCAATTACTGCAATAATTTCTTTCATTTATTGTCTAGGGAAAAATATATAATGGAAGGTAGTACGAGATGATTCCCGTAAACGGAAATCGCTTTAGAATTCATATTCTTGTAGGTAAACCAAAAATAAAGGCCATTACTTTTTGTATTACTTACTTCGTATTACTTTTTGTATCTGTTCAACTTTCATAATACTGAAAACCAGAAAATAATTGAGATAAATGAGAAAATGATTGAATAATTGAAATATTTCCATTTTTTTAAAATTTTACAAAGTAATCATCTCATACACCCCTATGAGTAAGATGATCCCCCAGGTATAGTTTGATAACATAATCTTCAAGCACGTAGCTATGTTTACTTGGCCCAAATATTTAAATTAAGCATAGCAAAAAGCCTCAAATACAACAGTAGTTATAGTCTTTAACATTAAAAAAATCATAACAAATACTAATATAAGCTCCAAGTCATGTGCAAAATTTTAATTTTTTCTCGTTAAAATCGATGTATTGCTTACGCCTCCACTAGGATTTAATTGTGGGGGGGGTCTAGAGCTATGTTTTACTATTGAAGTAAACTAAATAGTTAGTGGTTTCAGTACATGATCGCAAAGGATCATCTTACCCCAAGGGATCAACTTATACTTCTTTCCCCTATTATCAAGTATAATTGTAATATCATTGAATAAAAAATGGTTTTAAGGAACATCTCTAGTGTTGTTCTCTTAAAAATGTTTATTAGAATGGAAATGCTAATAAATTTAATAAGTTCAAGAACTCTTGATTCTCGTATAGTTTCGAGTTCTTTGAATTTCGAATTTAAGAATTGATATGAGGTCTGATTAGCTATAGTAGTTGAAGTAATCGTGGAGAAAAATTTCTTTATTTGTGATTATCATCACATAGATAAGCAATATTTGGTTTAAACTTCTTGATCTATTTATTTTTAATGACTAAAAAAACTTCAAATTCATTACATTTGTTCAACCGTTGATTATATACACTTGACAAATGTAAAAAGTATATTTTGTTAGATCTTCGTACTGTTTAGAGTTCTTTGAATTTCGGATTTAAGAAGAGGTATGAGGTCTGATTAGCTATAGTAGTTGAAGAAATTGCGGAAAAAAATTATGGAAAAGAAAAGGCTGAGGCCTGGAAAGAAAAAGCTCTAATTTACACTGTACGACTCCAAAAATTGGCAATGAAAATTAATTAAAAAGTTCCAGATCTAAGGACAAGATTAAGTTGGATTGTAACTTTGGTGATACCAAATTGAAGTTGATTTATTAAGGTGAAGGCAATTGATGTATAGTAGGCAAACTTTTTTTCTTCAAACTTAAGGCAAAGAAAACAATTTTCTGGTTTGATTTTTGCTTTTTGTAAACGTTTGTTGGTGTCGTAAGCGTCGTATGTTTTTCAGTAGTAAATATAGAACCTTCGCGGTCGTGTCTCGCATGTATTTTCGTAACAAATTTTATTGGTTTAAATATTTACATTTGCGTGTACAGTAATATTATTTGATGTTGCAGCAGCAGTAGCAGCAGTTGAAAAACCAAGATGGAGTAAAAACACATTGAGACTCGAATTCCCGTCAAGTGAGACGTCTGGTGTCTGCTGCATCCCGATTGCAGCATCTCGCCTCCCCCCGATCCAAATCCCGAGATTAGAGCCGCATTTCGTGGTAAGTTTTTTTTTCCTCCAAATCTAACAATCATGGCAGCTGTTGATAATTTTTTTGTTCTTGAAAAATATCCATTTACGAACCTCAATTTCAAGCTGAGGGATTGAGAAATTGATAAGGGGGAAAGAAGTTTAAGTCTGGTGGACGACCATGACGTTCATGGACTGAAAGCTAATTGGATTCTATCGAGGTTCAGACATTTTGACATGTTTATTTTGTCGCTAGAAAATGTAGCTTGTTATTTAATCTTCTCAGAACATAAAATCCATTAGACGAGATAGAACTAAAATGGACAGAGATGAACCGAAAGATTGAACGGATTCGTTCATTTTATCTTCTTTTTTTTATGCTGTAATCACTTGAATTTACTTTTTATCTGAAGGGAAAAGAGAATCGAAGACTTTATATAAATGAACCAATCATGGGAAATCCGTAATCTTGATACATAATGAACGACACGAAGACTTGGAACGCACCTCACCAGTTTTGGTTTTAAGAAAAATCACAAAAATTAATGAATTGGAGAAATCGATTTAATAGCATTCTGAGAACCTACCAAAATCATTATGAATTTAATTTAAATACCTTTGAAAGCAATAACTGAAATGTAACTATTCTTAGACTTATTAAGGGTCGAAAAAGAATAAGAACAATGTTTTCCCAATGAATTTCATGAATTGTTTTCATAGTATTAAAATGATTATATTTTATTGAAACTCAGAAAATATATTGAACATATATTTTAGTATATAATATACAACTTTTGAAGAATTTCCATGAAAAACACCAAAGATATTAGCGACCTCCATATTGCGGGTTTCAATCAGGCTCAGCATATTGCATACATTCTGGAAGCACAATAAAAAAACCCATTTATTATTAGAATTTACATTTATTTTTACATCACCTTTATCTTAATGCATTTACCATGTTCAAATCATAAAATTTAGGATCCCTGAGGTCCTGGATCTCCTATTGCTTTGTATCTCAACTTTGAGCTTTCGTAGGAATTTTGGTTTATTTTTTAATTTTGCAGAGAAAATTCATCCAAATCTTTCAAACAAATAAAATAATTTGCTAAATAAATTCTAATTCTTGGTATGATTTTGTCTAGTTACAAATCATATGCCATAACTACATATAATGGGGTAAATATGCAGTTCTAAAATTTTGGTATACTGAACACTCGAAAATTGTTTGTCCTTTGATAAAAAATATGACAAATACTTAAATTATTCTATTCAAGTCATGCGGTAGTATCATACCAAAAAATTCCGGTAAAACTAAAAAAATTGTTCTCTAGAATTTAACCACAACTAGTTTTACCAAAAACTTATTAGCTTAGCTTTCTTTAGTATCCATTTTTCATTTATTGTACTTCAAAACTCTCAAATTCAAATTCAAAAGTCCCCATATTGCAGGTTTCAATCAGGCTGAGTATATTGCGTACATTCTGGAAGCCGTAATTTTCATTTAAAATCAACCGAGGTTGGAACTTACATTTATTATATGTCTCTCTTCTACATAAATCCAAAATTTGAACAACAAAATAGAAAATTATTTTTTTTCAGCGGTGAAATCATAAAGGTAAATTTTTTGTCATTATTTACCACTTTTCTGCAAGATAAAAATTATTTTAAATACTTAAAGATAATATTCCGATTTTTGATTCATATAAAGCTCAATAGTGTGAAGAAAACAGCGCCCAATTTTCAAAACGATTGGTCTAAAAAAATCCTTTTTGGAAAAACGCATATGAAAAAATGGGTACCAGAATGACCACTCGGTTATGCACGTGGCGCCTGAAGGAAAGCTCTAACTTTAATGGATCATAACAGTAGAATACGTAGGAATTTTCATTTAAAATTTTAATCTAAAGGATAAATCAGGATGTGGTAAGCCAAACAAATTAGCTGGGTTTTATTTTATTAATTCCAATTTGCAACGTTCGTCGGTGTGATTCCAACGAACAGTTGGAATAATAAAAGTTGGAATCACACCGATAAAACGTTGCAAATTGGAATAAATAAAATAAAACACTACTAATTTGTTTGGTCTACCACATCTTGATTTATCCTGTAGACTACATATCGATTTAGATTTGAAAGAATGGAAAAAGAAATTGGAAACATATTTTTCAATAGTTTTATTAACAATTCATGAAATAAAAGATTTCCTTATTGCCATGTTTAAAGAAATAAAAATAAGATGCTTTTCTCCTTAATTAAAACATACTTTTTTCCTGAAAATTATTTTCATCAATCTTATTATATTAAAATATGAAATTTTATCTTAACTAGCGACAAATAAAATTTTCCTTTACCATTTTGTTAGTAGAGTAAATTTATTTAAATATTGCCTCGCTGTTTCAATATATGCGCATTGTTCTATCAAAATAGCACAGAATTATATAAACATTTAATAAATTATAAATAAATTATAAACAAATTTTCTTGTTTTCTCAAAATTCATAATTAATTTTAATTCATATTCTAAACAGTAGGTAATGCTATAAAAGAACTTCCATATGAGACATATGAGAGATGCCTATACGAGGTCGGTATTACAGAGATTGATTATATATTTTCCTGATTAGAGAAATTTCATTTCTAAAGAGCTTTTAAAAAGCTTTTTTGAAGTATTAGACTAAAAAATTATACAAATAAGTGATGACTATTTCTTTATTCACTTATACGGCTAACATAAGGGCATATTTTAAAAATGTTATTTACCTTGGACATAAAAATATATTGAATGTACTTAATAAAAGCCATATTTTATTACTTCCAATAAAAATCAAGTGAATTGAAATTTATTAAAAATTATGAAAATCGCTTGCCAACATAATAGTTTTGCATTAATAAACCAAATATATTATTGGAATAAGCAACTTAAAAACAGGAAATTGTATGCTCAAATTGCAAATAAAAGATTTATATTAAAAAATTAATTTTCCCGACAAACTTTTGGCTTCTATAATTAATAAGAAGGAAAAAAATCTTTGATTAATTATTTTCTCTAAGCCATTCATGATCAAACTAATTGTGCAACTGTTGCCCAAGTTTTGGTCGTGTATGGAACCATTTAAAGATAATTACAAGGAAAATTAAATTTTCGTGAAAAATTTATGAGCAATATAATAAAAGATTATAGTACATTAAAAATAATTTAATAATCATTCTTTACCTAAGACACTGTTTTATTCTAAGCAATTTTTTATGAGTTACAGCACTAAAATAAAATGATTTTTATGGGACCGATTATTGCAGCTCATCTGTATATTTAATTCGCACAATAAATCATTAAAATCAAGATTAGCTTGTTATAAGGTAACAAATTAACCATAAATCAAAGTTTTCCTCGACATAAGTAAAACTTATTTGGTTTCTTAAAAAATAATCAATCATTATAACAAAATAAACGTTTTACAGTTGTCAAGTGTATATAATCAATGGTAGAAAAAATGTTATAAATTTGAAGTTTTTTAGTCATTAAAAATAAATAGATTAAGAAGTATAAACCAAATATTGCTTATCTATGCGATGATAATCACAATTATAGAAAACTTAGTTTAATTATTTTTTTAATTCGTTCAAGAATACTTCAAGGTTTTGATAATGAGTCTTAATTAATATTAATAAAATGATGTTGAAATGTGTTTTATTCATGATTTTCATGGTCATTGTTAGCATTTAATTGTATTTTAATTCATTTGGAAATACAGGGAATTCTCCAAGACGTTCCAAAGTATTCAAAGTTACCCACAAAATATTGAGATTCCAAAAATAGTATGGTGAAGTGAAGAATTCTATTTTATAATGCAACATTACAGTTTATGTTATCATTATTGCTTACAAAGTAATAAAAAAGTTATCTATTCAAATAAAAAGAAGAAAGTAATCGTGCAATGATACATTTTTAAAGCGGAAATAAAAAGTTTTTTAAGTAGAAAATGTTCATACCTGATATTAACATGGTTATAACATTCTTTTGAAAAATTCTTAAATTTTGATTAACCCGAATTTCAATTAATATAGAGCTTTAGAGATTTTTTTGAAATTATTATATTTGAAGCAGTAAAATTAAGAAAATTAATATATTTTTTAGTATGCCGTACCTTGATTACAAAGATCATTTGCGAGTGTGCTCACCCATAGATATTTTTAGCATTCAGTATTTCTATTGAATGAGTTTAAAATTAAGTTTCACTTATGTATCTTATCATTAGACATTGGATTATATGCACAGTAAAAATTCCAATATATATTTGCAAATATACACTAAACTAAATTAGGTATGCTCAAAATATGCACAATCGAAAAACCATTTATTATTCAAGTTTACGTTTATTTTCACATTACTTTTATCCTTTCGCGTTTGTCACGTTTAAATTATTAAATTTAGAATCAACTTTGAGTTAACTCAACTTTGGGCTTTGATAGGAATGTTGGCGACTGAATTTTAGTTTTTTTTTTTTAATTTTGCAGAGAAAAATTCAAATGTTTCAAAAAACTAAAATTATTTATTAAATAAATCCAAATTTGTGGTATGATTTTGTCTAATTACAATTCATCTGCCATAACTACATATAATGGTATAAACATACAGTTCACAAATTTTGGTAAGCCAAACACTCAAAAATTGATTCTTCCTTTGTTAAAATATAACAATTTTATATCCAAATTTATCTATTTAAGCCGTGTGGTAGTACCATACCAAGAAATTCTAGTAAAACTATAAAAAAAATGTTTTCTAGAATTTAACCACAACAAATTTTACTAGAAACTTATTAGTTTAGCATTCTTTAGAATCCATTTTTCATTTTTTCTACTCCGAAATTCTCAATTCAATAGTCTCAAGATAACATATCAATATTTGCTCTCAAAGTATTTTGGTATTAAGGAACAAAATTTCCATCTACTATTTGTATCAATGGCTTAATAATTCCTTAGTCTCTCCATACATGCAATTCTATATATAAGGGCGATAAAGTTATAGTGATATAAGTCCCATTTCCAGTAGTTCTAACTTAAATAAGAAGACAATTTAGGTTGTTTAAGATCGGTATTCAGATCTCAGCTTTTTTACGTTTCGTTACGTATCGTAACTTCATCAGGCTTTTATAAAAAAATAAAATAATTACAAAATGTATCAATCATACATATTTTATGTTTCGTTACCGATCTTAAGCAACCTGAATTGTCTTCTTATTAAATAAAGGCTGAGATCTGAATTTTATCATATTTTCTTTAATATATTGTGCTTTTTAAAAATTAAGATTAATTAGCCTTACACCACTTTGATTTCAACCCCCTGAAATCCTAACTAATGAAAACTGAAATAAAATCGAGTGTTTGGGTATGTTGTCTTGGGATTTTTGGTGTTGAATATTGGATATATTAATAATTTTCATTAATTAATCACAATTTGTAATATTTTTTTTATTTACATTAAAGTTTTACAGCTTTAAATTTTTTATAACAGTACATATCAGACACACCTACCTACTGATATAGTATAGAGCCAACTTAAACATTAAAAACAGTAGACAAATATTTAGTTTAAATGTTTACATAGTTGAAATTAAAGCCAAGAAAAATAAAATAAAATATTTAATTAATGATTAGTGGAAATATTACATAATTATATAAACGTATAGTATTACCTAATGAAAATTCTATCGCCTAAATGAGTTGATTCTGTTTTTTTAAAAAAAACTTTTATTGAGGATTTAATGAAATATTTTCATGTTTGAGACACGAAAAAAAAAATTTACGATTGAGTTAAATTCGTATATTTTCGAAAAATTATTCAAATTTATTTAAAAAGTGGATATTTATATAAATAAATTCTAGTAGTTATTTTTATATATATAAATTTGTTTCGTCATAAAAAAAAAGTATTCTCCGATGATGAAAGTTCATTGGACTGAATAAATTATCATTCAAAAAATAATAAAAAAGCATAAAACCGACAAAATTTTGAATATTATTCCAATTTATGGATATTCTTGGCCGTTGGTAGGCTTAAAACAGAGCCAATAGAGCAGAGGCCGCACTCATCAGAATCGTAGGTCGACTTGATTTAAATATTTTTTAAATTTAACCGCCCAAATGTCGTCTTATTAAAATAAAAATCAAATAATAGATCGTCCGATTTGATAAACGTCTCGTTTTTTCCGTCGTTTTCTGAATTTATTAATAAATTATATCCAAAATCGACGTATAAGGGAGACTCCGACTTAACACTCCTGTGCAATTTAACGTAGAACAATCACGCAAACCAATTATATTTGAAAACCTGATTTTCAGGTGGCCCCACGATTGGAGGCTATGGATTTTTTTCTTGATTGGCTTAAAATCCGTGAAACCAACAAAGATGGACAATTTTTTTTAAAAAGGAAACCAGTTTTCTTAACATTTTTGGATTTGTTTCTTCATGTAATAATGTATTGTATGGGGTTAATAAGTTTCGGATTTAATGGAGTTTGGATGACAGGTGGAATGGCGTCCAACACTGATGATAATATCTATACGAATAATAAGCCATACTAACGATTATAGCATTCGTTAAACTTTCCAAGCTTCTTCGATTCTCCAATAAAATCAATCGAATTTTTTATAGAAGAATATTTGATTAAAAATGGAGATTGTTCGACAAACGCCGCAAAACGAATCAAGGAAAAAATGGAGATTTTTCTTTTACGACTCGTATTGATTTAGTCACTAAATTTTTAGTGCTTGTAATGATCGTAAATAAGGAAATATTAAATTTACTTTACGATCTTATAAACGATTAGTGTTTTAACAAAACATTTTTACAAAGAATTCAATTTTTTTAAAAGGCTTAAAATTTAGCTTTTTAGGTTTTATGAGACCATTTTTTTTTAGATATTTAAATAGAAAAATGGCAAGGTTAAGGCCCGAAATCACTATTTAAATTACCGGCTTTAAAAGGGAAACGCAAAAAATGGGGTTGAAAATAGAAAGTGGTCAGTGGTTTGGTTTTGAATTTATTTAAATAAGATCACTTTGGGGATGAGAAAAAAAAATGAAGGAAAGTGAAATATGACAGGATTGAAGGTCTTCAATGCGACAGTAATTTAGTTGAAGGTCTAAAATTTGTTTTTATGGGTTAAAATTAGAGAAGGGGATGTTTTAAAGATTCAAAGAAATTTCTTCTTAGGAAGTCAAAATGGTTCTACCAAAAAAAAATCATCGAAAATACTAAACTTTAAGAATTTAAATAAATTAATGGGAAACTTTAGTTGATTTTTATTCATTAAAATTCGCCTTAAAATGATTAAAGAATTTATAAAAAGCTTTGACCAATTATTCCTTTTGAGCTCTGGTGAAAAGACACTGCTGCACGATGAATACTTTTTTTGTCTTCTGTTTTGGTATTTTACGGTGTTTTTTGATTAAAAAATGGCTTATTTTTTTTTTTGGTTTTTTAAGTTCTTGATAGAAAAAGACTTTTTCATACATTTTATTCATGTTATATTATAAAACGCTCAACAACCATACAAATTTTTCTTTTCATTCCTTTTTTTATTTCAATTTCATTTTTACTGTAAAAAATAACTTTTGTTTTCTATATATATGCAAAGTGATTCATGGAAAGAAAATACGGAAAAAGGTGATTATTGTAGCTAACAATAAATTACTCATGTTGAAGAAACTTAAAAAAAAATGCTCATCAAATTTATAATCTCAAATCCGACTTAACAATTAAAAAAATAGCCATCTATAAACTCTAAATAAGAACATTTGTGAATAAATTATCGAAAAATACGATGAACGCCAATTTAATAACCGAAGAAATTTAACCCTCAATAATTTTAAATAAATAAATATATTTTTTTAAAATTTAAAACTAATTTATAGAAGGTTAACTTCTAGAAATATCGTTGGATATAATTATTACTTACAAACTTTAATCTGGGAAATATTTTACACAAACATACTTGGTAATCTACAAACCCTGAAATATATATTAAAACATATCTGTGGCTTGGCTCTAAAAGGGTCAAAATCAAAAATGCTAGTTCCGAGAAAAAGGTATTGAAAGATATTTGATAATGACATAATATTGATATTGGCTGTCATTATAATGGAAATACAACCTATTTTACATTAGACATTGGCCTTTGTAGAATTAAAGATTTACTAAATTGGGAACTTCTGGTATAAATAAAACAAAATTTGAAAAAAAATTGACATTGGCTCTTTTAGAACCAAACCACTGATAAGTATTTTACTAACTATATTGTGGATTATCCTTGACATACCTCATTTATAAACATTTAAGAAAATTTCGATTCCATAATATTGTGAGATTCAAATTTATCCAAACTTAGATAAACTATTAAAGTTATGCGATTCAAACTATCTAATAACTTACAAAATGCTTTAAGTGTATATTTTACGAGGCCATGCATCAATATTATTGTGTTATTTTGAGCTTTTTTGAACTATCTTCAACTATTTCAAGAGGTTTACTAGTCATAACAATTTTAATTGTATTAAATTAAAAAAAATACAAATGTGAATCAATTCTTTGAAAACATATCCTTATCTTTTAATAAGGAATATAAATTGATACTTTAAATATAAAACATATTATTTAAATTACTTTTAGTAAGGAAGAATTCAAGAAAGAGTTTAAATCAAGTTATTTTCTTGCATAAAAATTAATATTCTAGTGTAAATTTTAATAATTAATCTTTTCTATTCAAAATTCAAAGTACAAAATCGAAATAAATTCTATTAAAATTAGTTTTTATATTGAAAAACGTGGAAAACTTGTTTTTATTTGGCAATAATTTGGTCAGTTTGAGCTTTAGGCGGTTGGATGCTCTGATTTACCGACATTCGTCTTGAACAAATAAAACTTCGATGAAACGGATAGAGATGGCGCAGCAGTCAGCTAGCTTTTCTTTTACTATTATCTCATAAGAGACGACTGATTCAACATATTAAGTTAAATAAAAGATTAGCTTTTCTTTCATATCTTTTAGTATTGTTTTTATATCTTAATTTTGATTATTATTTCAATTTATTATTTTTATGTCACTCCATATTTAACATCCGTATTGGATATGAAAAGTTTAAAAAAAAGCAATAATTTAATGAATTTATTGTACAAGATGGTAATGGTAAATATGTGGGCGCGTTCATAGCGTACCTTTCCGTAAAATTTAATGTGCGTTTTGGTGCATGCCAGACAGAAATTATGGGAAATGAACAGTCTCTTTTTATTCGGCTTGGCAGGCTAATAATTTTCAATGCAACCGTCTGCCAATCCTTTATTAATAATAATCATATGTTATTGCTCAATAACTGGTCCAATAACGTGGACGAAATGGAGACAAATGCAGTTTGGGTTCGAGGAAAAATGCAAATGTTTGAGGTAAAAATTCAAATGAGACGACCATGAGTCGCGTTTTAAGCGCAATTTATTGAATTTTTATTTTAATTTCGCTGGATTTTATACATTTTGGTTCGATTTATGAAGGAAATAATTCAAAGGATTTGTTACAAAGTAAATTGGAATTTTTTACATGAATTGATAATTAGAATTTTCCAAACATATTTTTCTGAGAATTTCTGTACGCCTTGGGTTTTGATTTCCGACAGGAAGCGGATAGTTTCGTTTGAAGTATTCGATTGATGAAGGTGTCAATGAATAGTGAATTTAATTAGTAATTAACTTCCTTACAATTGCGCAATTAAAATTCATTCTCGAATAGTATACCTGCATATCAACTACTGTGTAAAATCTTCTACACATCAATATATTCAAAACTTATTTACAAATATTTATACCAAAAATTATTGAAAAAAACTAATTTTATACGTAAATAAATATTTTTACTGAAATTTTTTGTTAATCCTTGAGCCAATTCTGGTTTATAGCTTTGTCCATTTGTAATTTCTGAGTCACAATAGCACATTTTACAAATGTGTTGAACCTAATTTGTGTTTGGTATTGGTTGAATGTATATTGGGAACTTAAATTAACAAATTATTTGATATATAGTTTTCAAATTTTACAATATTCATTGATATACCTAGCTATATTCAAATTTTCTCTGGTTATCTATGGGGTTGACCAAATGAGGTACTGGAAAGTAAACGCAAATTAAATCAATAAATTTTTAGTTTTGAATCAAGTGTGGTAATTTATTTTAAAGATTAATCAATGCCATTTAAGTATGAAAAATGATACATTCAAATGTTGACCATGACTAGTTTCACATACGTCGATACGATGATCAAAATTTTTGTCCACATCTTCTAATATAGACGTTTCAATGGCATTTATTTCGTCAATAATGTTTTTTAAATCTTAAATAGTGGCTGGCTTATCAACGTATACTATGGTCATCAAAAGTCTCCATAAAAATAAGTCCAATTGTGTTAAATCGCAAGATCTTGCAGTCCAATTCACATGTCCTTTTCGCGAAATTTTGCAATTTTCGAAAAAAAACATGCAATTCGTTAGTACTTTCTCGCGTAGTGTGGCAAGTTGCACCGTCTTGTAAAAACCAATCAGCAAATAAGTCAATTCCATCGGTTTTTAGCATAAAATAATCGGTCATCATTGTATGGCAACGTGTAAAATTAATGGTACTCGGTACTGGTACTTGATGGTATTGGTATTCGGTCTGCCAAACTTAGATGCATCTTCAACAGAGCCTAGAGCTTAACCTAGAGCCTAGAGCCTAAACCTAAACCTAGAGCTTTAGAAAGTGTACGAAACGTCTTTTTTATTTTATCATTATTTTTTTGTGTTCTTTAATACCTTTAATTAATTCTCAAACGAAAACGACTTCATAGCAAAAATGGCAGCATTTTAATAGCAAAATGACATATAGATGATATACAATTAATATTGCATCCCTTTGAAATCAACCTTTATTTTTCTGTACCTCATTTGGTCAACTCAGTAAAAACATTATATATGTTAATGAAATAAAATACAAAATCCTATTGAATATGGGAATAAAGTTAAAAATAAACTACAAAGGTTATAATTACAATTAAAGATACCATCATCGTTTGTAAGCATATTTATTTATTTTTTTGTATAAACTTCAGTAGATATGTTAAGTGTCAGGCTCCTTAAGGATATAATGTGAATAACCAAAAAAGATTCCTTAAATTTAAGCAAACTACATCCTTGAATGCAAAGATAGTGCTACCTAAATTTTTTTTAAACTTTTTCCAAAGGATTTAATAAAAAAAAATAATTTTTAATTTATCTAAAATATTACAATGAGCAATTGATTAAGGTAAGGGAATAATTGTTGAAGGCAAGAACTATTTTTTTTTTTAAAACAAAACTTTTTCCATTGTTGAACAGCAGATTTCGTCTAAATTCATCCATAAAAGAATTAAAGGGTGTAAAAACCGTAGTTTAACCTTATATTTTTCAATTTTAAGGTTTCATATTGCAAAAGCTCTAAAATATAGAGGTACACACGAGAAAAAGTAAAAATATACAAGTTATGGCAGAATACGATCAAAACTTTCGAATGTTAAAATTTTTATTTACAAATTATATAAATTAAAATCAAATTGAATATAAAATGGACATTCTTGAAGCCCTAAAGCAAAAATTAATTCAAAATCAATTTGCGTAGTCCCAAATTGACAGCTGTATTAATTTCTGAACCTGTAGTAGAACCTTCTTTCTGTGAAAGCCTAAATTATTATTGCATCTTTAAAGAAAATAAAATATTTAGTATATTTCTCTTCATATTATTTTGAAATTTATTAAACCAATATTTTATTACAACCCTAATTGTTGTAGAGCCACTTTCAGATTGTACGTATTGTAAAGTTAAGCAGGGAAAACTTTAAATATGATAGCAACCAAACACTTTAAAAGAAAATTATAAATAACTATAATCGTTATTTTGGTTATTTATTCTTTTTCCATTTTCCATCATACATAATTTTAAAATTTCTCAAATAATGAAATATTTATGAAATTAAAGTGTTAAATATTTCATTAAGGGTTAGTTTCAGGAAAAGGCTTCTTAAAATTTGGTTTGTTTAATATTAAAACATTTATATTGGAGGGAAATTTAATACAAATAAAAATAATACTTACTATTTTTTATGATACCAAAGAAATTAATTCTTTTAGAAAATAAAGTATTTTTACAATGTCAAATTATTCTACTTGATTAATAGTTATATCTATTTTACGAACACAAATTTTAAAATAAAATATTTCTTTTTTTCTTTAAACTCAACAAAATTTTCTTTGTTACGTCGCAAATTTTTTTATCAATATATTCCCTTTAACAAAATAATCAGAAAATGGTACCGAGAGAATATATTTTTCATGTCGAAAAAAATATTTAACACCATTTTTACACAATATTTTCCACCCTAATTCCTTTATTATTACATTACAAATAAGCTCCATCCCGGGGCAATATCATCGCACAAAAAGCTCCATTATCAAGCGGCGAACGGGGAGTGAAACGATGAAGGCGTAAAGCATTCCGCTAAAAGCTTTACACGTTGGGGCCTTCGTGTGCATATTTAGAGACCGTTATTAATGGTGATGCGTTCGGGGCCATAATTTGCATGTCGTTAGCTTAATGGAGCTTTTACTTCTATTTAAATCCCAAAAAAAAAAAACACAAAACAGGTGCTCATTTTTCAAAGCGAATCTGAAACGAGACTTTTTAGATGTTTATGTTAAACTTTCGATATATTGCAAATACTTACCGTGCGAATCCTTGAAAAAAGGGAATCAACTCCAAATCCAGCCCTGATTTAAATATATATTCGCGTGTTCGTCTATCTTTTCCACCCAACCGAGTTTTGCCTCAGTAATAACCAAACAGAGACAAAAATCGTTGCTCACCCCCAGATGAAAAGAGATGAGGTCGTCATTTTCCCAGTTTATATGCAAAGTTACATAAAGCGAAGCTTGGGAAAACCGTCTCTATATAACGTAGATGTATGAGTGTAAGAGGACTTTGAGTTTCGTTTACGAAAATTGCGACTGCCGTTTCTATCGTAAAATTTCCACAGAAGAAAGAAAAAGCTTTATAGACAAACTCAGCAAATGGAGTACGGATCTCTCTTTCTTTCATACTCCTTAAATCTTTTTTTCAATTTGATCATTGCTATCTAGATGAACGAATGGATATAGCTTGCATGTTATTTTTTGCTTTTTGTGAAAATTTCATGATAAAATAAACGAAAAAGCTCTCGTCGCGAAATGTTTTCAAAATCGCTGACATGCAAGGAGCTTTTCTTACTCATTAAATTCGTCTTCTGAATTTAATTAATTTTAAAAATTAACTTTTTACAAAATGATTCCTCACCAAAAAAAAAATCATAATTGTTCAATTAATTTAATGCTGAAAGATAAACTATTATAAAACGCTCATAAAAAGCTCTTTTCGCACCTTTTTCTTTCATTACAATTATATTTAAATAGAGCGGTAGCAATCTCGAGTTTATGATGTGTTAATTTAAAATATTCACGTTTTTTTGAAACGATTTAATCTGTAACAAAAGGCTTTGTCTATAATATCATCAATTTTCTCCGTTTGCAATTATCGCAGTTTATGCAAATTGGGATCTGTTCCCTTTGTGTTCGAAAAGGTGAATGGCTCACGTGACAATTATCTTGATCCTGCTACCCTTTATCACTTCAATCATCCCTTCGTGTCAATGGAGATGCAAAATCACTTTTGTATCTTGACCCTATCATTTATTTAATCCCAGGGACGTCCAATCGCAACTCGTGTATCTTCCTGTTCATTGTTCGTTGGGATCATTTAATTTAAATGAACGCTTCGGTGAAATTTTCGTATATGTAATGGCAAAGTCCTGTTTTCAATAGTTTCTTTGAAAAATACGCACGAAGGTCCGAAATTTTATGAGGCTTGAGAATGAAATGATGGGAATTTAGGGAATTAAGTTGGGTTTATTACCTTTTTCGGGTTATTTAACGTTAACTTAGAGCATTGAGTTTTGGAGTAATGTAAAATGTATTGCTTTTTTTCTTAAAAATCTTTAACACAAAACTTCATACTTATGAATTCAGTACAGTTCTAAAAGTGTACACTTTTAAGTATAATGCATCTATAGTTACTAATTAATTTTATCAACTGTCAAAAAATACATACTTAAGTTATTTAAATTATTCTTAGCTTAAAAAAATAATTGAAAAATTTACTTTTTCTGCAGCAAATTTACTCTTGCAAGACCTTTGGGAAACTTCAAATTTGAACAATGAAGTTTCACAGGAACTTCCAATAATAGTAAAGCTATTTTAAACTTCGTGAAAATTACTTACAGTTCTTTAATAGGGAAAAAAAGCAATATTACTATATATATTTAATGATATAAGAGGTCAAATTAAACCAGTACATTTAACCGGCATATCATTGCTCATTGAAGAGTTAAGAATATTGTATTTTATTAAAATTTGTAACAAAAATAACAATCTATATCTAATGAATATTAAGTAACAAATAAATGCAATTTCGATTAATTTATTTGGCATAGTAAATATCTCAACATGACCTTCAAATCTTCAAATTATTCAATCGACATTGTATATTTAGATCAAGAATAGTTATATTCTAATTAAGTATTTTATACATTTCTCTTATTATTTGATTCAACTGATATTTTCAAAAGGTCTTGCTAATTGAAGTCTTCTAAAAAGTGAATAATCGTACAAAGAAAAATCTTGCAAATAATTTTTAATTAAGTCCCATTTTGAAATTAAGTTGTACATTTTGAAAGTGGTCTAAGTACATTAATAAAAAATTATTCGAACCACTTCGGTGCTTAATGTTAATTGCATTAGAATAAGGTAAATAATATGTACTTTGGTAAATTACTTTAAATAGGAAAACGGCTTTATTAAATTTTCAATATTTTAACAATCAAAAGAAATTTTTCTATATTTCGCCACCCCATTGTCTAATAGCCTCTTGCATGGAATTGTTGTCAATGCTGTCATCTGATATAAGTGCAGTGCTTGATTTCTTTATACTTTATTTGTACTTAATAAATTTATTTCATTTAATTAAAACCCAAAAAATGATCCTAATAATAATTTAAATAGTATTCAAATAATCAAGATTATAATTTTGTATTCAAGTAAGTGGAATGTTATTAAATTCTAAAACTCCAAAATCTTAGTACCAATAATGTTGATTTCAATTCAGTAGTCAATAGAAATTTTTGTAAAAAAATTATATTTCCAATCTAAATTATTAAAGCATCTAGGGCTACTAGCATGATGAATTGATCCCAGAAAGATTTTTTAATGATACTTTAAAAAGAAGACAATATCAACCCCTAAATCAAATTATAATTTTATATTAAATGGTTCCGACAATTCTTAGGAAAAATATTTCCTATTTTTATTCACTTATTATTTTTTTTCTTGCAAACTAATTGAGATCAAGAACTTCAATAGAGACCCTGGGAATACAAGAAGCCTAATCCTACAGTGCTGAGGCTTTCCAAAAAAATGAACTAGCGATTTCTAGGACATTACAATTTTATTATTACAAATGTGTAAGAAATTATAATTCCGATCTAAATTATTAGAGCGTCTAGGGCTATAAACACGATGAATTGGTCCCGGAAAAATATTTTAATGATACTTTAAAAAGAAAACAATATCAACCCCAAAATGAAATAATTTTTGAAATTTTTTTTCGTTCACTTATTATTATTTTTTCACGTAAATAAATTGAGATTGAGGACTTCAATAGGGATCCAGTGCACCCAATAAGCCCAAGGCTACTCCGCTAAGGTTTTCCAAACATTATCCTAGTGAACTCCTAGTGAAGTTTATTATTACCTAAATACCTACAAAGAAACATTTAAATATCTTTTCGGGAACAATTCTCCATAGTTATAGCTCTAGGTCAGGGGTTGGGAAACTGCGGCTCGCGAGCTTTAACCAGCTTTTTGGCCCTAGCCCAATAGCTCTTTAAATACCAAACTCAAAGTTTTACCAAATCAAAAAAATAGAAGTAAAAGCTTGGCAATATGAAACGATTTCATAAATTGTTTGAACTTTAAATTGATTTTCTACTTAATTGATAAATTATACTTAAAATAATTATAAATTAAGTATACTTAAAATTGATATTTATTTCAATTTTAGTGATAATGAATATGAGGTTCACTTAATTCAAAAATAAATAAAATTCATCAAAATTTGACTTTCTAGGTCATAAAAGTTTCCAACCCCTGATCTAGGCCCTTGGATTCAAATTTTGGGGTATAAAAGTATAAAATAGAAATAACAATTCAATTCTGTAAAGCCGAAATTTCGACCCAATAAGTTAAGGTCTTACAAAAATATCTTTTCGTTTTAGGCAATTTTATTAATTTTTTAAAGTTTGGTTAAAAAAAGCTTGACAAAATTTTGATGAAAATAATGGTATAATATATTGTCTAGTTATATAAGTTTCATTTTTTCACCATTTTCGATCGTGATGGAAACTTTTTCAACCAAGTTCAGCATGTTCCCTGTGCGTGTGATAACATCGGTTTCAATCCACCGCATTTTTATCCGAAGTGTTTTTTTTTTCTGGCGTTTTTTGCGTTGCTTGAAAATATGGGATCAATATTTGGTTATATGGGCGCCTTGTGTGCATGATTTGCTTCGTTGGCTTCAAATGAACGGGACTGCATTGCTGATTGTGTTGATTAAATGTTATTGAAAATATGATTGTCCCCGATATTTATGTCACGCTCGAACGTACGTGACACGAACGTAAAAAGCGCAGAAGAAACGAGGCTTGGAGGATAAACAAAACGTAGCAAAAGTTGATTCGACCACACAAATATCGCAAACATAAAAAAGCATATTGGAAATTTTTCGATTGGCTCAATTGAGTGAAGACCATTGGCATTTCGAAAACGGGGGTTCAAGTTTGAGTCGTCCAAGTTCATTTTCTTCGGTTTGTAATTGAAGCATTTTTTTTCTGGGGATATAATTAAACGACAGCCCTCCAATTAGTATGCTAATTTCAAGTCTATTACTGGTGTGATTCTGACGTCACGTCGGCTACTTGGGAGGTCCAGCTATTGATTCCCCTCCATGCCATTGTCCGATTTGAATCAAGCAACTAAAAAAAAGACGTTAAATTTTTACTCTTCAACGATCGGCTACTGAGTTTGAAATTTTTATTTTTATTTATGAAATATTTTACTTTATAAATATTAAAGTTGCCGCGTCTCGTTCATTATCATTTGGTCGTTTTTTGAATACCAAATGGATTCAACTGAAGACCCAAACAGGATGGTGGCAACAATATGGCGACACTCCACTTGAATTTGTCATCATCACTAAAAACACAAAATTCTCAATTGGTATTTGTAATAGGTTTCTAGCATTAAGCATACCTGGTTTATCTGCGATCGTTTCGAAAATAAATCACATTCTCGTGCATTTCCGTTATTTTTCTAATGGCTTATCAATCATATACGCGGAAAATTGATAGCTTCGTTGGTATATTAGCAGAAAGGAATTTTTATTATTTTCCAATAAATTAACATCTTTTTGCATGATTTATGGCAAACAATAGCTGGTACAATATTCTCGCGTTATCTTTAGCTGGTTGTATGCACAAATAATTCCATCGACCTGAAATGAGAAAAATATTTAGATATGCCTTAAAAATTTCGAGGAATTTTATTCATTACTACAAACGAAAAATATCCTATACGAATATTACCTACTGATATGTTTTGGAAAAGGAAATCTATGAAATTGCATTTAATGGATTGTTGTTTAAAATTTTTGAAGACAAATAAAATTGTAGACTCTTGTATGTTTCCGCTTTATATTAAAACCCGAATCGAACTGATATTTACCTGGAATTGAATAACAATGTATTGTAAACATTGTGTTCTTAAATGAGTTAAAACAAGTTGGTATTATTCGATTGATTTTTCTGTAATTTAAATTCATTGTAAGAAAAAATAACATCTAGAGAACATTTAGGATCTTAGTTTTGTATTACCATCCCATTTAAAAAGAAAGTTAGTTTTATAATACAAAAACATATATATTTACATACAAGAAAGTTTAAATAGGATATTAAATAAAACGAATTTCTTTGAATTGATTGTCAATTAAAAATATTCCCACATTGATTATTCCACTCTTATGAAACAGTAAAATCAATGTTTTTTCCCGATTGGAGGATATTCTACCTAATAAACAACTCACATTGATTCGAAAACACAAATGCCTATTAGTATATTAATAAATTAACTCAATGCATTTAATGCATCATTGTCGTGCACCGTTAAAAACGAATTAAAATTTCACGCGGTTTCGAGGTAGTTGACCAACTGGCCGCAACAGCCGCGAGCGCTGCCTGTCCCTGATTGCGTTCCAACGTACGCCATCGCAAGCTTTCGGTAAGCTTTTTATCACTTCCGCCATACATAAATAGGCATGCATAGATATAATTATCAGCTAAATATATGAGTTTCAAACCTCATACACTTAATCTATAATTTTCTGTCATAAATATTTCTTATAGAAACATCGAAAAAAAAAATTATAGTCATAAATATTTTCATTAATTACTGTTAGTCTTTTTCGTTGAGTAGAAAATTTCAAAAAATCATTATGTTGAACTAAACTAACTTGAATCGGTATTAAATTAGTTCATTAGTTTTCAAAGAGATGGCAGATTTAATATTTGAAAAAAAAAACATGAATTCTTATCGCTTTTAACGTGTTATTTTTAGTTTATAACCAATAAATATATTTTATAAGTTAATTTTCTATTTTCTATTTCTTAAAGATATAATAAAAAAATGATTCAATCACACTATAATCTAATTCATGACATAATAAATATAATCGATTAGGTTTAATCTTTCAAGATTTGATTGATATTCTCACTGTTTTTGGGTTTTTTTTTTACTACAAATAAAAGTGCAATAATACTATAATTGATTTATTAGTTGCATCTTTAAATTATTGAACATTTATAGAAAAAAAGGTTTAGTTCATTTTTGAAGGGAAAAAATATACTCTTGAATTAATTTTATCTCATTTATCTGTTGTGTAATTCAAGGCTATAGATAAAATAAGAGTTATTCAATATTGAAAAAAACCTACACAAATAAATGTATTACTTTGATGAATCAATGATGACTGACAAGAAAATTGACCATTGTCTCAAGAATGTAAGCCTTCACCTGGAATCGATTTTTTTCATTTCAAAACAAGAGGCACAAAGGTATATAGAAAGATCAGTGTTATAGTAGAAAATGAGAAAATATGGTGAATCAAAGTCCTGGCGTTGATGTTTGCCCTTTTTATTGTATAATCCTTTTAAGATTATGCATGCAATGAATCCTGGACATTGCATATACAGTACATACAAGAATAAGAATTTTTAAGAAAATTGGGTATTTAAGTGTTAAAGATTTGATTGATGTACCAATTTTTATTAGACCAAAAATTAATTTAATATAAGTGATAAATTATGTATTCACGCATGTATTTCAATAAATAAATGTAAAAAAAAATGGGTCAAAAACTTATATGGAGCCAAAATGAGAATTGAACGATCTTCGTCCTTTTTATTAAATCTATTTATGATACATTGCACTCATTTTTATGAGGTGGTCATATAGTAATTTGATGGGCCATAAAGTCATGTGTTTGTTGTTTTACAAGAATACTTGAATTCTCGTGTCGAAGCTCCCGTTTTTACGGGGCCGAATGTCGGAACAATTACGTATTATTACATAACGCGTCCAATCGTTTATCGTTTTACAGTTTAAACTCGTTTTAAAACCGTTTTTACCGTTTTGTACAAATTGCCACGCTTTTTTTTTGACGCTATACAGTATCGTGATTGGTTTTGTAAAAAATGGATTTTTTTAAATAGAAATTTTTTTAATGATATACATTTGTTTCTGGTGCATCAATTATTGTTGGAGATGATCGTTAAAGTTTTGATTTTGTTCCAAAAATTAAAAAAAAAACATATTTAAATGCTTGACGAAAGACGCGATTTGTAAGTTGTAGTAGCATAAATTATAATGGTTAAGGTAAAATTTATGGGTTCGTCGGAAAATCGAAACGAAGACTAATATATGTCGTGTTGGCTTTTAAAAAATTTCCTCTTTTCATAAAAGAAAATTTAGATGTTGACTTCGACGATCTTATAAAAAAGTAATAACTTATCAAATTAAACAGCTAAATCTATATTCCAAACGTTTATATGATTATTTTTTCATTTGCAGAAAAATCCGAATCTAAGATCGTAAATCTTAGGCAAATCACTATTTTATAATATCAGCACTAACGTTTTGTAATTTAGCCAACGTTTAGGCTTTTAATATTGCATTAAAATTGACCATATGGGCAATAAATTCGTAAGAGAATCTGAGGTTTCAATGATTAGCCATTAGAATTGGTGCAGTGGCAATTTCTGATTTTGAGCTTTTATTGCAGTCAAATTGTTGGTTTATTAGATCTAAGGGCACGATAGTTCCCCAGTAAGATAAGGTACACGAAAGCAGGACAGTATTTTTTTTTCCTGAGTGATAAAGCTACTCTGCATATGGAACTAATAGATTTCCAAGAAAACACAGTTTTAAAACCAAAACTTGGGGAAGCTTCCAGTGAAGAATATTGGATAAAATTTTTGTATGGTAATAAATATCCAGAACTCTCAAAATTAGCGTTGAAACTTTACTTTGTTTGGGTCAACATATATTTGAGAAGCAGCATTTTTGTAGAGGACTTTCATTAGGAATAAATTTCGATATCGACTTACTGATGAACATCTCTAGGATTTAATGTCAATAGCTTGCACCAATTTTACTTTAAACTTCAAACAAATAGTCCGTAATAAAAAATGTAATTTTTCTTTTTGATATGTAAAAAAATACCTGTGTTATTTCCGTAATTACATTTCAATTTTTAAAACGGGTCCCTAGCTAAACTAATTTGTGACCCCTGATGTAGGAAATCGATACCTGCTATGTTTATCCACTTTTTTTCAACTATAAGAAGTTTCATTTCTTCAGTTCTTCTAGCCATATGATCAAAGTACCCCAAGTATTAAGTTATTCTACTTATGAGTCTATCATTTAGGTATATTTTGATGGATTTATTGGTTTTTTCTCCGTTCATGAGACTTTTAGTATGTATATTGTCCATACCCATAGTTTGAAGATTTCTTTGCTATATATTGCTTGTTGGTTTTCAATATTTGAGAATAATTAAAGAGAGTTCCAATTTTAAGGGTAATAAGAAGATACTTAACTTATCAAAACACTTTCGTTTCATTTATCTAACTTTCATACTAAAGATTTTTTTGAAATAGATTTTTCTTTCATGAAAACCTAAAGGATATTTCTAAAAGCCCTTGGACATTCGGTATCCCAATTAAAGTTTGCGAAAAAATAATCAAATCTGAAGTTTTCAATTTTTAATCCTTATAAAAAAAGTGCTGGTTTGTAAATCAAAATCAGTTATTTCCCCAAGCTTAAGAAAGTCTTAATTACGTATGTAGACAAGGAGCTAAAGAAAGCAAGCAACAAAATTAGTAAATCTGTAAATTTTAGTCATCCCCCCCTTAAAGGAATAATCTATTAATCAAATTCAATTATTCAAAACCAATATAGAAAACAGCAATGAAAGTCAAAACTTTTCTTTGTTAATATTGCCCACTCAATACTAATCGTTGTTAACTTTTGTCAGATATTTTTTTTAATCGCTTTGGATTTTCATTAAAATTAAATATATTGGCTCTTTACTGTATATATGTTCTAAATTCGACCTTTCACCTGAATTTTCCGAGGGACGTTTTTGCCCCGAATTACCAACGTCCTCTTTATGGTGTTGTTTTAAACTCGACTCTTATGGCACATAAGTAGCTGACAAGCAAAACCTACTCCATTCCAAAAAAAAAAAAAAAATACACAAATGAGAACATTATATAAAAAAAGAATTAAACTTAATCAAAAGTATTTATTTCATATAGATTTCCAAAACTCACAAACTAATAACTCTTTTACTATTTATCAGTTAATAAATCTTATTAAGAGCCAAATTCTAGAGTCATAGATTTAGGATTCTAGTTTGGCTCAAAATTCAAAACTATAGTGGGTTAATTTTGTAGCATAATTCAATGGGAGTGTTTGCGATGATCGTGAAATACATGGAAATTATAGACGTTGTTCCATTCTTAAATAATGCCTATGTATTACATTTAATTACATCACTTAAATGGCGAATCATCTAATAGTTCTATGAAATAACGAAGCCATACTTTTTAACCAAAAATATAGGTTTGTTGATTTAGGACTAAGAGACTTGGCTTTTTAAGAGATCTGATTAATTTTTATCAATGAAAACGTTATGAGCTTGCATGTTTTGGGAAGTTATTTAAAATGAAATATTTTTGGTAGGATCATCAAAGACTTTAAATTAAGTAATTTTGTTCATCTGAAAATAAAAGCTTTTAAGCTTTTTCCCGGATATGATGTCTAATACTGTGATACAATTAAGCGCGAGAAACTTTTGCGATCTCTGAACTCTAGGCTTAATATATTTTTAAGTCATCTCTCATCCCATGATTATAATAAATAATAATTTTCGCCCAAAGTCTCTCTTTCTCACTCAACTACAATCTGAAAGTTTTTAACGGTGTATCTGTGTACATACACACATATCTGTACGCGAAAATATATTATCACAGTCGTAAAATCGTTATTTTACGACGGTTTTATGGAGCGCGTTGTCATGTTTAGGCCGTTCGTGTACACTTTGTTAGTGGCGTGCAAAGAGGCAGAAGAATGAAAGAATAATGTGCATCATCATGGAACAAGGAAGAAATCGTCAATTGCACCAAAGCGCCCGTTGTTTTTAAATCATTCAACCCTACTGTAAAGTGCACCCCCGCACTTTGGGCTCAATTAATTGGAATACTTGGCGGCAATTAGCCGATGAGATAGACAGCTTAAATCTTACGAACTTGGATTTTTGAGAGATTTATGTCTTTATTTTGTACTGTCATACGATTTGTAAATAGGAGGAAAAAAAATAAATATTTATTAGTCGCAGGATATTTGGTTTTTATTGGCGAGCTTTTCGGTTTCTCGATAAGTATAATACGTGGTCGAAAATCACGTCTGATGGAATTATAGAAGGCGTGTGTCAAAGAGATAAATATAAAGAAAAAAATGGTAAACATGTGTTTACGAAACAAAATTCGTGAATGATTTACGAAAAATTATTAGTTCCGTAAGTTGATAATTGCTAATCGTAAAAATGGACTGTTAGACATTTACGGGTTTGGATGGCAATTTCGGACTTATAAATGTTAAAAATCGAACTTTGTTCAACATTAATTGTCTAATTTGTCTTTATTTTTAGTTGAAAGTCACGTTTGGTATAAAAGTGATCCTTTTGGGAGGCAGGGATTCGACATGTTCCTCTTGTAAAGAAATCGTTTCGAATATGGCTACCATACGAGTGTTATTTAGGTGGGTGCATGTGTACAGTGGCATAAGGCGTCAACGACAAATCTTGAGGGCATAAAGCGTGCCATTATATTTTGTGCAAGTTATTTATATACGACATTTACCAAGTTTTCCAAGTTTTTGTCTTCTGTAACATATGTGCATTAGTTTCCACCATTCCGCCTCAATCTCAATCTCAAGAAAGAAAAACGAAAGATCTTAATAATCCGGTATTAGACAGATGTTTGTTTTTAATTATAATTTGGTTGGCTTGAAGGAATTTCAAGTAAATTAAAGATGGGAAAAAATTGAGAAAATGAGACATGCTGTTATTATCATTACAGTTATTATTAAAATCGCTGGAGATTAATAACGCATTTCTCGGGAATTGATGGTTCGTGTAGAAATTATTGTTTAACGTCTTTTATGTCTATTTCTAATTTATCATTAGCCAAAGGCCGTTTATTATTGATGCGAGTCAGACCTCCCTTTGTGTAGATTGAATGGGTGGAAGTCTATCGTTAATATTGTCTGCAAGAAAATTACTCAACAGAAATATCAAGATCTTATTCGGTTGTTATCTTAAAACTTTGATGCTTACATTTTATTTCGAGTGATTTAAACTTTTTCGTGACAACCTTTTCCATTAGGATGTTTCCTGAAAATAGTATATTATAGTCTTAGAGGCAATTACTGAAGTTTGTCAAGTGAAATTCAAACAAATTTTACTTAAGATAAATGTGCAGTTTTTTTGAGAATTACAAAAAAAAACACTAACGAAAAAGGAAATTGAAAATCTTGATCAGATACGGAAATCCGATGGTCATTTCCCTGATTTCAAAAACTGATGTCTAACCGTTAGGTTTATGCCTTTTTTTCTGTGCAAACTACATTCTCTAATAACTATTCGACTGTTTTTATATAACTATTTGACTTACATAAAAAATAATGTTTCAAATGTAAAATTTTCTCAAAGTTACTTGATTTTGGCACACATTTCTGACCATTTTAATAGACGCATTATAGGTTTTGTATATAACCTGAAATACGAGCTATTTTATTTTGGGTCCATATTTTTGATTGGGATTAACTTTCCTGTACAAATTGTATTTATTATGCTTATTACCAACTAGAATGACCAAAAATCGTATTTGCTAAAAATAAATTTTTACCATCAAATTAATTAAACATCATCTTAATTATGGCAAGCTGAATTGTTTAATATTTAATTGAAAGCTCGTTTACTGATATTTAAGTTCCGATTCTGCGCAGTATGCTGTCTATGGAAGACAATATCGTCTGCTGTATTTGTGGATGATGATTTCACACGTGAATATTTTTTCTAAGGGCTATTTTTCTATTGTGACTACCTGTTTAGCTACTTTTTTCTTCAGCAATTTCCACATATTTTCAATGAATTTCAAATCAAGGCTATAATCCTAAAATAGAGAAATAGGGATAATAAACAAGATTTTACCCTTGCCCAGAAAATATATTTCTTAAAAATCAATACCAATTTTATATAATGTAAAAAGTAAACAATATTAAATTTAATTCTGTAGATTATGTACATTTTGTATAAAATCTTATGTTCGTCTAACAATATGGTCAGGGATTGTAGCTAAAATTAGTTTTAAGCAAAATACCTGATACCTAAATATTTTCGCATGGTTCCCACTGTTAAAAGAAAAACAATGAAATAGTTTTCAATAAATGATGTTAAAATTATTTTAAAGAAAAATTTTAAGAATTTTAACACTAAATGTAGCATCCTTTACAGGAATAAAATTTCCATTATTAAATGCTACTATAACAGTAATTTACAAGAAATATCCAACTAATAACTGCATTATTTCCTTATCCAGCTTATTGAATTCATATTTTAGCGCATAAATCGTTAATACAATACCACAATTCAATAGTTTGGGACTTCATTCACTCCTATTGTCATTGCTAATACTGTAATTTTTCAATCGTAATTAAATATGTTTTATAGCATAGAAAAACGGTATATCTACCAAGTAGAATGAAAATAGCGTATATTAAATTTTTATTTTTTTAGTTTTAAAATCCAAATTAACATGCAAACAAAGAGACGTTTATTTTTTTACATGTATAAAGAGTAAAACAGTCAAGGTTTCCTCGGAATTAGTTCTGAATTTTAGCGTATGCTATATAAGCTAAAATTAAGTGACCCCCAAATTTTCAATGATTGACTCTATAGATGATTTTTTTTTAAATTTCTTTGGTTCTAAGTTATAGGTTTATACTTGTAGATTCGAATTACCAAGTAATTTCAAACTCAATTTTTTTCATAAATTTTTTAAGGCTGGATAACCTTTTAATTTTTTTTACTTACTAATTAAGATTATAAAAGAGAATAAAAATGTATTAAAGCTGTATTTATTGAGCTTTCTGGTTTTGAAAACAAGTTTATTAATTACTTCAAGAATTCAAAAATCAAATTCTTCTGTATTATCATACAAATTAAACAAATGTATAATTTCAACGGTAAAATTATGAGAAGAAGTTTTCATCCATGAAAATAAGGTCTTTGAATTAATAGATAATTGTAGTTTTATCCTGAAAACTCATTGAAAGTTAGTATATCACTGTTGATAACAAATGAAGTAGAAATGAGGAATTCTAAGAACTCCAGCTTATCAATATTTAAAATTTGGGACAAAAATTTGAAATTATATACATATTTCCTAGAAAATAATTTTGTTTCGTTAGTTTTCAAATTAGCCCAAGACTTATAAATCTTCTCATGTAACTTATTTATCTTATTTTGTACCGATTACATTTATCTAGGAATTCTGTAACTTTCACAAAAGTAAACTTTCAAATTTTCAGAAGCCAATGCGGTAAAACTTTAGTATAACTAAAAAACCTAAGTCTCAAAAAAAAAAGGTTAAAATCAGCTTTCAAATCATTTAAAAGAAAAAAAAATTGACCTAATCAGCATACTTTAGTATGTGAAACTCCAAGGAACTTCAAAAGATCATATTACAAAACCCTTTCTTTGACCTAAAAATCTTTGTATCTGAATAGAACTTTCTAATTTTCAAAACTTTGAATATAATTTTTTTATCATACAGTTTCTCATTGAAACCTTTTCTCGGCTTTCAATTCCTTTATTTCTAGTTTATTGACTTAAGAAAAAAAATGTTTGAACAGTTACAGCAAAAAAGGGTTATCTTTGAAATTATAGTAAAATTTCATCGTAAATATTGACCACAATCTCTTAAACGCTTGTTAAATTTATATTTATGACACCGATGGGACCGTTATGTCATTTTTTTCTAATATTTGAGAAAAAAATTAAGTTTGAAAAAGTTAATTTTTACGATACACAAACAGGGTTACAACCCTTTTATAGAGGTAAACTGCCAAAAAAAGATTGGCTTCTGTTGCTTACGGTCGAGTTCTATGGCTTGATTTTTACTCAAAGTTAAAATTGAATCTTATCGTTTATCGAATCATCATCGATTTTGTAAAATAAAATTAAAAATTTTTCTTAGTTAAATGTCAGCATTATTGTCAGTTCGTTTAGTTCTTTTAAATGAATTAACAATAAAGTAAAACGTTAGTTGTGTTGATTCGTATCAAGTAATAAAAGTCGAACGATTCGAAAAGTGGTATAAGCAAGAAAGAAGACAAATCTAAATTTATTATTACTGTAGTAATACACTATCGGTTATTTATGTCTGTGTTTTGATAGTAAAATATTACATAATGCAGAAAAGAGATAAGAAATAGAGAAAATCGATGAAAAACGATAAAGAAAAATAAAAAAAAGTATATATTTTTGTCGAAAATCGAATGATTACAAATTGGTATATGTACTTAGATTATTTTTTCAATTATAACAATAAAGATGATTTCAATCATGAATCGTACAAAATTTTTATTAGATATTATTAGAGTAGGGGACGTATCTTATTTGACTTTGAATTTTAGATTAGAAAAGTACTTAACTTATTTCGTAATATATACGAGTACATACACTCGTGGGTCAACTTTATATAATACATACATTTATACATTTATTAAATGGAATTGATAGGAGAAACTTTGATGTCGAAGCGATCAATTTCAGAAATGGAATTCATTTGAAATTCAGATCGGATTTTTTGATATAAGAAAATCTTTTGGGAAACAGTTCAAGATAAGTTACCAAAAGTGAAATAGTACAATAACGAAAATATATAGGTTGTAGGCGGTTCGATTGTTAAAACCACTTTGAAAACTCTTAAAGTTTTAATTGAATTTTCCTTTAAAAGCCAGGCAAGTGTTACATAATTTCATGGTCTATTTGGTAACGAAAGCGGTAAAATAAATATTGGTGATTTTCCAAAAAACTTCATATTCTTGTTTTTCCAAATTTTTACACACCCGTTAGTTTTATAACTATTGTTTTGTCCTCAAGATTAAAGATCACTTCCTATGTAATTAAAAATTACTGAGCAGAAAAAAGAAAATTAAAAGTTCTACAAAAACTATCGTTTATTTCTCTTATTAGTTCAACTATTTTCATGACGTTTGAAATAAAACTTTGAATAATTTTAAATATTCAGTTCATTTTCGTAATTTTATAACTTACTAAATAACCTATAGATAATCAAAATAAGATTTTTTCGCTGACTTTGAACAGTTATACTGTGTATACAATTTGTATACAATGTATACAATAAACATAAATTTGAAAAGAAGTTCAATCATCACAAAGCAGTTACGGAGTGATCCAAACTACTTGATGACCACTGAGGAAGATTGCTTGGCAATCGAAATACGTATCTGGACAATACGTCACGAATATTTTTGTTTGAACTTCTGTTCAAATTTATGTTTATCGTATGCTTTTTATATATTATTATTTTAAATTATACAACATGAATTGGACCACAATATATCCTATATATTGTATACACAACCTTTAGATAGTTTACAGTATCATTTTACTGAGAAGAGGACGATACCATCTTCTTTATCTTATAATTTCTTTATCCTAGGTTATAGAAGATTAATTATGCCCAGCATGGTTCTAAGTTCAACTTGATTAGATTTGTTTCTAAGATTAATCTAACCAGGTAGCCAATTACTGTATCATTATGAATTTTCCCCTGCCAAAGTTTAGGAGACAGAGTCAGGTTGTCATATGAAAGACACTTTATTCCTTTTCTCCACATTTTTTTTTTGTGGACAAAATCCAGTATTGACCTCTTTAGTTTTGAGATATTTCCGTTCTTTAAGCCGACCATGGGATCCGCAGTATTCTCGTCCAGACTCATATTTTGAAGGCATCGATTCGTCGCCGATCAGCTGCACTGATAGTTACCACGGCGTAGGAGAAGATAGGGAAAACCAGCGAAATAACCAATTCGATTAAGTGGTTTTTAATATTTAACGATCATTGCATTTCATTTACTCAAACTTAAAATTTGATTTTTTACTTTCCAAAGTTTAGAAGTCTTCGCTTTTGTTTTCTCTAAGGTTATCCTTTCTATTACCATTCAGAATTTTCCTCCAGAATACTGGATTAGCTTTTAGACCGAAATTTTTACATCTAGATAGTGACTTATTCTCCAGAAAAAATTTTATCCAGAGGATAGAGAAAACATGACAATTTTTACCTTAGAATAGTGATATGTTTTGGATGAATGTGTAGAATTTATATTACCTACTGATAACTTTTGGTATATTATATAGCTATCTTAAAGATACATCTTTTTATCCATAAGTGAAAATATTAGCACTTAATGTTGTACACATTGGCATGCCAAAACCTATATAGTTGGTTATAATTTCACAAATGGAAAGTTTTTTTCTTTATATTTTTTATATATAAATCGGCCATCAGGATCTAGGTCCTATAATCCGATTTAATGACCGGGGCTGACGTGATGGAGATCACTCCTAGTGGAGGAATCTCCCTTTCTCTCTACTTGATCGCTAGGCACTAAATGGAAAGTTTGAGTCCACTTTTGCAAGTCAGTCTGCTTCCTAACATGAAATATATGACGACATAGACCAAAAACGTTTTTGTACAAATTAATTGGTCAAATTTACCAGAGGTACCTAGGCATATTTTTTTGATATGACTAGAAAATAATGAAAAATTGCAATAATTAAAAACTAAATATTAATACCGGGAACTCATTTTTAGGGAGGTTTTGGTAATCCACCCTGAGCTTTACTTTACGGTTAATTATATTTTGGTTGTAAATTAACATTATAGTTTTTGTAAGGTGATATAATGTTTACGGGGGAAATACACCCAAAATGGCATTGCAAAACCGCATCCATATTTAAAAATCCAATTTATGCGTTATTATAAATTCCTATTAACGCACTCGACTGCATTTAATTGCAATTGAATTGCATATTAATGGGCAACGAGGTGCAATTTGAATTCTACATTGGTCTGCACTAAACAACTAGTTTTCTCTGTGAATGTTCCACCTCGACGACATCTATTTGATTCCCATATTAAAACAATAATTATTAATGATCGTCGCATTGCATTTACAACATTGTTGTCCCTTTTCGTTTGGATCATGACGACACGCACTAACGCCATTTTATGATCGATATGATTTACGATACCCTCCCCCCTCTCGTTTTCCTACTATACAACAATTTTGTTATGTATTTTTAATTATATTTACAGTCATGAAATGAGGGTTAAAAGATCGCTTTTTGATATATGATTCGAGTAATTAATATTGATATGACTGATCAATGATATATTACAAGTTATGAAAAACTTCTTCTTTTTTTATCTAATTGGAATTTAAACATTTTTATAATTCTCGTCACATTTTGTTGAACTTATTATACAAGTCAGGGTTATTAAATTTACACCTGAATTCAGAAGTAGAAAGGAAAAATCTTATCTACCGAACTTACACGTCCCCCAATCGTGGCTTGCATAACTTTCCTAAAACTGTTCGATCAGGTGCTTTTAACAACTTTTCAAATTTCTATAGGAATTCAATGCAATAAAAATTGACTTTAATGTTGCCTTTAATATAGCGATTTTTATGGGACCCACGTACTCTTTATGTCTGGAAACAAAAAAATACAACTACTTATATAAAGCTTTACATACACATTAATTTTTTGGTGAGATTTCCTCCAAAACCGTCAACCGATTTTCAAATAAAAACAATCATCAAAAGAAAATATTTTTAGATGCGGAAATGAAGTAAAACTTTTGCTTAGAAAAACTGTAAAACAGTAGAAATGCAGAAAAATCCCTTAATACTATTGACTGAGTGATAACTTTTAAGCAGAGATGAGAAATATTCAAAATAGTAGTACCTATTTAAAATGCAAATTACAAATACGAAATACAAAATACCTATCTTCATTTGGTATTTAAATACTATTTTCAGAAAAGCGTTTTGTATTTTATTAGAAAGACTTTAAAGGACTTGTTTTGTATTTGCAAGATATATATCTAGGACTTTTTGATAAATTTTTTAATTGTTATTTATCGTCCCTTTATATCTAATGTCTTTAAGGACTCTAGGGCTTATAAATATTCATAATCAAGAAATATTCAAATTTTGCTTGATATGAGAATCAAACTCAACTTACTAATCAAACTTACTAGTTTGGAGCGGTCACCTTGACCACTCGGCCACCAGTAGGTTTGATAAAATTTCTCAACTGTTAATTAATGTGGTAAAAAATAGTTTGTTTTATTTTTTTAATAATTAGGGCTACCAAAGGCAAAATGATGCTGGATATGATTTTTATATATTATTATATGTATTAAATTATACTACATAAATTGGACCACAATATATTCTATATATTGCATACACTGCATAACTGTTCAAAGTCAGTGAAAAAAAATCTTATTTTGATGTAAATTGCATTTAGTATTTAAGATATAAAATGAAAAATTATTTTGTATTTTATATTTGAAATAGAAAATATAAAATGTATTCGTGTTTGGTAACCAAATGCATTTTTTAAATTATTTTACATATCTCTGCTATTAGGTACTATTCCATTCGTGGAAAATCTGTCTATATATATATTACACAAGGCTGCTAGTAGAGGGCGTTCGTTTAATGGATGATTTAAATTCACAAAAGACTTACAAAGGAAATCAAAAAATAACTTTTTTGTAAATATTGAGGAAATTCATTAATCTTTCTTAAATTCTAATATAAATAAAGTGTACTCAATCTATATTAGATTATAATTTTTCTATTATATTTAATTTTTAACTTTCTTAAACTGCAATCAATTAATAGAATAATATTTTGCTCTCAATCGGCCATTAGGGCACTACTTATTTTAATGAGATCACTGAAATCAAAAAAAAAAAAGCAATTAACCTTGAATGCAGTTCAATAAACTATATTTTCACACCATTTTAAACAGATATGGATCGTACTCATAAATTTAATTAATTCACACCAACATTAATAAAATAAAAAAGGTGATAAAACTTTGACTAATTATCCCATAATTTATTTCTAGCACCAAGCAAAAGTTGTGATTGATTCTTAAACATCGAAACGACAAAGAAAGTTGGCCACAACTTCAAAAGCTTTAAACAACCCCTATGTGAAAAGCTTTCTTCTCTCGTCCGTCTAAATACTATAAGACCGAAACAAGGCACCCACGCTGTGATGCTGAATATAGCCATAAAGTGGACTCGACGTGACTTAAAAGACTTGTTGTGTTTGGCCGGTGGACGTACGTTAATATCCTCCCAACTCACCATATTGTCGCCAGCCCGGACATCCCTGCAGTTGCAGGGAGATCTCACCCTCGGCCGCCATCCTTTTGTCATTTGGCAACAGAAATAAGGGAGGTTCAGTCCCGTTTGTCATTTGGGTTGTTATTAACCACCATCGTTCTCGTTTCTAGCACTAACTTCATGATGACGATGATTATCATCATACAACCCCGTATTCCATCCCTGCAGCATTAGTCTTGTGCGCAAAAGTAAATAGTGTTGTAATGTAAATGTAACCGTCCCTCTCAGCCGTCTTGTTTTCCTCAATCAATTGCGACGTTTTCGAGCTTTTCCAAATTCGATTTGTGGAATTCTAATGAAAATTTATCGAACATTTCCTGGATAAATGAAACTATCGATTTCATCCCTTAAAGCCAACATCTTTTCTTTCTCAATTAATACCAAAATATCAATTGAGTTTAATAATAACGTTAACGTTATTTAAGATTTGAAGTAAAATAACGAAAATAATTTGGGAACTTAAAAGTAACAATGCTTATTCAAAAAATATATTTCATTTAGGAATTTTTGGTGTATGACCGAACTTTTGGTTTTGGTTTCGGTTTCGGCCTAGTTTCAGCCAAAAAACGAGTTTCGGTTTAGTTTCAGTTTCGGCTATCGTCAAGCCGAAACTACGACCGAAACCGAATTGAATTCTTGAGATAAAAACGTTAAAAAATATTGTTTTTCACTTACTATTTGATTATTCAATTATGAACACTGATAACTATCAGTTCAATAAAATTTTGTTGAACATTATCTTTAATATTTTTTTTTCATTTCGAAAGAAAACTGATCAAAGTTTAGAGGAAATAATTTAGTTTTTAAGTTATAAGAAGGAGTACTTTCTATTTTGTGTACCGAAACATATTAGGTTAAAAGTAGTTTTGTTCTGTAATTGTTTTTTATTTTTTTATGTTATTCGTAACTAATATTAAAAAGAAATATTAGGTGCATTTTTTTTATATCAACCCCTTATTTCAGTATAAATAATTGATTTGAAATAAGAAATTATAATAATATGATATGTCAATGATTAGCTCAAATATCAAGAACTGAATGATTAATGAACACCTATTGGATTTAAAAGTAAAGGCTGACTCATTATGATTAACTTTTTTTCTACGAAAACAAGACCTTATATGGAAGTTTTGGTTTTGGCATTTCCAAAATTCGGTTTCGGTTGCGGCCGTAAAAACTAGTTTTGGTCGGACACTAGGAATTTTATAATTTTTCTCGGACCATATTTTAAGATTCTTCATTACCATAGCTAGAAGCTGATCCGGCTTTATATGCCCGATATATAATTCCAACTTGCATTTCCAAATATTTATTTCGCTTGATTGTAAATTTTATTGATTACAACTATGTACATAATTTCAAAATTTTAATTTTTTTCATGAAATTCAATATTTTGTCATAGTACGTGACTAATAAAGAAAAAGTTGAAAAAAAATAAATCAGATATTTTTCTTTAACGTTTGTAAACGCATAAAAATAACCACTTTAATTTTATGAGGTATAAATTCAAAACGACATCTTTATTTGACTTCATTTTAAGACTATTACAACCTGAAAATCCCCTCAAATAAAAATCATAACTCCAACATCCAAATTAACTTCTTTCTCTAAGACAATGTTTCTATTTTCAAGTGTCACCGACTTAATAACGGGATCAATACAAAGTAAAAGTTATCTGAACGAAAACCCTGAGGGTGGAGTGGAAAAATTTTTATACATGAAATTCATCCCCTTCTCTTAAACTCCTCTGTTTATTATTCTTAAATCATCATTTAATATAAAGACTTGCACTGTTAACTTGCTCCGGTTTTATAATAAAATAATATGCCTTTGGGTGCAGCGAAAAAATAAACACTAAAAATTCCAGACGAAGCCACCCCAACGTATTTCATGGCTCATATACAAAATATGATTAGTTGAGTAACGTAATAATAATAAATATAAATACAAATAAATAAAATTTCGTTGGGGACCAATGACATTTTTCTCATATTCAAAAGTATCTGCATAAAAAATTTTTGAATAAATTTGACGTTATGAATGTTTTAAATTACATCCTTTTCTCCCTCTTTCGTCCCATTTAAAAATTTTACAAAAATTATTGGTTGTTGTCAAATCTCAAGAGAATTACATAGAATAGAAAGAAAAACACAAACCTTATTTTTGTTTTCAAGTGAGAAAGAAATAATTATCTTAGAGTACAACATAATTCATAAATTGCTTCCCATGTTTACCAGTTGATACCCAGCAAATCTACGATCGAAAATAATATAACTCAAGCCAATTTTAAAAAATTTACATAATAGAAATAGCAAAAAAAATTCTTCTATCTAAACATAGTTAAACAAGCAAAACATTATTATAGTCAAAAATATTACAACAAACATTAAACTTTGAAATAACTAGGTATTATTTGATGATAACATTGAAATTATTACAATCAATTTTTCAAACTTAGGTTAGTGGTTAAAATAGTTAATTTTCGCTTCAAATTGGAAGGATTTCTTTAAAAAAAATAATTTTACTGTTATTTTGGATAGAAAAAATGCTTTTAAAATTTTTTTTATAAAGATCCTGGAGATTATAGGATGGTGAATCGGTTCCGGAGAGATATTTTAATGATAATTTGTAGGTATGCAGGTATAATAAAATACTAAGGTCCTGGAAGTTTCGAATCTCTATCTCATTTACTTTGGTAAAAAATATATATCTGAGAACGGAAAAAAAAATATTTTTGAAATTTCCATTACTGATTGAACTAAAATTTCAATATAACTAAGGACAACTTAGGAGTTGGTATGGCATTTTTTATAAACAATTATTATTCATAAAGTTAAAAAAAAATTATAACAAAATAATATATTTTTTTTAACCATAAAAATGTTTTGATACTGCATGGAAAATTTTATTTTCAAGTTCTATATACTACTCATATGGTATGTGATTTTTTTTAAAATTTTTGGAAAATGTAGTACCTACATAGCAAAAAAATTATTTTAATAACCTTTTCCGCGTTATGTTAAACCCGGACATATACATTGTATATATTGACTCTGGTTGTGGTTTTGTTAAAATTTCAAAATTTCAACAATCAAAACAAATGAACATCTTTAAATCTCGCAATCCTATTGGCTAATAGTGTTTTGCATTGAAATGGTGTCAATCCTGACTTCAGATATAAATGTATTTGTTGGCTTGTTCATACTTTATTTATTTCTAATTAATTAATTTCATTTGATTAAAAGCTAAAAATTGATAATTTAATTAATGCTCAATTAATCAAAATAAAAATTTATTTTATTCTAGTAAGTGAATTGTTAACAATTTTATCATAAAAAGCTCACAAAATATAACTAATCAAAAACGTTATACCTACATAAAGTTTAGTGCTTAAAAATGTTTTCAAGGTAAATACACCGGAAAATAGTATCTATGGCTAAACATGCAAATGATCATGCTGGCGTATATCTTTATTTTTCAATTGATTGATTTATAAATATTGATGGAAAATGATTTTGAAACTTTGAACCTTCGAAAAATAGAGCAATTTTCCTACATAAATCATAACTGAACCATCTTTAGGTGAAAACACTAAAAATTTTTTTTTTGTTATTGCTAAAAGTTTCAAAATTATTAAAAAATTTAATTTAATTTGATTAAGCCAAATCTGTATTCTGTTTTAAATTTTTGGGATGGCTTTTCTTACATGTTGATACAATTGAATTAATCATTAAATGGAATCATGTATATCCAGTAAAAATATTCCTCAGCATCTTCAAAGTCTTCATTTTCTGCAATAAGTTAAAATCTTAGCCATAGTAATTTTTGTCTCATATGGGCTTAAAGCAAATAAATAACGGATACTTTATTTTTCCAGTGTTCACAAAGTTGCTACAGACATTAGATAGCGACGTTAGGTTTACTTAACGTCACCATACGTCCCTCTTTCGGGCTTTGTGTCCCGCTTTCCCCGAAGAACCTAAAAATGTTTCACTTTGAGAAAAAGTGACCTGTGCTAGGTATTAATTCATCACGACCACAATCATTATGCAGGTATACTGTACACCGCCGTACACATATGCATATACCTGTAGTGTAAAATCCATAGGCCATTTTTTTTTGTCGTCATTTATTAAATATTTTTTTTTTCTAATAAAGAAGCACTAAGTTTTACTATATTTCTAGTGTTGTCATTTTACGCAAAATTATAATATGGTTTTCCAGTTTTCGTATTAAAATTTACAGGTGTCTCGCTTTGAAGCAAAAAAAATATGGTCACGTTAGGTTTACCCTATGATATCAAGGCTTATAAAATACACAGGTGGCCTCATGCGCTACGTGACGTTTCCAGAAGAAATTCGTATATATCTTTAGACTGATTCCAATGTCAAAATTCTTCGTATGACGTCATTATTTTTTTCTAATGATACAACCTGTGTAATTTACAAACCTTGCTATGATATGGCCAATAGGAGCCTGTTGCCAAAGCAAAAAAATTGCTGGGCAGTTATATTCGGGGTTACAGATTTTTTGTCCTTTGCTTAAATATAAATGCTTTAAAAAGTATGATCCAGTGTAAACTATTTACAACAAATTAAGCTTATTTTTTGTATTTAAAATCGTCTTTGGAGTCTTATCGATTCTACGTAGACATACCAGACATATTAGATAATGGGATGCCATTTTTCATGGTGTCCCATGGCGGCTTTAAAGGTAAATCCAGCCCAAATCGATAGAAAGAAATATGGTTAAACATAAGATTATCGAGATTTGATAGTTAGAAGACACAAGTTGAACATTTGGTACTCTTTCTTTGTTCTATACTTTCTTTGTTGTGTGTGTATGTATCCTAGTTGAGTTAAATTTAGAACTCTTTATTAGTGATTTATTAATAACCAACAGAAAAAAATTCAACTTTCCCCAAATGCAAAGATGGCGTTTCAGAAATGTTCCAGCTAGGGGACCCGATAGAGTCGGCTAGAAATTGGTCGTTAAGATATCAGAGGGACACGCACATGCTTAAGATGAGGCGCACGTTTTTCTGTTAAGAATAACCCCATAGAAAAAGGGTATACGATATATCGGACGTAAAAGAGGCCGATACGACGATGTTTGAAATAACTCGCCTCGGTAAATATAAGCACAACACACAAGTTTGTTCATTTGATGTGATAGGCAAGAAAAGGAGGAAACGGATATAAGTTTGGTGGAAAAATACGGGATTGAGTTGAAAAACCGTAGGGGGATGTCTTATTATTAAGTTATATGAATTCGAATCACGTGACCCCAAAATTGACATGGCTTTCGTCACTGATTTATTGTAGGTATATAAGCTAAAATGGAGTTTTTTAACTTGGAATTTTGAAATTTTTAAGTTGGAATTCTCTCCTTGTTTATTGAGTTTGTGAAGTGTGATGAGTGACGTCATTTGTCTATACGTCGGGCTCGGTTTCTGGCTTGGAGTTTAAGATGTCTGGTGTTTTTTTTTGTGCTAAAAAAATCTCCGACTAGTTTGGTTATCTGAAGTCGCGACTCTTCCTTGCTTTCTTGAACAACTCGTTTTTAAAATAAATGTGTTGTTGCGACGGCGGTGTAGAGGAGGCGGCGACGAATATACCAAGTGTGTCGGCCGCCCCACGTTTCCCCACATATCACCAACGATGGAACTACGTCTGCTGTTAGCCTGATACGAAATATATTCAGAATGCAATGTTATTATTTAGTTTAAATAATTTATTTTTATTTAACAATAAATATATAATTGGAAAATTATAACATTTGAAAATTCCCGCCCAAATACATTTGAATGTGTATACACAACGATGGAAACGATTCGGGCTTTGGTCGTCTCGACTGGAATTCTTTTTATCCAATCAATGTGTGCTTATTTCCATTTTATTTCGGCAAACATTAGGCCAATAATAGAGACGAAAATGAAACACCTACTCGTATTTTTGGGTAATTTTTGGTATCACCTTATACTTCCAAAATTTCCCAACAATCCCCAATTGTTTCCTTTAAACGTAAAGAATCTTTAAAGGAAAATCTTTTAAAGTTCGGGAAAACCTTATCATTTTAATTACAAAATTGGTTGTCATAAAAGAACCAAATATGAATTTTAATAAATTTTGAACAAATTGAAAAAAAAACGCCCAAAAGAATATAAATTAATAAATTATACATTCGTTTTACATATCAAAATAGGAATACACTATACAAAGTAAAACCTTTATGGTATTCATTTGTAGTGAATTTTTTTAAGTAATAAAAAATTAAATTGGATTTGATTAGGTACCACAAAAATGCTGTAGACACGTACCAATATGGAACCATAAATAATTAAACAAATTTTGTTAATTTTCATTCATTCCAAGTAAATATTACGAAAATTTTCTTAATTTTTTTTTTAAATTTTTTTCGGGCCTCCCAAAAATTGGTGGTCCTCTGGTTCCTAACACAAATCATCATGTGAATGCCTATCCTACTGCTAATCACATTTTTCTTCAAATTTTTCGATTATTTCGGGAAAATTATTGGAATTTTCTCATGTTACACATTACCAATGTATATCTATATATGTTCCGAGTTGTCTATGATCCTAGAAAAGCGGAATGCAGTTGAATGCAATTGCAAAATGCATCGAGTTCATCACCCGCCGTATGCCGTACGTCCCTCAGATACCATCATTTGGTGCAAATAGTGCAATGTATGAACTAGGAGTACATACATTTGATCAGGGCCTCAGAATAGTATTGGAAATTTAAACTTTGAGCGCGAACTAAGTACGCGAGTGCCCCCCACCACTTTTGTATTACGTATATCGTTCTTGCAAACTCTTTACGCCCATCCACCCAATGTATACACATATATAGTTTCACATATAAATTCTACAAGTTTATATCTGTATATAGTTTTACAATACTTTTCCGTATACGGATGCAAACAAAGACTTAATATGGTATTATTGTGAAGATTTTCACGTGAAAATTTGGGAAAATCTAATTTTCAATTTTGATAAAGGTGATTTCATGAATACTTATTCTTTGTCAATACATTTATCATATACTAAGAAAACATGGTGTAGGTAACTACACCATTCTTTGTACTTTACAAATACATACTATAAAATTTATAATTTTCAAAATAAAAAATAAAAATAAGTAGTTTTGGAATGCAAAATATTATAATTACTTATAAAAATTTTCAGAAATAAGTTGCGTAATCCGTTGCGTACCCCAACGGATTTTGAATGTCACCACATACAAAATACTCAACACATAAAAAACGTCTTCATAAATATGAGTTCTGCAATTCATTTTTAAAATTTCCATTAAAAAAAAAACATTTCTAAAGTGACAGTAATTATTTAGGTACCTTTTTTTCATCCTTAAATTAATTTGGAAAAATATTCTACAGCTTTGATCAATATGTATGTGAAAAGTTTGATAAAACAAGTCTTTCATGGTTTCATTTGATCTTTTCTTTTTTTTTATTAAATTGTATACTAAGATCATATCACGGCCGTATTATATTCCTGTTTGATCTCCTTATCTACTTATATAAAAAGTACACTCTTATTTAGGTATTTCGGTATTATAATGATAATAAGACAACACAATCTACTGGTATCCATTTGTGGAATTTTTTAAACTATCTTTAAAGTAACTTCCCGATTTATTGGGAATGTTAAAAGAAATTCTAAGTAAGCAAGATATTAATTGAAAACGTATAATTGATATTTACTTTTTTAATCTTTTAAAATATTTGAGGACTTTTCGAAGGCAGTAAAAGTAGCTAAGAATTATCATTAAGATATCAGTCACTCCTTCAACTAAATACGCAGCATTCTAGTGGGTAAAGAGTTGCTTATAAAAAGAGTAACTCATACGAGGATATATTAAGAAAACATAAACTATAAGCATTGATCTATGTACCAAGGAGAATTAAATAACCTAATAAAATCAATTCACCAAAATTTTTACACCTGTTCATAGAACCAGAAGAACTACAAAATTTACACAAAAATAGTATAGTTAATAAAATTTATCAAATCAATAATACAAACTTATATATATTATTATCCATTAAACTAAAAAAGATATAATATAATATTACTTAAAACTATTTTTCTAAAATTACGTCCTAGAGTTGAAAATCCAGTTTTCCAGCTTTTTCGCCATATCTTCTTGAAACAGATCAGATTTCATGTTTTCAGGTAGCATATTAAAATATTTAATCGCAACGTAGTAAGCACTTTTGGCTTGAATAATTTTTTAATTTTTGGCAATACTAGCTGCTTAGATCTAGTGTTACTCAGTCTTTCAGCATGAAGTTTTTTAACAATCATTAATATAAAAACTAAGAGCTCTAATTATAAAGATAATTCTAATTGATTTTTATTATTTCTTAACCTTTTTTTGGGTAACAACACATAGTTGAAGTGGCCTTAATTGTTTTGCAACTGATTCTTTATATCGATTATTATCGAATTCGATTTTGCAGCATCAAATAAATGACACCAATTTTTTTTGGTTTTATCACTGCTTTTTATCTTGTTGAGTCATTGGTCGAAATTAAACCACATGACCAAATTTGACGCTGGAAATCAGCGTCTAGCGTCTGTATGAAATCGCTTCTTTAATATTTATAATAATAAATTTGTCAATTAGTAATAATATAGGTACTAAATTTCCCAAATGAACTGGGGAATATGCAAGGAGTTATGATTTATAAGAATTTAGATGTTATTACTTAACAATTAAAAACAAAAACTCTATTTCGTTTATTCTTTGAAAAGCTTCGCTTTTGGATGCTTTATGAAGCCTGAAATTACAAATTTTTTATTTATTTTTCCTATATTTTGGTGTTTTAATAGTTATAATTTTCTTTGGTTGAATTTTGTTCTTTCCGGGATCAAACTTACGCTTTTGGCGAAACATTGCTTGCCTCTAGAGTAGTGATAAGGGTTTAAATTTCTGTTAAGAATTTAGTAGATTTAAGATTTCAATTCTTCTCTTCCTTTTTCTGAGTATAATATCCAATATCAACCCTTATCATTTTTGAACGTAATCTTGTTATATATATCTAGTTTCTGCAAATTAATATACTTAAATGCATTGGATAGAAAAATTAGATAAAGAACATTATAAGTAATAAAAAGTGTACGCTTAACTCTAAATAGTTTACCATTTAAATTCTATTCGAAACATAAATTCGTGACTGACATGCAATTCTGCGATATTTAGATAGTTCTATATAAAATAAGTATTGTGTATTTTAATTTTATGTTTTCATCAAGATATTTATACTATTAAGGAAAAAAATCGATAGAAAAATTTATGTTAAGCAAACATGGTATTAATACAGTATGAGTATCAATTAGAATAATTTATTTATGTCAGACATTCGTGGTACCCTATTCAAATTACACCCTGAGCTATTATTTACCATCAATTATTCTTAGCAGCGATAAATATTATATCTTATTAGATTATTTTATAAAAAGAAATTGTCAATGTAATACTAGCTAAGCAATTTCGACTAAGATCCTACTACTCTTTCTTAAAGGTTTGATGATAAATTAAAGACCCGATCATAAGATAACATTTATAACAGCGAAATTGTCAGTTCTTTTTATGAGACGACTGATTTTTATATGGAATCTACAATTTCAAAATGAAGAAACGCAATGAATAAATTTTGATTTTTTCTCATTTACAATTTGGTTTTGCTTTTTCAAAATGCCCGCCAGTCTCAATCTTTCAAAGTTTAATAACCTAGAAGGTTTCTTGACCTTGACTCCATCTTCGAAGAACAGGCGTCTCATATGCCACCATTTAAAAACGCTTACGATCACAAGAAATATTCAAGCAAAAAAAAAAAAACACTTTTGATCTTTAAGATTTTCGAAAATTTACGAAAAATATATAATCTTGATAAAACTTATTTCATCATCAAAATAAAAATCACCGAAGAGAGTAACATTCTTCATTTTATTTCATCCACAAAAAAAAATGTATTATTAACTCAGCAGTTAAGCGTCCATTTTTCACGAGAAAAAATGGGGGAAAAGTCTTCTATATCTCGTCTATTAATCCTCGAGACAAAGACAATTTTGTCCAAAAATAATAATAACAGTAATTTTCGTATATGCCACTTTCAACTCCCTTCCCTTAATCCCAACGAATTCCGCCATCAGAGGCCCTAAATGAAATTACAGTGAATTCGTTATATTTTTTTGCCATTCTTTTTCATTTTGCTTTTATTCCACTCACATATTTCATTATGATATTCTACCCCTTTTAACAACGACACAGCCTCATTTGGCCGAGTTCAAGTAAGGGATGTAGGTGGTTTGGTGCATTAATTCAGACGAGACAAGTGAAAAAAATACTGGAAAAAAAATGGCAAGGGACCAAATAATATTTAATTACAGACACCAACGTTCATGCGGCTTTTATTTTTCTTCATGATTCCATCGGGAATAATTATATGCTTGAGCAACCCTTTCACTCTCCCATCCCTCATTTTATGTGCGTAATTTCAAAAAGAATAATTCAAACGCGAGTTCTTATTGTGGAAAATTATAAAAAGAGATGCGACAAAAAGAAATTACAAAAATTAATTTTCCAAATTACATTTTCCACTGCTTTGTTCTTTTCAAACCAAATTGCAGTCGTAAAATTTTCGAATTTTCTTCATTCAGTTGTTATTATTAAGTTTTGACGTTAAAAATTTTATATCTATGCAATAGTTAGAAAGAATGTGGAACTTTTGGGAAACTTCTGAATGCATTTTCTTTTTTTTTCCCCGACAACGATTGGATGCTACATTGTAATCAGCATTTTGACGTGACTTGAATTCAAGGAAGTATTGACGAACCAATGCGGAATCGATGCCAAGAGACCCGAATAAGGAATTTCCCATTATAAATCAGTGAAAAAATTTACGAAGATATCAACATAGATAATTCATAAATACAAATGTAAAGAAAACTTAATTAGTATTGACTTCTGAAGGTTGATGTATCTAATTATGTGTAATTATCATGCAAATTAAAAAATAACAAATCTTCTTGCACATTGTTGGTGAATAGATATTTATGAGCAATTTATGTTTATTTTTCTTCATCTCAGCCTAATGCACATAAATTATTTGATTTGAATTTGGAAGATTCAATTATTGCGTATATTTTTCTTCCTATTAAAAACTATGTATACAAAAAATATTTAGAATTATGAGTCGCAAATCATAGGAAGTGAATTATCAATTTATCTTAAAAATCATAGAATTTTGAATAAGAAGATATTTTCCTCAAAAATAGCCATAATAAGCAACTACTATATACTCTAAATTCGTTCCTCAAAATTTATGTTTTAACAAAACTTCATCAAAGACGAAAATTTTACTGTCTTCAAATTAATCAAATTACTGAAAAATGGCTAAGGATATATCATCAGCTTTTCCAGAATTTATTGAATAACTGACAAAAACTTTAGCAGAAAATGGAACAGATTAATTAGTCAAACAAATAATTTTAAAATAATTTTAAAAGTCGGAACATTTCGTCAGTTATTGGTTAACTTCTTTCACTACAAACTCAAGAGTTTTTATCTAAAATTTGAAATTGTAATACTATGGTGTTTTTTACTATAGAAAAATGCCGCTATCATTTAAAAAACATCGCTCATGAAGAACTGTATAATCGATGTTTTAGGTTTCAACATCGACGTTAAAACATCGATGTTTATAAACGATATATCGTTGTTCAAAAAAATTGATAAATCATTTGTATCCCTAATTATAACAAAACGCTTAAAAAAGTGGTAAAAAAACACCTAGAAGAATTTAAAAAATAACTTAAAGGATTAAATACTTTAAGTGTTTAGACATTAAACACTAGTGCTTGTAGTGTATTGTAAATTGATTGTTAAAAATGTGTAATGTATAGATATGTGAAGAATTGGTGTTAGTAGTAAAACTAAAATTTCACTAACATTTAGGAAATTAATTAATAAATAAGGAACTTAAAGGTTAATTTATAAAATTCTGTAGTATTCAGTAGTATTTTAGATGTAAAACAAAAGTACGAAACTGAATCTGTATTTCTTACAATATATTTTTTGAACACTGAACTTTCCTGGGCATATACGAAGATAGATTTTTTTTATAATTCCAATTTTCATGTAACTTCCTAAAATAAATATTTGCCTACTAAAATATAGTCTTTAACTATCACTAATATGTTTGAAGAAAAACCTAATTCAATAAAAGACAAATAAATAAAAGAATAGAAGTATGAGTTTTCCACTCTAGAAATTTTTTTTTGGAAGAATCAAGTATTTTTTATTTATTGTTGTGGGAATTGAAACAACTGGAATTCGTTGATGTCTTCGAGAAATTCCGAGATTTAATGAAATTGGTATGACATGGGGGGAAATCTGTGAAATGTAATTTCTCCCTATTGTATGAGTATTCGTATACGTATGTATAACAATACAATAACTGTGTTACATGAAATAATATCTTCATATCTTTACGAAAAAAAAATATAAAGGGGATTATACATGAGGTTGAATATAAAAAAATATTTTTCCAAATGAGCAAACTGGCTTTTTTTTAAAAGAAATAATAATATACTTATCTTAAAAAAATGTCAAAAAAACGAAGAAACAAATCTGAATATATTGGATAGTGTAAGGAGATATAAGTAAAAACTCAAATTACATTATATTTGATGGAGGATAAACTTAAAACTTAAAAAACTTCAATGTAAATTTACATTTACTAAGTCTGACAGAGAACGAAAAAAAATTCTTAAACTTTTTATTTCATTTTTATTTTTCAACTTTCGTTTCGTTTCTTGTTTATGGAGCGTAGAATTGTTTAAATGGTTCAACTTTTTATTTTTATATTACATATATATACACATTTTTTTTCTTGGTTGACGAACGAAATTTTTCGACGCGATAATGAGGAAAAAACGGCCATTTGTGTGTAAATGGAAACCTTTTCATTCTCACCAAACCAGAACTAAAACTACTCAATCCATTTTGGGTATAGTAATGTAATGAAACATGAAGATAAATCTCAAACTACTACTCTTTGTGTACTCTCCAAATGCTCTTCGAATTTTCTAGCAGCCAAGTTTCTCATTTCCGGACAAGATTTTCGTCTCCATTTTCCATTCAATATACGCGACACACATGTAATCGTATATAATGCAATTTCGTTTCGACTGAAAATGTATGACGTCGTCTGAATTTAAAATACCAGATTTATATATATGAAAGCGTTCAACACTTGGGACAGATTTTTCTGAAATGGGGAGAATCCCGCACCCTCAAATGCGCATTTTTTCTACCGCATAAATTTTCCATTCCGAGTCTTTGGCGTCTTGTTATCAACGAAAATATTTTAGGGATAAAAGACACCGGTTAAATTTAAACTCTTTGTATTTGTATTAAGAAGTTACACATGCCAATTTTTTGCTTCTTTTTTTCATAATAGACCAGCAAAAATATTTTTTTAGGAAGCAAAAGGTTCAACAAAAAGGTCACTTATTTTTGATTAATCTACATGCTTAAAATTTATTGTGTCATTATATACTAGGGATGTTGGAACTAAAAAAAATCGATTTTTCAATGTATCGATGTTTATTATATCAGTATTAACGTAGATTTTTCAAGGAAAAAATATCGATATATCAATATATTGGTCAATTTTATAAAAGATTTTTGTTTTTAAAATAATAGTGTTTAAAGTTCAAAACTATCAATAGTAATTTTTATGCAAAATGTACAATATTTTAAAGTACAAAAATCTCAGTAAAAATGAAGGTATTTTTATCAATTGGTATTCCTTTTTAATATGAAATAATTCCAAAAATATCAAAAATTATAAAGCTTTCTTCTAACTATTATTTTTAGGCCTTTTTATTGTATCAGGCAAACTTGTATTGGGGTAATTGCTTACATTTATATGTATGTTTCTACACATGTGTGATAGTTTAGTGATCACAAATCTTATTGCCAAGACAAATTTGTAAGCTATTAATAGTTAAAATTCCATCCACCAGATATCACGGCTGAATTGGTCAGTTCCCAATAAAGTTACTTTTTCCATTTGTTCCTAACCTTTACGGTTTTGGATTGTAGTGAATTACATAAATAAAAAAATATATCGTCTTTGATACTAGATATTTTGTATCGATATATCGGTATAGTGAATCAAACTATATCGGTTAATATATCAATACATCGATATATCGATACTTTTTCAACAAGCCTAACATCAACATTAATAAATTAAGTATATTATAATATGAAAAAAAAATCATAAATGTTGCCTTGGAAATGTAGCTTTGAGGAAACGTTCCGAATTGGTTATTATTAACAAAAAATATTTCTAGATTTGGAACTTTTTTAGGCTATAGCAATTCATATAGGATTGAAGGTATATAAGAGTATAAGAGAAGAAAAATAAATATTTAAAAATTAAGCAACCTTAGCAAATTACTTAAGAACAAATCTAAGTAACAAATATTTGTTAAAAAACATTTGACTTAACCCATAAAATTTGCAGCATTAATTGAGAACAACTTTACCAATTTTAATGTTCTTTAACTCCATTTTTTATTTGTTGTCTCTAAATTTTATTTCAATACTTTTTTTGATTTAAATCTGTTGAGAAATTTTATAATTTTAACCTTTATATACTGAAAAAATAAGGAAAGAATAGCGATTCTTCCTAGCAAAGAAACATTTTTGATGTGCAATTTCTTGATATAGATATTAAAAGTTCAATTTTTATTTCCTTTTTTTTTTGGAACACCCCAATACACAAAAAAAAACATGTATTCTTTCACTTAAGGGAAGGAAATCATTTGACAAATCTATTTGTTTAATTTTTATTGAAAAAGATATAAATCTAAATTTTATTCTTATTTTATGGTTATAAATATTAAACATGTCCATAAATCATTTTTTTTTATACTTGATGCGAAAAACTGTTTCTGTTCCATTTCAATACAATCGCAGAAAATAAAACAATAACTTGGGGGAAAAATAAATACTCTTTCGGGAAAAAAGCTTTTCTTTTATAGAAAAAAAAAAGATTGAAAAATAAAATTTACACACTGAGGCCCCATAGTTGAGCCCCTCCATATATGAAATGTGTATATATATGTATGTTCGGAATGTGAATAATTTCATCAGCATTTATCCCATTTACATTTTAGATGTGGAGTATTTCTGCATTTCATTCGTCTGGTCTCTTTCTATTTATTTTCATTCGTGGATGCTCTCCACATATCCCTTCCATTCGGGAAAATTTTCACCCCTATCGTTCCCTCGTTCGACTCGTCAAACCGTAGTAATACGATTTCATAAATAATTCAATATTATTACTAAAAGAGAAAAGCACAAAAAAGCTCCGTGCTTCATCCCACTGTATATATCGGTGGTGACCCGTCCCGATTTTCATCCCAGACATATAGCTACAAGCTTTCACAATATTTTCCAACATTGTTCTCAGTCGACTCTTCATCATCATCGCTGAGAAAAAGCTCGTCCATTTTCCAAAATAAAAAAAAAACATTTTTATATGGAAAATACAAAGCTTTACTTTTTCCATTTTCACTGAAAGAGTCGTAATAACAATAACAATGCTCTGGAGAAAATCCGTACGGGAGCTTTTTCTTGTGCATTGAGTACAATCTTTTGTTTAGCAATGTTTTATTTCGTTTGTACTTAGAATCGTTGATTTTATGCAATCTATAAAGCTTTTTCTTGTCAGGTTTTTATATAAAAAATATTTCTTCTTCACACCCAATCTAGAATATCGCAAATATAAAGCATTTTCATTTCCAGTCTATTTAAAAAGACAATCACATTATAGTTGCATTAAGTCTAACATAAGAAAAGAAAAAGAACTCATAAGAAATGAAAGAAAACGCACACCCACCTACTCTCGTTTATTGCAATGACAATAAATAACGTAATTGCATTTGATGTAGAATGAAAATCAATTTGAAATAGAATTCCAAAAGATTTTTTTTTCTAAATCTGTCCGCCCTCTTTGATGATTTACTGGTTTGGAATTGACTCAAACACTAATTTTAGGCCTCTTAATCGGATTTTATAATAAAAAGGCGTATATAAAACCACTCAAGACACTTTTATACAAATTATGAATGCTTTTAAGATATTTCACAAATATTTTGTGGAACGATATCATAATTTTTAGACATAATAAAATAAATTTAAAATCCTTACTCAAAAACTGTCTACATAGAAAAAGTTTTAATTTGATTTATAAATACCGTTCAAAATGATACCAAGTGATACCTTTGTATAGCTTATACTTAAAATCAAAGATATTGCAGAAACAAAATATTTAATGCCATCTTTTAAGTACAGAAGTTTTCATTTGATAACTACTTTGGTGTCCAGAGATATTCTTTAATCTTTTTAACTAAATTGGGGTCATTGTCCTTTAATTTTTGGAATTTCTCTGCAATTTTTAGGTTCATGTATTCTGTAAAAGTACATCGAATATAAGATAAAATACATATAGATACAATTATTGTATTGCTGTCTTAATTTTTGCCCTAAGCCAGCTCAACTTCCCTTTTTCATAGACTTATAATTGTGTTATAGTAACAAGGATTAGAAATTTCTTCAATGTACTCACATCCGTTTAATCATTTACAGCAGTTATTTTAAGAAAACATATTAATAAACATATTATTTATAGTTTAATAAATTATGAATATTTGATTTAGTTCATTGAAAATTTACCAACTAGTATTCTATTCAATTGAATTTTGTATTTTCTCTACCCAAAGTATAGAAAATATTTTTGTAAAGTATTTATCGCTAATAATATATTTAGTGTTCACACTTTATTGATAAAAGATTCCAGACTTAGCAATTAAATACCAAAGTTGGACTAAACATACCAAAGATTGTTTAATTTTGATGATTTGATAGTTTATTTTTATATATCCTTTGATTAATTTTGCTATTTATAGTTTAACAACAATCAAATAAGTTGTTTGTGGATTCTTTGATATTTGAAATCAAAAAAGTAATATATTTTTTTCACTTTTTCTTTATACACTAACGAATATGTTAAACAATAAGACATACTTTTCGATAAATTGGTTGTGTCCATAATTTACATAATATTATTTGTTTTTAGTAGGATAGTGGACATGAAAGGATGTAGATCCATTTACTAATTATTAATTTAGCGACACGTTTTAGTCTTTTATTAGAACTTCATCAGGCTTCTAAAAATCATACAAACACATGTATTATAGAATCCTTCAAAACATTCTTAAGGTAATTAAACAATTAAGAATATTTTGAAGGATTCTGTAATACATATGTTTGAAGATTTTTAGAAGCCTGATGAAGGTCTAATAAAAGAGTGAAACGTGTCGCTAAATTAATAATTAGTATATGGATCTACATCCTTTCATGTCTACTATCCTACAAAAAATAAATAAAAAGGCATACTATTTTTAAGGTGATTTTTAATATTACAAACAAATATATCATGGATATATTTTACCAAATGCAGTGATCAATTGTTGGCGATAAATTATGGTGATTAATTTTCCAAGGTTTTGTGATTGATTACATGTAGTTGTTTTCCTAATTTTGTTTTTGTTGAAAAAACGGAAAATCTACTAACTTCTATAAAAGATCAACCAGAGAAGTAAATTGCAACTTAATTTAAAATAATAGTTACATTATACTAAATTGTATACAATTTACAAAGTGATTTTTTCAAAAAACAATTACTCTATTGTTTGGAAATAATAAGATGATAAGAAAAAGACACATTTCAAGTCTTTGAAGTCTTTTAGCACCCGAAACAGTTAATGCCATCTCCAAATATTTCGATTTAGGTATTGGAAATAATTTATTAATAATCTTGAAGTTATTAATTTGTCATTTTATTTTTTTTCTATTTTCTTTTTATTGGCATATTTTCATTTATTAGATTTATATAACATATTTAATTAAAATTTACTTCAATATTCTTGAACTAGTTAAAATCCACAGAAATTTTGTACTGTTAGAGACTAAGTATCTATAATTCAGACATATACATAGATATACTGTTTAATTTCTTTTGGGCATTTGTGTATATCCAGGTATTTTCATATATAATTTTCTTGGTAAAAAATGGATCAAAAATGAAATCAAATATTTAAAAACCCAATGCATATATTTGTTCTATTTTATCAGTTACCTTCTATAAACCAAACTGCAATAGTTAATTAACTAGATTTCTTAAAATATTTACTCATTGTCGTTTGAAAAAGGAAAAAATTATTACTAAAGAAAATAGCAATAATTGGCTATCTATTGGTAACCACTTTTGGTTTTGGGGGAGCTCAAGGTGGAGTATCAAAGACACAGAAGAACCGTAATTGAGTTAAATAAACTGTAAACAATAATTTACTTACATTAGAATAATGCTTCTTATTTCCCATTACAAAATGAAGTTCATACAAAAATTTCAGTTATCAATTTATTAATTTTTCTTTTTGAATTTTGACTTTAACTTGCCTCTATATTTATCACCTGTGAATATCATGTGAAATTCGTAAAAATCCAAAATATATTTACTGATAATCATATTTTCTTGTTATTTAAAGATTATTTTTTGTTGAGCCTTAGTTCTTAAATTAGGTACTGTGTTCGAAATTGTCTCATGGGATGACCATTTTTACAAAACATAAAACTTTCAAGTGTTTATTTTTGTTGGATATAAAAAACTCCATGAAGTCCCTACCTTAAAAGATTACAGAGTTTCAAAATGAAGAATTTAACATCGTAAGTGGAGAAGCTATTTTAATTGAACCACACGTCCCTGATTTAGATATTGCTCGTATCCACTTGAAACCATTGAAGGCATTTTTCGTCGAAACACCTATATTTTATCAAGAGACGACTCATTTAGAGCTCCACAAACTCTCCCATGAACCAAACAAATAAACATTTTTCAAATATTATCTCTCTAAAAATAAACGAAACGCACCAACATCAGAATCCAAATAGTCTAATTGACGCGCCCAAAACCGGCCTCAGATATACATAATGTAATGTTTAACTAAAGCAGTTCAAGTACATGGAAAAAAGACATTGATTTTCAAACCTTTCTAAGTTTTCATCAGTTTTTGAGCAGTGGCGGCTTATAAAGCGGTGGCAGTGCTTCCATTGAGAAAATTTGAAATAATCTTGAAGTTTTTTGAAGTATCATAATCTCTTTTTAATCAATATTGACTATGTTCAACTTTGGGTGGGCAACATTAACTTCGTTTGATTTTCTTCGACTTAGTCATAGTAAAATGAGAGTCTTTTCTGAATCAAAAGTTTTTTCATTTACTTTTGTATTCTACACAAATAGCGTATATATTTCGTACACAAAACGCGTAAAATTACGTATAGATACATATTAAACAGAGTGTCTTACATAAGATAGACCAGACAAAAATAAAGGAAGTACAATTTTACAATAGAAATCAGAAGAATTAGTATACAAATGCTGGATAGAACCTTATAGAGTAGACGCAACTCCAAAAATCTATCGTCTTAATATACGATCATATTTTTAAAGAATATATAAAATACACCATCTCCCGATTAGTTCATTAGTTTATGGCTCCATCAATTGAAATCTTCCAATCCGATTTGAATAACTTTTTTAATACTTTGGTGGTATGTCACTCTAGTAGCAAAATAGTCCCAAAGAGCATATACCTAGGAACACTAATCGTTAACACTTAAGGATGTAGTGAAAAAATCAAACGGTATATAATAGTAGCCAGAACAACAACGGCGAAACTAACTTAGTATGGAAAAGTACATCCATTTGAAAAATACTGAAATTAAACTAGCTGAGGCATTGATTTTCCCAATTGCCATATACACCTGAGAAGTTTGGTATCAAAAAAAAAAACGTCAACTAATGATTGAAGATTTCGGGCATTGGATATGTACATACGAGCGTAGATGAAGAGAAGTAATAATTTTTTCTTGGACGAACTAAGCGTGCATGATACTCAGAAGTATAATAAAAAAACATACTTATAGCACTTTGGTCATATGACTAGGAGAACTGGACAAATGGAACTACTAATAGTTGAAAGGAAAGTGGAAGACAAACATAGCGAAGGAAGATTTTTTTATGGTCTAAAACCGCAAATCTAGCACAGTACAGGGAAACATGGAATTTTATAGTAAGGTTTATAATAAGGATTACATTAATTCATACACTATTGGAATGAAAAGGCAGAAGAGATATGTTACGCTGAAGTTATGTAAATATTTAATCCTCAACAGTGTGGAAAATTAATCAGTAATATGTTAGCAGTGTGTCACATTGATGAAATCGAAAGTATTGCCTAGAAGTATACATAGTAAAGTTTAAATTTTAATCCCGCTTATGTGTATTGTAATGTTCAAAATAATAGTACGAATAATGTACACAGAAAATATACTTAGTTAGCACCTATTTCCCTTATATACTGAGTAATGTTTTTCTTTAGCTAAATTAATTGTTACTAAGTCTTATGACTGTATTTTTAGTAGATATTCTATGTCCAAAAATTAAAAACTTTATCTAGAAATTTGGAACAAAGCTGACAGTAGAACCAAAATAGTATAGGGAACTGACTTTTGATCACGATGTCTGGTGACCAAAAAAGTACTAATTTTTGTGTGCATTTCAATATACAACTATATCAAGTAGTTAACTAAAAATAAAATGAAAAGCAAAAACAAATTTTTATATTGAAATGAAAATTATAAAATTAACTTTATGTATAACTGTTCTATGATTAATCATGGTAGTACCTAAATTATATAAAAACAAGTAGAAGTAGTAAAAATAAGATTTTTTTGCTATACCCAAGTCTGGTACCGATTTTGATTACGTAAAAGTTAGTAAAAAAAAAAAAAAAACAAAAAATTTTCCCTACTGTCTAATCCTTGATTTTCAAGTTCTTTTATATGAGACCATTGAAAAACAGCTTGTATTTTCATTATTTTACTACATTTAATTAAGTAAATATTGAGCATCAATAATTGTTTCTTTGTTTATAACATTTTCTGGGCTAGATTTGATTTAAGTTAATTGAAAATTTCTTTTGAAATAAATTAAAATTAATTCAAATTAAAACACAAACTCAATAAAGCCTAAGGGCGATTTTTTGGTTGCACAATACGTAGCCATGTTTTTTAAGCCTCGATAACTGGTTAATTCTCAATAGGACAAAGTAGATGCCTACGCTTTAAACTCGTTTGGTGAACTACCACGAGTAATAAATTTAACATAAGCAAATTATAAACTTTGATTATTACCCATAGGTACTTTCAGATCTTTTTTAATATCAAGTTTGGTTGATTTTATTTAATTTTTCCAAAAACTGCTTGTTTTCTGAGTATATTCATTCATTATTCATTGAATGGAACAAAACCTGGGTATTCGATATACAAAAAGCCGTATATACTTTTCAAGTACATCCATTTAACCATTAAAAGTCAGTTTTACTTTTTGAATTTTCCATGTAAAGATCAAAGTCATACTATAATGTAATTGTAGAAAAATACTTTTCCTTCAATTTTTTTTATTACGAGCCGCCACTGACTGATTCAAAATCCATAAAAATAGACTCAACAAAAACTAGGTGACGATAATCTCTAACCAATGATGCTTTTTCAATAGAATTCGTCTCCACGTGGTTTTGCATGTGAATGACGCAAACGTCAACAAAGGTTTATGTCTTTAACAGATCATAAAAAGAAAATTTATACACCTCCCTCGTTTCACGATCATTAAAAAGCCGAACCAAAACCTAAATAAAATCCCACAAACATTTTGAGAGTCGCTGCTCAATTCATTCGTTTCAAGATGGGAAAATCGTTTAGTCTTACTTTAGTAATTTCAGTTGATAAGAGAAAAGAAAAACAGATGGACGTGGACCGGAGTGTGGGTCTGGAGGAATTGGAAACTTATCTGAAATAAGAATCTTGCAACACTTTGGCTCTGTACATTTACCAGTAAACATTGTAGAAGAAATTAAAAACAAATTAAAAATCTAATTACCATTTTGATCTGATAATTGTCTCGTATTGCAATTATTTACATGAGTTGACTTGCCATATTTTTATTTCCTACCACATTTCGTGACTGTTTAATGACTGAAGAAGAAATCTCAAGAACTCCATTTACGTGAAATGGCATCAGAAGAAAATGCCACCTCAGAACTTTACGGCCGGAGGGGGAGAATGAGAGATAATGTTGATGATGATACTCGTCTTGTACAGGGCTGGAATTATATGCATACAAAGTTCTCTCATTGTAATAATGCCTGACCGGCGTCTTATTTGCAATTAAACACGAAAACTAATTAAGTTGATTTAAATTTAAATTAAAACTTTTCTTCTCCCATCCCCAATAAAATTCACTCCCTTAAAAATGAAGCATAAAAACTTTTTTGTCAAATCTCAATTATATCGAATAAAATACCTAAAATTAATATAGTAGGTACCATAGTTAAAAAGTTATACTTTATAGTTCATGTACAAAACGACGGGCTGTAGAAGCAACACATCCTTGGAATTGATTTTAGAATTCAGCTCATGAGATAACTTACTCAAGAGACAAAGATAGCTGAATATAGTTGAACTGACTGTATGTATGGTTAGCTTTGTTGGTTTTCCACAGACATGCGCACTGACGCTAATAGCATCTCCAGCGCACTAATTGAAGCACGGCCATCTTGGATATTTCCCAAGCCACGCCTTAGGTTCCATATCAACTGAAGAAAGAGCTTCTGGCCAGAATGCAACGCGCGCGAAAGAGACAACCTTCCTATATTTAGTTTGTCAAGTATTTTTCAATCTATTTTCCTCATTTATTCGTGCTGGTTATTATAGAAATTGAATTGGAAAAGTTCGATGGATTTGCGATCGGTTTTTATCCCAATTCAATTCAAAAAGAGAAAATTTGTGTTGATATAAAATCCCGAGTTTAGATGCAAAGACTTGGAGCTTTCAACGGCTTATAATTCCGACGGATAAAATATTATTGTAGATTTACTGTATGAAATTGTGAGGAAATAAAAAGTTTGTTTTGAATTTTCTTTTGAAATAAATGAAAATGTAAAATTATAGCTGGTGGTGGGATGAGGGGGATGGAAAACTTGGGAAATACAATGGCGTTATTTTTCTTCACGAACAAAAACTTTTATAATGAAACAATTTAAAAACATGTCGTCTTATCATATCATCCCGACGATATAGACGGGGAATGATTGCGGAGCTTGTGAAAAGCTCGCGAACTTTGGAACGTGACAATGAGACATTTTTTCGACAAATAAAATGCGATGCTATTGTGCCAATTTAATCCAAGCTTTGTGTTTTTCCATATTTTTATATTCCCGTGACGTGTTTTCTTGCTTTTCCTTTCTTTAACGCGTTTCTTTTTATTTGATTTCAGCCACTTGATTGTCTTTCTTTGTCTATAGTTTTATTTTCATTTTTTATATTTATTATTAAGACTTACACATATTCTGTTTATGTTTGAAAGACTAAAACATGGAAAAATAAATAAAAAAGTTTTTTACTTTCCCTCTAGTCATTTTGTATGTTTGACTTGCTTTGATTTTATTATCTTGTTTGAATACACACGTAATTTTGAATAACATTTATCAACAAAAAAAACAAACGTTTTTTTCAAAATTGAAAATATATTTTCCGAATAAAAATCGATTAAATAATATCTACTATACACATTAAAAATTTTACTACCGATGCAGTAACAAGACAGAATTTTAACTGAATTAACATAAACATAAAATAATTACACCAACGTAAAAATTTATGGCATTTATTGTAATATTTGTCGTAAAATCTAACGACTTTAATGAAAATTGTATTAAGAGTTTTCAGAAATGTATTTTCGCTTTTATGAATCACTGATTTATATGAATGAATTTTTAGTTCAGTATGCCAACATTACACGTAATTTTAATTACCTACTCTTAGGCTTATTTTGACGGAATGAAAGTGAGATTTTTTATGACTAGTTTACTAATATTTTCAATTCACTCGATATTGTGTGGGAAAAAAGACAAAATTTTTAATAAAATATGTTACGGCCATCCTTTATTTGCTTACCATTAAGTTGTAAAGAAGAACTCATGTTTTGTCTAAATTTATAAACTATGGGAGTACAAAATTTTTGAACTGAATTTGACCTATTGGTATAAAATTGTATCAAAAAAGTACCTATAATATCTACGAAAAAATCAGGTTTTGTTACGGACCCAATTTTATACCATTGTAAATCTTATTTTTTTTCAGGATACATTTGTTTAATTTTTATTAATCGTCGCTTATATTACTAAGGTATTTAGCGACTTTAGGGTTGATATTAATCGGTAATAGAAAATTATCGAAAATTTGTTCGAATCAAGAAAATTTACTAAGCATCTTTACTTAGTAAGCTTCTATAGTAATTCTGGAAACGTAATTTGTGTACTATTGTGTTCAAAATTTTTTTTCGTCCCTTATTGCTCAAAACTGATACTTGATAACTACATATTTGACTTCATTTGAAACTTAGTTATTCCAAGATTTATTTTTTAGAATCAAAAATTAAACATCTCATAACAATTTTCATAGTAAACGAATCCATATTTGTAATTATTCAATTATTGGACTTAATTCTTACTTCTTTCTTTTAATCGTTTACAATTGATAAAGTTTATATATAATAAAAATTCAATTGCATTGCAATTTATGTAAAGAGTCCAAAAATGAATAAAATATTGATATTTCCGTCCACTCACGGAAATAATATACCCGAATTTTTCAATTTAATCTACGATAGAAATAATGTTGCCTTGTAAGGATTATATGCCCAGATACCTATTTAAATTGCCAAACAATCATTTTTAGTGGTCATTAAGTACCATAGTACTGGATCGATCCGTAACTAATGTATGATAGGTCATAGTCACTAACCACAAAGCAGTTATGGAGTGATCAAATATCAAGTATTTAATAACCACTGAGGAAGATTGCTTGGGAATCGAAACACGTACCTGAGCAATACATGAAAAATAATTTTTTTGAGCTTTTGTTTTAATTTATGTTTATTGTTTGCTAAATAAATTACTTAATACAAAGTAAATTATATTTCTTAAATAAAATCACAATTTATCGTTATTTTATATATCGTATAAACATTTCCACCTAATGTTGATTTTGACAATCAAAACACGTTGGTTTAATATAAAAAGGAAGATTTTTAAATTACAGTACATTGTTTTCAAAAGCTTTACTAAAAGTTTTAACCAAAATTGGATCCAGTTATTTCAATTTCACCAAACGAGATTTTAATGCATAAATGCTTGTCTTATAAAAATTTTGATTTGGAAAACGAATACATTTTTCTATAGAATTTTTCCAAATGTCTTCATTTTCATGCTATTTAATCCGCTAAAACTACTTCAAATGTTTCAAATAATGAAATAATTAGCATTGCAATTTTGCAAAACCAAAGTTAGCACCAAATCTTTCTCTTAACGACTGTAATACTTTTAAAGCTTCAGAGCAATTTTTACGGGTTAAACAGTATGAAAATGAATATAATTCGAAAAATTCTATATCACAATTTATTGATTCAGAAGATCCAATTTAATCAAATCCTATGTACCAAAATCTTGTTGGTAATGTACACTGGAGCAAAAAGAAAATACTTTGATTACCAAAACAGCTTTTAAGAAAAGATATGCAGTATTATAAATTTATTTAAGATTCCGGCATTTCATATACATAAACAGTAGTTCTATAGGATGAGGTCCATGACAGGATGGTGTGGCGAGGCAGAACCAGAAAACCCGACCCCACAATCATATGGGAACAGGTGTAGGAGGAGAGAGAGAGAAACAGTAGTTCTATAAATATTTCTTTTTTATATCTTCGTTTAAAGAAGTAAGAATGAATTCAAAGAGCTTAATCAAAACTTTGTTTGATAAAGCCTCTCATTGACGAAGGAAATTTTTCGAAGGAATTCAAATAACAACAATAACTTAATGCAAACTTGAAGTTTTATGTTGCTTTTTTAAATTTTGCAATACTTGATTCATTTTTGTTTAAACATTTCTGTAAGCAAAAACACTTATACTATAACCAGTTGGTATTTTCTTTCGATTGTATTAAATGTGAGGAAAAGAGGGATATTTGATGAGCGTGAAGATCATATATGAATTGGTTGCATAATTGATGAATTTAATAAAGTGCTCAAGATAAAATGTCTAACAAGACAAATTTACGGAAAAAAAGTATTTTTTTTTAGAGAAAAAGAATGTTTAAATTTCTTTAAAAAAGTTACTTTAATCCTTGACATCAATTGTTTTGTCTTCTATCACTTTAAAAGAAAAAAAGTTAGCTTCTTTTAAGAATAGTATCCGATTATATTCATATGTTATGTTTATAATCAATGAATTATCCGCTTGTTATAACTTTATAACGGTTAAAAAATCCTTAACAATTTCTCAAAGTATTAAGATCGTTAAGAAGGTTCTTACTGCAGCAATCCATAATAGATTTTTCTTTTTTTTTTCAACTTAAAATTTGATGTTTTTATTGATAAGATTTCGGCATTTCGTTTGATTACATTAAACGTTTAACAGTTAAATTGAAAAAGGTAAAGCCTCAACGATGAGATAATATGCAAAGATTTGTAAAGGTTAAACGTATGGGTTTTTTAAACTTGTATCTGAGAAAAACGTTTCGTTTAAAAAGGTTAATTCCTATTTTATGTAAATAAACATTTAATTACGAGAATTTATGGTCTGAATATGAGTTCATTTGTTGGTGGAACAAATTTAAAGACAAACTTTAAGTTTCACAATATAAGAATGATGGTTTGAGAGCCTTGGTTCGATTATCATAAAATTTTCAATCGATATGTTCAATCGTTTTAAATTTTTTACTTTGATTTCATGTTGAGCCTGTTAAAAGTCAGTGGTGACACGTTATAATTTATTTTCAATTTTTGTATGGAGTATCATTGCTTTTCTTCGTCTGCATTTGACTATTGGGGACTACCACTGGTTGAAGTGGAAAAAGGATGAGGTTACGCAGACAAATTTTAGTTAAGTGAAAGGATATTCGAATGTGATGATTTACATAAGCAAATAAAAGTTGGAATCGAAGTGATTGAAAATAAGTACAGTGTTATTATATGTGTAAGAGAAAAGAAGCTGAGGCGAAATAAATTCAAGCGAATTCCAGATCATAAAAAAAATAAAATATCTTTTGCGTTTAAAAGCAAAGCAATTGGAGAAGATGAGCAAAACAAAACAGTCGTTCATGGGGGCAAAAAAGTCAATCCAATAATATCGATCTGAAATGCGCGGAGGTTTTTATTGTAATGGATTGCATTTTTACCGAATTGATTCTGTACAAACAGCCGCCCACATCCACCACCATTATCCTGTCTACTGTACGTTTTCGTACATGAAATGAAAGGATATTTATTTATCAAACAGGACTGTAACACCAATTGTGGTCGTGTAAATATGGAGATTCGTTGAAGATTTCAGCGTGGAAATTGCGTGCTTAACCCAAAGGTTTACGGTCTGTTTAATATGCTGATGAAAGATCACTTTCTGAGGGAATTAATCCCAAACCGAACTCCACATTCGAATCCTCAATTTTTCTATCCAATTAAATAAGATTTTAATTAAATTGTTTTGGACAGCTAATTAAGTTTCAAACAACAAAATTTATGAATTTAATTCTAATATTAATTGTGTGTGAAATCGCAAAAAACGTAAATTTTAAATTTCCAAAATAAAAAAAAGCATATCTACAGCATTGATTAGCCACGTGGGAAATATAATTTTAAGGCCGCAATTCGGAATTGTACGCATATTAATGGCGAAATTATAGATTTTTTTTTGGTTTTGGAAAGCATGTCTTTATAGGAAAAATATTTTGATCAAAAATATAAAACGGAGATTTTAACGATGGATACGATAGGACGATATTAATTTTATATTTTATTTTATTTTCGAAATTGAACGATTGAGTTTCGAAGCACGTTTAAAAATGGTTTTTTATTATTCATGACCAAGTTGTCAACAGGAGAGATAAATTTTTCGATTTTTATGACAGATAGACAAAGAATTTTTGATTTTCTTGAGAAAAAATCCCAAAATTTAAATTACTTACTTTGAAAAAAGATTCATCCTTAAAACAAAATTAGTAGATGATATCTTCCGAGTAAATTTCGTATATACTTTTTTATGGTAAAATTGAAGTCATTAGTGAAAAAAAGATGTCAACCTACTTAGAAAAGTAAACTTTTTGGGTAGTCTTTATAAAGTTTTATAAATGCAATCCTCAATAAAAAGTATTACTGTTCACTTTTCTTTAAGAAAGCTTCATTTGTGGCCTAAATTGTGATATAGTTTGTGATTCATCACATAGTAGTTACGATGCGATTCAATACTACTTGATGACCACTGAGGAAGATTGTTTGACAATCGAAATACGTATTTGGACAATACGTCAGTATTATATTTACCTGAATTTTTTTTTAAATTTATGTTTATCGTTTACTTTTGTAAATCATTTTACTTCAATATGCCCTCAATATATTTTATATACTGTATAAACAGTTTAACTGTTTAACTGTTTAACTGTTTAAAATCAGCGAAAAAATCTAATTTGATAGCCATTTTGTTTTAAATGTCTTTCCTATAAAAATCAGAGAATGCAATCTTTGGGGAAGCGACTTGAATTGATTAAAAATATTTTAAACAGGAAATAAACCATCGAGATTTTACATAGTTTAAAGTAAATAAATTATTTATTTTTAAATACTAATTAAATGCAAAGCAAAAAAAGGTTACATATAATAGGCATGAATAAACATGATGCATAAAATAGCTATTGATCGCTGACAAGGATATATAAATAATACATTTTCTTCTGACTTTATTTAGGATGCAAATATAATCATTTCAAATAACCTAAACATAAGATTAGTATTTATAGGAAAAAATTAATAAACCAGGATTAGAAATTCCTATAAGTAGAATTCAAAAATCAGAAATTTGTACCGAAGAAAATCTATGAATTATGTATCTAATAATAAAAAAGTTTTCCTATTATTTTAATGTCAAAAATTTTGATCCAATTCTAAAAATATTAGATCACTTTTAGTTTGAAAAGAAAAAAGATAATATCTGTGTAATTATTTCACAGCAATTTTTATTTCTTTGCGATAAAGTTATGAATATTGTGATGCGATAAGAATATTTATGTAAAAAATATACAATAAAAGTGTATTCAAAGTTATAGCAATATACTACAGTTTAGTAACTAGAACCTAAACTCGAGCTTTTTAAATTTGTGGGATATCAATTTTTCGTTGCAGATCTTGCCTTGATTGTTTATATCTTTATTTTCCAGTTATAAAAATTACAATTGTTTATTAATAGTTGAATAATATATACCTAAGTTTTAAAACATCATTCATCATACTCTCAAAATTAAAGATTACAATTTTTTTAAGGACATGGGATATACAATGTTAACCGTCTAAATCCTTTATTTTAACTGAATATTGACCTAAAAATGTTAACTTTTTTCTTTATATTTATCTCATAAAAATAAATCACTTCCTCTTCTTCAAATCACTTGACATCAGTTCATTTTCTTTTAGAAAAAAATCTCTTCGAATTAAAATTTCAAACTCATTTCCCATTCACATACTTCACGAAATCAATCCGAAGCGATCCCTTATATTTGCCAAAGTCTCGTATTTATTCCTTGAAAAACTCCCATTTCCTCGATATGAATCTGTCGAATCCTTGAAGCCCCTGAATTTATTATAGGAAATTTAATCTTGAAAAAAATTACTCATTTTACAACCTCGAAAGAGAAAAAAAAATCAAATTTTCTGATAAAAAAAAAAACTTTGATTAAAACTTTAATTAGATTTTCCCCTTTGTACATTTTTCTAAGACTTTTCTCTCGTTTTATTGGCCTTGTGCTCTATGAGTATTCTTTTTTTTTCTTTCTCTTCTTGTTTTGTTTAACGTCTAAACTCTAATTTAAATAAATTGAGCAATTAAAATTGTAATTCGTTGCTAATTACAAGAGCTCCCTAGATGCAGTTCTTGGCTTATTTTTTTATGAAGACTTGATTTTACGAGTTCCAATTTAAAAATGCATGAAGGGAAAATGTAACGTTAAAAAAAACGGTCGTTATGAAAAAAAAGTTTATACTCGTGTATGGAAGGGACACCTTTGGTTTGGGAAATTCGAGCTTTATCTAGGAATAATATGGTTGTGCGGTACATATATTTGATATATCTTTTAAATTAAATTACTAAAACGTCACACGAATACGTACGTGCTTCAGCGAGCTTTGAAAGCTCGACAGTGTCCTAGAGAGGTGGGACACGTAGCGCGTCCTTATTATTAAAATACCAAACCCATTTTATATGGAGACGAGATAGAGTTAAAAGATGAAATCCAAGAGCAATTCATCCATTTTCACCCTGTTCGCGGTATTTAAACCCCAACACCCATCTTCCATTTTGTAAAATTCATTTTCTAACCCCTTAACTTACCCCCATCACTTGAGTAGATGTCATCGTGGAAAACATGTCGTCGCGTTTAACCGCAATGAATATAAATTTAATTTTGCATAAATATGACTGTCAATGGGGGTCACGAGATCGTGGATGAGAATTTATGGGGAATTCTTGGCGCGAATTTCAGAAATTAATGCGAATTTATATTTGTATTAATATTCATGTGTTGAATCCGATGGATAAGATGACGAGTTTTCAAGGGTTACAATCGTTTCATCTGGCACTAAAACAATTAAGGCTTGATAGAATTCAGCCTTGAATACCGACATTTTCGTACATTAAGAAAATTTGACTTTCCCTAAATGAAAACTAAAAGTTCAAGTAACTTTCGCATTACCATGAAGTTCTAAATAACTAATAGCCATTACCATAAAATTTTAATTAATTTTTGTCTCTTCTATAATGTTCTCGAGCATATATCACTCCCATAAAGATATTTTATTTTCGAAAATTTAAAAATATTTAATCACCAACACCATAAGTTTAATTTGAAATATTTTTTTTGAAAATATCTTGCGACATATTTGATGAAAAGGGATTTGAAAAATAGGTCACCTTTTACAGAAAATTATTAAGTTTTATGAAGGAAATCTTACTCTTTTCTTCGAAATTAAGAAAATACATAATTATAAATTTTATAAACAGTTTTTATTAAATAAAATTAGTGATATTTGTACTATTAATTTGTGAACTATTTATTGAATATAGAATTCGTTGGAAGAGCTAAAAGCCATATCTTTTGAGGCATATAAAATATGTATCGAAAATTAGATTAAACGTTGGTATGCATGTATCTACAACCACTGATGGAAAGTATTTTTTAGGAGACAATAAAGAAAATTATTAAAATTTGAAATTAGCTTATTTTTTTTTAAACTTTGGGTACTTTTTATCCAGAAGATATCTTTAAAAACGCCAAGTTTAGAACAAGAAAACTTTAACTTATGAGTGCCTAATATTTACACCGCAAAACTTGCAGTTATGAATTACAGCCTGTAAAAATAAAAAATTCACAAATTATAAAATTGACATCGCTTAAAAAAATTATACTTTTTGAATTTATTATTAAAAGTCAAAAAGAATCTGCAATTTTCTACCAATTGTATATCAATATGGATTGACGTTGTTTTCCCGTAATAAAGATCAAAGTGAAACGTTCGAATGTTTTTCGTACTTCAGTACCCATTGAGCTTTCTTACGTACAGCTTTAGTAAGCTGATAAGTTGGCATTCATAAAAAAAAAAAACTATATAGATACCAACGTATCGTCATCAGTTTATCGATGACGAATTTGTAGAATGTTCTACAATGAAAAGTTATTGGTATTAAATGTGGATTTTTCTTTACATTAACAATACTTTTTGCAAAGAAGACACGAAAAATTAAGAGTTTAATATTTGGTTCAGTTTGCTGACGAATTTGCAAAAGAAATGTTAAAAGAAACGATAGTTATTTTCTTACTCATAAGTACTAACAATTTTCGATAGAGTTCAAGAACAACTTATGATGCTGTTTTGGAAAACTTTCTTCATATTGAAGTTTTGAAATAAATGAAATATTCAACTAATAGTTAAAGCTTTGAAAACTATAATCCTATCAAAACAGTTATTTTTCAGAGAACAATTTGAGAATTAATATTGAAACACTATAATCAAGACATTTGGAAACTTTCCTGGAAGTTTAATTAAAAAATTTCTTCTAAAACAACATACAAAATAAAACCATCTGAAAAAGGTAATGAGGCATTTAATTTCTATATCGTGGGCATTGAAATGATTTTATCAAATATTATTTCTTCAAAATAAAAAAAAATCTCATCTCAAATATTAACGATAACATCAAAACTTAACTTCTGTAACATTAAAAAGAATATGTTAAAATAAAATGAATCCCAACGACTTGTTCTATTCGAATATTTAATTAAAATGGAAACAAAGAGGAATACGTTGGAGATTGTGACAATTTTATAAAGTTGACAAAGAACCGAATAGAGAAACGATATTTACATATTAATTATTTCTTCATTACGAAGCATCTGAAAAATGTTTAAGATATTCAGATTCTTTTGATTGGAACACAAATAACGTTACAATGTATTCAAATAAGCCAATCGTCTTTAGCTATCAACAGGTGGATCTTTTTTTAATGGTAGCCATTTCGTTTTTTTTTTTTACTTGAATAGTTAAGTGATATAAAATTTCCATAAATTGAAGTTGGATCTTTTTTCTTCCAGGCTCCATTTTTCTGTGTAACCCCAGTTCATGTAACGCCTCAAGCTGTTCGCAGACGTGGAGAAAACTCTCCGACCTTTTGAGCTGTCAAACAGGTTCGTAATATTTTTCCTTTTTTATTTTCATACAGAAACGAATAATGTCTTCATCTTTCCACATAATGACGATTAATTTATATAAATACAATAAATAATATGGCAATTAAATTATTTTAATTAAGATGAACAGTTTTTGAAAGGCACAGCCTTAATGATCAACTCTAAGACTTTTGCCTACATATATTAACATTTGTTCTTTTCACAAATTAATGAAAACCATTTGATAAATCAATTAAACTTTTCGAAGAAATTCAAAAACAAACACTTGGATTACATTTCAAATTGAATTTCATATATATAAATAAATTCGTGACATCCGCTAATTATTTTTTTCGTTGATATTCAAAACTTTATCCGGTTGTCTAGGTCATTAATATCCAAAGATAGACACGAATTGAACATCCCTCTTAATTATAATAACATATTTACTAATAAATTCAAGGTTGCTCCAAACTATATCATATTGAAAATAACGTGATTTTAATATTAGTTTCATTATAGTACCAGTATATTGCCCTCAAAAATTACATTGAGACTAAGACATGCCCTCAATGAGTTCCCAAGGCTTTCAATGAATTATAAATATTTAAATCCCCATTTTCCATTAGTGTGGTCAATAAATAACAATTGAAGTACAACTTTGCCAAGGTTTGAATTTACCCAGAATTTTTAAATACCATAAAAAGACCAATTGCCAAATATAATGTGTATATCGTAGTTTAATATATTTTTTAAAAAACTGTTATTTATTGCTACTTTACAACTACTAAGATCTTTAGCAACTTTAGAGTTGGCAAAAATCCGTCTTTGGGAAATATCTAAAATTTGTTCGGTACGAGGATTAAACTTAAAATCTACTGGTCTTAGAGTGGTCACCTAAACCATTTGACCATCAGTGGGCATTATTTGAATAATTGTTTTCAATTATTTTGTGCAGCTTTTCTTAATTTTTTTCACCCATTGAGATTTGTGATGTTTTTCTATTGGTAGAGTTTCTAAAACTTCGTTTTCATATATAACATATTGGTAAACTGTGGTTTTTAAATATTTAGCTAGATGGGGCAAAAGTACAAATGCAATTACGGAGATTTTCCTTGAAAATAACAAATATATATTGTGTAATATGTACAAATAAAATGAGTTTTGATTTAATAATGTAATTGGATAGGTGTTCGTAGGAGTTTTGCTTAATACCAAAATAAAGATACCATTATTTCCAATAAATTATTTATTTTTCGTAATAGTTGCTTAAAAAAATCTAAAATGTAATATGTATTGTGTTATGTTTGAGAACTTTGTGCAATTCATGTGCTAGCAATACCATTCTTAGTTGAATATATATTTTTGGATTTAGGCCAAAATTAGATAGCATAAAGTAGATTGAATAACAAACGAGACGTGTTTAGTAAAGAACTACAAGTAATTAATCGAACAATAATTAAAAACATCTGTTAAAATGAAGAGTTACTGATGGAAGAAAAATTGGAAATTTTGCTTTTAAGCTAAAGTGGAATCATCAATGTGAAACTAACATCAAATTCACGCTAGTCAGATGTCCTTCTTTTTAAAGTACATCCACACCTTACTATTGGTAATCATTATAAAATTAGCTTAATAAGAATGCTAGCTTTATCCACGATTAATAAAAGTTACAAAAAAAAAAAAATATCTTATAGTAAAATAGCTGTGGTATATGATTAGACAAATGAACCGTACCTACGGATTTACAGGATTCCGCTTTGGTTTTTTGGCTACAAAACTTTCAAAATATCAAAATTTTTATAATTTATAACTTTTACGATTTACAGATATTTCAAGTTATCTAACTCAACTGAATTCTAACAGATGTTAAAATGAAAAGTATTATTTCTACCCTTAAAAGAAAAACACCTACCTAGCATGCATATTTAATAGTTGATGTTAGTTTTACAGAAGAAAAATGTTAAAGGGATGAAATTGGGAATGAAAGTGTTTTCTATGAATGGGCATACGATGAAGTATAGAAGTTTATCATTCGGATAGGAACAATTACTTTGAAGAACACTTAAAGCTTAAAAAGCCATTTAATTGTAAATATTGCGACCCCTCCTCAAGGATTGCATCTATTTATTACTATAAGATCCGATATAGATTCCCATGTGGGGATCAACTCGCCATACTGATCCGGTTAAACCCTTTACAGTAACGTTTTAAAACATTTTTTAAGTTTCCTTTAAAAAATTTTTTTATAATATTTTTTGTGATCTTTAATTATGGAAGTTAATGGCAAAAAAAAAACGATAAAATAGAGAAAAAACTTTTTTTTTTTACTTTAAATGCATTAGATCCCATTAAATATTAAAAATTCTTCGCTTGATAGTTACTACCTATTAATAAGTATATAATTATCATTATTTTTTTTTATTCAAATATGAATAAAGTTTATACTTATGTGATAACTGTTTTTAAAACATCTGTGAAACAATATTATCGTAATCAAATAATATTTAAGTGAAATTATTTTCGGGAAACATATAACGATAAAAATCATTCGTTAAGCATTATTTTTTACGAAAGGGGATCATAGAAAAGAACTTTAATCTTAAGATTATATAATAACTTCATTTAATAAAATTTAAAACAAACCATCGTCTTCATTTCTTTGATGAAAATTTTTAAACGTGAGAGTTTTTTTCACGGATAGTTGAAAGCATATTTTATATTTTTCTCTATTTTTTTTTAAATTTCTTAATATATTTGAAGGAAACCGAAGAATGTGAGAATAGCCATGAACATCGTTTATGTTATTTTCGGTCTTTGATCCAAATTTATAATATATTTAGTATGGCGATAGAAAAAGAATGTTAGAAAAAGAAGAAAATACTTACAAAATAAACACTGATCTTTCGTTTCACACAGGAACCATTTTTTTTTCTTGTGAAAAAGAACATAAACACTAGTTTTTATATAAGCAAATCTATTATGGATAGCACAATATTTTCGATAGCACTAATGGAAAAGAATCAAAGCCAAACACCGAAAAAAGGCATCAAATCACGCGTAAATTGACCATAATCGTTTCCACTAAAAGCCAAGGTTGAAAAAAGGGCGGTCTAATTTACTTTTTTCACATATTTCAACACATTAATTTGCACTTTTTTGCCATTAGCTCTTATTTATTTCAACTGAACTTTTATTCGATGATATATTAAAATGGAACCGTGTCTCGGACGTTATTGGTTTGGATTAACTTCTCAACATATTATTATGAAATGTGAAATCGAAAAAGACCAAAGGGATGATTGTGATGCTGCTGAATAACTTTCTATCGGATTCTTGGACGGTTAGACCAATGGGAAAGGATTTTGAAGAATTCAAAGGACTAATTTTTGAATACATTTTTTTTTTGGGGTTTGAGAAAGTTTGTTTTGTGATTTATCGAAAACGCCTTCGAAAATTTTTCCAAATCACTGATCTGTCTTAACAGTAAATAAGTTACAACCTTGACATTTGTTTAATCAGGCTATAACTTAGATCATAAAATTCCCGTATACATTCCCGTACATCAATGGGATACATAGGAGAATAAAAAATAGATCAATTAAAAGAAATTCAAGCCAATCGAAGTAAAATTCTCATAAAACATCAAAGAACCGTCTCGTTATAATCGAAAGGAAAATTCATTGACTTGTTTTGTGTTATGTTGATTGAATCGGAATGAAATTTGTGTATAAGAAGAAAAACGTTTTCATATGTATATAGTTACACGTTTTTAGACGATTGAATGAAATTTACGACGCCATTATAAAAGCTGCACACACGCCATTTTATAGTCCATATTATGATGAGTGTTATTTAACAACTCTGTGCATCAACAAAAACCTTGCAAAATTCCTTACACTCCCGTTTAGTCACCTGTGTTTATATCCCGATTTTCGCAAAAGTGCATTAAGAATAATGAAATTTCTTTTTCCAGGCTCTCCCGCGTATTCCCGCCAGCGACTCTGGCCAGTATACATCAAGGTGAGTACAATTTTTTTTTTGCAAAACTTTTCAAACAAATTTGATCGCTCCCCAAAGAAAACGTGCTAATAACCATAAAACCATACGAAGAATAAAACACAAAAACTTTTGATTATATATTTATTTATAACATGTTAAAAAAATATTCTTAAACTTTATACAAAAAGTTTTCATTTAATAAATAAAATAAATAAAAGATTTTAATCTCAAGCAAAACACAAAGTATTAAGATTTGCGTGCGGTTTTCTGCCGACTCTAATAAAAGTGAATTTATTAAAGCCATAAAACACGAATGAAAAAAAAATAGAAATATTTCTCAAAAATATACAACCAAAAAAAATAATCCGGTATTTGATCACGTGTCTTCCAAAAAACATTTCTGTACCAAAAAATTTTTCAAATTTTCCGTTGCTTTTCCAACGAAAAACAAGATGTCCTCGAAACCATTACAGAGAATTTCATAAGAACATAAACATATTTTAAATTCTCAAAAAAATAATATTCGGTTAGATACTTATTAAATGAAAGAAAAAATCATTATCGCTGGCAATTATTTAGGACAAGAAGGAAATTTTAATGGGAATTAACGTCCGGTGTAATAATTTTCAAATTAAATTAGTTTAGTTTATTCAAACCCCTCCTTATAGGCCTTTGGAACAAAAATGGAATATTTTTCAAGGAATGAATTCATGTTTTAGTTCAACTTCTGTGAAGCTTTCGTCTCGCATTTTGGACGCACGTAAATGTAAATGAGATCATTTAATCGTAGAATGTTTTTTTATCAATTTTTTTTTTGTGAATAATATTTAAATTTTTTTAAATAAAATTAAGATAAATTAGAGCCTACAAGCATACTGACAACGATTTGATAAAGAATAATAAAGTTACTTTGTATTGATGGAGTAATCGTTTGGTAAAAAAAAGTATGATTTAATAAATAAATTTTGAATGACGTGCGTGAAAATGGAGGGATATCTGAAAGTTGAAAAGTTTTTTTTTATGTAGGTACTAATTGCTTCCATTTTATTGTTAAGTAAAAGTTCTATAAGAGAAACAAATGCTTTTTCAGATATCACTTCTTCCTCAGAAAATATATGGTAATATCTACAACAAAAGTTTGGTTCAAAATGAATACTAGCAAAAATGAAAAATTCATAATAGAAATAAAATATATTTTGCAATTTGCTTAATAAAATATAGCTTTTGCTAGTTTTGTTGCCTCTGTATAATATGGTTCATTTTTAGAGATTTCAGAAAATTTAGTTTGTAGATAAAATTGGAAGGAAAAATGAAATGAATTCTCAAAAATGAAACTATAAATTTAATTATTGTTTAAAAGTATTACTGTTTCTAGTGATTTGTTTGACTTTTGCGAAATGGTGGAAAAATAAATTAATTATTGACTCAAGATACTCTTTACCTGGTTATTTAATTAGATCATTTGTAATTAGGTGTTTGGAAAACTTTGAGATGAAAAACCAATGAAACTTAAAGACATGGAAAATGATGAACTGTTAATCGTTTTGAAATTATAATTTTGCTTCATAAATCGTTGATTAAATACGCAAATTGATAATTTTTTTAAATGATTTAGCGATAAATAAATAATTTCTTAAGGTCTATTTTTTACGGTTTTGCTTTTTCGTCGCCCAAGACTAACCACTTATTACCAAGCTCATAAGTATTGTAAAGTTTATTGTCAAGTTGTTTATATAGTAATTTTATCGTAAGACTTGATAAACTGGAAAAATACCTAGAAAAGCGTAAATTCGATTTTGAATTTTGGAAAATTTGGCACAAAAATTTACGAATTGTGAATATTAGTATACGTTTACTATTTGTTTTCCATTTTTTGTTTGAGAGTAGGAATTCTTTTAAAGTTTGTTTATCAAATTACCCTACGGTTAAAAAAATACTTTTCTTTGAGTCTTATATTTCTTTCCAAAAGACTAGTTTGGGAAAATTAAATAAAAAATATTTTTTTATATAAACGCTTTTATTTGTTCACCGGTAAGATATATTGTGTATACATATTCAGCAATTGGTGGAGGTAATCCTGAATTTTCACTACTACCTACAGATACTTATTTTAATTTTATTTTTAAGTATAATTTATAGCAATGTTTACTTGTCGTTATGCCAAAACAGATGTGCATTTCTGTTTTCTTATTTTTAAATTTTTTAATATAATTATTTGTAATCTATTAACCTTAATAAATCTATAAATAACACATTAAATCGATATTGTAGAATTCTTTTAGGAATATAATAACTCTAAAAGTATCTTGGCTTATCAGTTTTTCACATGTAATCAGCCATTATTTACTGCCTGCATTTTTATATTTTTATGTATAAAAAAATTGATTTTATTTTGATGTATTATAACGTTTCACCATGAAGTCTTATTGGTCACTTTGTAGTAGAATATTGTTTTATAATTGCAAATTTGAAAAGCTATTTAAATTTCAAAATCAAAAAAAAAATACATAGATTTTTGTTCATAAAAAGACAATGTTTTGTTTTATTAACCAAAACAGCTTATTTTTCCCAAGCTTTTCTTAAAACAAATACCAAATTTAGCCAAATACTCGACAACCCATGGGATATGTAAAAATGTTTGTTAACAAGGAAGTCATTATCATATTTCTTTAAAAGGGACCATCTATTTTTTAATTTATTTATCTAAACGTGAAAGTACAAAATATGATGTACTTATTTCTTAAAGAATAAATTAAGGATATAAAGTCTACCAGAATCTAAATAAAAATATATTTGCACGTGCTGCCCTGGTTTGTAAATCATCAAATCATATCATATAAAGTTTTCTTTCGCAATTTATTTAGCGCCAGCATATTTGGGGATGAGGAATAGTTGATTCATGTTTCACCTTAAGAAGTCAGACTAGGTTGAGATGTCCAAAAAAGGCTCCTAATTAGGATTATTTTTTTTGGCCAAATATTAAAATAGTTAATAAAAAATCGTTTTGCACATAAAAATATGTATACTTTTTCAACAAGAAATTATATATACATTTTTATGACTTAATATTGGGAAATACGTGGGACACACCAAATTTGCTAGTGGTCAAACAAAAAAAAAAAAAGATTTACTTCAATTCGTCGCTAGATAATTTGAAATAAAATAGAGGATATCATTATTCAATGACATGTTGGTCCAGACCAAGTGTTTCTTACACTTTTAACCGCACCCCATTGAATTTGATAATTGGTCTCCGCATCCCAATGAAAAATGTGTTTGGTTTTTATAGTTAAAAAAATCACATTTTTTGCATGAATTATTACAAAAATTTCTTAATTTATATTTTTAGGACCTTCTCTTGCACCCTCAGGAGTGCGGGCACACCTGGTTGAGAAACACTGGTCCAGACAATTAAAGAAATTTGAAAAATTTTAGTTTTGAAATTTAAAGTTGTTAATTCGACAAAAAAATCACTCTCATTTTCAACTATCAAAAAAATTGTTAATCCATCTGGTGGACAATAGACCATACGCTCATTTCGATACCTTTTTTAATCGAGACAGGACATTATTAAGCGTTAACAGTATGAGCTTTGGTGACAAAAAAGCTCACGAATTTTGAACGAATAGGAACTCGTTTTAGGCGTTTAAATTTTATTTTGCATTTTTAAATGAATGTTTCTTAAATTTTATCAAGTAAAGTTAAAAATTAACAGCTACATTATGTTTTGATATTAGTTTAGAAAACTTTTAAATCATTTGAAATTATTTTTTGATCATGTGTGTTAGGTCTCTTATAAATAGAAAAATAAGGACATTTTTAAGCTGATCAATAAAGTTATTCTCAAGTTACAGTACTTCGAAAACAGGGTTTCAAGTAAAACGCGTTCGAGCTTTTGAGCTTTGAATGTCAAGCATTAGAGCATACACATGACTATCCGATTTTTCTGAAATTTTTAAAGAATACTTATAAAATATTCTGCTGTAAAAAATATAAAAAAATCCCCCTAAAATCCATGAATTCTTATAATCATTATTGTTAATGGAATAGTATAATTTTAGGTCTTCGTTTGATGAATACTGATCTATATATTCTGTTGAAAATTGTTCACCCGGAAAAATAATGAATGGTGTCTATTATTATAAATGCAGAGTAAATATTTAATAAAAGAAATAGTAAAAATTATAATTACATATTGTTTAAAATCACAAACAGGAGTTAGTAAAACATTTTTCAATGTCAAGAACCAAAGCTGTTGAAAAGTGATTTTCATTAATTTTGAAATTCAAGGAATACAAAGCATTAATTTTCTTCAAAATTAAAAAAAAATGGAAATGTTGATTACAATTTTACTTATTGGTTATTGTTTGCAGAGAAAATCATTCCAAAGGACGTGAAATATTGACATTACGTAGTTGTTGAAAACTGCAAAAAGTTGATTGTTTTTTGGACATGATAATAAATAATGATATTAACATAATGCAAAATGTGTTGCATTGCCTGTACAATATTCCATTTATCATATTTACTGCCATTCTTTTATGCTTTCCGTTCAAGGTTTAATTAAGTCTCGTTGAATTTAAGCAGTTATAATGCCTATTTCAAAATTATTTGAATATCAAACTTAAATTTATATGCTTCAGCAATTTAAGTTCATAATGAAATGAACAAAATTCGATTTTAGTGTTTTCTTACGTGTCAAATAAATTTTTCAGGTGTAAAAACTGACTAAAGTTCTATCCACTTCTGTTATATTTATCACTCATGAATTACACACGAAAGGCAACAAAAAAATATATATATATATATATTCAGAATAAAAATTTCAATGGCCGCGAACTCGTTCACCTTTTATAATTCGAACCAATTAAACAGTAACTCTGATTAATTCCTTTCGCTAGTATTCGTTAATTGATGCGAATTAGACGTTCAAAATGAGAAAAGTAAGAAAAAGATCCCAAACACCGTTCTAGCCGAATTGGATTGGTCACATTTTGGACGCTAATCTAGTTCAAATGTTCGCACGCGAAATTTGAAACGCTTACGTCATACGCTTGTATTCGGATTATATTTAAATTAAGTCGAAAACTAAGAATTCCGCACGATATTTGCTTCAAATAATTGATATCCGGCTGTTTTTTTTTCTATGCTTTGCATAATTATTCCTCCATTGCTAATTAATTCGATATCAAAAAGAAAACATTTAGTCTCAGTTTCGATCTGAATTCTTCTTGACTATTTAATTAGAGGATGATTTATATTTAGACTGTTTCGGCCAATTAGACTTGTTAGTATTCAAAAAAGCCACAAGGACAATTGGATGTTATATCAATCAGCATTTTTTTCCTTTTTTTTGTTTTAAACTTCAATTTTTCAGACATCAATGTCATTATATTATAGTGAAGCAAACTATTATAATAATCTATAAAAAAAAAATGAAATTTAATATTGTCGCTAATTGTAAAATTAGTAGGCAAAAATTATCATTAACTTTAGGTAATAATTACTTTTTAATTAAATTTGAACATTCTAAAAGTATACCGCATTCGTTTGCTAAAAGCTTATTTGAAAAAAACCTATACAGTAGCTTAGAGTAAGTTTAATTTATAAATTATTCTATGATATTTTTTCACAAAAATATATTATTTTGGTGTAAAATTATAAAAAAAAATCATATATGTGTACAGTGATGGATTTACGCAAAAGTCCGTGAGACCCGGGTCTAGGGTAGCACGATTTTAAGGGTGGCTAATTTTTAAAGGCAAAAATTGTATTGATAATTTAAATTCAAAAATTGATTTGAGTTAGTCTTGCTATGAATGTACCTATATGAAACATCTTCTGTAAAATAAAATAAACATTTTTATAGAATTTACTTTCCAATCTACCACATCACATTTTTCAATTGTTAAATCCCTAGCAATTAAAAACTACCATTCTAGAGATATTCAGAACAAACTGAAGATCCTCATAATGGTTATTGCTTAAGAATCGTAGAGCTTTTTGTTAAATTAGATCCTTTTTTGTCAAAACATTTTAAGTCTTATGCGATCCCTGGTAGTCGAAATACGTGGTACTTATCTAAAACAATCCAGTCTGCTTACAATTTAAAAAATAACTTCGTAATTGAATATATTTTCTTACTTTATCTTTTTAGAGATTCAATACTAAAGATATCCAAAAATATATGGAAAATGTTGTATCAAGGAATCTTCGAAATGTTTGCCCTAATGTTGACATTATTTTTTGCATTTTTTGAATCCCAGTATTAAATTGTTTAGGAGAAAGATATTTTTCCACCCTGAAAAGGATGAAAAGTTACTAACGTGCAAAATTTACAAAATGTAGGCCAAAATTTACTATAGGCACTGGCATTGTTATCTATTGATCTTCAATTAGAGTAAGAAATCAATTTCGAAGGAATAACTGATGTTTTCATATGAATCAAAGCTAGAAAAAAGAAGTTTATATCATAAGTCATAGTTGGAAAAAAGCTTTGAGTTATATTAATCTTTGAAAAATATTATTGAAATTAATAAGTTTTATACAAAAAAAATAATTTTAAATCATTCGAAATTTGATAAAAATTAATAAATTATAATTAATTAATTTAATATTTGAAAATTAGAGGTTTTATCTTGGAAATCTCGTTGTTATGGAGCAAGAGCGGCATATCGAATGGGACCTAGGGCGGCATTGAACTTAAACCCGCCACTGTTTGTGTACCTACACAATAAATATTATGTGACCTCGAAAAAAATTTCTGAACTATTTTTCTGAACAGATTTAATAATTTCATTGACACCTACTTTTCAAAGAACCCCTTGAAAAGCTTGGTTTTCATCAAAATTGGTCTTACCATTTTCCAGCAATAGAAGAATACTATAAAAAAATATTATGGAGGAAAGTACGTAACTTGTACTTGTCCAATAATTGTTTACAAAACTCAACTAAATTTTTAGTAAATACAATTTGAAAAATCGTTAAACTATAAATCATAAAGCTCTAATCTATCTCCAAGTTATGTATATATTTCAACTTGCCATGCTTTAACTCATGTAGATTTTAATTGATTCTTGTACTGTATCTTTTGTAGTAAACGTTACAGTGGAACAATTTGTTTAAAGCATATTTGTCAAAAATCAATTAAAAATCGTTTGACAGGAAAAATGCATTTATGATATAAAAATTTAATAAAATAAACACAAATTCTCTAACAGCATTTAAAAACGTACATTAATTAGTAAGTCTGGAAACATTAATTTATTGGAGTAAGTTCCTTATAAATTTTCCCTGCAAATACTAGGAGATACTTTTTACGGGTATTTTAAGACTAATGTATACACACAAATGTTTGTTAAACTTAACCGACAAGCCAAAAATTGGCGCCTTGGATTTATGGGTATGTACATAGTACATAAAGATGCATATTAAGAATATTATAGAGAAAAAGTCTATTCATTTTGCAAGAAATAACTATACTTGATAAATTCCTAGCTAGAATAACCATACTTGCATAGAAGTAAAATAACCGTGTAAGAATTGTGATACTTTGGTCATATGGTTACAGAAAAGGAAATACTTATAGTTAAAGGAAATGTGGAAGGTAAACATACCAGAAAAATATTATCCACGCGGGGGTCTTGGAGGATGATATTTTCAAACCGATACGGGTGGAAAAACAGAAAAAAGAAAATGCTCCTTAGTAAATTTAAGTCTCTAAAGATCCTTGTTGATAGGAAACATCTCATTTAAAACCTTTAGTTAAAATTGGCTCTACCTAATTATTAACTATTTACCTGTATCAACTTATTTCAAATCAATTTAAATTTATTACAAATTTTTTTGCAATATAAATACCCATATACAAGCGCCATGAACTCCGTAAATCCGTTTCTGATAGAATTTCTCGTTAATATATAGAAAAAAATTACACGTATTAATTCATTACCAGACATTTGTTATGGCCAAAACGTGTCGATTGGTTTGGAAAATCTTTTATAGTTGCCTGTTATTGTTTAAATGCAAAAGAAAATTTTCCTTTTTTTCCAAATAAATAACAATTTATTTCGTGACCGACATTTTAATTCCCATGTTCTTGTTAATAAAGTCAATATTTATTAATTCAAACATGAATAACTAGTTAAATGTAAATTTGCTTGCTTAATTGCTAATTAGTTTGGCGTACAGTGAAATATTTCAGTTCGTTGAGAATGCATAATGAACTATTTCGAATTTTTATTGCAATTAAGAAAAAAAAACGGTGCATAAAGAGTAGGATGACCGCGGCAATAGTGGTTCCATTTTTTTAGTTAGAATGTATCAATGATAATTGTCTAACAGGCTTACTATTTAAAAGCTCTCGTAATACAAGTGCAACGAAAATCATGGTTTCGAAAGTACAATATGTGCATTGCAACATTTTCCTTCAATATTTGAAATATAACAATATGTATTATAATTAATGAAAGTTGCTATGAGTCTTTAATCTGTTAACATTGTCCATATTGTCCAGTTTTAAAAATATTTGATTTTTTTCCCATATGAAATTACGTACCTAAATTTAAATTCTAAATTTTCACTTTATTATTTAAAATTTACTTAATCCATTTACAAAAAAAAAAATACTGATAATTTAAGATTGAGGATGATTATGTCATAATTAGTAGGTAGTTCATTAGTACCAACACAGTGGGTCTTAAACCACTATATTTTGTATTGGTTAATGATACATGTAAATATAGAGCTTTGAATATTTGAAAATAATGAAGAATAGATTTTTGGATGTTAAGAAGTCCAGGAAAGCTTTAACCAAGTAATAATTTTTGAGAATATTTCATTTTATGATTCATGCTTCAAGTTACTAAATATTGAAAAATTTACTAAGTATATTTGATTGAAAACAAAATGAAAATTTCCTTTTTCTTAAGAACAATTAATAATTTCTTGTGTAACTATATAAGCTTTAGATCAATCCCAAGCACTCGATTCCTTCCCAATACCCAACAGATTGCTTTATTTTTAGATAATAAACTAATTCATTCAATTTTACCCCAATTTTCTTTGGCCTTTTCCGATAATGTTAACATGTGTTACTGGTGATTAAAAATATCACAGTGCCACATTAATTTTTTTAAATAAATGCATTTTATCATTTTGTGTTTTACTACTTTATGTGGTTTAACTATAATAAATACATATTATTTATTCTATCAATACCCTTTGGTATTCTTTCAATAGTCTTACCATCAAATTGAAAGCTTTGGAAGAAAATGATCCCCTATTGTCACGTTGATTATTATAAAATGAAAATAAGAAGACAATTCAGGTTATTTAAGATCTTTTTTTTATTATTCAATTAGCTATGTTTCGTTACTACTCGTAACATCAGGCTTCTTGATTCACAAAAATATTTTATTTTTGTGAATCAAGAAATTTCTATTCTTGGTACGTGTACCAAGGAAAATTTTACTCTATGCATTTGTGCAATTCACCATATAGGTATAGGAATATACGTATATACTCGTACAACAAATGATAGAAAATTGGAAAATCTAAAATATTTGATAATTTTTCATATAATAGATGATAAAATTCAGATATCAGCTTTTATTTTTTTAAATAGGAAGACAATTCAGGTTATTTAAGATTTTTTTTTTATTTAATATTTTTATTATTCAATTAGCTATGTTTCGTTACTACTCGTAACTTCATCAGGCTTCTTGATTCACAAAAATATTTTATTTTTAAAACAAAAGTTGCGATCTGAATTTTATCATCTATAATATGAAAAATTATCAATTATTTTAGATTTTCCAATTTTCTATCATTTGTTGTACGAGTACATACGTATATTCCTATACCTATATGGTGAATTGCACAAATGCACAGAGCAAAATTTTCCTTGGTACACGTACAGATGTCGTTACATGTGCTGCATTTTATCATCCCCTACGTATTTCGTAACACACATGAACCCTTCAGTTGCACTTGGCGCATCAGTACCGCTCGTTTCACTCCCTTGCGACTGAAATCAACCCCTGAATCATTCCACCCTTTACATGCTCTATGTGTAACAGAAAGCATTCTTTCATTGATAAACGTTCCAAAAGTTTTCATTTCCACACAGCTCAAAGCTCGTTTTTTTTTTTTTAAAAAAGTTTCGCTCTTCATTTTTAATTGTCATAAAGTGACGTCATTGATTAACGAGTTTCTCGTATTCGTAGCGTAGAGATGAAATCGTTACGACCGCAACAACAAAATAATAATATAATGTTTTATGGGTTTATGACGTAAGGAGAACAGGTAGTTGTTGGATAGTTTTGTTGTTGAACTTAATGGGCAATTGAATGGTGATATGGTCGTATTAACGACCAATATAACGTCGTACGCTATAACGTTCCTAATTGACAGCTGTTTTATTGAGAGCAACGCGTGTGCGACTACCGTAATATAGCTTTTTGCTTATGCATTGAGCTTACGAATGCGACAGAGGAAAATTTGCTGGGTTTAAAATGAATGTTTTGGCAACGAAACACTTTTTGAAAATATAAACCTGTTATTTCTGCGTCTAGTCTTACAACTCTTTATTTATGAGTCTTAACACCGAAAAAATTTCTATGTCTTCATATATTTGGGCATTGAATATATCACCGTTCACAACTAAGAACATGGAAGCTTTGCTTTGAGTTTATTTAAAGCTTTAAGCCATACTATCAGTTAATATTTAGTATAGATACACATAACCAATGGTTTTTGAGGAAACAAACTTTAATCGTGAAAATTGGTTAGAAATCTTAAGAATAACTTTTCATTAAGCTCATTGCGATTGTTGTGTTGTATTTACATTTTTGAATATAATAAGCGCAAAAACGCAAAGCTCTTTTGAAACTTTTGTATATTCATTATTCATCCATAAGGCATTTTATGTTGCCACATTCTGATATCTGTTTGTTAATCTGTTATAGTCTCTTTTTCTTCGTTTTTGGGCAAAAAAGGGAAATTAATCACTTATTAAAAGATAAAAAGTCTTTGAGGGACAAATTTAACAAAATAGGAGATAAATAAAGAAAAAAGCTCGTATACATACTTTATAGGAACATCAATACAAAAACCATTTGTCTCCATTTTCACGGAAAATTACCGTATTTTAAAAAGAATATTTTTTGATATCTTTGTTAAATTTAGAAGTAAGGAAAGTTGTTTATTTAAATGCATTAACGATAAATGCAATGGCATAGACATTAGTAAATCAATGTCAATAATATTTAGCACATAATTTTCTTAGATGCTTTGAAGTATATGAAGAAATTTCATTCTTAACGAACACATTATCTTGAACAACAGTTTCTATAAAATGCTAATAAATAAATAAGACTAAATGCTCAACCCATCTCTAATCTCAATTCTAATAATATTAAATTTTTTCGTTGTCTTTGAATAGTTATACAGCATATGCAATATATAAAATATAATATTGAGGTCCTATTTAGGTACTATATAACTACAAACTTGAATTACAAGCGTAAGTTTGAATAAAAGCTCAAATAAATGTATTTCTTACGTAATACTTAGATACGTCCTTTAATTCACAAGCAATCTTCCTCAGCGGTCATCAAGTCATAATGGTTATGTATTGAGATATGTTATATTCGTTCAAATTTATGTTTATAGTTTTCTTTTGTAAATTTTAGAACATAAATAACACCACAAATATTGTATTTAGCGTATGCACAGTCAATTCTAAAGTTGTGCAAGTTCTCTTTCGAAAGAAATTAAAAAAATTTCAGTAATGAAATTGTTATTAAGATTATTCTTTATCAATATTTTCTGCTTATGACAATCTCTGGGTATAGAATTTCAACATAGAGCAACACTTATTTCAAGATAATTGATGTACCAATCTTACAATGAGAAATAGATCTCATGCAAAATTTACTTGCTTTAGAAGATCAACTTCTACTTTATGTTTTCACCTTGGGCTTTTTGAAGTACTACTTGAGCTTTTAGAGCAAACTATGTAAGTAAAACAAGGGAAACTTCCGGAAGCTTTTAGCTTTGGCTTATTTGTTACAGTCCCTGAAATTTGCAGTAATTTTTATAAGAAAATGATTCAAGTATATTAAGAGAAAAAGTTGGGAAAAGGTAATTAAATTTTTTATAGTCTCCATTCCACAAGTCCACCAAGAATTGGTGTACTAGAAGAAAATAGTTTTGGGCCTTTGTTCTGGAAAGGTTTATCGTAATTTTTGAGAAATTCAACCAGTTCAATTCAACATTTTTAATGATAAAATTACTAACTTTAGATTGATAAACTAAAAATACCAAAATCTGACGTAGACCCTTTAAGAACTGGGCCACAGAATTTGTTTTAATGGCACAGGGTAGTGACTGTTGTGTACAAAACTATTTGGCTTTTAAACTACTAAAATACATCAAGATTTGTAGCCAAATGTAGGTGATTATAATTTTTTGATCAAGAACTATAAATCTTTAAGGATTATGTACATTTAGTATGAAACTTCAAGAGCTAAACTGTACTTAACTACTAAATTGAATGACGTCATAAGCCGACATCATAGAGACTGTATGTGTTCTACCCCTATGTCAGCAGGACTCGTAGTATTGTGATGCCAGAAAAGACTAGTGCAAATATCAGTGTTCTCATCCCTTAGCAAGATTCGCCGTTTTCGAAAGTATTTAGATACTTTAGAAAATCACAAATCTTGGAAAGTTTCAGAGGTATACTTATAGAAACGAATCTCTAGTATACTGGAAAACTTCATACTATTCTGTATGGGTTTTTGAAAACATACTACATTTACGGTTCGTTTCATGAGTGAATTGGAGTTGAGTTTGATGTCAATTTGCTTTGATCATGGATTTGAAAGTTTTAAGGGTGGTTAGGGGTTGATAGGGCAACAAGAGGTACTGGGCAATAGAACAGATTACCATACAGTAAGGAGAGGTGTTTTTTTTCGCTGATAAGAAGAACTTTTGCGTGCAGATTGATTTAATTCATTGAAGATACATAAAGCTTCAAAGTCGAGAGGGTGCATTTATTTTCTTTCAATTTTAATTAACTAAGAGGAGTAGGTACTTAGGATCGAAAATAATTCGGCGACGGTCGTGGTGTTGTGTTGAGTTGCGACCGCGGCGTGCGATCAAAAAACCCCGAGTGTGAGGACAACACAAAATAGAGATAATAGAGATGTGTGTTTTGACGAACTCGCCGAAATCGGACGCGAATTACGGTGCACTTTGTTTTGGCCATGTGGAATGAGGGTGATAGCGACATGATGGTCGCGGCCGCCTCAATGTTTACGGGTATGATAACGGCGTGCGACCGCTTGAGGAGTAGAAAGCAGTGCGCAAGCGTTCCACGACCGTTTCCAACTTCAGCCAAAGCGCATATGTGTATGTATGTGTGAAGTTGGGGGCCTCAGTATGTTTGGTGCCGCATGTGCGATCGGTCGTCATATACATTTCGTTACAACACGCGTTTTATCATAAGGAAAAGCGCTTACTCTGAATCGCGAAAAACACAAACCGACCGTATTTGAAAACAGATACGACCGACAACTACCGGCTCCAGCCAAATCCACGAAGCAATCATTTTCTTCTCTAGTCTCCCAAAAAATAAATAATATTAAATAATTAAAAATTTGTGCCATATTCAAATTATAAAATAAATTCACCACCATAAAAATGGTTTGACCCAAAAATAATTACAAAGCCAACGTCAAAGCAAATCGGGAATTGTGCGTGACGTTTAGGGTCGTAAATAACACAATAAACCAACGGACATTCATAAAGGATCAACAGCAGTAGCAGCCCTTTTCAGAGGTAGCAGGCCCTTTCTGTGTGTTGAAATCTGTGTCTTCTACCCCCATAAACAAATACGAGCTATTTAAGTGGAACGTTTTGTTCGATAACAAAGTCAAAAAATTATTATTGTGGTGTAAAAACATGTACGGAAAAATCATCCTTCTTTTATTATACTCGAACACAAACTAAACATTTAAACCAAAAGTAAAAAGGGTAGTGAAAAAAAATAAATATTTATTTAACCCTTGTAAAAGCCATTCATAAAACAGAAAGTTACACGTGATAAAATTATAATAAAAACGAGCAAAAAAAATAGTGTTGTCCTAAACCTTGTTAATTTTCCTTCGGTTTTATGTTAAGTCTCGTGTATGTGTGTGATTTTATGACTCATTAAAGTATCCACACACATATATTGTTCGAAATAAATTTTACGAACTGCTAATTCATATAAATTTTTTGCTTAAAAAAATAAATACGGCATAGTAAAACTTTTATAGTGATATTGCGATCAAATTTGTTGAAACTAGTTTTTCTGATTTGAATGTGAACTGCTTGAAAATATAGCAAAGATTTATTTGGTGTGTTTTTTTTCTTGTCTCTTTTCATGTTGCTGAAATTGAAAACATTTCGGAAATCGGCACGTGCGTAACGCTGGAATTTTGGACGTATTTCGCGTGTGTATCGCTTTTGTTTTTCTTTACGGGTGAAAAACCGATTGTTGGTTACGTCGCTACGCATTGCCGTCAACTGGACTATTTGACATCGCTGCTTGATTTCACGACTATCCCCTCCTAAATCACTTTACGTCGCTGCTCATCGTTTGTTGCCGTCACTGATCGTCTTCGTGCGGCAAATTCAAATCTGCCGTTGCGTCATTGTTGGAAACTTTGAAACGATTTTCGTCAATGTCTGGTACAAAATTTTGAAAAAATTTTCATCGGGAACGCTTTGTGATTGTTGTGTGTATACCCCCTGTAACCGAAAACCACAACCATCACCATCCTCACCATCGCCGACCACGTGGCGTGCTCGGCCGCGCCCCCCATCTATGACAATGTTCACCCGGCGGCGGCGTCGCCAGCCACCGGAAACTCCACCGGGGTAGCTTGGTGGGCCATGATGAACGGCAGTTTGTATGAGGAGAGTCCACCACCTGCAGCCGCCCCCCAAACTGCCACAACGCCGATTAGCAATAACAGCGGGGTGACAAGTCCGGGGGCTGCTTCACAGACCAAGCCGACGAACACGACGTCCACGACGTCGTCCACGTCGCCGTCGTCAATCACGAGCAATAACGGCTCGTCGGCGACGACTGGACCTCTTCACATACCAGCAAAACGGCTCACTTCCTCCTATGGAAGCGGAGACTGTGGCGCGGTGGAATCCGCTGGTGGTGTCATCCGACATTCACACCACGGTGGACAGTCTTCATGGCCATATTCGCCGGCCGAAAACCACCACGGTACGGCAACCGCGTTCGATCCAGCAGCGGGACTCAACCACCATCACCAGTATAATAACACTCCGACGTATTACAATCTAGCATCAGAAGACCGCAAACCAAGTACGTTTGGTCTCTGGTCACCAGCAGCCACAGCCGCCGGAGGCGGCGCTGCTCCCGGCTCTGGTGACTATAAATACGACTACAAAAACGTATCAGCCTCGGCTGGTCCAAGTACAGATCCCACACAAAGTTTCTCAGCACAGTCTTGTTGGAATACGTACTCACCTTATTCTTCGGCAGGAAGACACCACGTCGATGCCCACCATCATCCGCATCAACCCGTACCATACCTCACACCGGCCGATGACCGGGGGCGAGCCGCCGCTGCAGCCGCGGTCATGGCAGCAGAATCAGCTGCAGGCTTCACCCACGACGGATACGGTCTCCGAAATTACGGCGCTCCTGAACCAGTACCGTCCACCCCATACCCACCGCCAGGTAACTAACTTCAAATTTCGATTCTCTAGAAAACAAAAAAATCTAGTCACAACCACTTCTTAAACTCGAACCATTCAAAAAGTATTTCACAAAACCTAACGGATCATATCTATGATTATGAACATCAATTTTACGGCTTAAACAAGTTGGTGACGTCACTTACACTAACGGTATAATGACGTCACATAACAATAATATACAGCATAATACAAGAGTAATAGCCATAAAATGGAAAAGGATATTCACATAAATAAACAATAAAGTTTAGTGTTATTAGCACAAAGCTGTTAAAATTAAGTTATGGCTGCAAAACTACAAAATGCATAATTACACTGCGCCCATAAAATTTTATGCAGTTCAAGATCATTGTATTTTTTTGCGTTGTCGCACGCATTAATTTCGCCGATTAAACCATATGGAAGATGAGACATACAAATAGCATCCATATCCATAAAAAATAATTGATAACGAATCAATTAATACGGGAAAGAATCCCAACTAAACTTCGGTTTCTATGTTTAAAACTATATACACTCAATTCAAGAATATATATATTTTGATCTGTATAGCGACAGAAAACTTTTGGGTCATGGTCATGGTTATCGCTTTAACGATCGAGTTGACGTGTTAATTTTTTCTTTCTATCAAAAAATAATCAGTTTTTCTTTTGCTTTATATGACCAGAGATAAATTAATTTAATTAGAACTACGAAAAAAAATCCAAACTATAATTTAGTCAAGACATTTGATATTATGATAACATAAAAATTCTGGAAATTAAAGAAACCAATAAATGTTGTAATTACCCAATGAAAAAGTATTTTTTAAGCTAATAGGTTACGGATTAAAATTTATTTTGTTCATTAAACTAAGCAGATGCAAGAAATCTATAAAATGAATCGATATATACATAATTGGTATTCAAATTATTTAGGATCATATTATTTTGTTTAGTAATTCGATAATTAGTACGCCATATGCTCTATCAGTGCAAATTACGGGTCGTAAATAGTATTTTTCTTTTGGAAAACCAACATATGAAGAGCCGTTTGAAAAACGGTTTTTCTTATTTTTAAACTTATTTAAAATCAAATTATATAATGGTGATACTAATTTGAATGTTGAACTTTATAGAAATGTGATAAATATTTATTTATATTTATTACTATTATATAAAAGAAAATTCATAAAAGTGTTCAGCAATTTGTAATTGATGATTTTTCACGATATTGCTAGTAAATGATTTTATAATTCGATATGATTTTGTTATTGTAAATGAAAATTAATTTGCAATTATTGAAAACGTAAAAATTTGAAATCAAACATTCAAAATTCTTTGATTTTTTGATTTTTTCCATTGGATGAATATTCTATTTTACGGGTAGAATCCCCGAGAATATAGCTTTATAGCAATAACCTAATATTTATGTTAATCTCAATGTCTTTTTATATTGGCAATGGTTCATTTTCCGTAAAAAAAACAATTCAGAAATGAGATTTATCGGAATGAACAGAAATTTCGGATTCAAGGTATAGAGATGGGTAAATTAGCATTGGTATATTAGCTTAAACATAACGATACTATATTGTTGCATTTATCAGACTTACTATTGACCAAAAGTTTAGCCTTATTTTGTTTTTAAATTGATCTATAAAATAATTCGTTGAAAATAATTAAAAAAAGTAATCACTTTAGCCACATGTTCATAAAAAATAGATGTTTTGGTTTTGGAACAAAATCAGAGGCAAAAAACCTTATATTAGCTTTATTTGTTTTCAAAACATCAGAAGTAGGGATATATAAAAGATTATTTTCAGGGAAAATTTAAACAAATTTAAAAAGATAAGCTATTGTGTAATAATAAATAATTACAAGCAGAAAAATTAAATTAAACATGAAGTCCACTTGAGTGCCAAATATTGTTCTAGTACCCATTGGTTTTCCCCTTTCCCCTTTGGTTTTTATAGATTCAAACGAACGTAAAATTGATATAGTTAATTTCCAACTTATTTGTCTTTCTTTTATACTAAATTAAATTAAAAGAAATTTCCAAATAGACATTGTATGGAATCCAAATAATTTTTTCTGAGAAAAACTTCAAAAAAATGACTTGTAATTCAAAGTTTAATTGTCCAGCTAAGTTTATATTGATAAAAATGGAAAATATGTTTTATTTTTTAGTACCAATGTTTAAAAGAGTGTCTCTGTCTTTATATTTTATATTCGCTAGGGTTTTAAGAGTACATGTATCTGAAAATACAAGATCAAAGTATACTTAAAACCTTGTGCTTTATTTTGCATTCTTTTGGATTTTATCAAGGCTTTTTTTCGTAATTATTATGGCATATAAGCAAATTTGGTTTGATAAATTCCATTTTGAAATTATTGGCAATACTTATTACAATGTTTCTAGTTTCTTAAAATGCAAAAAAAAATACAAAATTTTTTAATTAAATGTTGTATCTATTGGTTTTGACCCGTTTGTATTGAACTATTCTCCTCAACCCTTTTGTTGCCCATTCATTGTCCATACAGAAAAAGAAGGATCTATTTTTTACATTTATTTGAACATATAGATTACCATTTTTTCTAGAAAGCAATGTAAGCGTCTTTTTACTCACACATATTTTCTCCTCTTTGTCTAGACTCTAGACTCTTATGGATATACTATATAACCACTGTAAACCTTAACCTAAAGAGCATTTCCATTCTAAATAATTTCCATGTAAATTAGCTACTTGTATTTAAATAAATTTACATATCACTCTCTAATAATTTTTTTTTGGTTTCGTGATAATTAATTTTTAATAAAAAAAATTGATTAGTAGATTTCTAAAACAGTTTTGCTAAAACAATAGTATTTGCAATAGGTTTAGCTATGATGAAAAATTTATATGATAAAGAAACATCAAATTTTTCCATCTTTTGGTATGGATTTTTAAAGAGTCATAATATATTCAAATCGATTAGGAATTTCATTGAATTCGCAAACAAAATAACAATTTCCTGTTTTCGCTATAAAAATATATAATGGATCGTATTACATTTGAATTGATAAAATTTTTCTTCGAAACTCTTTTTGATCAAATTGAGTCATCCTGCTAACTAGTTTTAGTCAAACGTAACAGGTGGAACGCATTAACTTGTATTTGGTATTCTCTATAGTGTTGCCTGTTCTTTTCCCACTTACAAATACGGTGCTTTAATGAGAGAGATGACGAGTGTTGGAGTCGTAGCGACTAAATCCGGAACTGGCCGTTTTATTACGGCATTCTAAAAATAAGTTCTGAATTTTCGGGGCTATTGGTATTGAATTTATAATGTATTTTGGTCGGTTTGTATAAACACGGGGCATTGTATATCTTAATATTGCACGACCCTAAGGTCGTGAAAAATATTAGGGCTTTACGTAATAGTTTTTGAAATTGAATTGAGCTAAGTTTATGTTTAAACGACAATTAGACACGGTTTAGCGAATTTGCCCCGAATGGAGATAAGGTTTTTTTGATAGTTTATTCTATTAAGATATTGTGTCGTATTTGATTATACTCAGAGGTCATCCAAGCCGTTTTCGGTTCTCTCACTTGAAAATTTATCCCCTTGTCTTTCTCTAACTAATGTGAATCTCACATTAAGCTTAAATAGCAGATATCACGTTTTGACTGAAAATTATTTTTAACATCTGCAAGCATAAAAAATTTAATTGATTAGCTGATATCATAAAATTGTTTCCGTACCCAACGTATAGATGGCAATGTGCGTTTCGCAAATGAACTTGACTGTTTTAAAAGGATTATATTCCGAGGTAATTATTGAGAGTTCATAAAAATTAAATGGTCCCCCCCTCAATTTATGTGTTATTTTTCTATTTATTTATTTTTTTCGGTGTGTAGTAAGTGTAGGTCAGTTTTATGACAATGTTAAATCTTTATTACAATGGAAATAAATTTGTTGTTATATGATATTTATAGTGTTGTACAACACATTCACATATTTACAGTCACACATATGGACGGACGAACAAATATAAAGAAACAAGATGTCGCTTTACGACCAACTAACATTTTTATAGTTTAAATACTAGTTGTAGTAGTCTTCGTAGCTGTTTCCCCGTAGCTTTGTATTTGTATTTTGTAATAATGATCGTCATCGTTACGGCTAGTCATTTACGATAGAATTAAGTGACGCGCGAATTTTAAATTTATCCCCCACTAACACCTCAACTACTACAAAACAATTAAGATAACCATAAAATGATTTATGGCGTATACTTAAAATCAAAATATTATCACCATCACTTGCAATCTCTGTTTATAACGTGTTACATTATTTTTATATGAATTTGTTTTTTTTTTCATCTTTATTCATTTCTGTCGATTAAATCTAGCCTGATGTTATCATGTCTTTGTTTACGGAGGGCTTTGCTTTTTTTGGGCACTTAAACTAATTAATTACACCACTAATATTGTGTGTTTATACTTTGATTTATCGTTTTTTTTTTCATTTTTATGGAAGTGTTAAAACGTAGTTTGCATTATCTAGATCGTTCTTTAATTATACTATATATGTAGGTAAAACAATAAGGAGCGCAAAATTTATAGCTACCTATTATAATTATATTTAGAGGATTTTTATCAAGTACCTAATAATTTTGGTTGAATTCTTCTATTCAGCATTACCTACATCAGACGAGGCTATTTAACTTGGGATGCTTTATTAAGTCAAAGATTTTAACACCTATTTTCCTATTTGCTTCCCGTTTCTCTGCTTAAATATCAATCTTCCTTCCCTTTCCTTTCAGAATAGGACCAATCCATTTAATTTTTCTTCTATTCTCCACATCGATGATAATCCTTTCTTCATTGATTCCTTTCAATACTTTGTCCCACAATCTGTTCTTTAAACTTTCTCCAATCTTCCACAGCACTAAGTTTCAAAACTTTCCAGATACTTCCTTTCGTAGGATCTAGGCTTCTTATCCATAAAATGTGGTAACCCACTTATAGTATTTTAATAACAATATCCGAAATTTGAATTCCAAGTTTCAAATCAATATTTATCTTGATATTAATCGCGATTTTTGCCAACCTTGGTGATGATTCTTTCTAAATATTTGAATTGGTCCACGCTGATGCAAAGGAATTTTTCTCTTGTTGATACCCGCATGATTTTTAATTTTTCTGTATTTATACCCTTTCTATAAGTTTCTCCAATTACAACCAAATGGTCTTACATAATTTGTAATTATGCTTCCGTTTTGACCAACAGTGCCACGTCGTCAGCATATTTGATGACTTTGATGGTGCATCTGCTTCATTAGTCAACTGTTCCGCGTAAATGTTACACAATATGGGAGATAGACAACACTTTTGGCGAAATAATATATATTAATCTGGAATTAATAGAAGAGTTAATTGATTTTATTGTGATTTTGGTGATAATAATTTTCTAACAATATGTTATTTATATAATAAAGTTTTTTACTCTGAACTATTTAGCGTGCCACAGCAGTTGGAGGGTGGATCAGGGTTAGTAACAGAGAGCTTTTCTGAAGCTTTTATGCTTGTTAGTATTAAAATTTTGAGAGATTTCCCGTACCATGGATTATTATAAAAATAAAAATCAAGTTAAAATAAATCGAAAATTAAGAATACAAACATACTATATTTCGCTTCGTTTTCTAGAAAAATAGTTTCTATAAGGCACTAGTATCATAATAACAATAATCTATTCTTAATAGTTTGAATACTAAGGATTGATTGTTATTTTTTTTAAAGTAAAATTGAATTTTTTGAGTTCAATATCACATTTGTCCTTTCGTTGTAAGAGGATATTTTTGGTATTTATTAAATACTACTAAGTGCAGATACATATTAACATATATTTAATGAAAATAAAATTTAGGATCATTACCCCATTTCCATATAATTTTAACTTAAAAATATTTTAGTTTTTGAAGAATTTTATCTATATATCTTATATTTTTATAAAAATAGTCAAATAATTAATTCTCATGCATAAATTTATTATGTAGACACATTAAATATGAGTTTATTATTTGATTTATAAGTCATTTCTGTTTACCTCTCTTTTAATATTTGTTCAAACCAACCTATTTATTTAAAGTGAGCTTTTGCTTTGGTAATCTACAAAATCAATTTTTACTAATTTCTATCTTACTTATTTTATTAAGAATTGCAAAATGTCTTTAGCATAATGCGTGGCAATGGCAGTTTTGAAAAAAAAAAAATTCTTTACAAATAAACATAGGTATGAAGGTGGAGTTCTAAGTAGAGCTTGAAAATTCGGGACCCTATCAGTACTAGCCCAAAATCCATTCATCTAAGGAAAAATTCATATATATCTAGAACCTTAATTTTAGTTTTTAATTGAGGGAAATTGAAAAATAAAGTACAATTCTTTTTGAAAAATTTTGAAAATAATATAACCTTATAGATTATTTTTCCAAAGCAGACTTTCCCTCTTCAGTAATTATATTTTTGTTTTCATAACTTCTTTGGGATTAATAAAGCAGACATTTGAAAACTCAAATATTCAAAAATAAAAAATCTATACTCCAATTCCCATATAGGTTTATTCAAATATTAAAATTCCAGTTCAAACAGCCTTGCTAGTATCCCTTGATCCAGTTATGATTAGAAATTAATTCAAACGCATATTTCAGTTCAAAAAAAAAACAACGACAAAAATAAGTTTAGTATTTATGGTAATTGAATTTTTACTGAACATTTTCGGAAGTTACACAATTTGGTTTTGTAAAATCCTTATTTAAATGCATACCTATTGCATGTTTAAGACAAAACTCGCAAACGATAATAATGAATATCATTATCATATGCATTTACATTTAATCAAATTTTAATTTGTCGAAAGATATAGATGTAAACATTTTCTATTCAATTTTGTTGTAAGAAAATAATTAATCGAATTTCAGATTGAATTACAGTAGAACTTATATCAGTGTACGATTTGTAGATTTGAAATTATTTAATTGTTTCTGTATTAGTGAAACGATGAGTGTTTTTGGAGCTTTTTTTAGAAATCGAATTTTCCAAAGGTAAAAATGAATTCAATCATTGATTTTTGAATAATGGATCAAATTTTAAATCATTTATTTATTTTAAAAAAAATATTAATTATTAACCGGGATGTTCAAAGACTTATAAACCTTGTGTGAGTTGTAAAGTGTAGTGTTTAAGTTTAAGTACGAGAGCTTTAAGAGTGATAGTCGTTAATAACCTTGGTAGTTAAAACGACAAAAAATAACCATGGAAAAAATATTTTTTAGGCATTATATTTTTTTTTATAAATTCATTACCTATGTAAGACGTATTTTATATTGAAAATGGTTTCGGGAATCGAAACTTTAATGTTATATTAAAATTATTTACGGATAAGTCAAGTGAAAATATGCCATAAAGTCGACTGTATTTCTTAGCAAAATATTTATTTATGATAGTTCAAATTTTGTAATTCAATAGTTATTTGATTTTGTCAAATAAGTAATCAATAAGTTATAGTCATTCGTAAGCACCATGATTGAATCGTATCCAAAGGAGATTAATTATGTAGTAGCTTTTTCTGAGTAGGATTCTTTACCAAAAATAGAATTTTATTTTAATTTAATAAGATCCATCAGAATGGGTGTGCCTCAATATTATAGCCTTAAAATTTGTTGTATTTCCTGGATCAAAATTAGCAATATTTAAAAATACAACTCTTATCTTTCAAGATGATCTAATAGATAGGAATATTGCGTTGTGAAAGTCGATTTTTAACATTGCCATTTTCGATCAATAAAATGAAACTTTCATTCAAATATCTGAATTCTAAATAGTTTCACTACTTACGACACATAGCTATTTTCAAAATACTACTATTGATCTGTTATACATATATTATATGCAAAATGTACGGTTTTATAGTCACTAACAGTCTTGAAGTTACTGGGACTTTAATTAAATATAAAAAAAATCCCTCTAAAAATCACTATTAGGGAATAATCGAAATATAAACCTTTCTATACTCACTACATCAGAAGAATCAAAGTGATTTATCTCAATTGTATTTTTTTTTCTTTTTGCGTTTAATAATGCCATGAATAGGTTAAACTTGCTTTAATTATATTAAAAATAATTCATTTATTTAAATTTTTTTACTACTTAAAATATTTTGTTCATATTTTTAAACTTGGCAAACCAGGTCGTTTAATACATCCGGAGCAGAATGGATCGCTTGAAAATTCCTTACATGCGTGTTAACCTACTCATATTCTACTATACTAAAATACTTTTTTTAAGAAAAAAGTTGAAATATTCCAAATATTTAATTCTCTTTTAAATTCAGCATAGCTTTTCCAATGTCTCTGCTAAATTATGTATTTTTGCACTTTTGTTATACATGTTAACAGTACAAACATTTGATTATAAATTTATCAATAATTTTAACTAAAAATACATTTAACCTTCATTTCTTTGTTCCTGATAGTTATTGGAAGTGCTTGTTAATAAAAACTTAGAGCTTTAAAACGAGCTTTCTTGATATTTTGAAGCTTTTAAAAATTAGTATTATTGTAGCATAAAATCTACTATAATATTTTTTAAAAATGAAACAAAAATTAAATATTTCAATTACTGGAGTCACTTTTCCGTTATATGAAGCTAATACTTCTTCACTAACAAAAGAATGAGCTTTATTACATGTGTTTTATCATTATTTTGCTTTACCTAGGACATAAAAAACAATAAGGTCTAAAAGGAGTATTTTTACTTCAAAAATGAAATTTCTTATGGCAAAATGTTGGGTTTCATATTAATGAAATACTATGCTAATAAATATAAGAAAAGTAAAATACTACCTGACGATATCAAGTAAGGACTATTAAAACGCGTTGTAATCAAGAAGTTGAGTTCTACAACATTAATAATTATTCTCAAGCTAACAAATATAGGATTATAAATATTATTTGTTGACAATAATTTGAACTAAAAATACATTTAATTAAAGTATTTTTCTTTGTTTTTGATAGTTTTTGGAAATTCTTATTTATAAAAAATCAAAGCTTTAAAAAGAGCTTTTCTCATATTTTGAACTTTTAAAAATTAGTAATATTCTAGCACGATTTACTTAAATTTTCTTTAAAAATAGAACAAAGTGTTAATATTTTAATTATAGAAGTCCCTTTTTCACTGTATGAAGCAAATGCGTTTTTATTAAACTAAATAATGAGCTTTATTACACTTGCCTCATTATTATGTTGTTTTACCTGTGGAAATAGAAAATAATAAGGCCTAAAAGCAGTACTTTTTCTTCAAAAATAAAGTATTTAATGGCAAAATGTTGGTTTTTGTACTAATTAAATAATATGCTAATAAATATAAGAAAAACAAAAATATTACCTTACAAAGTCAGGTAAGGACTACCGAAACGCATTGTAATCTAGAAATTGAGTCGTACGGTATTAATAATTATTTTTAACTAATAAATATTGGATTATATATAGATATTATTTGTTGACTATAATTTTGACTAAAAATATATATTACCATATTTTTAGTACATATAGTTTTTGGGAATTTTTAATAAAAAAATCAAACCTCTAAGAGCTTTTCTTATTTTTTGAAGCTTTTAATAATTAGTAATGTTAATTCACAAAATTTTCTTTAAAATTCATCAAAAATAAAACAAATAATAAATATTTAATTATAAAAGTGACTTTTCCATTGTTTGAAGTTAATACTTTTCCATTCAATTATAAAATGAGCTTAATTACAAGTGGCTGCTAACTATTTTATTTTACCTGTGGCCATAATAAAGCCCAAAATAATAAGGTCTAAGAGCAGTGCTTTTTCTTCAGAAACATAATTTTTAACGGCAAAATGTTAATTTTCGTACAAATAAAATAGTAAGCTAATAAATATAAGAAAAATAAAATACTACCTTACGATGATAGGTAAAGGATACTGAAATGCTTTGTAATAAAGCGATTGAATCGTACGATATAAATAATAATTCATTAAACAATAAATACCATTAAAAAAATAGCATAGGTCAATATTTTATACACTTTTTTGATTGGGTTTAAAAATGTACAACAAATCTTAAAAAACAAAGGAGACTTCTTTTGAAATACCCAACGAATTCATTATACAAAAATTGGGATGCATGAAATTTGTAGACATATTACTACTTAAACTTTTACTGTTTTAATCAGCTATTGACTATCTATAGAACATTTGGAATAATGATATTTAAAAGGAATCTAAATCTTCAATCCAGTTATTATTATACTTCACTGATTTCGACAATAAGTCGATGTTAAAGAAATTGGTATATTTTGTGTATCTATTTTGTCCAATTTTTCTTTTATGTAGTTGTTGGTTGACAGAAATTCCCATTTGAGTTGACTTAATTCTAATATAGACTTTGCTTTTGATCATAAAAACTTCTCTATTTGCAAGGAATAATTTTGTCCTTCAATTTTATTGATTATAATTATGTTTGTCATCCACCATATTAGCAACTCTGAGAACTGCAATTCTTGTAAAAATGTGACTAGATTTTTTATGAAACTTATATGTAGTTGTTCTGGCTTGCATTTGTTTGAAGCTTTGGGAGAATGTAGTCTGTAAGCGTAGATGACTAACTAATTGTAAAAGTGATGTGGGGGTGTTCCCCGTCCGGTGTGTTTGCCACAGGTTCCCTAGCGAGTGTGACAGGAATGGGTTGCAGTGCCAGCTCGAATCCCCTGGAGTGGACCGGTCAGGTGACCGTCAGGAAGAAGCGTAAACCATATTCGAAATTCCAAACGCTTGAACTGGAGAAAGAGTTCCTGTTCAATGCGTACGTGTCAAAGCAGAAACGATGGGAATTGGCGCGCAATTTAAACCTGACCGAGCGCCAAGTAAAAATATGGTTCCAGAACAGGCGTATGAAGAACAAGAAGAATTCACAAAGGCAAGCGGCTCAACAACAAAATAATAATAATAACAGTAATGCAAATAATCAGAATCATCATTCAAGTAGCCATCATCATCACACACATGCGCCACCACCCCCTACACATCATGTTGTGGCGCCCAATCATCACAGCAGTGGCGCCAATGGTACAGTAAAACATCATCATCAGTGACCCGCACCTTTCTCTGGGGTCATGTTCGGACATCATCACCATCATGGACTTGTTACTTAAACAAATCACCTCAATCTCCTACACTTCAAACCCTTGCTCTACCCCTGAGAATAAAAAAAAACACACACCCTTCCAAATCATGAGGTGCATTTCAAAAGCTAAACACTACGACCCCAGAGAAACTGAAACAATGAAATCTCCAAAGAATTTGCAAATAGACTTTTTAAAGTAATAACTAAAATATTAAACATAATTATCTCATATTAATAATTTAATATAAGTCTTTAAAGAAAAAAAATTAAATCATGAGAATTAAGTGTATTTTTTTTAAAAAAGGAAAAGTTTTAATTATAAAAATGTTTTCATTATTTCTTAAAGTAACTTTTATTACGTGCGTCGTTTTGTTTTTGTTTGTACTCGTTTTTTTTAATGAAAAGGTAATGTTTTTTCTCTTTTTACTCTTGTACTATAAGGACACAACTGACTTGTTTTTAGGGCTCTTGTGCAACAATTTTTTTAAAAAAAACTTCTATTATAAGGGTTGTCGATACTTTAAATTTTCCGCCTTTAGCGAAAAAAGTCAGCTAAAGCAGTCAAAAAAATCCGTAAAAATTTGTTCGTGTATATGAAGCCTTAAGCTTTCAATACTTACTCAATTTCTTATTTAACCTTCTCGGGAAAAGCTTTATTGAAGAAAGAAATCTGTTGCATTTTTTTATTAAAATTCGTTTATTTTAATGATTTTTTTCTTTGATTTAACTTTTCGATTAAATCTTTCTAGTTGCTTTGGTCGCGTGACTGAAATAAAAAAAGCGACTAATTTTTGAATTTTCTGATTTCTAATTGAATTTTTATAAAATTTTGATATAAATTTGAATTTTTTAAGGTAAAAAAACAATGGTAAGTGTTTTAAGCTTTTGTTGGAATAATAAGCAGGAAAATTTAAGTGTATAAACAGTCCCTAAGTACACACATTAATTATTATCTACATACATATTATGTATTCTAAACGCTAAAAGCGTTGTTAGATACCACGTTTATAACGATTCATCTTAAAAATAATAAAAATTATATAACAAAATATTAATGTAATAAAAAGACGAAGAAAACTTCAAGTCTTACAATTTTAGATGAAGATAACTCGGCATAGCATTGCCTTCCTCTCATAGCGAAATACTTTTATCAAAAAAATAATCCACAAAAATCGCGGCAAATTTAAACTTCGATTTTTTGTTGAGATTTTGATAAAATTCCTACACCTAGTGAACTTTGTAAATATTTTCCTCTACTTGTCATATATATAAAATAATATCTTTATTAATAATTAATATTAAAGTAATGATTGTACTTATTTAAAAATATTTGAAAATTTAACCATGCAAATCGTGTAAGTCTGTCTGAATTTGTAGAGCAAAGTAATTTTAATTATTTAAAAATAATGACATAATATATTAATTAATATTGACTACCTAAACGTGTTAAATATTTTAGTGACAAATTAAAAAACATACAAACTGTAAATGTAAATTCTTTACTTCTATTGATAATCCTCCCCCCTTCAATTTCTTTTGTTTTTTTTAACAAGTTTACAGTGCAAATTTTGTTGTTTTTATTATTATTAAAAATTTTTTTTTTTAAATTTATATGATGTTTTTTTATTTTTAATAGATCAATTTTCTTAATTCCTTATTAATCGAAATGCAGCATCGCAATGCAGTTTGGATTTATATTTCGTGAGCTTTGGTCAAAGCTCACACTATCGCTTTCTCTGTTTGATACACGTGAGTTGCAATGATACTTTTTTCACTTCAACATTTAAAAAATACCCTTGTGGTAGGCTAAAGTAAATCTTTTATTCAATATACCGGTGGATATAAGTTATGTTTTGCAAAAAAATAAATTTTTCCCTTCTTTGATTTATAAAAATGTTGCCAAATGGTATTTTTTATGAATTTTATATTTACCTAATAAATAATAATTATCTATATTCCATTTGTAATTACGAGGAAAACTTTAAATATAAGACGTAGAAAATCAAAAAAAAGTACTCAATACCCTCCATTATTCAAGTAATTTTAAGTAAATGTGTTATCTAAATTACAAATTTGTAGTCAAATGGGAAAATGTAACATTTGCAAGAAAAACCCTTCTCTAGACATACGAATTTTACTTCTTTATTAACAAATATATTTACTTGCTATTCGAACAAATTTCTTAAATTGAAGAATTTATATTTTTTTTTGACAATATTCAATGGCATCAAATCAAAAAATTTTCAATTTAAATGCATTTTTTGTTTTTAAATGTCAGTGGAAATCTTATCGATTTTTCATATTCTTTTTCTGGATCAATGGTTTATTGGAAAGTAAATATTCTGTACAGAACTAGAAGTATAATATTAATATATTTAAATCTAATATAATGTATAGTAAATGTTGAAATCGCATTACCTATTTAAAATAATTTTTGGCGTGGAATAACTTTTATATTAAATCAACGATTTAAAAACATTTCAACACGAATTTGAAAATTTTCATCTACAAAAAAGTCCACAGACTTCTAAAAAAAAATCTACAAAAATTAAAAAAAGTTATTCTACACTAAGCTCAATCGCTAATATTTATTTCAGCTTTCTAATATGGACGATGGAGATTACCTTTAAAAAAAATGTTTCCTAAATATTTGCCATGATTAAATGACCGTATGTTATTTTTTTTGTCGTATTTTCTTTTATATTAATTATTAATACGAACTATATCGAGTACAAAATGTTATTTGAGAATCATGACAAATTTTTTTTTTGAATTTTCAAAAAAAAATAAAAAAATTGCCAAATAATGAGACTTTTGTATTATGAAATCACACCTAAAAACAAATCCTAACTCTTGAGGCGGTTTTTAAAAATTGATTCTTCCGCAACAAAAAGGTTGATCTCATTTAATTTTAATTATTTGACGAGAAAATTTTTTCGTTTACATCCACACCGGATTTCCACAGCACAACAAAAAAAAAACCGCGGGAAATTTAAATTTGTGGTAATTCGGTCTTACATTATTAAGCATGCAATATTAACAAAATTGGATATAATTAACTTGATTCATAATAATTGGCCGTTAATGTTAAACATGTATTAATTTTAAGACATTATTTCAATAAATCAGTGGCGTTCATGTCGTTTTTTAAAAAAAATATGTATGTCTTAATGTTATATAACTATTTTTTGTTATACTTTTCATTGTTAATTTTCTATATTTTTGTATTTTTTTTCAAGGCAAATAAATTGAACTTAAGAACAGTGATATATTTAGGTAATTAAAAACGATGTAATAATTATTATTAAAAAAAAAACTATTAATTTTACTATCATTACAATTATATACAAAATTAATGTTAAAATGCTACGTATGACTCTTTTTAGTTTATGTTAATTTGTGAAAAATGCATCAGTGTTCGTATATACATAATTTATTATATATATACATATAAATGTATGGTGTAAATAAAGAAAAACACATTATTTACAAAAAAAAAAGAAAATAAGAAAAAAATATAAAATTTTCCATGTTTATTTTTTTAATGTTTAAGCAATATTTCTTTAAGGTGAATCGAAAGGATGGCTGAGAATATCTGCTTAATTAAGGTAAGAAATTAAATTTTCAGGAAAAGCAATATTGAGTTATAGACATGGGCGTCGACAAAATATTTTTCAGTAGGAAGAAACCCACTTAAAAGATAATTAAAATCTAAAGAGATAATTACATTCAACGTTAATTGCAAAGACCAAAAATTTTGGTCAATTAACATGTTATCAAAGATGATAACCTTAATCCTTTATTCCCCATTTATGACGACGCTTGTGCCCAAAATTATTCCATAGAATACCGGACCTTTTTCTAAATTTCAGAAAGAAATTCGGTTAATTTTTTTGCTCCAAAAACAAATAAACAACAGTTAAATATTGATAAGAATAATTGGTAGTAATCATTTCCAAAAAATGTAATACATAAAATATATATATTTCTTTCGGGTTTTCCTTCCTGGTCCAATTACATCTTAGTTCAGAAAATTAAAATTTTTAAGCCTTAATATTTTCTTTGAAATTCAAAAAAAAAACATTAAGTACCTATAACATTACCAATTATCCGTTATTGAGGATTAATTGCATGGACGAAGCTAAGGTTTTGGAAAATCGTGAAAGAAAAATTGGCAAAGAAAATGGCAGGAATTGTTAACAATTGTCCTTTTACCGTTAATCCTTGTAGTTTTATATTACTGTTCATTTTTCTGCTTATTTATTTACTTCGTTTTTCGATATTCCTTACCCCGTTAGGGAAGGGGCAGTAGTTTTCCCCTGCGTCCGTACCTGTCTCGCTTATGGTCGTTTATGTTACATCTTTCCTATTTAATGTAACCAAGAAAATTTTGAACTAAATCAAAAATGATTCAAAACATTTTCATTCTTTATGCGTTATTTTTTTAAAGCTAATAACAAATTGTTTTAAATCAAAAAATTTTCCCGAAATCAATTTTTCATCATAAAATAGTGTTTATTTTCCTTTTAGGTAAATTTTGTACCATTTTTCTTGTTTTTAAGGTAATGATTTTCAGATAAATTTCAGATAAATGAGGCTGTAAGTATCAAAAGGTAAGGTTAAAAGTAATAAGTGGACACTTTTATAACTATAATTTTTTTCGGAAATGATTCCCCTTAAAATTTGAAAGTATTTTTCAGTAGGATCCATAGAATAGAAAAATTAAACCAATATTTGTTTTGGAATATTTAATTTTATTCTGTTAATTATCAAGTAGCCTAAAAAATATTGAAAAATGAAATTTTTGGACGAGCTTTTATTTTACTTGTAACAATGTGTTAAAGAAGAAAATAAATATATTGAACTAACAATGAGATTCATGAGTTATTAAACGATCCTTTCTGAAAGTGTAAGGATTCCAGTTAAATTCCAAATAGTATTTAAAAAATCAAACAACAAAAGCTTCATAAGCATTCCCAAATATTATATATTTAAGTAAATACCTGAAGAAAAAATGAAAGTAGATTACTGAATTACTTCTCTTTCCTTACTTTAATGGTGAACCAAAATAAAAAAAAATATTTCCGATTTGAACAGATTTTTTTTTATTCGATATTGATTGATACAAAATTGAAGCTTACAGCACCAGAAAATCCAGAATTTAAATATTACATTGATAAATATATTAAATTCTTAAATAACCTATTCTATGAACAGGTGTAAAACACCTCTACAGAGAAATTACCAGAAGTAAAAGAATAAATAAATAAAAAATGGGTCTTAGAAATCAAAATATTTAAAAATCTATAATGAGAATTTCGTTGATAGCAAAATCAGTCAGTGCCAAATGTTATTCAAAAGAAAAAAATTGAAAATTTTCGAAAGTTATCAAAGCCCTACATGAAAATTTGAAACATATATATGCGTATTTTTTCATGAAAAAATAATACATTAACGACATCTCTTGACTATCAGTTGAACGATAAGATAAGAAATAAAATCAATAAAAGGGAAATTAAATCTAGGACCAATACGCACTCTTTTTCCAAACCAAATATTTTAACCTTAAAATTCAATTTCTAAAGATCAAAAAAACCGAAAAAAATAAACATATTTTCCCATAAAACTTTTCAAACAACCAATTCAAATTTAGTTAATTCCAAAATAAGGGTAATTCAATTAGAATAACTACTCATTATGCCTGTTAAAGCTCACAGGGTTGCCATCTGAAAATAAAATGGACGGCACTCACCTCTGAAAATCAACAATTTCACTGCAATAAAGTTTAAATTCAAAACTTAACGAACTGATAATAAAAAACGACAACTCTAATTGGTTGATATTGAAATCAAGAAATGGTGAAACGAGTTTTTAGATTTTGATATCCTTATCTGTCTCTTTTGGTTTATTTTAAGATCTTTCTCTAGGCTTTCAATGTTGCAACTGCAACAAAGTCCATTTAGTTTTTGAACAGATCCATTTAGTAAAACCAGTTTTGGAGACATGAAACGCCATTGCTTTTATAAAAAAAAAACAACATCTATTAAGTGGCTTACTCTCTTGACAAAGGTTGGTCACAATCTTAAGATCATTTTGTATATTAAGATTAAAAAAATTAAAAGTTACTTCTTAGAAATTAAAACTCATTAATTTTCTTAAGTTTTGACATAGGAAATGCATTAGCTGCAGAATTTGTACTGCTTGATAATAATAGGCTTTGTGTGAAAAGAAAACCATCTAATTTATGTCAAGGATAATCAAGAGAAATCTAAAGGCGTTATAACTTGTAGGAATATTCTTGAAACGTGAGAGCAATGGAAGTATTTGTCGTTATATGGCGTCTAAATGAATTTCGTGACTAATTGTCGTTTCACGATAAATGTAATTAGTATTGTATTAATTAAAACATTGAATTAATTCAACGCCAATCTCGAGTAGATCGAGTAAATTAACCTTAGTAAATCGATCGTTTCAGCATTATTAATGCAACAGCACAGACTGGCTTCAGCTGAAGTATAAATTGCTTTTGATAAAATTTAATTATTTTAGTTTAATGTGGTGCTTAAGATTGATTTCAAATATTACATGCCAGCAATACAAGAAATATTTAATCGATTTCACGAATGTTAAAACAACTTTTAATCTTTGTTAAAAATGATTCAAAAATCGATTGTTAAAAATTTGTTAAAAATCGATTCACAAAAGTTATAAATTTTCCAAAATATTGCAACCAAATTAAGCGAATTAACTGTAAAATTTGTCAAACAAATCAGGAAACAAAAAGCTCTAGTAAAATTTCTTTGTTACCTTTGACAATTTATAAAAACAATAAACTAGGCCAGGGATGACGAACCTTTTTGAAGGGTGGGTCAAATTTTATTCATAATTTTTTTAAGTATTTACTCATGGGTCACTAATGTGCATGGTGCCCACTAATACCTCACAAGGTGAAACAGAGAGGGAACAATACAAATGCTAGGGAAGTCTCTTTCTACAAACATATCAAACAAAAGGTTGCCTAGCCATCAAGGTTTAGTTAAAAAGCTCGTCTGGGTCAGTGTCTGACCCAAGGGTTATATATTCTAGGCGATGTAATAGAACTAAGTGAAGTAATTACCCAAAAGTAAACAATAAATATAGAATATAAATTATTATTCAATGCACAAAATAAATTTCATTAAAGCAAATTTCATCAGAGATATCCATACATTGTGTTGAAACTTACAACTTTACTACTTCTATCATTTGGTGCACAAAAATTTAAAACACAAACGTCAATGATTAAAAGTGCTGGATAAAAGAAAATTTTGAATATATTTTTTATATTTTCAAGCACACATCTCCTGCTATTGTTTTTAATTCGTTGAATTTCTCTTTTGGATTTAAAAGCTGCTTATTATAATTTAATGACCTTTCTCGAGTATATTTTCCTCCTAATAATAATATCCTCCAAATCATCGATCATCATGAAACTTTGTACAAAATTATCAGGGATAGAGAAAAGAATATAGGATACCTTCTGTAGAAGAAAACTCCGAGGGAAATTAAATATATGAATTTTGCTTGTGTGGAGCATAATTATGCTTATTTTGTGGAAATAAAGCTTCGAATAATACAATTGTAGCAAAACATGCTAAGTGCCATTATTATAACAGGTGTAGGAAATGAAGAAAGTGATCTTCACTGATCTACCATTTTCATTCAAATGATTTTAATTTCTAATTATGCTTTGTTTTGCTGTTACCAAAGCACAAAGGTAAACATTACAGGTAGAAAGGGTTCATTTAGAAAAGGGATGCTTTTCCAACTATGTGTACCATACCCAACTATGTGTATTCTGTTCATGTTTGTCCAATGTCCCGAATCTTTAAATATTTTCATCGAATTGAGGAATAAATAATGCAAAAGCATCGTAGAATAATACCATTGTTTATGTTTTTCTGAAGAAGAGTTATTAAAACGTCTTATTAAAACTTTGAACTTTTAGTAAAATTTTAGTAATTGAAACTTTTTTTTAAGTAAGATATCTTAGTGAATAAAAATAAGAAATCTTTCAATTTTTTCAAACTAAATTAAATTTTTGAATTATGAAATTGATACTGATGATCCTAGTTAATCAATAAGGAAAACAATTACCAAATTATTTTCTTTTCTTTTCAAAGATCCTCATTGAAACTTATTTAAGAACATCAACGCGAACAAAGTCATGGGTAAAAGCTTTCAGTTAATAATTGTAATAATTCAGTTAATTCAGTAAATTCAGTAATAATTTCAGTTAATAATTCTTACCAGTAGTAACACAATATCAATCACGCATAGTCGTTAGTGTCGGCTAATTATTAATAGTTTGGCATGAAACTTTTAATAATATTAATTTATTTAATTACTTATGCTTTGGCGATTAATAATTTTGGCACTTGTGTGGCAAAACGCTGCGATATTATAATTCAAATTTTATATGTACTGTTTAATTTTGAACATGGTGTAAGTTCATTTATTTTTGTTCCGAAAATATTTAAGGTTCGCATAGGTATTTGTCAATGAAACAGTAAAAGGTAGTCAAATATAGCAGCTTGTATTTTCATTCATTCATCAAGATGTATTTCGATTTTAAAAACAAAATTTTTGGCGAATTTGAAAAAAAAATTGTATATTAATGGACTCTCATCACTTTGAAAATTAGTATATTGTTTTATTTCAATCTTAAAAAACAAAAACAAATTATCATAATAAATCTCCAATTACTATCTTTAAATTTTGCCTTAAGATAATTATAAAAGGTAAACTTTTATATGCATTTTTTTTGGTATTGTGAAAAAAAGAATCAAATAAAGCTCTCACTTACATTGAAAAACCTATGCTGTAGAGGTCTATTTAAAATAAAAATATATAGCAGTAATTTTTAAAAGCTGTATGAGTTTTCAAACTATAAATAAATGTTACATATTTTTATTTTAATCCCATTCATTTTTGAAAGTGATGTGTTTACTATGACGTAATAGCCCAGGGCGATAGCCAAAGATGAGCGACGAAAGCTCCTTTTGTATTGTTATGTATACTCGAATTATTACAAACGGATTTGATTTTTTTAAATATATTTTTATAAAGTGGAGTTTTAAAGAATGTTAAATTTAAAAATACATCACAAATAATTATTGTATAATAATAAAAATTATGTTTTCAATAAATTCGCTTACTTATTGATAACAATTAAGTTGCACTCTTTATTAATAACAAAAACTTTAAAATTTGACAAGAAGGAGTTTTGGTTCAATAAAAATTTGTCAATATTAATTGACTATGATAGAATGGTCAAATTTAAATCCAATGAAATAGAAATAAGATAATTATAGTATTGTGATTTTTAAATTTCAAACCTTACACGGTTCTTTTATACCCAGGAACTATTTTACTTTGGAAAGTATTAAATATAAAGTTTTGATTTTTTTTGGTGAAAGTTACAATTGTTTTTTTTTCTTGCTGCTTTGTTTATATTACTACTGGAACTTTTCTAATGTTTTTTTTTCTGAGTTGAAGCCAAACTTAATTTATTTAAATGTTTTTTACTTCTTAAATTTTGATTGACTTTTTCCCTTCTTCTTCTTTGCTTGAAATATTCACTATCGTTCATACCAATGTTTGATATTGCTGGGATATCAAAATATTTACTTCGTTATTACCCTACTGTTCATCATACAAAATGATAAAGCTTGAAAATTTTATAACACAAAGATTTTACTCAAAATAATTTCAACAGTTGAAGAAATTATCTTGTTTGCAGGGTTTTACAGAACTATCGAATATTTTTCATTTTAGAGTACTATTTTTTATCCTTTGATTACAATAGATAATCAGTACTCTACATCTTCAAAAATATCAATAATTTTAATAGATTTTTGGCTACTATCATTATGGTCTTTTGTTTTTTCTAGCATTGCATAAGTGAGAACATTAGAATTCCAAATTTTTTTTTTATATTCTACTCTAAATTAGACATTGGAAAATATGTAACAAAAAATGCTATCCTAATAAAAGTATTTTAGTTTGATGATTAAAATGTGCAATTTTTAAGGCTTATATTCATCATCCATGAAGTATAAAGTAAATATATAAAAAGGAATCAATAACTCAAAAACACTTAGCTTAAAGCTTTACCGTAACATAAATTGAGAGCTTTTGAATCCAATTCCATTATATATAATTAAAAAGCGAAGTTTTAGTAGAAAAATGTTAGGATTGTGTTTCCTATTGAAACAGAAAAATTGTTAAGAAATATAGATTAAATGTCAGATTTATCTTTTTGAGGCATTAGATTAAATTATTAAAATATAAGGAAAATTAATTTTACTTTTCAAGTCTTTATTAAAACAAATATATATTCGATTCATGGGAAGGCAGTGGGTAGTGATAGTAGAAGAGGTGGGGATTTTAGTAGTGCAAATTTTTCTGAGTTGAAAGCTTAAAGCTCTTCACATGTGAAAATGATTTAAGTTGTCAATATAGAGGAACATAATCAGCCAAAGGCGAAAAAAGTGAAGAAATTGGATTTATAAAATTGATAATAAATTTATACTTTTGGCACTACGAATAGATTTGTCTTAACTTATAACGTCAATTGAAAATGACAAAGATACTACTGAATTCTCAATAAACATTTTTAAACTTTTGTTGTTTTTTTGTTAAAACAAAATATTATTATTTAAGCATCTTGTATTATTATGTTTTTGTATCGCTATTGCTTCAATGTTTGCTTTTGAATTAATCATTGTGATTACCATTGAAATTTTAGCTTTTTTAATTCGAAATGCTAAAATTTATATATTTTCTAAGCTTTTAACTTAACAAGTATAGTGTTTAAGTTAAATTACTATGCATTTTCTTAATACTTAGTTACAAAAACAACAATGAACTACTTAAGCTTGTGTTAAAGCTTTTGTTTACAAGATAAATCTATACGTATTTTCTTAATACTTAGTTACATAAACAACAATAAACTACTGAAACTTTTTTATACGTTTAAATGTATATAATTTAAAAATACATTCTATATCAATCATTTTATGTATAAATCCTAAAGAGTGGCAATAACATTGCAAAATTTGTAGAGGCAAATACTAAGCGTAGATATATTACTTTTGAGGTTACTTCAATATTTATAATACATAAAGCTCTGAAGCTTTCACAAACGCAAAAAATACTTAAAAACATCTTAATAGTTGCAAAAAGTATAATTCTATCAATTATTTTCCTCTTTTCATTTTGAAAGAAAAAAACGATTGAAAAGCTTAATTTAGTTACAAAAATAATGAACTACTTGAGCTTTTGTTGGCAAGTTAAATCTGCACGTATTTTTAATACTTAGTTACGAAAACAACAATCAACTACTGAAGCTTTTATAAGGCTTTTGTATATTTAAATGTATATATTGTAAAAATACTATCTATAGTAACCGTTTCATGCATAAATCCAATAGGGTTACAATAAAATTGTAAATTTGTAGAGGCGAATGCTAAGCATATATTACTTTTGAGTTTACTTCATTATTTATAATACATAAAGCTCTGAAACTTTTACAAATGAAAAAATTAAGTAAAAAACATCTTAATATTTGCAAAAAGTATAATTCTCTCAATTATCTTCCTCTTTTAATTTTGAATGAAAAAAACGATTGAAAATGCCTAATTTAGTTACAAATACAATTAACTGCTTGAGCTTTCGTTAGTAATTTAAATCTGCACGCATTTTTAATACTTAGTTACGAAAGCAACAATCAATGTCTGAAGCTTTTGTATGTTTAAATGTATATAATTTAAAAATATAATCTACATCAATCGTTTCATGCATAGATCCAATCGGGTTGCAATAACATTGCAAATTTGTAGAGATGAATACTAAGCATATATTAGTTTTGAGTTTATTTCAATATTTATAACACTTAAAGCTCTGAATCTTTAACAAACGAATAAAAATACTTAAAAAACATCTTAATATTTGCGAAAAATATAATTCTTTCAATTATCTTCCTTTTTTCATTTTGAATGAAAAAAACAACGATTGAAAAGCCTAATTTAATTTCCACGTCATCCTGAAAGCTCCACGAATCTTAAATGAAAAAAAACCAGACTGATAAAAAGCTGTTATTATCACTAGAATTTTATGAGCTTATTAAAGACGGAAACCGAGAACAGTTTACATACGGAAGGGTGTCTTAGTCAAATATTGTACATAGAAAATTTGCACATATATTACTTATTTCGAAACATATAAGATAATAAAATCTTTGCAGGTACGGAAATGGATAAAATAAAACGAAACAACAATGTCGTCATCCCGTTTCGGAACAATCCAAAATAAGACAGAGCATATTTTCGTAAATGGAATGAGCTTTCAAGCTTTGCGTTTGTATGGGGCGCTTGGAGAGTGTGTTGGTTGGTAAATAAAAAAAATTGAGAATGGGAACGAAATTCTTTGAGTATATAGAAAAATACCTGTTTAGGTAAATGGGGATGTGTTTGTATTGTGGGAACGAGGAAGTGTGGAAAGTGAGCGAAGAGAATTTTCTAGATATGGATTAAATAAGACGAACGAAGGCAAATGGATGGATGTATGAATGTATGGATGGATGGCTGGAGAGCTGGATTGATGGGGAAAAAATGGGACGACTCTATTTGATTGAAACGCATGTGTAACGGAGATGGCAAATAGATTTATGACTGTGTATGTTGTATATGTATAAGTTTTATATATAGGGAGTAGCAGCTCTCGGAAAGTGTCCTAAAACTTTTACAATCGTAGTCTAGCGCTTGATGGCCGCTCTTCCAATGTGGTGACTCGTTTGGCGTTAAACTAAGATCCATACGTCTGCGCCCAGGAACCCTCGTTCCTCTTCAGTGGTATCCTATATAGCTATGGTTGTATACAAAACGCGACTCCTCGAATGGAACATAATATACAAACGGCTATCAAACAGCCTGAAACGAAGGCAAGGCTAAGCAAAGTAACCGAAGCCAAGCCAGCCCCAGACTTCACAAAACTAATATCGTAATATTCTTGTATATATATAAATGTTCGTTCACGAATACATCGAACATTCTACACAAATACATACGAATACATCGGCATCGACCAACCACCTCAAATAATACATTATATACTTACTTTATAAAACAGCATCACATCCATTTGGTTTTAGTTCGTTCTTCTTGTCACAATGTGTGATATTATCGAGATCCGACCAAGATAGCCGTATTTAACGATAATTGCACATTGATCAATGCACCAATTAATAAATGCAAGTGATATTTAAAACGCGCCGCGTTCCCATCCCACGCATACTAACGCACAAATCCAACCAAGTGGTGCAGTTTTCACATCAATTTTATCCACAATTACGGATATTTTTCAGTGAATCACCCCAAAAAAAATATAACAAAACCTCCACTATCATCCACCAACCACCAAAATCAATTTTTTCAGGTAAGATCTTTCGAAAAAATGCATGTTTACAATCCAGCGACAACGAATATGCATGGGCGTTGTATTAGGTTATGTGCAGAGTGCAACATGGCTGACAGCATTGCTATTTCCTCAGAAGAAAAAAAGAAAATTTTTTTTTAACCAAAAAAATAAAATTAACGAGAAAATATAACTCGTTAAAACAATTTAAGATTAAAATTAAGATATTTTCAACATCTTCATTTTGCATGGCAGTATGACAGTTTTCTTTCCGTCTCATTAACATGTTAATTTGCATGTTTCATCTCTCTTAATTGCTTATTTTGTAAGAGATGAGAACCTTTGCTTTTGCTATTTAATTTTGTCTTTGTTTGGTCAATGCTGGCGATGGTATGAGAAAGACGAGGATGTGATTCTTGGCGTTTTTTTTGTTTATAGTACTTGCTTTAGTTGTGAACAAATGAAGGTTTTTACACTGGAAAATTGGAAAATCAATTAGTGAAATTAAACATAGTAATTAATTGTTCAATTAAAAAAAGTTGTTTCATAAAAAATATTGTGATAAAACGAAGTTTTTTTGGAATTGAAAAGAGGAAAGTTATAAATTTGAGGTTAAAATTTTGAACTATTTTAAGCAATAAACAAGTAGGTAATATCAATTAATTTATTCAATTAATTTTCTTTTCAAATATTAAAGTTATATATTCGGAACATTTTAAAAACATTAATTTTAATAATTGTGTAGAGAATTTTCCATTTTAAGTCAACCATATGATTTGATTTGCAACTACGATGGTATTAACAATTTCATTTTGTATTTAAAGAAAAATTATAATTTTCTTTCATTGCTAGAAAGTAACAAACCACCATTTTCTTTTTCTTCGTATATATTTACACTATCAAATAGGGTAGAAATAAAATTTCAAAAATTTCCAATTCGTGACAAAAGTACATATAATTTTTATATATAATTTTCTCTTGGCAATTGAAAGGGTTACATTTTATTTCGTAACATTATTTTCTAGCATGAAATGTGAGGAATTATTCATTTTATCTACAGAGAAAATATTTGCTTAATACCATTATAGCAACGTCTTGTTTGGTTTTCCAAATTACTTTGTTCAATTTTATCGCTTTTATAACTTCATTTCACCGAGAAATAAATCACATTTTCTGTTGATAATTGTAATTTACTTTTATTTAATGCTTATTATTGAAACATTATAAAAACATTAACATCGGTAGACATATTAAATATTGAAATGAATAAACAAAAAATATTATTTTAAAATGAGAGAAATTATTTTTGTATAAAAATGAAATCAGGACAAAATAGGGTTGCAGTATGTGGGATTTTTTTAAAGATATCTCATCTAGGGGGTACTTCACTTCTATGTTTAATTACTTCCCTAATATAAATAAAATTCATCTTGGCTACATATGATTGTTGTGTAAGCACATGTTTTCCATCAAATATTGTTATAATTTTTGAATAAGAGAAGGGCTTTAAACTTTAATTATATAAATGTTTTTTTACTAAAATGGGTACCATGACTTAGAATGGGATCCAAATCACAGAAAATCAAAATTAGTAAAACAGTATATTAAATTGCAATGTTATTTTAAAAGGTATTATTAATTTATTTGTAAAATCGTTTAATTAATTCAATTCTAATGCTTTAACCATGCGGTTTCTAAACCATATAATGCGAGTATTCATATTCTGCTATTTACAAAATAGATCATTAAGAACTGGAGTCAATGCTAAATTTAACGACTTTGACTTTGGATTCACTAAATACAAATATTTTACTTCTGGCTTCTTCTTAATTTTCGGCCTTCAGTTCCGGTTATTTAGCCCCGAATTTAAGTAACTTTTGCTTCAAATATTTTTTCAACTAAAATTCGCTAATAATAAATGATAATGTGGCATATCATAATTTAAAATTTAAATTCGGTTAAGGTGCATCAAATAGGAAATACTAGGATAGAAATATACGAGGAGAGGAATTTCCTTTTGGTAATCTGAATACCCTACAAAGAATACTTAATATATTATTGGTGCTTAGTACATATACATTACTAGGCACACTTTATGAAATGCGAGAAGTATAGAGTAAAATAATTTAACAAGGAAAGGGACTATTTGGTCCTAAAGTCAACATGAAATCAAAGGATAACTTAACTGCATAATTACTTCCAATTTTGCAAAGATTTTGGTACTCAAAACTTAGAAATCTCTAGTAAAAGTTGTGTTGCATCTACATATTTCATGCTTTGCCATAGTAGAGCTTTTTGATCCATTTCGGATCTCATTGCATTTACACGTATAAATGCATTTTTTGTTTATAGCAAAACAATTGGTTTTTAATTCAAACCCAGTTTTTAGGCTCTAAACCCCATTTTTGCTATAGTCTTAACTAGTTTAACATCATCCAAAAATATGAGTTTTAATAAGTTTGCAAATCTTTAGTAATATTTCAAAAATTTTTATAGTTTAGTTTGAATTAATACTGTAGTAGAATTAAAACATGGCAGCGTATTGTGTGCAACCAAAGAATTGTTCAAAAGTTTACATGAAGTTTGTGCTATTATCTTAGTTTATTTTTATTCTCTTTAAATGAAATCATAGTCTGGTTTCAATCAAATTCTATTCTATAAAATGTTATTAACGCCGAAAAAATTCATATAGTTTTAAATTTATTTAATTAAATGTGGTAAAATAATCAAAAACACAAGGAATAATACTGTGCATTTTTCAGCGTTTTGTTTACAATGGTCTCATATTAAAAAACCCACGTTATTCAAGGATCAGTTTCAAAAGTAGGATTATTTTTAGGTCTTTTTCCGAACAAATTATTGACGCTAAAAAATTGTAACCAGACTTGGGTATCGCAAAGAAACTTATTTTAACATTTTCATGAGATTTACTGCCATTACCATTCATAGCACTGTAAATTATACCTTTTTTATACTAGAAGTTAATTCGGAGTTTTAAAATGGGAGTTAATACAATAACTCCCATATCAATTAAAATGTTGTTATTGATTTCAAATTTAGCAAAAGTTAACTACTAGATATAGAACTAGACTACTAGAACTACTCGTTGATATATAGATACATTAAAGTGCTCACAAAAACTAGTACTTTCTTTGGCAACCAGACGTCGTGACCAAAGTGGTCAGTTCCCAATGGTTACATCTTAATAGTGATAGAATTTTATCCGGAGCATGAAAAAAGTTTAGATATTTTCACCTAATAATAGTCGTTTGGATAGGATGAATAAGTGAGATTTATCTAACAGATAAATTTTTAATCTCTAAAATAGCTTTCTTACGGATATAGTCTTTCTATCTATGAGTGACAATACTGACTCTAAATAACGTATTGAAACTTAATTAGACAAATCATTGTTTTGTATTTAGATGCAGTCGAGCAGTTAGACTTCCGGTTGGACTAAATTTTGTATTAAAACATTCTTCATTCGATACACTTAGTAAAGTTAAAATTGAAGCTCAGGGAGCTTAAAAGAATTAACTAGTTTTTTTTTAAAAAGCATTTTGATTTTAAACAAATATATATGGGTTATGTAGGTAGAAAAAATTAATATAATACAGTCCTCTACCTTCCTCTTTCACTCTTACACAAGTTTTCATTCGAGTAGTTCAAATCATTTTATCGTCTTGATAAGTTATCGGAAAATATTGCAAGTGTTTTGTGCAATTATCGCGCCAATATAGAGGCGCATTAGCGATAATTTACTACTATAAAAAAATAAACCAATTGGCATACCGCAATGGCAACACAAGAATTTCTGAATGCAAAACATAATGCTATTTTTGGTGCAATTAAAGAGTGCAAGTTGAATGAGATGTTAATAATGGATTAAAACTCGGCAATTTATGTTGATGTTAATAAATTCAATTTGAATCACCGTTTACCATCGTCTTAAGTATCTCATAAGAATGCTGATATAAGTCGTTGAGTACAAGAATGTATGATATGATTACAATGTTTTTCATACTTGTACATTAGCATAATTTTATTGACATTTTTGTCAAGTAAAATGGCGTCAACTAATTTACAAGCATCTCGAGTTCGAGGCTGGTAGACGTTTTTATGGCCGTAAATTACTTAGAAAGGCGGATAGGAAGAGGATACCCGAACGCATGGTTTATACTTGTATTCCATGTTATCGTCTCAATATCTTTAAACAAGTCTATTTATTTTCACTGAACATTCAGTAAATAAAGCGCTAACTTTTAATCCAATTATTTCTGTCACTTTCAAGAGTAAAACGAAAGGGTATAGTAAAACAAGGATAAAAAGTCTACATTGAAAAATATTTTCTTGGCAATTGAGTTCTCAAACCCACAGATTATGACATTTAAAAAACTAGGATACTTAATTTTTATATTTTTTGAAAATTTTGACTAGTTCTAGTCTAAATAAATTTTATTTGGTTTAAAAAAGAGCATTGTTCGTTACAAAAATGTCTTTTGAACCTAAACATTTTTACATAGTTTATAGAATATACAAAATATATTGTGGTCTTATTTACAAAAATAAACTATAAACAAAATTTGAACAAAAGTTCAAACAAATGAATTACTAACGTACTGCCCAGATACGTATTTTGATTGCCAAGTAATCTATTTCAGTGGTTATCAGTAGTATTGGATCGCTCCATAAATGGTATGGGATGAGTCATCAAAATATGTGTCTGGGCAATACGTCAGTAATTAATTTGTTTAAGCTTTTGTTCAAATTTATGTTTATACTTTACTTTGTTAATTGTACTACAAAAAATAAAACCTCAATATATTTTATATATTGTATTATCAGTATAAGTGTTCAAAGTTAGCGAAAAAAATTTAATTTTATGTTTACACTGTATACAAGAATTTAACGTATACAGTAAGTACTATACAGTTACTACAGTAGTTACTATACAGTAATGATACCATATGTATTATACATATGGTTACATACAGTTTATATGTTAACGTTCTTTTGGCTGACAATTACGATAAAGCTTTGTACTTATTAAATTTATGTCAAAAGAAATATTAGTCATTACATTCAAGTTCCCCATACTTTTTTTCGGGCGAAATCTTTACGAAAGCTTTTGCGGATCATGAAGCCCATGCCATACTTAAAGCTCTTATAGACAACAGGCAAATAATACTACCTCTGGCAAGAAAATGACTGTGAATTTGTCAATTCTAAAATAAATGTACAAGAAATGCCTTACATTAATAGTTTGATGTATTTTTATGAAAATAATGTAGTTTATCTCACGAATACTTTAACATCATACAACAACTTGTGTAACCCCAATTTTTTTTCATGGAACCCCCTTTAAGAAATACTACATTAGATACTATAATTCACTGAAGAATAACTTTTCTTTTTTATGATTACATAATTTATAGTTCCACAATAGTAGCAGTTGTAGTGATGCAAATTATCTATTGGAATATATCAAAGTATTGAATTTTGCCAAAAATGAACTCCTAATATTTCCCCAAATGGGAAGTTTTACACTTATTGTGCCATCCAAAAATTATTTGTTAAGTTTTGATCCATATTTTCTAGAAATAACAGTTTTTTTTTGAGTTTTTCCAAGTATAATTGCCCGAAATATTGTAAGAACTGCATAATATATATATAATTATAATATATAAACTGTTGAACTATATTTTTTTAAAAAAAGCTCGATTTATCAAAATACTAATAAATAATCATTGATGAAGATACATTTATTCAATTATATCTCAAAATTTTTGATTGTTTATAATTGAAAATTTTATTCAAATCGTTTGATATAACTGCGGTAATTACTAAAGAAAATCTTGGTCAATGAAAATGTAAATATCAATGAGATAATCCGGGGTTATTTAGGTTTAATAATATGATATCACCCATATATTTAGTGGCCTAAAATCTTGACAACGTGTTTTAAATATGCCACACGGGAACCACAAAATTAGCAAACCACGACGAAGCATTTACCTAATTCTTGGTTAGATATTATTCAAATGATATGTGGGAACGAATATTTCGGATCGCATGAATGTTTCATATGTGAGTGTGTTATCCTTGTTTGATCCGTTCGGATGCTGTCAGTGAAAGGAATTTGCCTGGAACGACAAGATGGCGCATGGGGCGAGGTCCTGCAGGTAGTATATGATGGTGGGGGTTTTTTAGTACTACTAAAACATCCCTCTCCTAGGAACAACCATCAAATCTACCCTGAGAGGCATCTGTAAAAAGGATATGTCGTATTCTTGAATCCTTGTTAATGTACTAAAAAGAGATAGCGAGAAAACATGCCAATATTGATATAGAACAAACAAGGATCACCATTTGGGTGGAAGGTATGAGTTTTTAGTCGAGCTAGGTAACTTTTTTTTGCCCCTGTCATGGGACACATTTTGTTAAAATGAATATGGATACATGTGAAAATGGAAGGGATGGTTATTCCTTAAAAAGGATCATAATGTTATATTTATGGCATTTCGTTAAAATTACCAAAAAGTGAACTTTTTTTTAAGTGTCATGTGAAATTCAAATTTATGCTAACAACTTTCTAATTTTTTTTTGCTGGTTAGAAGAGAAAGCTTTAGGGTTTTATAGATATGTTAAAAGGGTTTTATTACTGCAATGAATAGAGAGTTTTTCTGCATGAATTCATTTGAATTTTAGTAGGTATCCAAAAAAGCTACAGAAAAAATGTATTTTATAAATGGATTTCACAAAAATTCTTTCGGATGTTTGTATGTGACTTACAACTTTACCCTATTTTGGTCCAATTACAAATCGTGTCATTTTATCATAAAATTAAAGGTTTTAGTGCATTAATAATATAGATATTAAATTAATATTTGATAACTTCATTATATTTATCTATAAGCCCTGGAAATAATTGAATTACCTTCAAATCATCATTGTATTCAATTATGCCTACCTATTTCATCTTAAAACTGGTTAAGGGATTATTTAAGGTTTAAATTAAACCCTTTAAAGTTTAATGAGATTTTTGGTTCATTTAGTCTATAATTGATAATAAAGTCTGCGGGGATAAAACAATTCAATTTTCGAGAACTTATATCGTTGATTCATAAAAGGTCAGTATTTAAATTTCAAATACAAAATCTATTTTATACTGTTCCCCTTAACTCTCCACTGTATCTAATATGCGAACCAGTTATATTTTATGACTTTACAATCAATAGTTTGAATACTCCACATGTTTCATTTGGAATGTACCATATGCATTCTGCATAATATAAAATGCAATTTTGTATTGTAGCTTTTTTTTTAATAAATGAGCTTACATAAGCTTACGAAATATTTTTCTATTTTTTCATAGTTCTACTGTTAGAAATAACGAAATAACATTCCACTAAATGAGACCACAAAATGTAAAATTTGTATTGGTATTTTTCTTTAATTATGTATGGTTTAAGTTACCTTCAATTTGTTTCGTTTATTAAATTTCGATCGGAAAGAATAAGCTAAAAGTTTACATTATTCTTAATTGGTCATGAAAAGTTTATTGATTATGATGATTTATCGTTAATTACTTCAATATTTGACAAACGAATCATTAAGTGATTATTTTCTTTGCTCAAATTAAATTTAATAATTTGGCAAAGGTTTAACGGTATTTTTCATATTGTTTTACTTGTTAATGCAATTTTTTTAAGAACTTTTTATTTTACCCTTTTGTTTACACATATTGTTGCAATCACTAAGGTGAAGTTTATGTTTTGTGTGATTTTAAGATTCTGATTCGGACTAAAAACTTAAAAAAAAAACAACTAATTTTTTTTATGGGTTTTATTGAAAAATAAGGACTACTTACTTATGTTATATTTGAAAAAAGCTTTCCCCTATTGCTACTGGTTCTTCCATTGGACTGATTAATAATAAGATACGAAGTCAGAGTTGGGCTATGGAAACTGTGTCCATTTTGAACTCAATCCTGATAAAATCAATTAAAATTTGAATTTTTTTAGTACTTTTCAATATGTTTATTCGGAAAACTCTTTTTTTCTACTGTTATTTTAAAAACAAAGTTCTAATTTTGCCCTTATAATCTAAATAAGAAAATTCCTCTCTATGGTTAATTTAATCCTATTTTCATTTGGCGTGATTTTCTAATGTATTCCTTTTGCATTTGACTTCTTCTATTTTTCCTTTATGATATTCAATATCACCTAGTCTTCCTTTAAAATGTGTCCAAAGTAGCTCCATTAAAGCTCTTCATTACATTAGTAGTTGATATTTTTTTTTTCGTTCAACATTCTAATGTTTAAATTTTAGTTTACCTTTCATAATCAAAATGATTCGATTTGCAAGTGAGTATAGCAAGGAATAAATATTTAGCTCAGATTTTTTCACTAGCTTTCACAAGTTGCCATTTAAGAACCAAAAGAATACATACCTACTACATACACATCACTAAACTTTTCTTTATTATGTCATAATTGATCTTCTTGGAACAATTAATGGTACAATTTATTGAATACTATAAAATCTAGATTTTTGTGCAAAAAAATTAACTTATCATTTCAATTTTTTATGGCAACTTCGATGTACAATCCTTCATTTCTTGGTATTCTTCTAAAGATTAAATTTTCAATCTTCTCCGGCATTTGGTGATTTTATTCATCACTAAATTCTTAAACTTTTTTGATACTTCTTTTTCTGTTTCTTAGAATAGTAAATTTTCTTTTTGACACAAATTTTCTGAGATTATTTTCTCAGGAAAAGAGAATATTAAAAATATTTTTGTTCCTTAGATATCATAAAAATAGAGATTCAAATGTATGAATAATATATTCAACTAGTATTTGTATTATATCAATCTGTTTGTTTTAGGTCTAAAATTTATTAATAAATTACCTTATATTAAGTCTTGTGTTCAATAGACCAAAAAATTGAGTAAATAAATAACTAGATTTTAGTTACTTCTATGAAAACAAGCGTTTGCAAAAAATTAACTATATAATTTACATGACACTATCTCTTACGGATTACTCCACATAAAGCCAGTATTTTAACATTTTGATTATAACTTTTATCTTCTAGATAAAATTTTATCCAATGGATAAAAAAAATGTATTTTTCAGCTAATAATAGTAATCCAAATCTATGATTTATCTAACTGATATATTTTTATCTTTGGGAAACCATCGATGAGCTTTTAAGATATCTTTGGACGTACAAAATTAATCTGGAAGGTAAATGCCACTATCTAGATGTAAAAATAACGGTGTTAAATAGTTTAAATACTAGATGTATGGTCTATCTTTATATTTGTAAATATACTCGTTATATTCTTTTGAAAAACTTTCGATGCTTTCTTTTTTGCAATACAAATCGGTAGAGTACTCAATATTATCAAAAGCTTGAAGAGTAAATTTAATTTATGGTAATATTATATTTTTAACTAAAAATTTACCAAATATTAAATAGTTTAAATTTTAATTTTTAACGAAGGTACTTTGCAATTTCTCGTATACTATGAGTCTTTATAAAGAAGATTTTGCAATGAGTATATAATTAAAAAAATATTTTGGTGTTTATTTTATGAAACTTAAATTCTTGACAACTTTTCTTGTGTAAATTTACTTTATAAGTCTTCAGTTCTTAGGTATATTACCTGCAATTCTGTAATTCAAATTTCTGGGGTATGCTGTAAATTTTGAAACTAAAATCTTTAGTTTTTAGAATGATGACCATTACCGTAACGTCAGTTGAGAGCTTTGGCAAAAAAATAATTACATATAATTTTAATTCTTTCATTTTTTGTGAATAGAGATTGTGTATAATGTTTTTTTTTTATTTAATGGTCACATTTCGGACTATTATTTTTTCTCATAAGGGTTATTCAACCGGAGGTCCACCAAGAAAATAATTTAAGCTCTAACCAGCTATAGAGTTTTGTGCCACTGGCCGGACATATTAATTCAAAATATAATAGTGAAGTTTGAGATAAAACTTCATTCACACTCATGTAATTGTTTCACTTTTATAAAAGTTCCGAAAATTTATTAAAAAAAAAAATTATGAAAATTGTCATATTTTATTTTGACAACATTTGAAAGAAAATATAGAGGAAGTAATAAAATTTTTAATTTCAAAATGAGGCTTTCACAAGAAACAAGTATTATTTTATTCAATGTTTTTAAGTTTTAGTACAATTTCGTTAAAAAATAGGGAAATCTAAAGTTTTATACGTGCTTTTATGTAAGGGCTTGAATAAAATCAAGTGCACTTTCAAGTGCTACAGTATAATATTTGCATTCTATTGTACATAGAGCTTTTATTTTAAAGGATTTGGGGTTGATAAATTTTGAGCATTATAATCCCGTTGTATTTTTATGTAAATTTTTTTTACAAATGGTCGCTATATTTTGACATTTATTTGCATTTAAATTCACTTCACGATGTTTTTTCTCGATTTATTTAACGATTTTTTCAAGGAAAATACATTTGTTAAATGAAATCTTCTCATACACAAGACGCTGAATACATTTAATCAACATTTTGAGCCTCACATTTGGAAAGAAGTTAAAAGTTTGACGACTTTCATTATATGGAAAGAAAAACACATTATTTTGTTTATCTACATAGAAATTTCTGTTATTTTTCTTCGTCTTCATTTTTATTATACGTTTTTTTTTTTATTTTTATGGAAACTATAAATTTTTACTTTCGTTTTTGATTGGCTGGTGTCATTGGATTTTTGAAAACTTGTGATACTCACATTGGACCATGACGGCCGATGGGCTCCAATAATTATGTTTCGAGAAGGCAAAACATCATTCATTGTTGTTGATGATGATGATGTGTGATGTTACAACACGCTTTTTCCAATCTGGCATCCTATTCGTCCTGATGTTGAACAAAGTGGATTTTAAAAGATTATCAACAAAAAAAAACGATTAACCGTCTTGTGATTAAATTTAATTTTTTTCCGTTTCAAATTTAAACGTAGTTTGGTCGGAGTGTTTTGAACTTATAAGTGCCTATTGAAAAAAAAAATTGATAAGGAATTTTGTATTTGATGTCACGGATACTTTTGATTGTGAGTATACATTAATCATTGTTTTTTTAAAGTCTTAATGGTTATTGTTTGCTTGTTAAAATAAATTCATACAAAAAATATTTTAACTTTTGTTAGAAATCACACAAATAATAGGCAATTCTCCTAAACCTATAGTCAACATTTTCTTCTATATTCTTGGCCTCAGGAAGCCAAGGTTGTTAACTAATCTGTGTTAAATTAACTTTAGTTGAACCAATGCCATTTAACAAATTTTCTGATAAAATAGCAATTAAAATTTTCTTGTAAATTGAAGAAATATTAAAGGCTAAAGATCAGAGAAAACAATGAAAACTGCATATCTTAAATTTATGATCAACCATGAATGCAAGATATTAACTAGGGCTGGAGGTGAGATTTGTAAATTATTTTATCAATTTTTGAGAAAAAATATTTAAACTACAAAACTTGGCGAGTTCTTATCAATTTTTTAAGCCCATAAAATATCAATACAATCAATGAAAAGCTTTGCTTATATGGGCTTATATCAATAGGCATAGTTTTGAATAAAGCAAAATTTTCCTTTTGTAAGTCTTATAATCAACAAAAAAGTATAATAAAGGTTGGCATAATAGCTACGTATTGTGTTATATGTATCGAACCATAGATAATATAATACATCAATCATAGATTAAAAAAATTGACACTTGATTTTTGTGGTTTTAAAATCCGTGGTCCTTCTGTTCTCCTTTAGCTATGTTTTCATGAAACATTCTATATCAATGAATATCTTATTTTTGATATCGTCTTAGTATATAGTTAAAAATTGGTGCCAAGCGACCTTATAACATTCGCTTAAATCATGACTCGAAGATATTAGGTGCTCCTCCATTTCTTCATTCATTATGGTATGGTATTGTTAAAGTACAAACACCGTTAAAGTTTACACTTATCCAGATATCTCAGTTGAATAATGCATTAGGATAATTTTTATGTCTTAGTCTGTGATATTCGGGGAATTTTTCCAAGATTTTTTCGTGGTTGATAACTGCAGTGGTCTTTAATTCCTTTTTAAGTTCAATTTGCGCAAATTTTTAAAATAACAATTTTCTTCAATTACGGGATTCAAACCAAAACTCACTAGTGTATAGAGGAACAATCATGGTCACTATGTCGTCAACCATGTCGTTATGTATGAATGTTTAAAGCTTCGATTACAAAATGAGCTTTTTTAATTTGGTTTAGTAATTGTCTAATGGATTGAAGTTGAATTAAAGCTCCTAGTTTGTACAGAGAATATATTTAAAGAGAAATTTTCCAGAATTTTCACCAAAAAGCTTTTGATTTGATTAAATTAAATTAAATTAAATGAATTAAGCTTGTTTTTGGCAATCACTCAATCGTGCAAACTTTACTGCAATTAAAATAACACAAAAACTCTTTGATAAACATCAGCTTTGATACAATTTGCTTATTTTGTTAGTGTAGAAGTCGGGTGCAAGAATATATGTATAAATAATATTATTTATTCCTGATGGTAAACAAAGATATGAAGGAAACGATGAAAATGGGAAAAGTTGATAAGATGATGTACTAAAGAGAATATGTTCAGTTCTAATATTAGAGTTTTCCTTTTTGTTGCTAGTCGTTGTATGTATTATAAACGAAGGATTGAAAGTGGTATTCGTTTTATATCCTTGAAACGTTGTTAGAACAAATTGAGTGAAAATAATGAAGTGAAGGAAGAAATAGTTTTCAATTTTCTTAAGTATCTTTTTTATTAAGAGTTATTTGTTCAACAAAACAAGGAATGAAGATAGTATTTTCAATTACAATATTCATATGTTAGGTTTCTACCATATTTTTTAACAATATTAACTTGTATCTATTATTTAATTTCATTCGAGTAAAATATTGATTTATTAAGAGCACAAGTTTTAACTTTTAAATTTTAAGACAACAAACCGTTTTTATTCTATCAGAAACATTTACAAGTGTACAATTGTTATAAAATTCTTCTATTACAGGAGTTAAGTTCAGAATTAATTGTTGCTTTTTCTTACTGTTTTAATAGTTTGAATTCTTCTGGGAATGCTTCTTATTAGATGATTAATGAAGCATTTTGGAATCACATTCCATTCTATCTCAAACGAATACTATAGTTCTCCAATCTTAAGCTCGACGTCTTTACACTGTCTTTCTTTTCTGCCTATTCCAGACATGTTTTATAGAGTTTACGTTGATAAAGTTTACTTAAAAATTTCTAATTTCAATAACGAAGTTAAGATTTTAAACATACTTTTAAGGTATGATATAGAATATTAATGAAAATATGTAGTTAAATGTTTTTAATTTCGAAGACATCCCAATTTTGATAGGACCTAGATGTAATATCTTTCCATTAGATATTGTTCTGATGACAAAGGATATCTTATTTAGACCTGATTCAAGTTCCTTAAGATATTCCAAAACTAGCGCTTCCACGTGCAGGCATGCATTTTGGGCAGGCACTATAATGGGAAATATAAACAACCACTATAATGGGAAACAAAAGCTCTTGATAGTACTCTTTAATTTTAATGCATACCAGAAGCTTTGCCAGATGAGATATAAATAGATATATATCAAAGTTTTGTATTTGAAAATACATATTTTATTTTTCCAATAATTAAGAAGATTTTAATGAATGCACATATGAAACTTGTAGGGATCAGTACCTTCTATAAGGTTTAAAACCACTACCCTATACTATTACTAAATTGATGATAAACATTTACATTAGCATTTGTAATCAATAAAACTATGTTATCGCTCTAAGTTAACATATCTAAGTTCCCGAAAAATACTCATTTGGGATTAAATTAACAAGAGTAAGGTTCAAACCACAGATCTAACAATGTTTCATGGAGTATATTTTTCTCTGAGGCATTTCCTTTTTTTAGACATTCAATTGTTTGTGTGAAAACAAAATCAGGAATCGTTCGCAAAACACGACTCCAATCATAATAATACTAATGTCACAGCAACTTATTATAATTGGTTTTCTATTCTCAATAGCTTATGGAAAACTAAAAAAGGGTTCCTTTTCGGTAAGAGAGCTTTTTTTTAGTCTCCTGGATTTATCTTTCTACTGTTATAGTGATCTTCGTAACTTTTTGAGGCAGGCAAATTTTTAACTTCAGAAGAATGTAATGTGGGATTTTACAGCAAAGTAATCATAAAAAATCTATCATCTGTAGTTGTAGTTTTTCGATTGTGATAGTTAGTGATATTTGGTGTAGTGGAAAGTAATTTTGTTTTTATGCTTTTAGTCATTCAATTGCCATTTTTCTGTTTATAAGTTATTTCAAAGTGGTACTAAAGACATTTTATGAATAAAGACTTATTATCTTATAAAAAATTACAAAATATTTTTTAGACCGAAATCTTTATTCAAATGTATGTTTTTCGAGTTTTATTGCTACGTAGCAATGCAAATTTGTAACTAAAACATGTTTATTGGTTATCTAAATACATTAGTTGTTTATTAATGCCAAATTAGATTTTTAAGCTTAAAATTAATAAGGAGCATTTTCAATCCTACAACTGGTACTAAAGGAAAACGAGAAAAATTTTTATTAATAAGAAGTCAAGGGAGAAAATGGTGCCAAATGTTTGCCAAGAAGTCGAATAGTTGTCTAATAATCCCAATTAATTTTGGTCGATCAACCAAATACCAAAGTGTTTCAATACCAAAAGAGCCCAAGATTCGAAGAGAGAAAACAGAGAAAATTCAAACTTCAACAGAGAAAACTCTGTGCTGTAACACGGTAATACAAGACTCCATTGCAGAAGTACTCTGGAAAAAACTAAAAAATTAAGACGGGGGGGATATTGTCGTGCCCACTATAATTGTTGAAAGTTATTACATTGGATTTCTAATTGTTCCTATCGTTACAATATTAATTAAGTGGTAAAAGAATTGAAAGCAAAAGTGAGGTTCAAAATGTAATTTTTTGATATTTTCTTTAGTAATCAATTGATTTTTATTTATTTGGCACTAAAAATTTGCACACTAGATGTCAAAACGTTGATTCTTATGAAGCTGATTAAGTCATTGATTTAAAATAAAAAATTGTATAAAAATTTTATGTTTAAATTGTATATTTAAATACGAAATTACTTTCTGGTACACCTAATACTCTCTAGTCTACTACTATCGTTTGATTTTTGAAAAACGACAAATTTTGAAATTTATAAGCTTTAGATCATTTCATTATCTATTTCATTGTTTTCAATTAAAGTTACAGTTGCTAAGCAAAAGATCTGTTTTTTTAGTTTATCAGATCACGTAATATGTATTTAACCAAGGATCAATAGATTTGTTTTTAAATTAATATTGAGTTTTAGAAATAAATTTTATGAAAACCAAATGAAACTGGAAAATAAAATATGATTTTCCTGAATAATAACTCTTTCAACGTTCTTCTAACTTTTTCCATGAGTATATTTTAGATTTGTATCAGAATAGTATAACAAGAAAGCTTTTAAGCCCATCTATGAGCCGCTTATTTTGAAAGTGGCCCAATTCCATTTCAAGAATAGTTCATATGGCTACTGTTTTCTGCATCCATAAATACATAATTGCTCAATCAAAGAAGTTACTACTAATGTGTCGAAAACGAATATTTTATCAATAGTTAGTAAAAATTTAATACTTAGTACAAATATCAACATAATCTGATCTAAGAGCAAATCAAAAGTTGTCATATGGATTTTCCATGAAATGGATTTAGGTCACTTTCAAAATAAACGGTTCATATATAAAAACATAATCGAGATTTGTTAATATTTCAATTTTATAATTTTTATTTGTTATAACACCATAGTTAGATTAGGAAAGTGACATTATTTTACTTAAGATGATGCTGAATTTTAGATGGGATTTTTCATTAAATTGGGGTGATTTTCCATGATACAGACGTCTAATCGGTTTTGAAGACCTTTAATCATATTAAAGACTCCTTTTTCTTTGAGTTGGCTCCACTTTGTCGATTCTTTTTCGGATATTTTTGTGTTGAAACTATTGTATGATGTTGATGATGATGATGTCGATTGGTACGCGGTGTTTGGACGCAAGCGTGGGTACTCACATGTGACGAAAGGCGGTACAAGTCAAATTTTGATGTCTCAAACGACGCCGCGATTGGACATGTGGATAGATATGAGAGCTGTCGGGTCGATTATGGCGCATTCAATTCCACTAGTTCCTGTAAGACGACGTGCTCTCCCAACGTTTTTCTTTTCTATCCCACCACGAAAAGAAAGAAGAAAATCCCACGACGCGTCGCTGCTATCGCCAGTTTTTCCTTGCAGACAGACTTATAGGAAATTTGAAAATTGCTTGCTTTTTTGGATTGGTACTAGTTTGATTTTTAGATAAACCGACACACTTACCTATGAAAATAGCACTGAATTATTATTCCATTGGCAAAATTGGTGAACGTGTTAGTAATAAATCATATTTTTTTGCAACGGTAATGCATACCGATTAACTTTTGCAACAATCAAGTGCAGTGGTTTCGACATCATGCCTTCTGATTTAAATTCCCCACCATATTATGACCTCGTCATTTATTTGTTTTGTCTGCGTTTAATTTCATTGACTTCTTTTGTAAATTTTGATTATGCCCATCAATTTAATCGTCAAAATTGCTTTAGTCGCGCCGTGAAGTTCGTCTGCTCTTTAAGTGCTAGAAGTGACTATAAGTGCTATAAGTGCTAAAGTGAAAATTTTTGTCCAAAACTATTAAGTAAGTTATTTTTGAAAGTCATTTTTCTAATAGTAATTAGAGTATGGAAAAGCCACATTCTTTTTTTTTTATTTCAAACACGCTTATCACGCAAATAATAAATAAGCCGCCATCTATGAGCAAAAAATTGAACAAATGCAGCTTTTCGAACAAGGTTGATGGTATACAAATACAACGACGAGCTTTATGTGTTCTTGTGTATATATGAACGTAGAGGGTTGGTTTAACTTGTTTCAAAGTTATGGTTCGGAGGGGAGTTTATAGAAACGAGTTGGAATCGAAAGAAGTCCAGCATCCGAGAGCTAACGGTATACATTGAGATGAAATGGAGCTATCTTTCTCTCCATAATGGATGTACGGGTATTATGGTCGTATGGTCGTATATGTGTACAGAATTACGAAGGAGGGATAGCAATGTTAAGATCTAAACGAATGATATGAACATAATTTCCTTGTTTCACCGTTTTGCCGTTACTCTTTTCATGGCAGCACCAGTTTATACCATTATCGAGAAACACCTCATCCTGCCACCCGATCCCCGTCTACAAAATTTACCTATTTTCCATCTCTATCTATTGACTTGTCGCTTTTTCACAAAAGGTGCCAATATAAAACTTGTTTTCCAACATTGTAGTGGACTTTTTTTTTCGCTTGTTTTGGAAAAGTCATCCGATTTTATGACGTTCAGATATTGGCTAGAGATAAAATTGCTACAACAACAGAAGTTAAGTCGTTATGATATTTGCATGATATAAATTCTGATATTGTACGAATGGGAACTATTTGCATAAATTTCACGTCGAGCCATAATACATATCGGTTGTGGAACAGAGATGGGGTAAATGTTTATGGTAGTTGAGACACGAGAAAGATGTGTGGTTACGGCACATTGCTCTAAAACCATTTGCCAAGTATCACAAGAAGCTGCGACAATAAACAGCTCACATTGTTGGCAGCATTGTAGCATCAGGTGTAACAATCTTGCCTCAATATTAATAACAATAACCATGCCAATTCCATATCTGGCCAATGCAACATCACCATTAAGTTTTATCTCAATGCATTTTTTTTATTGGCTTCAACTGTTAAACAGCATTCAAGCTTTATTTTCCGAACATATGCCACCATTTTCCCATGCAAGGAAAAACTATTTAAAAATTACTTATTTTCTGTGACCACCATTGAATTAGGGTAGGTAGTAATTTAAATTTTCTCATATATGATATTTTATGGGGAATCTTGATATCAATCTTCGCAACCTATCTCAAGGTACTAAAAATATAACAACCCTCGTTGAAGGGATGTATTTTTGTTTGAGGTCAGATTTATGATTTGTACTTGCGTCAATTCCGAATATACGTGAAAGTGTGGGATGTATGATGGTAATAGACGAGAGAACACCCCACCATCTGGTGGTTGGTATGGATATTTTCCCTGTATCCACATATTATGTGAGGGTGGTAAATAGACGGACCGAGTGATATGAATGTAAAAATACGATACTACAGACATATGGATTGAGAGACGTACTTATATTTATGTAGACAAATGCGGTCCAAAGTCTTTTAGGTGAAACATTTCATTCGTCACATCGCACTAAACTCGAAACATCGCATGCAGGTTTGTAAAATTCCTCTTATACATCATCGCAACATATCCATAACATTTTAAGAGACAGCACCGGCATCCCGGTACTTATGACAGGCTAAAGATAAAAACTTGCATCCCCTAAACTAGTTTGATACAGCCATCCGTCCATTCGGGCATCAGTTCGCATCTTATTCACACATTTTTATCAAATTTGCATTCTTTTCCGTTAGTGCTACTGTCGTAAGTGCATGGTGTGTATTTTCGATAATTTACTGGTAAGAAAACTATAACTTCTGCTTTTGAAACCCCAAATATTCAGAACTTATAAAAAATTCAGGAAACCTTACTTTATCATTCTTATATTCCTTATGCTAAAAGCTCTTTGTACCTCTTCTTATATCATTCGTAGGTAAAGGAATGATTAAACTTCTTAACTTTTTATTACCTAATAGTGTAGTTATGTAGTCTCTTTATCTTTGTACAAATGTATGTAAAGTTTTACTTATATTGATACCTAGTAAGTACCTTTATCTACAAAACATAGAATGGAAAAAGCGAGATGTATTAGACTTAAGGTAGAGTCACCAAATAACGTCCCCTTTTTGAAAAATAAAAATTTTGAAAAAAATGTTGCGATTAAAGTTATCAATATAACGTCAAAGTTTAGTTATAACATTTCTTTATTATTTTAAATTAAAACAAATCTGTTAAATTCTTTATTATTTATACAAAAATATTCTTTACAAAAAAGTAGACATTTTTAAAATAATTTTTTGGGCACCTAATTACGTCTCGGGGACGATATTGAGATCACAATAATCAGAACTTACATAAACATAAACTATATTTTTAACAATATATAATTATTAGTATAATCATAATAATAACAATATCTAATCAGACTTATTAATCATTGATGTACCTATAGTTTAAACTTTAAGTAATTTTAATTTTCTAAGCAAATTGAACAGATAAAGTTAGGCCCTGGATTTTCAACACAATCTTCATGCATCCATTGGAAACATTTTGCGCATCCTATCCACTTTTCTCTCATTTTGTCATGGTGCTGATCCCTGTTTCGTTCACACTAAATATTTTATTGAAAAAATACAACTGCCGAATAACGAAGTAATCTCAATATCGTCCCGGGGGCGATATTAGGCTTATGTAAGGGGACGATATTAGGAATTTGCCAGTTGTGTTGACAATTTGTATTCAACCAAAAACGCATGTCATAACCTAAATGAAAATATAATCGATTTAATTTTAAGCGATAACATCAAATTTTGGCAAAATTTTGTTTAAATAATTCAAGAACATCACCATTTAAACCTTATCGATAGTATTTCAATCAAAAACTTACCTTGACAAGTTTTCAATTTTTTTTAAATATCTTGACGCAGACCCAACATTTCACCGTTAAAAATTTGAAATGATTGTCTGACTTAACTGACTTTAAATTCAAATTATAAAAACTAGGTGGCGTTATTTAGAAAAAAGATACCCAAGGGGGCGAAATTAAGCTTGGGGACGAAATTTAGTGATTATACCTTACTTTTTTGTAATTTTCTACTTGTAGTACCAAAAATAAAAAAATGGTCAAAATTCTGATGATTTACTAAAAAAAATGTGGGAAATTAAAATTGATAAAATTTCAATGTAATAAATTCTTTATTAGTTACATACGTTTTAAATCAAAGACAACATTGTTAAAACAGTAGATATATATCGAAAAGTAATATGTATTGGATTTGAATTTACAAAACATTGATTATAGACTAAATATTTAACACAAATAATAGTAAGAGGATTCAGAATAATTTTAAAATTCATGAGTCTTATTAAAAGCTCTATTAGATAGATAAATATTTGACTAAAATATTGCGTAGTTGGGAACGTAAACGAAAGGATAAGTAGCTAATTTTAATTCAACTGATGAAAATTCTATTTCAAATTAATTAAAGCTCGAAAGCTCATGGGAGGTAAACTAGATGAAACTGATTAGAATAAGTGAGAGCTTGCTAGTAAATGTCGATAGGAGACTTAAAGGAAAATTTATGTAAATGAGCTTTTCGACGAAATTTCGTTTTTAAATCCCCCGTTTAGCTATTTGCCAATAAGTGCTTGTTTTTTTTTGCTCTATTTTTGAATCTGCAAAAGTTTTCAAGTGTATCTTTGGATTATGATTTTAATGTGCAATGTGCTTTTCGCCAAGTCAAAACACAGAAATAAATTTTTCAATAAACGAAAGTCATAAAATTTATGCCAAAAGTTGATCGGTGAAAATGTAACAAAATTTATCGCGCAAATTTCGGATTGGATAAATCAAAAGCCATCCAATCGTCAACAATGTGAAAAATTCGCTCCCATCCCAATTTTGGGACAGAGATATCATTACGGGTGCTCAAACATGCGGGTCCAAAGATATTCGGGATAGAATGAAGATGGAACAGGAATAGATTGTGTACTAAATTCCTGACAAGCGTAAACAAACTCATCTCATAATGTTATCTACATTCACAACCGTATCCCGCCGTATTCTTCCCGGTTTTCGACGGGCAATACGTCTTCATCCCCCTGCCATTCACCTCACGTCCCCAAAGCTCGATCCCAACCCAGTCCGTACTGCCACCTTCATTTTATTTTATATATTTTATTTGCGCAAACATGAAATTGTTGTAGAATTGTGTACGACTCGTTGTTTTATTGCATCAATTAAATTCCATACATAAGTTGACTGTTCCACTATAATATTCGTGTCCCTCACCCTGAATAATATTTTATTATTTGAGGAATATATTTATTTAAATTTTTCCTCTTTTATTTAGAAATAAAACAGAAATATTTGCCCGTTTTTTCATGGAAGAATATATGCTCTTTATATGGATAATATTAAAAAATTAAGCAGTTTTTATTTTACGTCCGAAATAAAACAGAAAATTTTAAGCCTTTAAAACATATATTATTTTCCTAGAAAATAAACTTTATGTTTATGAATTAAAAAACAACGATGTCATTGATGATAAATCTACTTACCATAGATGACCTTTTCCTAATCAGTAACTTCTATTGAATGCAACAATCATTAGAAATAAATAAATTAAGAAACTTAAACTTTTCCTTACAAGTAAATGAATTATCACTAATTACCTACCTTGCATTGAAATTGAATCATAAATCTCTTATTGTCGAAAATAGGCGTTTGAAATTATAATGAAAATTTTGTAATTTATTTCAAAAACTTAGTCATAAATGCAATTGAGAGATACAGCAATATGATTAAATAATCTGTGTAGGTAAACATAATGTAAAGGTGCATTCTGTGAAGGTTTTTAATTAGAAATTATTCCTTATAAGCACGAGTGCTCAATTCTGGGAATTTTTATTTTTAAACTATACAAACCTGGTGGTCTTATGATGTAACTGCAATAACGGATACATCCGTCGTAATACCATTTCAGGAGTCAACTTTAAAATGTAAGGGCCTTATTTAGTTAATTCAGACATTTAAAAATAAAATTTACTTCGGGTTTTTTATTTCTCATTTTATTACAACTTCCAAAATTAAGGATAAAATTAAATATAATTAAGCATTTTTAAGAAATATAGATATATCTTTCAACATATAAATAAAAGTTAAATTAACTATCAGTAAAATAAGTAAAAATTAGTAAAATGCATCAAAATTTCAAAGAAAAAGATTAATGAAAGATATTATTAACCAAGAACTAACTATAACTTAAAGTTCAAAGCCTTGAAAATTAAATTTGAACTTATTATTCAGAAATGGTGGTATAGGAATGGAATAAAAAAAATTATCATTTTTTTTTCTATTATAATTAAACTTGAATATTAAAGGTCTTAAAAGGCAGGCCTTACCATACTTAATACTTAAGCCCTATCTTGCCTTACTTTGCTTAAGTCAGTAGCCTATATTTTTCTGAAAGCTCACATGATGTACTTCCAATAAATATTTCGATGGTGCTTTAGTTCTTTTGTTACTGTACTTACCATCCAAGAAATGGGAACCAGGGAAATTTTTTTTCCAAACATAAAAACAAAGCAAGTTTACATTGCACTTGACCTTTTTAATTAGTTTTAAATATTGTCTGATACTTTCATAACTTATTTTTAAATTATAGTATGGTCACGACGTCTGCTAGCCAAAAAAAGTATTAGTTTTTGTATGCACTTTAATATTCAATTATATCAAGTAGTAAAAAATTAAAAATATGATACTATTTTATAGTTATATTAAAATATTATCACCAACTCAATGTAAACTAATAGGCAATTCTTTGGTTGCACACAATACGTAGCCATGCTTTCTAAGTCCAATTTACTGGTCAATTCTCAATATTTGTAAATTGATGTGGTGGTTGATTTCTCATCATTTTCCTTTTTACAACAAATCGTTGTTATAACATGATTGACAAGTAATTCATCTGAAAGTATTAGAGGGCATAAAAAAAACTATTAAAATTTTTTAGTATGATTGCCTTAGCTATATTCTAGTTTGGTAGTATTAGAACAATAAATATTCTGGAATTATTTATAATATACTTCACTATCAAATTTTAACGAAGCTTTCTTAGTTAGTAAAATATTAAAAAAAAAACTTTTTTGAAGATGTCTTAATGAATGATAAACTTATTATACTTTGAACTTACTTAACTATTAGTTAAAATAAAAAAAATATTGTTTCTGAAGCACAAGCAAAATTAAAACCACTAGAAATGTACTTTGATAAGAAATGTACTTTGATAAAAATCTGCAAATAAGATCTTATGAGGTGTATGACAAAAGAGAACAAGAAAAAAACAGAAAATGTCTTACTGAATATTTAGTTCCAAGTCTATGCTATTTGAAATGAAATATGTTTTCTAAACCTTATTTTTAATTCATAGGTTTCGAAATAAGCATGGTTTCTACTTCGATTTCTATTTGTGATGTTCTGTTTTGTCGGATCAGAATTAATTTAATTATATTAAGCAATTATGAATAATAGTTGTTATATTAGATGGCAATAACTTCTTGACATATTTGGCTTATTCTTGACAAGTTTGGTTTAGGTGATTTATAAATTAAAGAAGTGAAAAAATTAAGCATACCATAAACTTTTGTTTCTTTTCATATTAAAAATCCTGTAATTTTTGTCATTATAAAGACTGCTGCCTAGTGATATTTTTAAAGTCAATCGTGGGTAATTACTTATTATGCAAATATTTTTAACATAACTAAATATGATACTACCTATATTTCAGTAGTTTGATAGCGATTTTTTTAATTTGAAAAATTGATCATCACTTAGAAAATATTAACAAAAAATCTTTCATATTTGACCAGTATTTGAAGAAGACAAAATATATGTTTGATGGTTATGAAATATCACATTTGTTAGTGAATTATTTCATATGTTTTTTTGAAAAAGCTCTCATTTTAAAGCTCATTTCTCAGTGAGATTTTAATGTATTAATGCCTGTCTAAAAAAATTTAGGATCAATCTACTTTATTATTATTTTATTATTATATTATTATTATTTTATACAAATAACTCAAAAAAAAATTGCTAAAAGAATGGAAGAACACATTGTAAAATTATGCAGAACTCAAATTATTTATCGAATTTTAGTCCAACCGAATTTAATTTCTTAAACATCCAAAACCGTTTTTATTGGCTAAATAATATGGAAATGAATACATTCAGAAAAAGTCTATATCAGAGATTATATTAGCACTAATATCTCATTGGGAAGCGTATATGATAAAATTATATTCAATTTTATGTATTTACTAAACATTCGGATACTTAATATAATGTTCATGTTATTTCATAATCCTTTGACGGAGTAGTATGAAATCAAATGTTTAGTATATCTTATTTTTGGAAGAAAGGTATGTTTGATAATACTAGAACTGATTTATAATTAAAAAAAAATTGTCATCAATTTTGTGATTATTTTTAAATTGTTACTATTGTGAGAATATTGGAATACTGTAGGGTAGTTTTTTAAGTTTGTTCAACCTAATACGGGTAAACTTTAAATGGGAGAACTTTAAGAGCTTTCAATAAATTTTATCATAATAATAAAGATATGTTGTACATATCTACAAATTCTTTCAAAAAACAACACTTTTGATTTAATTGTAATGTATGTTAATATTGTAGTAGAAACAATTAATTATTATCACCAACAAAAACCTTTTTTCATTTTACAAGAGATAAAAAATTAAGGTCATTTTTCCTCGATAACTTCAAATGCACTTATGTGCATATAAAAAAAATTGTTATCATTTCTAAAATTATTTCTTTTTATTGTTTCAGACTCGGATATTGGCTTGGCTATCGAGGGTAGTGTTTCGCGAACGTGTAGTGAAGTGCTGGGCCCCATAGGGTTCCCCTCTTGCAAAATAGTGGCGTCCGTGTCAATGACATTATCGGCGGTGGTTTGGTCTTAATATTTTCTTAAGCGATAATTTGCGATTCATAAAAAAATGTGTTTTGCGTAGATATAAGTTATGGGTCATATTTAACAGTTGTATGAAAATATTTAAATGAAGTCCCCCTGTTGGCATGTGAATGTAGGTGTTGGGAAGAGTTGGTATTTTTACAAGAAAAAAAATGATTTTTATATTTGAAATTTATTGGAGTAAATCCTTTCAGAAATAGATATGTAGTCATAACAAGGCGATTTTCAGAAGTACGTATTTTTTATGTTTTCTTTTTTGTGAGGATAGTCTCATTTTTTACCATTTATATCAAGGATAAGGATGCTTTATTTTATTTTATTTTTTACATGTTAATTTATAAAAAAAAATCTACAAAAATACAAATAAAACCAAATTTAAATTCGTCAAAAAAAAATTTGGAATTTTGTTGAGTAACACTATTCGATCTACTAAAAGCTCTAGGCGGATGTTTTTTGTAGTTATAGTCAGATTCCGACGGTTAACTTTAGAATTTTTTTCCGTCGATTCCTGTTCTTTGAAAAAAATATATGTTCAGACTTTCTTTTACTTTCTTATTTCATGTTTAGGTTCACTAATGCTCTATGCAAATATATGCAATTTAAAGTTGCATTTAGTAAAGAGAAAATCATGGCACTTTAGTGGAAAAGTTCGCGTGTTTTAGTGATAGTTGGAGTGCGTGACGCGAGTGATCTTTAACATTGTCGTCTAAAAGACGTCATAAACAGGAAAATTGTGTCGTTTTGCTTTATGAAAACCACTGCAACTTAAAGTCTTGACCTGCATTTTTATTTTAAGTTATTACGATAAGTTTGTGGTCGAGTTTCATAGACAATTTATATGATTTATATTTGCCTCATTTTCAAACTGGAAAGCACGGGATTGCATTTGTTGTTTGTGTTAGTGTCGGGAGACGTCTCGTCTGTCGTGTTGAGTAAACAGAGGGAACTATCCCGGTTGTTCCTGTATTGCGTAACGCCGCCATTTTTGATCGTCGACCAATTTTTCGGTGCCCTTTCAGTGTACCGTCGAACAGGATTCCCATTTGTATCAAGTCCGATTAAATCTGCAAAAAACACTTTATACAACACAACAAAAAATCGCATACCAAATCGGGCACACGTGGATTAAAACCTGGACCGAATTCTAATTTAAATTTCAATCAAATAACGCAAGCGGAAAACTTTTTTGCGATTTGTGCGCATCTGTGTTCCTTTTTTATTCAATATGTGGATGCCGTGCGCCATTTCTGAACATGCGTCGTTCCCGTTTTATCGTCGGCGTCCCGAGCTCATAATCATGGTGCAGCTCCTGTGTGTTCCCATTGGAACACTTATCAGGTAAGCGAACATATTAAATATTGAACACCAACAATATGATTTCAGCCTTTCTCCAACTCACCCAAAACTCGAAACAATTTCTTTAAATATTCAACATTTTTTTAGCGTTTCGAATAATTTATAATTTTTCTAATTGCCAATTATCGTTTTGATAAGTTAATTGGACATTGAAAAGGAGTTTTTTTTCTTCTAAATCAACAGAAATAAGACAAACAACTAATTAAATCTTCAAAAAGTACTTCTTCGAAGAATCATTGACATTGTTGAGGAAACAATTAACACTTGACACTAGTTAAGATCTAATTAAAATTTTAATCTTGAGAAATATACGATAAGATATGGTGAAAATGCAATAGAAAAGTACAGCATGAGAAAAATAATTTAAGAATAAAAAATAATGCAAGTTAATCTAAAAAAAACGTTTTTTTTAAACTAGGTATGAGCTATTGTTTAAAAAATATTGAGGAAAGAATAATGTGTTAAATGGAAATATTTGGAATACAAATATTTTTTCCCTTTATTTCTCAATTGATTTTGGAATCAAAAGTTTAAAAGAAAGAATATAAATTAATACAGTAAAGAATCGTGACAATTGGTTAAAAAAAACCAATAAAAAAATATTAACATTCAAATAGTCTTCAAACTAAATTGATGTTTTTAATATTAATACTAAAAATATCAGTACTAGGAAGGCAATATTACATAACAGCCAAAGAATTACGTTTGTTAAAGGATTTGCATTTTATCAAATGATGTCAGAATAATGAGAAAAGTTATTGTGTTTAAAAAAATCTTCGATACAAAAATCAATGAATAACTATATTAGGTGTACTGAAAAGTATTTTCGGTTTTAAACCTTTAGCCATTAAATTGCCATTTATTTGCTTATAAGTTATTTCAAAGTGGTAGTAAAGACATTTTATGATAAGATGGTTTCACTAAATTATTAAAAATTACAAAATATTTTTTATTCCATAATCTTTATTGAAATGGTAAGACCAAAACCTGAAGGAATTTAAAGTTGGTGTCATATGCTCTTTGAGTTTCACAGAGTAGCAACGCAAAGCTGTAACTAAAAACATTTTCATTGTTTATCTAAGTGCATTAGATTTTCATTAATGCTAAATGAGTTTTTTAAGTTCAAATCCGATAATTTTCATTACTCCAACTGGAACCAACGAAGAGCAAAAAATTTAGCTATTAAGAAGTTGAGAAAGAAAATGGTGCCAAATGTATGATAAAAAATCAAAGAGCTATCAAATAATGCTAATCAATCTTGGTCGACCAACCATATACCCAAAAGTGTCCAAGATTTGTCAATAGAGAAAATTTTGTGGTGCAACACGGTAATGCAAGATTCCTTTGCAGAAGGAAAGCCCAGGAAAAACTAATAAATTAATGGGAGAAGTGATATTGTCGTAGGCACTATAATCATTCATAGTTATTCCATTGGATTTCTATTTATTTCAATCGTTACAACAGTAATTAAGTGGTAAAAAAATTGGAAGCTTAAGAAATGTTCAAATGTATTTTTTTGATATTTTCCTTAATATTCAGTTGATTTTTGTAATTTGGCATTAAAAATTTGCATCTTAGTAGCCCAGACGTTTAAACTATTGAGGATGACTTAAAATCAAAAGTAATAACAAAATTTTGTGTTTTATTTATAAACTAAGAAAACGAAATTATTTTCCATACCTACCTAATATATGTCGTATGATTCAATTTTGTGTCAATTGTAAACCATTTTTACAATTACATTTTTTGTTAATAAACATTGAGAGAAATTGAGTCATACGACAATTATAATTATTCATCAATTTACTAGTTGTAACTTAGTAATGATTTAAATATATGACACGTAATTTGTCTTGTAATTCTTTATTCTTTCTATAAAATCAAATTCAATATCCTTTAAGACGTAGTGTTGCCATTTTATAAGAAAATATTAATTCGTAGAGAATGACTAATTATTCGACTGGGCTACTAGGAACCATACGTCTACTGATTTTACAAAATTTAACGTTGGTGTATTTGAATTGAAATTGATTAGTGTTAATGCCAGAGACCCAATTGCCAATCTTGGCTGTTATTAAAAAAATGATGCATTATCATAATAGCGAGGTTCAATAAATGGACTTCAATTTAGAAGATGTTCCGTCCAAGTCTTGAAATGTGAAAATTACTCAATGAAAAAGTTTAATTATTTTAATATGCGAAATTTAAATAAAAATCATTAATTTTTAGCAAAGTTTATAATTATAAATATTTGCAATTAAGTAGCATTTTTGCTTCAACTAGTACAGCATTGGTTAAATATGTAAATATGGATTTTATTCAAAATTGACTGTAATTGAATATTTTGAATTAGAATTGATGTAAATTATGTCGGATATCCGGTGGAATTACATATAATTTCATAAATAATGCAGTCATCATTACTTTGTTTGTAAGGGATTGGAATGAATTAATATTAATTTGCAATCACTATACTTTTACTAGATTCTGGGGTTAAATTCAGTAGATAGTAGGTGTTATTTGTAAAGCATGATTTTCTATAAGGTTAACTATTTAATACAATTATCAAAGAAATGAAAATATGGTATAAATTTTTACAATCTTTTTAAAATATATGTAAAGTCAAAGTTTTATACCTTTTTCAATGCTTTACTAATAAATATAGGCGAAGCCAAATATGTATAAACGTTTAAGAGCATTTTTTAAATAATTCAAATTCAAAAGGAATATTGGTTTATATTGGATTGAATTGGTAATAGATAATTTCTTCCATTTATATTCTCTTTAAACAAAAATTTTACAATAGTTCCAAGGCCGATATTTTTACAATATGATTATATCATCTATCATCCAGATAAAATTTTATCCTGAAGATTGAAAAAACATGCATATTTTCACTTAAAAAAAATATGTGTCTAGAATTTGTCTATCAGATAAAGTTTTAATTGTCTGAAGGCCATGGTTTATCTATCCATGAGTGAAAATATCAGCCCCTAGTGAATAAAACAAAAAAATCGGTTGTTAATTTGTAGAAAAATATTTATTAAGTTTGTATGTATATAGAGCCAATTGTGGACTTGAAATTATCTATATGGCATACAAATTTTTTAGTTTAAGTATTAAACTTTTACTGATTTTTAAATTCAGGAAAATTTTCATGTAATTGATAATTGTTAAATTTTCTTTTGTGAATCTAATTAACTTAAAGCTTTTGCTAATATATATAATTTCTAACTAAAAACTTGATTATATAAAAGGAAAAAAAACGTTTAATACAATTAAAAACCAATTTTAAAAACGAAATAATAAGAAAGTTGAATTGGAACAAATTGCTAAGTTTTAAAAATATTCCATGAAAAGATTTTCCATTTTTTTTCTTTTCTTTTTAAATGCCGAAGTATTGAATTGGTTTCATTAAAAAAAAAACACTATTAGTCACATAACTGTTTCACTTTAGAACCCTAAGAAATAAACCTTGAGAAAGAAAAAAAAATAGAAGGTTAACGATCATTTTTTAAGAATAAAAAATAGAAAAAAAAACAACAGATTTTAAGAGATGCCAATACTTTCATGTGGTTAAATTAGTCAACTATATATCCCTTACATAATTTGAGTTTTTGACCTTACAAAAATTGTTTCTTTGCTCATTTTTTAAACAAAAAATGAATAATGAACTCGTCAGTATCTATTAACTTTACAGTCGTATTTAGTGTCAAACCGAAACTAGTTTTTGTGGCCGAAACCAAAACCGAATTTCAGTATTAGTTTCAGCCGAAACTTCCATATAAGGTCATGTTTTCGTAGGAAAGAAGTTAATCATAATTAATCAGTCTTTACTTTCAAATTCTATAGATATTTATTATATATTCTTTAAATATTACTCATTTAGTCTACATTTAATACCCTAATTGAGCATATCATTAATATAATATACTAATATAACTTATTTTGTATGAATTATTTAAGCTGAAAAATGGGGTTGATTTGAAAGAAACACAACTTGTATTTTTTTAATATAAATTACAAATAACATAAAATAAGAATAATTACAAAACAAAATTACTTTTTACCTAATATGTTTAAGAACACCAGACAGAAAGTACTCTTTTTTCCATCTTAAAAGCAAAATAGTTTCTTCTAAGATTTGGCCACTTTTCTTTCAAACTGAAAAAAATATATTAAAATAATTTTAATGATCTAATGTACAGATAATTATCAACATTCATAATTGAAGAATCTTATATTTTAAATGCAACATTTTCATCTCACGAATTCAGTTACGGTTTCGGTCGAAGTTTCGTCTTGACGACAGCCGAAACCAAAACTAAGCCGAAACTCGTATTTTGGCCGAAACTAGATTGTAACCGAAACCGAAAATTTGGTCAGACATTGATCGTATTTTTTGAAAGTATATCAAAACTTTAATAATCATATTTTCATGATCCTTCTCCATAGTTAGTTTATAATATAAATAGTTTATAGTTTCTTGTTTTCGGAATTTTTTAATTCTTGTATAACTCATTTACATCGGTTTCCCGACTTATTCAGGTACTATCTTATTCTTAATAACACCAAGGATCATAGTTTCTTGACAATTAAATTGGCGATATTAAGAATTAAATTGTACCAGTTAAAACCAGAAAACCAATGAAATGTACTGTATAAAACTTAAAATAAAAATTAAAAATATTGTTCCCAAAATAGTAAGAATATAAATAATTTAATACTTATATTTGATGAAATATCCGTAGAAAATAGTACCTTGTACTATTTTTTTTATTTTTGTATTTATTAAGATTTAAGAAATTTTATTTCTGAAGAACAACATTAAATAATATAATGTTACTAAAAAAACTTAAAATATTTTCTTCAATTTTAGTCGCAAAGGCGGAATCTTCTGTTACTTGTTTCTAATACAATTAATTTTTCAATACCCAGAAAACACAATATAATGACATTGAACAATAATTGTTTATTATTGTAAATAAAAAAAAACGTGGAAATGATAAGAAGCTCTTTGTGTCAATTTTCCTTATTGTTTAACACAATGCTTACTTCAATAAAAGAATGCACAGTAGAACAAATGATGAAATTAATTGAAAAAGATTTTCGATACACCAATTTTCACTGCTAGAATTTCAACGAAAAGAAATTAAGAAATACTTTTTATGATGTCCCAGGGCGTAGATTTCCTCATTTCCTCAATTTTGGTGTGTTTACTTCAAATAATTGAGATATAAACATAAATATGTGTGAAAGAAATCAAGTCTTCAACTTAATAAAATTTAATCATTTTTTTTCGACGAAGAAATTTGTTAATTAAGATTTGATCATTAATACATTAATGAGAAGAATATTTACCTAATTTTGTTGAATATTTCCTCGAGTGCTTTTGGTGTTACGGTATACGTGTAGACAAGCTTTCGTCTGGGATTCAATCGTTAGTGTCGGCCATGTTGCCTTCATGCAATCACATACGCAGTTCTCAAGCACTTGGAAATGGAAACATGACACATATACATTTATAAGAGACTTGTTTCAGGTCTCTTCACAATTGACGATTGGGTGTGGTTTTCTTCTGTATTTCTTCTTTTGAATTCCTCAGTGAAAGACATTGGACTAGCCTCGACAACTTTTGAACTCCATCCGACGGATCACAGTGCGATATTTGACTTCAAAACTTTACTAAAAGTATTCATAATCGTGCTGTAAAAAAAATGGGTTTTCCGTGTGTTTTTGGGAGGAAATCGTATGAAAATTGCTATAAAATAAAAGAAAAAATTAATCAATGTTTTTTCTTTCATTATTAAGTAAAAAATGTCTACTATTTAATACAAATATCTATATCGAAAAATGCTGCGAAAAAGCCTTTATTTTCCATTAAATCTACCGCTTCTAAATCAATATTTAGTATTCAATCATGATAAAGTATAGTTTTACTTTTTAGGAAATTATTTATTTAGTAAAACATTATTTTTTAGAACCATAGTGTCATTATACATTGTAAAAATATAACCAACATTTAAAAACTTAAACAGTAAGATCGTCTATTGTCTATACTTGATTTGTTAGTATTAATTTATAAATAATAATCGCTTAATCATCACTGATAATTTTGAGACTTTCGATTCACTTACAGAAGTGTGAAAATTATAAGACTCAAGACAAGTCAAGAGAAAAAAATACATTTTTGTTTTTTAAATGTCATAAATTTAAAAATTACAATAATTCTACTCATCTTATATTTTTTATGGTATCCTTCATTGTTTATAATTTATTTTTCTCTATTTTTTCATTTATATTTTATTATGATGCCAAATCTTAATGAGTTCGGTAACCAGATCCACCTGTGTAGTAAAAGTTTATTTTTTTTAGTTTTTTCTTCACTATAGCCCAAAAATTTTCTATGGGATTAGCATCAGGACTATTTCCTGGCTAAGAAGGCACATTAATGTTAGAATTTTTGAGAAAATCCATAACTTTTTTGGCTTTATGGCAAGGAGCTTCATCCTGCATAAAGATAAAATTTTCTTCCGGAAACCACCAGTTTGAGGCAATAACCTCGTTTCCAAGACTTGTATATGTTGGTCTTGCCTCATAGTACCCTCAACATTGTATATCCTACTGGTACCCCTTGCTGATATGCAGCTCCAAACCATAAATAATGTTGGATGTTTTATAGTCTGGGCGATACATTGCTGGAAGAAAGTAAAAATCTTCTTTTGAGTCTAGTAATTTTCACACCTCTGTATGTTTGTATTATTTGTTGGATTAAAATTAAATTAGATATTTTCGCCGACTTTGTACAAATATACTGTTTAAACAATAGTTTAAATAATATATAAAATTTATTGTGGTCTTATTTGTGTTAAATAATTTACAAAAGTAAACTTTAAACATAAATTTAAACAAAAGTTCAAACAAATAAATTATCATTGATATATTGGCCATATTGAAGTATTGCCCGATACGTATTTTAATTACCTAGCAATCTTCCTCAGTGGTCATCTAGTAGTATTGGATCCCTTGATTTGTTAGTTGTTTTTTTTTAAATTATATTTGCCTAAAAAAAAATCTCACAGATAATTTCGCGACTGTCGATCCACTTCCAATTGTATTTTCGGTAAAATTGTTTTAATTGTTTTAATTGGTTTTTAATTTGGTCATATATTTATTTTTTGTTAAATTATAGGGAATACATTTTAGAGTTAACCGACTATATTAGTTGCTCACCCTTATTTAGTTATATTTGATTATAGTTCGTTACTACTATTTAGTTATTAGTTACATTCACTTTAAATTTTATTTAGCACTCTAAACTATACTTCTGCCTCCAGGAGACGAGGGTTGTGCAGTTGATTAGAAGATGACTTTCAATAAGCACTTTTCCACAATGATCACAGTTAGGGATCCCTTTGCATTATATATTGAAAGGTCAATCTGATGTGTCCTATTCTGAGTCTCGTTATAGCTACTGTTTATTGAATGCATGGATTCGATTGGGCATATACTTCTGCACTATGGGAAAAAGTCTCAGGATCATTTTAAACTAAATTTCATCAGAATTCATGAAAACATGAAGAATTCATTCTGAATGGGATTCGGTATGTTTTCGTCATATTTGATCCCAATTTAATGTAAAATCTAAACGATTCAAAAGAATTATTCCAGCACTACTTATGCAGATGGATGTCACCAAATTATGGAAAAATAGTTTATAAGTACCTACGTCGGCATAATTTGTGGAAGAACAGCATAAATATCGATTCGATTACTATTGTATTACATGGAAATTAATGTTAAGCTCATTTTTTTGCAAATCAAGAAAAGAACACGTAACTTTCTAAATACACAGGTGGCCTCATGGTACTACGTGACGTATCCAGAAGAAATATCCAGAAGAATTCGTACATATCTTCAGACTGATTCAATTTCAAAATTCTTCGTATGACGTCGTTTTTTTCTAATGGAGCAACCTGTGTAATTTACAAACCTTGACTTTCTAGTACTTTAACTTCATGAATTTCCTCGGTACAAAGTATAATTCTAAATACTTTCTTTAACAGTTTATGGGTTTGTTTCATACATTGTTGTGCTTGACCTTCCAACTTCGTAGAAGAGTTCTTTTTTGGATAACTTATTATTTAATGAAGTTTAGTATCCACATTTCCCGTTCATCTATTAACATATTATCTCCAGATGGTTCTATAACTGAGTCCTTCACTATAGCTAATTTTTAATATATAATATGTTACTATGATTTTCAGAAAGGTAACCTAAATGGTTGTTTAAAAATCATTGTTAACCTATGTTAAATATCTGATAAAAAAATAGGTTTAATTGTTTTAGTTTTGGACATTAATGAAAAGATTTTCTTGAAGCATAAGATAGGTATTTTAATTGTCAAGTAATCTTCTTTAATAGTTACCAAATAGTATTAGTTTCCTTGGCATTTGTACGAAAATATCAACTTTTATTGTGCATTCAGTGTAGTCTGGTCAAAATTAGCGAAAAATCTTAAAAGTAAATGAAAAAAAAAATATTTTGAATTCTCTATATTTTTCCTATACTACTTTTGAGTAGGTTTTGAAGTCAATTATCGAGATTGTAAATTCTGAAAGGAAACAATGGTATTTACAATTTTTTTTTTGGTTGCAAAAATGATATTTTACAGTGTAGTATTAAATCTAATGATTAAGTAAATAGAAGGTTTCGTGTTGTAGGATTTATGAATATAAATTTAGGGGTGTTAAATATTGGAAATTTTCATTTCTCATTTAATATTTCGTTGACATTGTCTCGCATGTATGAGCCAGAATTCCAGACGAATTCATCCCCAATAATTATTCATGCGATATAGATTTTATCACGAAAAATTTTACACCCATAAAATTTTGGGGTGGTTTTTTCCTCGAATAAATTATACCGAACGGAATGGGAGTGGGTGCGTTTTCGATTTCATTGATTTTGTAAAATCTTTTACGTGTATGAAGCAATTCATCTTCATTACACCTTTCGAAACGTAACTGGATAATTTTCCTGTTAAATATCTCGTATATGGAAAGCTATAAATCACCCCTTCTCGTGAGATACATGTAACGATTCACCCTTATCGCGAGACGCCGCCACCCCTCAAATTACGTGGAGAAACACGTCGTCATTTCGTGGTCGGAAAATGTCTGTTTTTACTTACTTGATTGAATCTCAAGTGGAACTTTTCCATCAACGATTTTTTGCGACGACAATGTAGAAATTGTTTGAAACTAATTGAAAAATAAGATTTTAGCTTCGAGAATGAAAAACAAGTCGTTGATATTTTTCCATGAATTTTAGGTTTACGTTGGTGTAAATTTAATCAAATTTTATCACGTTGTTTTGTTTTCGTGATAAAATACGTTTCATATGTTGGTTGGAAAATAAATTTTCTTGTTATTGTTGAATAGAGGGATTAAAATCCCATATTTTTCTTGATCTCATCATACGTCCCATTATAACAACATTGTAAGGCATACAGCTTTTGTATTATAATACAGGCTACGCGCTTATTATACGGGTTTTCAAAATGACATCTTGATAAATAAAATAATTGCGTTTTTTTCATTATTTATGCAAATTTTGTTAAAACAACGTTTGATATGGACTTTTAATAGCTTCGGCATGATTACTTACAGATACAATCTTGTCATATTCTTACCCATTATTAACACTGTACTCAATTTAAAAAAAAATATCCTTGTTGGCAAAAACTAATTAAAGAAGTAATACAATTTTTGTTGCATCCATACAAAAAGTATCACCTTCTTTGTGTCAAAGAACTTCTGTAATTTCAACAGAAATCCATTTTTTTATTTTTTTTTCTAGTTTCTTTTTAATATTCCGAATGATATAAGTTTATCCTTCGATATGTCATCCATTATTTTAGACATATACATATACATAAAGAATATTTAATTTATTTCAAGGAAAGGAAGAACTTTTTCATCTTCTTTATTTCTTAAATTAGACAATGCAAAGTGAATTTATACTTTTGGTACCTTAAATACAAACTTTGAAATTTGAATGAAGAAAAAAAAAACTGTAGGGCACAGGTGAATTTATATATATTTGTGAATACATACAAATTTAAATATAATTCATATTTGTCAATAATATGCCAAAATGAGTTCAAAATTTTAATAAAAGCATTCAGAAAGAAAACTTATTGGGGAATTGGTTATTCCAGAAGTTAACTTCGGGTTAATTACTAAAAAAGCTCACTTATATTTGGCTAATTCAATCATTAGTATTTGAAAATGTTTATGTAAGAATAAAGAAACATTATTTTAAGGTTTATAATAATTTCATAATTTTCACCCCTTAAAGTTATCAAATTTTATCTAAATTTGATTTTAAAGTCAAGATTAAGAAATATTAAGCTTTTACTCTTCATACTTACAAAATGGATTCTCAAAAGGCTAATATGAACAGGGGAATTACTCATAAATATAAATACTCAATTTAAATTTATTATATGAGAAATTAACAGAAAATGAATATACATATAAAAGAATTGAAAAGTTCATTTTGTGATTGATTCGATTACTATTGTGCTCCATGGAAATTTATGTTAGAGTTAAGAAATATTATTTAAGGTTTATAATAATTTCATAATTTTCACCCCTTATAGTTATCAAATTTTATCTAAATTTGATTTTAAAGTTAAGAATAAGAAATATTTAGCTTTTACTTTTCATACTTACAAAATGGATTCTCAAAAGGTTAATATGAACAGGGAAATTACTCATAAATTTAAACACTCAATTTACATTTATTATATGAGAAATGAACAGAAAATATATAAAAGAAAAAAAAGTCCAATTTGCAATTGATTCGATTACTAATTCCATGGAAATTAAAGTAAAGCTAATTGTTTGCAAATCAAGAAAAAAACACGTTACTTTAATTGGAAAATTTAGCTATTGTAAAAATCGATAGTAAAACCTTACAAAAATTTTGATTTTGGTCAAAGTTTTTTAAATGTACTACTTGAAATTAAGTAATAATTTTTAAATAATTTAATTAAAACTTGGAATTCCTCAGTAAGGCCAGCTCAATGTACTAACGTATAGAAATATTCTTAAAGCTTTTGCACAATTTATCCGCCAGAAGTCATATTTGCACCATATGTCGTTATAGGTTAGAAGTAAGGTTAACAGGTGTTGAGTGTCAGGTTTATTTGCATACTATATCATAAATTTATTTTTTCTCCTTGATTTTGTCTATCAGTTGTATTTTAATACGTTCCACTACAATTTACATTTACTATACAAAGTTTATATTAAACTAAAAGAACTAAAATCATTTTAAGCAATCTATCGAAAATTAAAAATATATCGTTACGTTTATATGGTTATTTTATTTTTACGGGTTCGTTAGGATTTGTTTCAGGATATATAACAATTACATCATTTATTTTAAGAAACACACGTTTATTATTGCATACTTATTTATTTATTTTAACAATTGTCGCGATTTATTTCAAACTTTGTAACTGGTTTTGGTCGTAACTGTTCTGGCGATGGTCGATCGCCTTATTTATATACCTATTTGTCGCTTTCTGGAAGTTTCCATTACAATCGAACGATTTCTTCTATATCTTTCTACTTTACATTAGAATTTCTACTAAAAATTCACGACTGGCGCAAATTGACAATTTGTCAAATTGACAAAAGCTTTTAATGTTTTTAAAGCTCTCTGTATTAGCTCAAATCCTTAAAAATTGTTGCCAATATTAGTTAATGCTTCACAAATAAACTTCAAAAAGCTATGGATACCTATACGTATTTTTGAAAAGTTATGTAAACTACAAATGTCTATGTACAATTTTAAATAGACTAATTTTTAAATCGATTGGCAACTTTTCCCTTAATAATTCTGGCTATATCTATTTCCCATTTGAAATGGATGAGCCAATTTTATGAAGGCAACGTGAATTGAAGGCGTATTATAGTCGAGTTACTTATAGCCAACACAATTTCTAAGCAAGAGAGAGAAAAATTATAACAAATATTTCAGCTCGTTAAATTATTTTTGGCTTGAATTGAAAATCCCAGCACAAATCCATATGATTAATACCGACAGTACATTCACCTAGATTTTTTATTTCCCTTAAAAATTCCCATCATGTCACGCTTCTCAGTTTCTATAACGCCCAAATTGATTCCGTTCCAAAGCAATTAACCAGTCCCGGATATTCCCAGAAACCGCCAACCTCTTCCCGGATCTCTGGATTTAATTGCTTACACAACAAATTATTGGGGTGACCGTGTGGAGGTTGCAGATATCAACTTATCGTTTTTTTTAACTTTTAACGATTCTGTGAAAGTTTTGTGAGAATTGATCGTTTTTAATTTTATTATTTTCGCCTTGTGATTCAATTGATTTGTTTGGAATTGGTTTTTGTATAATGTCCCTCTCTTATTTAGTGCGTGTAATATATTTTCTGGATTCAATCCAAGGTTGATTCCATTAATTTTTGATAGTGTTTTTCACTTTGTAAATTGATTTATCATTTTATTCTAATATTAATTTTTCGATTTTGTCTCGTAAACATTGTCCATCACTTTGCGTATTTTCGAAATAAATTAATGTTGCATCACTAATGAATGCTGGAATACGAATTACTTAGTTATTTGATAATAATCAGAAAAACTACTCATTAGTCATCCTCAAGTTTGTTCTTGACTGTTGCATTCGTGTTTGATTTTTTTTTTCATAAATATATTTTTTTTCCTATTCACAATGCGACAACTGTCGTAAATTCTCGTAGTTTAGATGCCATACCTTGCGGGCGTAAATTGAAACGGAAAAGAAAGGTCAAATCGATTTGAAATAAAACTAATTTATGACTCGATTATTTTTTAGTTTTCTGTTTTCCTAATAGATTGCGTTATGTGTTCGAATTTCCAAATAATTTCGAAAAGCATGAATATTTTTCAGGCGAGATTTCGGATTAAATTAATTTACATTTTAATCAACCAATAGTTTCTCTCGATTTTCTTGATAAATAAAATGGATAATTTTAATCTTAAATGATTTTTGGTTTGTAGGAAACTTCTTTTTTCGTTAAAAAAGATTTATTACACCTAATATGAAGAAGAAAACTTGATGATTGAATTTAAATAATTTGACATAACATTAGTTTCTGTTAAATAAAGCCATAAGCCTACAATTAAATGTTTCATTAAGAAAAACCAGATTTATTTATACAAAATATTTTTGTTATTTTTCCTATTTTTTTTAGTGCTAAGCAATTAAATTGAATAGTTTATTAGACCTACAGTTACTACGTTTTGGTGAATAAAATTAAAGTTCAATTAAGAGTTATAATATTCTGGCTATGTTCAAAATTTTTGTTTTAGGAACTAAAATATTTTCTGAAATGGATTGTTTTTAAATTTCCCTTGGTTTTCCTGGACTAATAATGTGAACCTTCATGACATTTAAAGATATTTTTTTTCTAACACTAATTTTTAAATCACAGATATTTTTTGTATGTGATGCTTTAATAATATTAATAATTTTTTTTAAATAAGAAGAAAATTCAGGTTACTTAAGATCTGTTTGTTTTTTGTTTTTTATTTTTTATTTAAAATTTTTATTGTTCAATTAGCTACGTTTCGTAACTTCCTCAGGCTTCTTGCTTCACAAAATTAAATATTTTTAATTTAATTTAAATTCAATAAAATATTTTATTGAATATACAGTTTTAATCCAATTTAGTATCCATATTTTACATTATATGATATCATTTAATTTTTAGCAGGAGACATGAAAAGTTGTAAGTCTATATAATAATAATTAATTCAGCAACGTTTTGGTCCTTTATTTGACCTTCATCAGGCTTCTAAAAAATCGTATTAATATAAGTCAAGTACTAGTCAAATAAAGGACCGAAACGTCGCTGAATTAATTATTAGTATATGGATTTACATCCTTTCATGACCACTTTCTAGCTAAAAATTAAATAATATAATGTAAAATTTGTACACAACAAGTTTATTAGTTAATAATTTTCTCATTTTATCTACAAATGGTTTAGATGTTCCTGTAATTCAATGGTAAAACACTTAGTTATTTATGTTACCATTGGTTGCCAAGTTATCGCATTTGAAGTTTATCTATGCATCTTCTACAATATATTGTTTTTCATTAATATTTCTAATCCATTCCATTCTTATTTTCTCTTAGATATCCTCTCTTTCTGGTCTGATTTTTGAACTATAAATAAGATTAATTGTTAATATTTTAATGAATTTTGTGTTTTTTATGATGCAAGACTATTTCCTCTTTTTTATTGTGCAGTATATTTGCAGCTAGTTGTCATCGTCAGGTGGTACTTTTGTGTTTATTATTTTTAAACAAATTTTTGCCCTTGTACTTTTTAAGTTGGTTAATATTTGCCAATGTTGCAATATCTACTTTGTGTTTTAGAAGTTTGGTTTTCTTTTATTAATGTCGACCCAAACTGTTATTTCTCTTAAATATTTTTTTTTTATATTAAGTTGGTGCCCAACAAATATAATGATTATTTTTCATAGCGGTGGTGGTTAAATTATTTCTCATTTGTTAAATTAATTGTGAAAATCCTCACGTACCTTTAAAAGTATACAACCAAGCTTTTAATGAAAAAAGACTATATTATAAACTAATTTCGAATTATAATAACTTAACAATATTATAAATTATATTTAAATTATATTAGTAGTTGTTTTACAAAACTAATTCCATTGTAAATGAAAACTGTAAATTAGTATAGATGCTACAATTGAATTTCTTTCTTATAAATACTTCTTAGTTAACGGATCTTTTCAATCCGAAAGTCATTGAGAACTATGTAGTTAACTTTACAAATATTTGAACATTAAAAATTAATTTTTAGCTTTTTTCAAATATCACTTAAAATTTTGTATTCTGAGTTTTCAAATAAAAAGTATTAGTTAGACTATGAATTTTCTTATAAGAAATAGACAATAGCTGGGGTTATATCTCATATGATTCCCTTTTATAAGTCGCTGTTATAAATTATGTGGATATCATAAGTTTACAAAAAAATGAGTAGATACCATTAGATATTTAAAAAATTTCAAATACGAGGCTTAATTGAAAACTTTGTAAGCGATTTTTGAGTTACAAAAATCTTTTTAATATATAAAATTAATATCGCTTATAAATCTATTGTAATACAGTGTAGCCTACAGCATAAAATTGTGACTTACTATTACAACATATTAGTTATTCAATAAAATAAGACACGTGTGTTTTGTTTAGAAGATTAAACCCATTAATATTATCTACTTTTAAATTGCTTCTTCCAACTGAAAATTAAGGTTTTATTTCGACGTCTTAAAAACGTGTTGATAGCTAAATATTAACAAAGCTATAGAAGCGGATCAGCTATAAAGATCAAACAAAACTACAATACAGTTTTAAGCCTTTAAGATTCTAAAGAAAAATTTAATGCCTCCTCAATTATGTTATTTTATGAAAAATGGAATTTAAGTCACTTACTGTTATTTTTTTTAGTCTAATAACATTTATTCATTGAATTATTCTAAGCTTATTTTATTGAAAGTTCGATGTGTTTGATAGGAATATTTCTTGTGATTATTAGTAAGTTATTTACAAAGTTAACACATTTTTTTCTTCTTAAATTAAGATGTATAACTTCATAAGATATGTATATTTTTTTTTATTTTTAAGTACGTGTAAGATGAAGGCAAAGTGATTTCGTTTAGATTTAATTTAATCGTTGTGGAGAGAATGGAAAAATTTCATTGGTCTCAATATATGAGTATAATTGTGTTGTTATCTATATGTTTTTTTAATTTTTCAAAGCAAAATCTATCATTTTTGAAGATTAGAAAAGAATCAACATTAATTTGAAATTCCATTTGGAAATAATTTCATGAGAGATAATAATAATAGCTTTTGGAAAATCTACTTATTTTGTGATTCTCATGAGTGTTTTTAATTATAAATGGGAATCAAATTCTTCATGGAAGATTCTCTATTAATGTGATTTTATCGTTTGTTTGGAGTCTTTTGCTGTCCATTTTTTGTTGTTTGATAACGGAGGAATTTTGCTAGCATTCAATGGGTGGAGATAATTTTTTTTTTTTGAGATTCACTTCTTTAAGTTACAATAAAACAAAGAAACATATTTTTAATAGCGATGAAACTGACTTTATGGAAAGGTAAATTTTTACTTTTATGTTTTGAAATGATTTTAGTCTTATGACCGCCCAGTAGTTCGTAGATTGCGCAATTTAGCGATTGAATTTTTGGACATTTTTTGAAGCAAATAATTTTGCTAATAATTTGCTGAATGATGAATTCTAAATCTTCAATCATCTCTGGTTAATCGGCAAGTAAATTTACATATTCTAACCGATAATAATCTAATGGGGCCAAATAGCACTATCTTGGTCACCAATTACCAGGATCATTACGGGAAAAATTCGTTCATCTAATGTTTCTTTGAGTAAATGAATTGTATTGCGTGCTCTTTGGCATGGAGCTTTGTCCCGTTGGAATCAATAACAAGCTAAATGATCTAATACACTGATTTCACACTTGTCAGATATCCTTATTTTTTATCATTTTGGGACGGTAAATTTTTACTTTTATAATATTATTTATTTTTTAGTAGGAAAGTGGACTTAAAGGATGTAAATCCATATACTAATAATTAATTCAGCGACGTTTCGGTCCTTTATTTGACCTTCATCAGGCTTCTAAAAATCATATTAATACAAACACATGTTTATAGAATCCTTCAAAACATTCTTAATTTGTACAATTTGTTAATTTGTATATAATGTATATTGTGTACTTTGTATTAAGGTAAATGAATAATTTAACAATTAAGTATGTTTTGAAGGGTTCTATAAACATGTATTTGTATTAATATGATTTTTTAGAAGCCTGATGAAGGTTAAATAAAGGACCGAAACGTCGCTGAATTAATTATTAGGATATGAATTCACATCCTTTAAGTTCACTTTCCTGCTAAAAATAAATAATATTATGTAAAGTATGGACACAACCAATTTTATATATATTTATATATTCGCACCGAAAATAATCTAATGAGGTCAAATAGCACTATCTTGGTGACAAATTACCAGGATCATCACGTGAAAAATTCGTTCATCTATTGTTTTTTTCAGTAAATGAATTATATTGTACACTGTTTGACATGGAGCTTTATTCCGTTGGAATCATTGGCAAGTTAAATGAACTAATACACAGATTTCACACTTGGCAGATATCTTTCTTTTTAATAGGTTTCAAATTTCATTTGATCTGATATTTTTTTTACTATTTTCGGGCATACAATTACAAAAAGTCCTGAAGGAATAATATTGAGCTTCTCAGTTCCTTTTAGCTGTTTTTGTTTGTGTTGGTTCAAACTTGTAAAAGTTCATTCAAGCTTGGCATTTTATTTTTTCTTTTAGATAATTGAAATGAGTTAATATAAGAATTCTCATTCGTTCCTTATTGCGGCAATGCGCGAGTATATATCGACAAGCATTTTCATTTTATTGATGGAAGAAATATGGCAGAAATTTTCTTGTTTGTTTTTTATATTTATTAATTCTATTTGTTTGTTGGGATGGTATGGCGGAAATGGAGTCGGAATGGAAATATTTTCCCTGCAAAAGTGAATTGGAATTGGGTCAGGAGAGATATGTGTACAAAGTATGCGATGTTGAGGATGTTAAGACTCAATGATGCGGATGGCTCCGGGACTTGGTTGTTCCAGTTCAGTGTAGTGTGAGACAATTTAGTTTGGGTAGTTTTTCTTGGTAAAAATTAGGGGCGTGGATGTATAAATGGATGAACGAACGTAGTACTGAAGCAAGTCTACGATGGCTGGATAAATAAATGGGGATGAATTTGGAGGCTATATTTCTCGGATGTTTTCGTTGAATATAAAACGAGAACAAAGTTTTCTAAACTTGCTGAGTTTGGTGGATATCATTCAGCACAAATTGATGCGAATATCAGTGTTAGTGTGTGTCTGTGTGTTTTTATATAAAAGTTTTTAGAGGAGATCAAATACTGCGAGATATTCTACTTTCTTTTTACATAGTTTTTTCCTTCGTAGTTCGTCGTTTTCTTCGTTGCCTTCTTCACCACCTTTTCAACTCATATCTTCGCGGTGGAAAGATATTATGTTATCTCAAGCCCTCAATCTCCGCCCAGAAGTTTATTGCTCCAAAGTTCATGAAAAAGCTTCATACCAATGTTGTTGCGCGCCTCTTCCCATTCATCCATTTCTCTTGTAGCAAATTTCAGCAAATTGGTTTTCCCTCTTTTTATTAATACAGCACGAGCTCTAGGTATCTTATTAGATATTATTAGTGAATGGATAGTTTCAATATATTCCAATAAAACGTAAAAGAAAAGCTCTTTTTCTCGTACAAAATCCAACTTATACTTGCACGCCTATTTGAAATACAAATCTCTTAATTATTTTCATCAATACTTTAAACTTGCTCGTCCATTGAACCTAAAACAAATTAATTATATAGATTTATTTCAAAATGATATCAGTAAACATTTCAATTGACATCTATTAAGCTTTAAGTTTTACCACTCTACTTAAACTCAGTTTATTCTTTTGATAAATTAAAACCCTCTTAAATCACGTCTTTTGATATTCATTTACTGAAACTTTACTATTTTAAAGTTGATTGTAAACATAAAACTTTTTTTTGAGCATAAATTAAAAATAATCACTTTTAAATGGCATGCATTTTTTTTCTTAAAGAAATAAAATAAAAATTTAATGGCTAGTTGGATCAGTTTAGTCTTTTCTGGCTCGTGTCAATAGTCAATCGCGTGATACAATTGCAATATCCGGTTGGAAGAATCAATAAACGGATATCCTAAGCTCGTCAGTCACGTCCTTCAGTCTTGTTTTATGACAAAACTTTTAATTTATGTTTATCAAGAGATTTGTAAAACGTAAATAAAATCTAAAACGTCAAAGAATTTCAAAGCTCTAAGTGCAAGTTGTCACATACTAGTACACTTTTTATACAGTTAAACAGTCTCAAAAAGAAAATGAAAACTTTCAGGAGTAGCTATAGAGTGTCTAATTTAAAAGCTGGCAAATAAAATGTTTATAGAAATCTTTAGTGTTTCGAGCTTTTTTAAAACTTACTCTACTTTGTTTATACAATAAAAAAAATATATTGTGGTCTTATTTATGTAATAGAATTTACAATATTAAACTATATACATAAACTTGAGCAAATGTATTATAGGCGTATTGTCCATATACGTATTTTGATTGCCAAGCAATCTTCCTCAGTGATCATCAAGTAGTATTGGATCGCTTTGTAAATACTATGTGATAAAACACTAATCATATAAATCTAATTTGATTTTATACCCCTACTGTTATATTTTTAAAGTTATACTTTTAGAGGGGCGTTATGAAAAAATAATCAGACTGAATTTTTGATAAAATGATACGCCATTGCTACAGTTGGAAGTTGCTTGCAAATGGTTTGGGGGTGAAAGCTAGATGATTTTTGGGAGCGATTTGCATAGTAAAATTTTTAAAATAATCTAAGGAAAATCAATTGAGACATTTTATTGTATTATACTTTTCTATATTTGAATTAAAAATCATTTTCAATATATAGATGCATATGGGTAAATAAAATATAAAATAACTGTTGTATTGATATAATTTTAAGGACGTTGCTATTTAGTAATGTTTATAAATATTTATATATGATGTTTTATAGCGATAATCTACTTTTATATGGTAAATGTTTTCGATAAGCACCATTTGAGTGTGTGACCCATGCTGCATTGATAAATGGTTAATTCATATAATATGTTATTTATCATAAAATTTAAATAAGTAGCCAACAGTGTATACATACAGTATCGAAGTATAAATAGCCAATTTAATCTTTAATTTGCAATTCAGTAACTTTCCGTGAAATACTCACAGCCCAACACTGACACAACTGACAAATGGATAAAATTAGCAATTGAATGAAATCAAAATGACAGTTGAAACTAATGACATGATAGTACAAATTTGAGACAATACCTATTATATTTGTATTCCACTCACATGGAAGTGTTTACAACTTTAAATTGCCAATTGGGTTTATAATTGTATCATATTTTGGTTATCACTAACAAAGAAGATAATTAAGATTGTTTAAGATCGTTTCTTTTAATGTTTTTAAATATTCAAATTAGCTACGTATCGTAACTTCATCAGGCTTCTATAAAAAATAATTACTTAGTTTTCAATCATACATAAATTTCACAAGTATAATAATATACATATATAGATTTAAATTAGCTACGTAATTAATTTAAATAATAAAATATCAATCTTACACAACCTGAATTGTCTTCTTTATTTAATAAAAGCTGAGATCTGAATTTTATTATCTGTTATAACAAACCTCTTATAACTGGTATGCCAGTTCAGGCACTACCAAAAGAGGCTACGGTAGTGGATTGAAAATATCTTTTTGGTTATATCAAAATAGTATAACTTTTCAAACGCATACATAAGTACACATACCGTTTTTTTTTTATTCTCGATTTATTTCTCTATTTTTACATTCCTGAGTTTGGCTTTGTGGTTATCTTCTTATAAATTTTTTAAGATAATACTTTTATATCAGCATTTGACATATTTGGTACTAAAGGAATTTTTTTTTTTTTGTATTAAAAATTATTAATGAATCGTTAAAAATTGCATCTACTCCTCCTTTGCAAATATACAACTTTTATAAAATGATTTTAGTTTGAAATAATTCACCATCCAACCCTTAACCCGAACATAACTTTTCCCTTTGCCTTGAAATCTCATCAAAACCGTCTGGATTGAAAAGTTCCGCTCTAAGAATTTCAATCATTTTTTATGAAGAAGCTTGATCTTTATTTGATTCCAAAAGCTTTATTTTACTAACCCCTTTTAATAAACCATAAAATTTTGAATAAATTTGCTAAATTTGCCATATACCTGCTACAATCTGATAAATCTTTGTTTTAATATAAAACATAAAATTAATTGGAATTGACGCTTCTGCAACACTTTTTCAATATTATAAATTTATTAAAAATTATATCAGTTTTAAGTGCTTTATTTGGATTCTCTGGGATTCGTAATATAAAATGCAACACCAAATTGAGATTTTATTGGACATTATTTGTGAAATTTTATATATTTGAAGGTTCAATTTTGGGAAAAAAAGAAACGAGCCAGTTGGGCGAGTTCATGCATAAATGGATGGTATTTGTAAGAATATGAGACGATTAATATTCATATCGTCTTGAATAACATGTTGTATAATATCTCCAATAAAACTACAAATGAAGCTAATTACGTACATTGAAATATTCTCGCTGTCTCGTTAAATTTTCATGTCGACAAAAGTAATTTAATGCAGAAGAAACGACATGTATCGATTTTATTTTTGCGGTACGAATTTTTATTATTTCGATCGTGTAAATTGTTTAGCATTGCATATATATATAGTCTATCGGTACTCTTATAGAAAATAAAACGTAGTTTTCTGTATTAAAAAGAGATGAGACAAAAAAAATTGCATTCATATAATTTTCACGAAAACTCCATTTTATTACATTTGTACCAAGCCTTTCGTTTTAGGAATCGGTGTGTAGAATTTGCCATCATCCGTGAAAAATATTCCTTTCCTTTTTTCTATATCTATATATTAAAACCTACAACATACACAAAATGAAGTCATTCACATTCTAACGATGACGTTGTCCGTGTCTTATACAAAGGAATGAAACTATAGAAAACAGTAACCCAGAATGTGACAATTTCCCTTATAAATATATAGTATATCCATTCAAATCTATTCACATTCTAAAAGCGCCTCCACGATAAAAACAACGCCACACCAATCTTAGACTGTTCTTGAATTTTTCGGTGAATAAAAATGGCTAGTCACATTCTAAAAGCTTTCGATTGTACGAAATAGTAAATCCAGCAAGTCGGAGAGAAAGCTAGCTGGAAAATTTTCTATGTATGAGGTCGTTTTGTTTGTTGCCCTTGTTCGTGTTTTTCTTTTTCGCGTGGATTTGAAATAATAAGAAAGGAGAGTAGAGTGGTGGGCTTTTCTTACAAAGTTGGGTAGAATGAACAAACGGGGTTTTCTCGTACCCACAAATGGAATTACAATGCTGTCTCTTATAAAGCTTTTTCTTAGGTTGTTAGATTATATGGAATGTAACGTATATTTTCGTATTTTCTTGTAATAATGATATTATTAACATTTTTTCGCGTTGGAGTCGTCTAAGATAGTTCTCACATAAATGTACTGAAATGATTGAATTTTTTTACATTTCTGAGCTTTTCTACATCATCTAAAAAATTAATACTTGAAATAAGTTTGCAAAAACTTTTTAAACTTATCAGCAGACATCATTGACAGACATGTTCGTTAAACAATTTGTTCCTCATCAAAATAGGAATTACTCTTAAAAATATTTTTAACAATTATTAAAGAAATTTTTTTTTACAAAATACAAAAAAAAAACCAAAAGTTTAATGAGATTTCATGTTAAACAGCTCGAATACAATTTGAAAGAAATTAAAATTTAATTTGTATTATATTACTATTAAAAAAAGACCGTGAATATTTTTATTTTGTAATTAATTACTCGATGTATTTATCTTACAAGTAAGAGCAAAAGTAATTGTCAAAAAGAACATTAACGCAAAAAATATAAGGAAACGATTAAAAAATTTTACCATTTTTATTAAATTTCAATATTTCTTTTCCTCGCAGTAAAATAAATATTTATTACAATAAATTATTTCGTACTTATGTAATTGGTTTCCAAATAAAGCTTGTGGGTGCCAAAACTTTAAAGAAAAATGAAGAAAATAAGAAAACAATTTGCCTATCAGTTACTATTTAAAAAAATTACAAAACATCATATTTTTTTAACACTTAAAAATAAATTTGGTGTTTTCCTACAAATATTATGAAATTTCGTTAAAATATTTAAAATGAACAATTAAAGTTATAGAAAACGCATTTTTGCGAGGATTTTTAAGGCATAATATTTTTTAAATTTGTTAAATAAATGGTTCATTACTAATGATTTAAGAAATTGAATCATAGTTCAACTTGTATGAATAAAGGTTTATGTACAAGGGCCACCCTTATTGAAATAATTCTTAAATTTTTTTAGTCTCACCTAAAAAATTTTCATAATAAACTTTTAAAAATAACGTTTTACATATCTTTAACCGGAGGAACCAAGTAATAAAAACTAAATGATTTTTTTTGATTCAATGTTATTAAATTTTTTGCATCTTCATTATAATTGAAAATTGAATCTTATGTATGAAGTTGTTAAAATACTTATGATAGTTCAAAGTTTCATTTTTCCAAATATTTATTTTTCTTAAATCTCATAAGGAGTCATCAACCTTATGCATTGGAGAATAAAGAAGTTTTTTTATTCATTAATTCTTGATAATGGAAAAAAATAAAGAAAAAGGAAAAATATTAATAATCTTATTTGTAGGTATCTGAATTTTCAATCATTCGGTGGCACTTGATAACGTTAACGTAAAAGGTTTTTGAATATTAAATTCAAATGAATATTAAATCAAATATTAAGAGACTAAATGATTAGTTTCTTATAGGATTAAAAATATAGACTGACTAATTATCATCAACTTTTTTTCCTACAAAAACATGACCTAATATGGAAAGTTTCAGTTTCGGGTTTGGCCGTAAAAGCTAGTTTCGGTCAGACATTACTAACGGTATCAGAAGTTTACGATGTTTGGATATTTAATAGCAAATATTAAACTCATATGGATTATTTTTAAAATTTGAACGAATTTCTGTGAAAAATGTACAAAAATTCCTTACATATTTGCAAGGTTTATGCAATCAAATTTAATTAAACATCCAAACTAGTAGCTGAAGCTCTAATAGTACAATACCTTAGAACATAAATTATTGGCTTAGTATTGCATATGCTCTAGGTATACATAAGTTAATCACAAGATCATATAGGTTTCCATCGAGTTGCGTAGTTGGTATGTACTTTAATATAGCGATCGTCGCTATATTTTAGTATTCTTTTACAAAATCAACGTTTTTGCTTTCCGTAACTCTCTAATTTTTCAATTTCTATTTCTTATATTTTTTTCTTCTATAACTTTTTCGACGAAAGTTTTTCATCATAGAGCTGCTCTTTTTCATCGTCTTTTTTCTGGAGTTCCCATTTTAAAACTTTTTTTGGTCATCTGTGATCTGGCATTCTTTGGATATGACTATTTTGTTATGCTTTATTTTTTGTTTTCATTAATTAAAATATTTATAAAAAAAACGTGAAATTTTCGTTTTTAATTTCTCTTCTGTTATAAACAAAAATATTAACCTTTATGTAAAATTTTTGCTAAAGTATACGTAGATTCCTAATACATCAAGTCAATATTTACTCCAACGGTAACATTTACAGTATAATACTTTTGAAAAATTTTGTTTGTAAGTACAGAACAGTTGACGTATATTTTTTTTGTTAGTTAGTATATAATGTACTAATAAATTGTGGTACAAATTTTACACAAAAAAAAAAAAAACAAATTTTCAATTAAAGCTACTGTAAATCAATAATTGTATAGGTTGCAATAATCGATGATAATATTCAGATCTCAGCTTTTATTTTTTTAAATAAGAAAACAATTCAGGTTGTTTAAGATCGGTTTTTTTTATTTAATATTTTTATTATTCAATTAGCTACGTTTCGTTACGTATCGTAACTTCATCAGGCTTCTATAAAAAATTAAAATAATTACAAAATATGTCAATCATACATAAATTTAAAAACTTTAATAATATACATATAATATAGATAATATAAAATATTTGTAATTAAATAATAAATTTATTAATTTAAAAAAAATAGTGTAAAAAAAGTTTAAACTGGTGGACCTATGTTTGAATAACGCGCGGTTGGATGTTAGTTGGGCTCATTAGGCGGCACTGAATTTACATGTAATGTGTATGGGTAGAGTGTGTAATTTTTTAATTTTTATTTATTTATTGAGTTTAAATTGAAAATATTTTATTTTTGTGAATCAAGGTATTTTATTAATTAATTTTATTATTATTTATTTAATTATTTATAACAATATCTCTTTAAATATTTGTCATATTTTAAAATTTTGAGTAGTTATTATTATTTAATTAAAAATATCTTACATTATCTATATTATATGTATATTATTAAAGTTTTGAAATTTATGTATGACTAGCTGATCCCCGCGACTTCGTCTGCGTAACGTTGATGTTGATTGTTTTCTTTTTAGGTTTGCTCCTTGTAGTGGTAGTATATGGAAATTTTTATTTTTCTTATTTCTTTTACGAAAAACGAATTTAATTTATTAATTTTCAAAAAATATTTATAAATATCTAAAAAGAGTATGTCTATTTCGTATAGCTACGATAGGTTTACCTACCGTCGACCAAATAATCCGTAAATCAATCAGCATCTATACATAAATAAAGTCGGTCTTAATTAGGACTAAAAAAAGTCAAAACTTATCAAAATACTCGCGTTTTAAATAACAGAAGTTAAGGGTCTAGATTTTCTAAAAATATTTTAACAGATTATTTTCTAACTTTTAATTACCTTTCCAATGATATGTAACTCACCTATCTAAAGTAAAATTTTTTGTTTTCGTCACTAGGGAATACCTTCCCTTATTATTTTTTTTTGGAATGATAAGTAGCCTATAGTCTGTGGGAAATTGTGTTGTATCCTAATACTAAATTTCATTAAATTCGGTTGTTTAGTTCTTTAGTTAAATCGGGACACACAGACAGACAGACAGACAAAAATTTTAAAAATGTTAAATTTGGAATAAGGGCCTCTTGAAACAAATATTTACCCTAAAATTGGGTTCAAAATCGAAATTTATAGACAGACGTAAGAATTTTATATATTAGTATAGATTGACATATTTTGTAATTATTTGAATTTTTTATAGAAGCCTGATGAAGTTACGATACGTAACGAAACGTAGTTAACTGAATAATAAAAATATTAAATAAAAAAAAAAACTATCTTAAACAACCTGAATTGTCTTCTTATTTAAAAAAATGTTCCAATACTTTTTGTACAGGAATATATTTTTATTTCTCTAAATGCAGTTGAGTCGTGAACTTACATCAGGGAGTCAAAGATACAAGTTTTTGCTATTTTTTATGTAATACGAGCACTTAAACTAAGTTTAATTAACCATAAGACCCTAAGGCAAATTAGTTGAAGAATAATGGCTTCAGTGTAATTTTTTACCAAGAAACCTTTTAAACCTTTTACTTGTGCTGCACTAAAAATGACTAAGTTCGTTTAATTAGTAAAATGTCATCATCAGGCTAGAAATGCTTCAATAAAATAAATATTTTCTTGTTCCCATCAACAATTCGGACTCATCGTCCGTTTGTTTCTATGATAATAATTCAGACGTCGACAATAATAATAACAGTAATAATAAAGTTCCAGGAATGTTTTTGCTCGAAGAAAACACCAAAATTACGAAAGGGAACAGGACGAGTCGAATAAAACGGTTTTAAGTGAAACGTTTTGCTCGTTGGTCACAAATGAAGTTACGTACGAGTACATACCTACCTACCTTTGTATAATAAACATGTAAATTATTTTAATTAAGAGAAAATTTAATTCATGGATGAAAATAACGTTTTATTATTTGTGTAAGATTATTATTCTTCGTGCGAATAATTCGCGTCTTCGGTCAATCCCTCTCATGGAACATTGAACGATCCAATCCCAATTGGTGTGCACCGAAAAACCGGTTGGAGAGAATTTATGATATTCGAGACTGGAATGTCTGTTATGAAATCATTTTGTTTATAGGTGGAGAATGGAGAAGTTTACACTTCTTTTGGGTATTTTTTTTTTGAATTTTGGATAATTTACTGGATGAGTTAGAGCTTTTTATGAGATTAAAGTAGCTGGAAATAAGAGACAGGGTAGGCTTTAGTTCTATTATTACACAACGTGGCTTTTCTCTTGGTTCTTAAAGGATTTTCCATTCCGTCTTTTCATGTATAAATGTATGTGTATTTTATGACATCCCACGTGTACAATTTTCATGAGAAAAACCCGAGGACACCATCGGTAGTTTTGGCACGTACGAAACTACGGTGCTGCCATCTACAGCACGTAGCGACGTCAAATGGTAAACGAAAAAAAAAAGGATAAATGTGGAAAGGAGAGACCCAAGTGATGACGGACGAAAAATAAACGGGAATCGTGGCAGAATGGGAGAGTTGATGGAAAAGAAAATGGGAATCCGTGTAATACGACCGGTATCAACTAAGTTTTTCCCCGTCCCCTGTTTACGTTCTATTTGTCTCAAAATCCTTACATGTACACCTTGCCAATCTTTACCGTGTTTTCTATGCGCTTTGATAATCTCATTCGGTTTTTAGAGGTTTCGTTATTTTTTTCTTTCCGTTCAGTTTCAATCATAAAAAAGGTGAAATTAGAGAGAAAAAATCCTTTTTTATTAAACTTGTCCCAGCTTGTACATCCGCCGCGACGATTGGATTAAATAATCATAATAATAACCTCGGAAAGTTTCGATTGAATATTTCAAGAATTGTCTTGCTCGACGAATATTGGAAAAATGTTTTTAAAACTCTTCCCCTTTTACTGATATAATAACGATATTGGAGATTACTGTCGAGCATTTTCGTAATAAATTTTAAGTTTGTTCTTTCTGGATTTGTCTTGATTACATCTACGTTTTTGTATTGAACCAAATCCGAACTAAACTCAAATGACTTTTTTATTCAATGATTATTTTTTTTCTCTTTAGTTCTGATTTATATATTTCTTCTGATAAATAAAACCATTTGTACGAAAGCATAAAAAGGAGAAATTTATTTTTGTTTCACTGGGAAAAACGAAGACGCCGAAAAAGAAACCTCTTGAAACTCATATATTTTGATAAGGGAAAAAATGTTTTTAAGAACTCCTTGTTCATGCCGAGTTAAAACAGATATTTGGAAAATGATAATTCGTTTATACTTTTTTCTTCTTATTTATTTTACGACGTAAAGCTTTTAAAAATGAGATGATTTCAAAACGGGCATGTGGACGTGTGGATGTTATGAAGATTGGAATATTTAAAATGGGATGAATGTTAGACCTTCCGAATTATTGGTGCGTTAAATTTAACGCTCTCGAGCTAGAATGTTTCCGTTTTCTACATTTAATTAAATGGACTCCGTTGAATTTTCTCGTTTTCCTTCGAGTGGAAAAGTTTTTCCTATTTGAATTAAATACGTAGCTTTTCTCATTTGGTGTTCAGATAGTATTACAACTTGTCTACGAAATGATAACTTTTTTAAATTATAAATAAGATATACGAAAATGTATAATTGTCTCAGAATAAAAAACTTTTTTTCTTTAGATATATAACACTTACACAAAAACTGTGATAATGTATTAACTAAACAAACATGTTTTTTTTTGATAATTAATTTAACAATTGTATTGACAAGAATATCAATGAATAACTATGCACAAATGACTAAATAATGGTTGCACTATAATGCAACTTTAGAATGCACAAATGTCTAACAAATATCCTTTAATAGATTTAACTAGTCTTGATATTTTTTAAAATTTTCATCCTTTTTTATTAAACTTAGTTAAAAATTTTTAAAAAATTCGCTTCATTAAAATATGTCTTTGCATTGCATACCAACCATTTTAAAGTCTACTTTACCATATTATGTGTTTATAAGTTTTGTCCAGTTATGGATGTTTAATTATGCTGGCAAAATTTAAAACTCTTTTCGTTATGTAATAACTTAAGAAAGATTCACAATTTTTGGGACAGAAAATTTTCCATTTAATTTAATTCGAATTAAAAACAACGCTCCCCAAGTTATAATACATTAACGGTTCCTGAGCTTTCAGTCTATAAGTTGACCGTTTTATTCTAGAACCGTTAAGTTCGTTACAATTAATACAGTTGAGTTATTTTAATGTCTTAAAGACCTTTATGAACTTAAAGACTAAATTGAGTGCAAGTAATTGATTCAACTGGTATTTGTACTTAAAGCTTTGATTCTTTGATTTTTTTATTAAATATTAAGAACTACTATTAAGAAAAGTGCATAAATTTTTCTCTACTATTCTAAAAATAGTAAATTTTTGATATTACTTACTGACTTTTTCATTACTTACAAAATAATATCTTGTAAAATATAAGAAAGTTTAGAAGATGTAGGCATCTTTAAAGTAAAACAACGTAAAAGGTAAAGTGCTTCGTTTTTAATATTAATAAGCTTTCTGAAACTTGTTGATTTAAAAATAAATTATTTCATTCCACAGTAACTTGTAAATGTGATTGTTTGATTTATTTGCAAATTTGCATTTTTTTCTTGATTTTTTTTTTCAATTTAACATTTGATAAAATTTTATTTCAAAGAAAATAAACGAGGAAAAATTGAATAGAAATTAATTAAAAATATATCCAAATCATCACTGCTATTACTAATATTATGAATATTTTCACGGATTTGTATCTAATATTTTCATATGTATTTTTGTATTGATATAAGGTATTTCTTCCATATCTATCACTACACCCAATTGCAGTTCTGGAACCAAAATTTAATCACTAAGTTTTAAGAAAAGTAGCAGAGAAGTAGGGAAGCAAAAACAACATTCAAAAAAAAGTGACTTAAATTTCTATTGGTACAAAATACAAATATTCGGAAATTCATTATGCCAAAGAGAATGCCGATAATCAGGCTACTTATCAATATTTTTTTTTAAACTTGATTCTAAATTTTGTGATTTTTTCTATGGGAGACTTAATAAAAAGAATTAAGAGAGAAAGTTACAATTTTTTTTCAGTGTCCAGTAGTCAAGGAAATTTATTGAGCCAAAGAAAAAGTCAGATAATTGACAAGAAATTCTGGATTTTTCTATTTTATCATAATTTAACTAGAATTATTTAGATAGAGAAAGATATATACTTCTTCTTAAATAAACATATTATTATGTTTTATGTAGGACGTAGGTTAAAATCAATTGATTCTTCATTTTTTTGAAGTTTTTGGTTGAGAAGTTTCTAAATTAGAGCAGGAAAAACCGTCAAAATCGTTTTGAATTTGAGAACTGGACACATTTCGTTTATCGTTAACGAAATTAATTGTTTTCGATAGAACATAACTACTGTATTATTTAGTTTTTACTAATTAATATTGACGGGTTCGTTGAATTTGTGTTTAATGACATACAACAATAACAATTTATCTTATTAAACACGTTTATTTATTTCACGCTACACACTTATTTATTTATTTAACAAATAGACAATTAAAGTAACGGAAGGTGAGATTGATTGATTTATAACTGTTAAATGTTTTCGAACTGTATTGCTACTTTACACTGATTAATTATATTACTGACTATCAACAGCTTTATATACAAATTTGATCATAATCGAGAAACTCCTAGAAAGTTCCTGATGCTTCTCGCATATTCTAGTACTCAAAGAATATGCTTGAATATCTTTTATCTCCTTTTTTCATTTTTTGAATTGTTTAATGTCCTATGTCCAGAACAGTACCTATATATTCTGTATTCACCACGATTGAATATTTTCAAAAAGCTCACATAAAAGTGGACAGAGAAAAGAATAGGCTATTATTATTTCTTCTTAAACATAATTTTTGGAACTCCAAAACACTGATCTATTTGAAACTTTTGACTTTTCACATACTTTAGCAAGAAAATCCTTAGTGGTAATTTTTTAAACAAATGGGATGAACGTAAAAAAAAATCACTTATATATTTTCTAGTTTTTAAATTTCTTCGAAATATTTGATAATTCTAATCATAAACTTTCAATTGATGATGTAATGAAATAAATATATTGTTCTTATTCTTTTTCATATTTTTGAACGAAAAAAAGTGTTTAAAAAATTTTAATTTTTTGTGTTTAGTAAATAAAAAAATGTACATTTTCATTTATTTGGTACGAACTTAATAACTTTTACAGACTAATGGCAAAGGTTTGCAGAAACTTTCTTTGAGATAATATATAACACTTCATTTTATTTTCGTCATTTTCTCCAGATTCTAGAAAAAAAAAACACTACTCATTACCTTCACTCATGACTTTAATCACTAATTTATCAAATAGTTCTCATTAACTCAACTAATGCCAACAAAAAACTGCTTAAAACTTTCGCTGTATAAGTTAGTTTCTGTTCTTATTAGAGTAATTCAGCCTTTCAAAAGAAGCGTAAAAAATCTCATTTTCCTAAATTGGATTCGTCGTATAAAAGTTGCACAAACTCAATTTCACCAAGTTGAAAATATTTGCTAAAAGGATTTTAAGCATCTCCACGAAAAAAAAACACCTGAATACTAATCTTGCCTAGGCTAAAGTGGAATACCCAACTTTTATGATACATCCAATAAATCATAAAAATAGTTATTTCGAAAATTAATATTCATGCCTTGCAGGAAAATGATTGACACTTGTGATTTAAGGCAATCAATCTCCAACGAATTCCTGTTTTTTGTTTCGTCCCATAAATTTGAACAAAAGGTAATAAATTATCCTTATTTCCTGTTAACAAAAACGATTACAAGTATTAGTAGGACTTTTTATCTAACTTGTTTATTTGTTTTTAAAAATAATTGATGTTTTATGCGGAGGCAAGAGCCATTTTCTTTCTTTTATCCGACTGATTAACATAGAAATTGCGCCCGCCATTACTAATTGCTTTTTTTCTCAATCGAGTAAAACGAAATTCAAATTAGCTTCACAAATTATTGATAAAACATTTTTGAACAAATTCATTGTGGACTTTGCATGGAAATAGCTTTTTAAAACATTTTTCTATATCGTTTACAAAAATATGTTAATTGAATATTTTGCTGAAATGGCGAAGATTTTTTGAAAAGATTTCATTTTATTTATGAAGGATATTGAAAACTTGAACATTTTAAAACTTAAAACGAAAGATTGGATAGGTAGAGGGTAAAATATGCGTTTATGTTAATAAGTTTTTTTTTTGGAAACTTTGCAATTTCATTTTGACAGTATGAAAAACATTTCTAATAAACGGCTCAGGTGTGCTATATATAATATATTCATCGCGTCTTCTACATGCTTGTTTTGGAACGAAGCTTTATGAAAAAGCGTGAAATTGAGAAATTTCAGACGGATCAACTTGCTGGGGTTCATATAATTAACATAAAGAGCTTTAAGTGAAATAGAAAATATGAAGTTTATGCACGCCATTGTTTTACTTTGAACGGAATATATTAAGAAAAAGCGTACTAATTTGGAAGCACAAAGCTCATCACGCGTCATTTCCATGCCGTTTTAGGCGCTCAATTTCCCTCTCGAAAGTGTAAACGGGAGAAGTTCAAAATGAAAGGGGGACTGACGGAAATGATGAAAATTTACCACTTTTACTTAATATAAAGCACATTAGGCGTTTAACCACCTGAACAGTTCAAATAAAATTGTTGAAATTCAAAAGGGTGCTTTTTGAATAATTTTCCCTCATTATTTACATAGTGAAGAATTTTCCAGGGATATTTTTCCCTTTGTCCAGCCAGGATAGTTAAATATTGTTTTTTGAATTACGTCATTATTCAACGTTCTTTGTCTCAAATATATTTTATGATGATTTAACCTTCTTTTGGGTAATTTGAAATTTCCTGGCACAAAGTAATTGTTTAAAACGTCCGTATTGTTCTTACACATGTAACAATTATTTTCGTTTTGTCTTATTGTCGAAAGGATGACTGTATTTATGTAAATTTGTATTAATCATGCGATGTTTGTATTAATTGCATATGTTTTTTGGTAAATTAATCGTTTTGCTTATCATGTGAACAAATTGTTCTGTTTGTAATTTCGAAACTAATTAAAACCAAACGAAATATTGTCTAAGAAAATTAATTAATAATAGACCGACTCGAAGGTTTTGGCGATCGCGTGATGAGTTTGTTAAATTTTTTTCTAGATATTCTTTTTTTCGTATTTTTTGTTTTGAAAAAAAGAAAATGTGCAATTTTTGAAAAAGGCATGGGATTTGAAAGTAAATTAGTCACGTAAGCCATCGTTATTTTGTCTAACTAAATAATTAATCAACAACTGGGAAGATTTAGATCTTAACATTAGGCATTTAATATCGAAAAATTTTTGTAAACCATTTTAATTTAATCATTTATTTAAAGTTGAAAAAAATCAAAAAAAAAATAGCAATAAAATTTGACAGAAAAACTAATTGAATTACTAAAAGCAAATCTGAATTTTTGGCTTTGAAATATTAATTGGCAAAAAATAATTAATTTATTGGTGTTTTGGGTTCATAATTTAGACAAATGTAGTGAATTACTTAATTATTTTGCAGGCTTGCTAAAATTGAATTAACAATCAAAACTATGAATATGGAAATGACGTAAATCTTACATCTAAAGATATAAGGTTTGCTTTTTCCATAATATTCTAAATTTCTAGCTCTAATTCTTACAAAAATTATTCATTTAAGAAATATAAACAACCATGGACAAAATTCTAAATTCAACTGTAGGGAATTCGATGACCAGACACTTGCTCCCTAGAAAAATCCTCACAGAAAATTTGCTTACTAGCGATAGTGCTCACACGAAAGTTACCCACATAGAAATTTACTCACATAAAAATTAGCCCACAGGAATACCCCTTTATTTAACATGTATTTAATTTTTTATAATTTCATTATTAGTTACGCAATAGTATGGTTAGTTTAGCGATATTTTACTTTATAGAAATTAAATGAATAAAAAATCGCGAATTAAATTAAAGTCACAGTAGAAACGTTGCCTGGATATTGATGTCACTAAAAAGGACATAAACTCTTATTTATTTTAAATTTATAACTTTTTCAAAAAAGCAAGATATTGTTTTAAAAAAGTTAACAGTGTTTTAAGATGCTTGTAATAATATTCCATTTAACTGAACAATAAATCTTATACATATTTTATCTTGTGGGTTGATTTCCATGTGAGGATATATCATTGTACGTTAATTTTCGTGTGAGGAATTTTTTAGTGGGCAACTATCATAGACTAAGGAATTCTAGTGATATCCTCAATTTTTTTAATTTGATATTTGATATTAGCCTATTCAACTATCGTGAAGTCCAAAAATTTATGGAAATATATATGGAAAATGACTTGAAAGTTCGTGATTTTTTTTTATTACATATTGCAAGAAAAATGTTAGGCCAATATTTTGCTATGCATACTGATTCATCAAGTTTATAGTCCTTAGTCTTTTAATGATTTATATTGATTGCACTCATTTATCAAAATAATCTCAAATTACAATTAATTCAAAACCATTACTGTTGATACTTAGAATTCTGATTTTCAGAATTTAATAACAATTCACTTGCTTTGATAATTTTTTTAACTAGTAATTTCCCGTGAAATATTCACAGCCCAACGTTGATACAACTGACAAATGAGAAAAATTGGCTATGGAATGAATTCGAAATGACAATTGAAACAATCAGTTATTTGAATATTTAGTCAAATATCAATACTTCGTTTTCACTCACTCTCTATGTATTTACAATTTTTGCGTCCTTCATTCACACGTTAGCTTATTTTATTATATTGATTTATTAAATACTATTTAAATCATCACTTGAATCCATTTTTGGCTTTTAATCAAATGAAATTTATTAATTAAGAACAAAATAAGGCATGAATAAGGCAAGAAATTTACTAAGCAATATATATATTCCAATGCAAAAAGCTTTCAGCCAATAAAATGAATTTGTTTTTCACTAAATATATCTTTCCGGGCTGTTTTGCAATGGTTATTATTAATCCTCAGGTCTTTTATTTTTTTTTAAATTAAATCTTTGATTTTCTAATATTTTTGATTTGAATATTGTAACCAATTGATAAGATATAAAACCAATGCTTAAGAAATATCTTCAGGCTTACGAATTAAGCTTAACATTTTCAAGAAATAAATCTTATAATTTTTATTCCATATTAAAACCAACGTCTACATTAAGTCTAAATTAATGTCAAGACTAACATTTTTTACGTTTTATTCTATCATATTTCATTAATCAACTACCAATATAAATCTCCACGTTTTATCTTGACGCCGAAACTTCTCCAATCACAAAATATTCAAATGGCAAATGTGCAATGAAATGATTTCGGAATTTTATTTTATTTTTTTGCGGTAAAGTAAGTTATAAATTATTTGATGATAGAATCTTTTGTAAATTTATTTAAATAGATTTATTTTATTATAATTGTTGTATTCATCAGGGTGGCCTTTACACGATACGTTTTATGGCACTAGAAAATTACGACTAACGGCCCTTTCATATTATGAAAATTTTGATGATTTAATGTCGCTTTTGATTAAAGCTGTAATATTTTGTCGATTTTATCCATCCTGGATATTTTAACTTGGAAATGTTTGAATTTGTATCCTTAATGGATTTCGGAAACACGGTCTAGCTTTCGGCTGGTCTGGCGGTTTCAAGATCGAATTTTTTTTGTGGTCATGCATCGATTTCTTAATTTTTTTTAATTATCAACGCATTCCATTCGTATTATTGAAATAATCACGAACCACTTTCGGAAGTGATTGTTATCTATGTATGTTCAAAGTGAATTATCGTAAGAAGACTTGAATGTTTTAGGTTCTTTTCTTTAACTATTTTTATGGTAATTATCGTTGAATTATTATAATGACGATATCTTTAGAGATGCGGCTTAATTTTTTGTAAATACTTGAGTGAGAGTGTTAATTGAAGACGAGAAATGTTTGAGTTAACTAAATTATTAAATATTTACTTTCGTGAGGAAAATAATTACGGTGGTGACTGCCTCTTATGGCGGCCATACTATTCATTCGTTATAGAAGGAAAATAAACACGAGGGTTGTTTTGCCTGACTAATATGGTCGGTATAATGAAGGTGGGAACTTGGTAACATGAAAAGAAACAGAAGGGATATTAAAGAGAATGAGCTTAAGGGTGGAATTCCATTCACAGTGTGCTAAAGACCCTCTTAAACCAATACTTTTGGGAGGCAATGATTGAGTATTTAGTCTTCGAGATTCCATACGAATCACATCTTTTTTTCGAAGCATGCCACACTAAAATAAAGACGCGTGATGTAAATTTATAATTGTATGTTTGTTTCAAATAGGGCGATAATCATTTTACACGGTCGATAGCTGTTGGAATTTATGAATAATTTTCAGCTTTGACTTCCATGTCGGCAACAATGTCGCTTATTTCCCAAATGAGTGACACCATTTTGATGCCTGATTCGTTAGCTCTAAGCGCTAATGGAGTTTTAATGAAAATTTAACCGGCCTCATTGCAAATTCACCCCGAATTTTGCAACGGTTGATACAATGTATGAAAAAGGAGGGTCTTCTTTAGTTGAGTGTGAACAATAAATGAAATAAATGAGCTGAAAGAGAAATTGTTTTTAAACTATTATTTATGATTTGAACAGAAATAAAAATGGTTGGTAGTTGATGTAATGGTAACGATTCGAGAATTTCTTAACACATTTCTTTTTTTATATGTTGACCTAATTTAAGTTTCAAATAAGAAATATCCTTACCATTCCCTGGAGAACCCAGTTTCATTAATTGATAACTAGCATGTATTCCAGCTTGTATTTAAAGATAATTTTTTTTCAAATTCCTCATCTTAAACTCTTTTCTGGTTTTCACTATATTTAAAGCATTAGTTTTAGAGTTATGAATTTTAGGTAACAAATCACGTAGATAATAATGACCCCTTTTAATCCATACCTTTAAGAGTTCATAATTTTAACTTTAGACCAGAAAAATCGAAAATTTCTTAATCGTCCTAATCGAAAATTAGCATTAGTAATGTTTAAAATGTATTTTTTTGATATTTTTCTTAGTTATCAACTGATTTTTACTAATTTGGCATTAACAATTTGCTCACTAGATGTCAAAACGCTGACACTATTGAAGTTGCTTATATCATTGATTTAAATTTACAATTTAATCCAAAACTTTCCAAAATCGATACCAGAGAATTGAAGAAATATAAAAAAAGAAAATTTTGAAATAATGTTTCCCTTTTTCTATAGCCACAATTAATAATCAATGCCCCAATATGCACAAAAGCTCAAACATGGGATAGCAATTTTCTTTCCGAATTTTCTTTTACTATTGCCTAATATATGGGGATGGCTAAACTTATACTTAAAGATCAATTGATGTGAAACCAATCCTTAAGAAAATGTGAATGGATATTTTTCAATGAATTACTTGAATGGAGTTATGTAAAATTGAATATTAAAAAATTATTGCGAATGTAATTAAAACCAATAAAATATTTGTAATAAATAATGTAGATAATCTATAGATACTCGAAAGTTTCAATCAAAAGTGATAAAAACACAAATTTTTATTTTTCTTTTGCAATAATCTATTGGTCTTAAACAATTTATATTTATTTTATATTATTTTTCCAAACTGAAAACGATTTTTAAATAGAATTTTGACAATACTTCGATAAATGTCTAGAATTATTAACTTGAGTATGCAATAACCATATTTTCTTTTGTTAAAAATTTAACTTCCCAGAACATAATAATAATAAATCAAAAATTTAGAAATTTAAATTTTAAAATTATCAGTTAATTTTTTTACGTTTTAATATAAGCAAGTTATAAATTAAAATATAGGCAGATATAAGGGCTATATTTTTGAAATATAATGACATAAATATAATAATTAAATTGTGGACAATAAGGAAGAAGCTTCATGTGGAATCTTATTTATTTTATCGCCAACGTTTCGTCAGTTATTTCTGACTTCTTCAGGGTTCAAAATTTAAAAATTACTCCACAAATGTCATAAAAATAAGCTATAAAATGACCCAACTGGTAGAACAACAGACCAAGAATACAATTTGGTATTTATATTTAAAAAATTGTTTAAAAAACATCAATAAAAAAACACACATGTTATAATAATAAATATTATTAAATTTTGAGCCCTGAAGAAGTCAGGAATAACTGACGAAACGTTGGCGATAAAATAAATGAAATTCCACAAGAAACTTCGTCCTTATTGCCCACACTTTAATTATTATATTTAAAAAGACAAGGACTTAAACAACATAGATAATGACATACCTATTAGTGTTAGAATTTAATCACTTACTGTATTTTTTTTTCCTAATTTTTGACTTAGTTTTAGTAATGAAAGTATATTAACTTCTTTTGCAATAATCAATTGGTTTTAAACAATTTATATTTATTTTATATTGTTTTTCCAAACTGAAAACGATTTTAAAATTGATTTTTGACACTACTTCGATAAATGTCTAGAATTATTAGCATCTTATTTTCTATTGTTAAAAATTTAACTTCCCTGAACATAATAAAAATATATCAAAAATTTAGAAATTTAAATTTTAAAATTATCAGTTAATTTTTTTATGTTTTAATAAAAACAAGTAATAAATAAAAATAGAAACAGATATAAGGGATATATTTTTGAAATATAATGACATACCTATTAGTGTTAAAATTTAATCATTTATTGTATTTCTCTTTCCTAATTTTTGACTTAGTTTTTGTAATGAAAGTATATTAACTATTAGATTCAAATAATTTTTTTTTAGATAGATATTTAAACAATTTACAATGAGGCCATTAAAGAATAAGTTAATATTTCTATAATTTAATGACAATTAGTATTGTGTAATATGGAAGCTACGGTATTAAACTACCATTATAAATATAAAGAAATATTATATAAACCATAGCAATTTCATTTCTCTATGTACCTACAATAAAAATTTGTGTTACAAGCATTTTTAAAACAGAAATAGTTATATGATTAGAAAATTTTAGTTCTGTGTTATGTATGTTCCCATTAAAATTTGGAATTGGAAGCCGTTAATGTATACACTAACAAGGGAACTTTAGTAAACGAAGCTGTATAATAAATCGCGTATAAAATGATTGATTTTTTGGTGTTTGATGACGAATCAAATATATTTTAACCTAGAATAAATAGTTTGATAATTATTTTGTACGTTTATTCTTGATTTTGAATGAAATATAGAAAATGTTTGGGATTTAATATTTATAAGTAGGAGATTAATAACATAATTTTTGAATTAAATAATAAATAGTTTTATGTTATACTTATTTTATAAGTATTAAGGTCAAAAAAAGTTCAATAAAATTAGTATGTATTATACTTTAACATCCACGTATCATGACGTTGTATGATAGCATACAAAATTATATTGCACCAATTTTGCATTTTAGGAGGGTTTCATTAATAAAAAAATAATAGGAATTGAAGAACGAACCATTTATTTAAATGCATTAGTCAATGAATTTTTGTTTTCTATGCTAATAGTTAAGTTTCACTATTTTTCAATAAAATTTAACGATTTTCTATATTGAAAAACAAATATTCAATCTCCCGTATTCCGTTTGAAATCCAAACTCCAACACCCTTTCAGCTAAAGCTATAAATACGTGATCAATATATAAAAATGGCTGTCAAAAATAATAACCAAGTCCGCAAGTCCACGCCATCCGATATTTTCGTAAACAATGTTGATTATAAAATGGCGTTATAAACTTTATATATAATACTTATATAGTCTACAAGTATAAGACGTCGATCGAATCGAAAACATAGAAAGGACGAAAAAGATTGACTTCACCCCCGCATTCCCACCCCACGAGTATAAAAGCAATAACAATAATCTCACTCTAATATTAGATGTATGTCGCAATAAAAGCGAACGATTTGAAATAATTGAGACGTGAAATTTGCTGAATAAAAATAATGTCAATGTTGGTATTATTTTACTATGTTTACATACACATATTTATGTTTTATTATATATGAAACGTGCCTAAAACGTTACCGTATCGGAAATAATACAGGAACAAGATGAAGGAAGGAGACGAAGAAAAATATACAAACTTTTACGGCCAAGTCATACATCAATAAATGTTAATAAATTAGAAGTTGCTTGGTAAATATTTTCCTGGTTTGTTTGTAATTAATTTATCAAAAGGTAATAAAGCTATCACTTTAAAGTTTAAAGTATACTTATACTTATGTAAATAATTTTCATTTACATGCAAGAAAAATACTAAAATAGATAAAGTAAAAGAAGAAATTTAAAAAAATATATAAATAATTCTTACATTTTTTGAAATAAAATTCACACACGCACAAGGAATATATAAAGCTCTGACCGCTGAAAGCTCTTAAATTTGCTCTACGTTGTCTTTAACTTTCACGTTTCAAAATCAAATCGTAACTAAATCTTACTTCAAAAATTCACTCAACCTAATCGTAGAAATAAGGAAGAAGATTCCGTTATCTTTTTAAGGATTCAAAAAAAATAAATAAATAATGGAAATCCTTGATTTAAATTACTCCGATATTTATTAATGTCCTTGCATGATTTTTAAGTTGCCCAAACGACCGTAACGGGATGCAAGAGTTATTTATTTTTGTGGACCTAACGGGTTTTTTATTCATTCCATCTGGGTTTAAAAAAAAAGGATATTGGATTTGTTAAAGACCGCAATTGTTTCCGTGTTTATGTGAAGTAACGGAACTTTAATGGTCGCTTCGAAAAGAATGAGGAAAAAGTGCCTTGAAAAATTTTTTCATTACGAAATTTATGATTGGTAATTATTGGTGTTTTGGTAAAATCAATAAATAAGATATTTGAATGGTGAAAAGACATGAGAGGCAAATTTTATGCTTTGGTTTGTAGAAATGAGCTTTATTTAAAATGTCTAATGGTTTCGTTTATTGAGTTTGTATTATTCGTTTAAAGATAAGAATAATTTAGCTAAAGATATAAATAAATTATTGTTTTGCTTAATTACTTAAAAACGACTGTAAAAATTAAAATTGTAATTCAATTTCTTGAAAATCCCGTAAATTTGAAAGAGCTTATATTGAGCTTTGGTCATTAATGAAACTGTCCTCAATCTATATAAATATATAAATGTTATGTTGGTTCATATACGTTTCAAAACTCTTGAAAACAGCTTTTTCAATGGTCTATATCGATACCTTAGTGCACAAATGAACTAGATGTCCATTCTTAACTGTTTTTGTAAAATTAAATACGGTTCAATGTAAAAATATGTTCTTTGTAAAAATATTACAAACCAACTTTTCTAATTCTTGAACCACTTTTCTGTTTATTCATAGTATAATAAAATATGGACAAAGCAATAAAAAATGGACATAGCACATTTGTGCTCTAGGGTATCGATATAATAGCTGCTAACTGTCAATACTTCATTGCTACCCTGTAGTGATTTTTAGAGGTATAGCGATTTTTCCCAAAACTTAATTGATAAATATTTATCTTAAAGATAATTTATAATAGGTACAGAATGATATGCTGCGGGTTGTTCAAGTAAGGGTTTTTAAAATTTCAAGAACATATTTTTAAATTCAAGTTATTTATTTACAGCCATTATAATATAGATCGACAGGACAACATCTGCCGGATTCAGCTTATATTTAATAAATTTTGTAACAACAATTATTAATTTAGCAACTATATATTAAATTGGTTTAAAGTTGAATTATTGATATCAGAAAAATAATTTCAAATTTTAACAAACATGATTAATATTTAGATATAAATTTAAAGTTTGTGGTGATACTCGTATTGATTAGAATACGTTCAATAGGTAGTGTTTTTAAAATATTGCTTAAAGATTTAAATTAGTATTGTAAAAGCTTTAACAATATTATATAAACACTTATAAAATTTATGCCAGTATTTTCAAATCTAAGGGTTAACATTTATTTTCCAGATAAAATGTTATTCGGAGGATAAAGAAGACAGACGCGTTTTTACCTAAAGTTTGAAATATGTGTATTATTTGACAAATATTTTTTAATTCTTCCTTTAAAATCTTCTTTTCCATGACTCAAAAAATCGGTCCAAAGGAAACAAATTCCAATCGTGCAATAAAAATTATTAAACAATAAAAAAATGAAGGGTTAATCATTTGCATTTTCATTAGTTTAATAGTGAAAAAAAACTAGCGATTTGAGTTATAAATTGATAATTCTTTTCCATTATTTGTTATTAGTCAATTAAATTATTTTTATTGATGATTTTTACACAGAAAACTAAAATTATAACATAATGAAATTTACCTGTTCCACCTGGACCTCATGGGTTCTTGAATTTTCTACAATATTAAGACGCTTTTCATTAACCCAGTTTCCCAAGTAGGAGAAGTTAACGTGACAGTTTTCTTATATATAGAGGAATCCGCAAGCATGGATAGAAGGAGTTGAGTGTTTGTAAATAAATGTATCGTAACTAGTCCAAATCTGATAAATTGTTTTACTTCTACTAGGTATTGAATTACCAAGTCCCAATTATAGGGGTTCCCATTCTAAGAATTCAAATCTCAGTTGAAATGGTTTAAAAATGTACTATTCAAACTTGCTGAACCTCTTTACAATTATCAATAGCAGACGTTTTTTAACATACAGAACTTTGGTCCACTCAATGGAAAAACTGTCAATTATAATTAAAATATCCTTTAACTCTTATTTTTTTGTGTTGAATTGGATAGTTTACGGGGGAAATACGATTTCATCGCACCAACATTTAATGATGAATTTTGGTAAAATAGTACATTGTTGAGTAAAATTTAAACACAATTTTTTTTGATATCTTACCTAGTTTCCCAACTATCGATACATTAAAAAATTAGTTTTGAATACTCATATCATATAGATTGCGTATAATACTGCGTTTCCTGAAGTCACTTTATCGCTTTATGATACAAAAAGCGCAAAAATAACAACAAAGATTACAGTAACTATTTTTTGGTAAATTTAGTACAATTTTATAAATGAGTATGCAAAACCGGATACGAGAAATATCGTAAATTTGTGTTAATTCGAATATATAAAAGACCTAAACTTATAAGTACGCAGAATCAACTGTAGGCTGTTGCTGATTTTGTACCTCATCTAATTTTGTGTTTTAGGGAAAACCAATGGTGATGATATCTCGAAAACTAAGCAAATACGGAAAAATTTTATAACTCGTTTTTGCAATAGGTATTTAGGCTATTAGTTAGTGCCAAATTAGTGCCAAACGTTTAGAAAGTTCATTTTTCTTAACCTTCAATTGTAATAGAATAATTTGTCTCACTAAGGATAAATCAGGACACGGGAAAAACCAGGAAACGAATTTCATATATACTAATATTTCATAATACTGTTACAAAGAATTTTTACTTATTAAGCTTCGAAAGTTTAAATAGTTTTTGGTTCTCTATTGGTCTAATGGGGTACTTCATTGAAAAAAATAGTTTTAATTCACCATTAAACTTTTTAAAACAATAATGCTGTTTTCAACAAATATATTTTTTATTATTACTAATAAATGTACATTTTTGGCATTGCAAACTCCCAAATTCAAAGGATTGATGCTTACCTATATATTATTATTCATGAGAAATTTAGTATCAATATAAAATATAGTATTATAGAAAATAAAAATTACTATCGGTCATGTCCAATACTAAATTCAAATTTATCTGGTTCAATGATTTCACAAAGCGTTATCCATAAATTTCTATGCTTTGACTTTTAGTTAATAACAGTAAAACGAAATTTAAAATTGTATAGTTCACAATAAATTTTAGAGTAATTTTGCCCTGCGAAAATTCAAGTATTGCAATCTCAAAAGCCAAATAAAATTTAAAAATTAACGCCTCATTCTTGGAAATGTACAAAATTAATGAAATGGCGGTGCGTAAATTATATATATATTTTTTTTCGAAACGTAATTCAAAAACAAGAATGAGAGAAATGAGGTAGCTTGTGCACGATATTTCTGCGTGTTTGAAATATTTTCGAATGCCACACACGTTGATGGTTCCATTTAAAAAAATTCAAGTTTGGTTATATTTCCCCAAGGCATACACCTCGCACTTGTCTCATTACCGTAAAATATTTCCCTGTAATTATTTAGGAAAAGTTTTTCATACAAATTGCCCCATTATTTATCCAAGTCGTTTATATATCCAGCACTATCGTAATAAGCTTCAGATTTTTACCTCATCGTGGATTTTTCGAAACGTTTTAAATTACCTACTTGCCTTAACTAGAGACTTAAATCAGAAGTCTTTCATTTCATACAGAACTCAAAAATTTATTATTACAATATTTAGAATTCTGTATTGGCTATTTTACAGTGAAAATGTATGACAAGTACTTATGTATACCATTTTTAAACTTGAATTGAACCCACTTCATTTTTCTATATATTCAGATATTGTACTATGCATGGACATTTTGAAAAACACTGATGTTAATGGTTAAAATATACTACTTTAATGAATCTTGATGAAATCATTGAAGAATAAATTTTTTCTTTTGAATTTCGAATCGGACGAGGTGTGGAGAATTGAATTTTAATTACTTGATTTAGGAATGAAATCGAAGTCAACTACAAAAATAAAGACCGATTGGGAAACACCAACAGATAAACCTCACGTTTAATGAACTTTTTACAATGAATAAATGAATACCGAAAAAGAAATGAAGATAGATAACTATGATTTAGTTGATTTGTTTTTCAGAAAATACTTTATTCTCAAATTTAAAATACATACTGATTTGAAAAGTGATATTTCCGCATAGTGTAATGCTTCATCTAAAATTTCAGATATTTGCCGCCAAAAAAGTTTTGTTTATATTCTTACAATGCTTAAAACTAATGAGAGTAATCTTTTGATAGTAAATACGAAAAAAAATCATACACAATTTAGCTTTTAGGAAATTAAGTTTCATAAACTGAATTTCTTTAGGTAAATTTTCAGCTGAGTAATTCCAACTTTCCCTTCACTTGTAGCTAACCAAAAGCTCTTGCCCGGATTAAAAATAATTAGAATTCGATTTGAACTTTAACAAAATCGAAATTAATTTCTAATATAAAAATTTTGGAAAAGATTATTGCAAGTGCAATTACATTTTAGACTGTTTAAATTTTCTGTTATTAAAAAAAATGGTAAGCTAGTCCAAGCGGTTTTCTCAATCACAGTAATTTGTACAAATCTTCACATAGAAGGATTTCATTTTGAAATTGCTAATATATTAATTTTTTTTATTGAATATAAATTAAAAATATTTTTTTTTTGTGAATCAAGAAGCCTGAAGAAGTCACAATACGTAACGAAACGTAGCTAATTGAATAGTAAAAATATTAAATAAAAACACCGATTTTAAAGAACCTGAATTATCTTCTTATTTAAAAAAATAAAAGCTGAGATCTGAATTTTACTATCTAAAATATTAATATTAATGAATATGGCACTAAAATACAAAAAATGAAAATTAAAGATAAATTGTTTTACAATAGTTCCCTCAATTTGGTATCAAAGTAAAACTTTAAGGTTATAAAATTGGTTTTTCCAAGCTTTTGTTGAACTAAAGCTTGAAGAAATCACAAAAACTAAATAAATGGACAAACTTTGAAAATATTAGCTTAAATTTTAAAACCTTTTAAATAAAAAAAGTACCAAGGGTACCGATGATAGTTAACATTAATAAGTCATTGCCACCTTCAGCTCTATTGATCTTAGGGCACAAATTCATGTGATTCTAAAAGAATATTTCTTAAACATTCCAATTGAACTTTTAATCGATAAGAGCTGAAACCAATTCAATTTTGATGATTACAATTCTGAACCGTTTAAAAATAAATATTTTAAGCTCCATGCCTCCGAATTCCAGCTCTAGTTACTACTCCCAGGCTCTTATGATACTAAAAGATTAAACCATAGTTTTATCATTAAAATTTGAATATTATTCTTTACTTAAACATTCATTGATTCTGAACTTTTATTTTGAATTTACATTCTAATTTTAATCCTTATTGAAATAATTAATTGCCAAAATCTCTATTTATCTAATAATTCTGAAAATCAATAGGACCACTGGACACCTTTGAATCCTAAGCCCCTGGCATGTTATACTATGAAAATTATTACCATAAGCTACTAACGGAAATTAACAATTTCACTAGTTTGTTTTTTTTTTCTTCTCTGTTTCTTATGGCTTTTATTTCTTTAATTATTTTTTTATTCATTTTAATTCTTAATTCAGACATAGAAAAAGTCAAGGCAATTTTTATTTTATTTTACAGTGAAATTATTATCAATGAATTTGAAAGTTTTTGCAAAAATAATTATCATATTGAAACTTATGAAGAGTCAAGCATTCTATTATCTAATAGAAAATAGAAAAGCAACTATTAAATATTAATTTGAAATTAAACAATATTATTGTTAAGGAGTCAAATAATGTCAATTTCTAGCGTAATGTATTGGACATGCAAAATGGAGCGAATAGAAATCAACTGTAAAAAAGGTAAGAATAATTATTAATAAATGTGTTGCTTCTGGAAAAAAAATGGAAAACAATTAAATTGGAAAAATATCAATAATGTTTCACAATTTATAAGTGAACTTCATGATCAACTTTTGTATATAAATGCTAGCTATACTCGGCTGCTGTTGTCCTCCTAGTCTATACCCCACAGAAACCCGCAGCATTCCTTATGTACCTTTTATAACTTACCTTCAGGATATATATTTTTCAGTTAAGTTTTGAGAAAAATTGCTATACTTCTGAAAAGCACTACACAATCGTAGATAGTAATGAAGTATTGGCAGTCAACAGCTATTATATTGACCTAAGAAAAAGTTATTTTCTTGAGGTCGCAGGTATGTGAAGGTATAACACAAGAAATAGTTGAAAACAATCCTTCAAGCGTGTTGTATATAATGTCTGTGTATATAGTGCTGTATATAATATAATTTGAGCTAAATCGATGCAGTATTTTTGAGCTTTTGAAGCATACACAAACCAACATATTTTATGCTATTATGCTAGAATTATAGGTTGTAGGATAATAAAATTGTTTTTGAGATAATGATAGAATTTTAATTCTTATTATTCACATACTCCTAACAGTAGGGTCAAAAAATTTCCGAAATGTTTATCACGCAGACGAAGTTGCTAATTAACAATGAAAAACAAAAATATTAGTGTTGGTGACAATATTAATTTCTACTTGATAAAAAACCCCGTTATAATCATATTACCACAATTATTTGGACGTGTAAGATACAAAACTGTATTAAATTCTTGAAAAAAATCAATATGTAATACATTTATAAACTTTCTCAAAAAAGATTTTAAGTTTTGGTTATTTTTTCCCCATAATTTTAATTGATAAGTTCTGATTTTGTTATAATATCAATCAGCATCGTTTTCGATATAAATTAATTACTTGGCTCTACAACATATTTGCTAATATTTTATTTTTTGTTTTATACTAAACAACAATACGGACAATGAATTGTTAATTTTTATAAGCAACTTATTTATTTTTCGCCGGTTTACATTATTAAATCTGCGTTTCCCAGGGTAAGAAACATTTGAAAACATTCAACTTTAAATTCGATTTTACTTCAAGTAGACAGAAATCCCATAGTAAGCTTACTAGTTTTAAATCATTAATTTAACCCGTAATCTTATCTAATCAAACGAAAGCCTTTTCATTTAACAGATGATTAAAATTCTTCGATTTTTATTATTTCAGCCGTAAAATTGAAGATTAATTTAAAAGTTTATCAAAGTTACTCTTTTAATTTAATCTTACTATTTATTAACACTTCGCTGTTAAGAGAAGAGTTGATTTTTTTTAAAATACGAATCATATGTTCTTGGAAGATTTTAGATTTTTCAACTTTAGATTATAAATCACCATCTTTAACACTGAAGTACTTAAGTTTATGATGAGTTATGGCGATCCGGCGATTATTTTAATTGGAGCAAACATTATTTCTTCTTGAAATTGTTTGTTTGTTAATTATTATTTATTTCAGGGCATGTCGTCTCATTAAACTAAATCGGGATTTAGTAAGAAGTGTATTGTTAATGTTGACGACAAAAATGAAATCATATGAACATTGCCTTTGATTGGATGTGTTTTATATGAGAATGAATTGAGTGAAAGAAAAATGGGAATGTAAGATTCTATTTTTGGAGTGGAATAGTGGGAAAATTGATTTTGCTGGAAACTATATCAATGACGTCAGTGCGGTTATTCGAGTTGATTTCTTGGAAATATGTTGCCTTAACGAGATGATACTGACACACCCATCTGTTGGTCGAATGGAACAACTAAAAACCAGCCCCCGTTTCTTGGCCGTAATCGATAAAAGACGGCCCGACAGTCGTATCGGCAACTTCACATTTCGTGGACGAATCTTGAACGAGTAAAACTGGTTTGAATTATTTCCGACCAGATCGTCGAACGAGAAGGTTCTACTGCGGTAAACCTTCTCAGATACGGCTGGTACAAAAGCCTATTACGACCAAATCACTAATTTCTATAATAAATAATGTTTTTTTAAATATAGTAGAACAATCATAACTTTCAACCCCATTAGTCTCGAAAACTAATTATTTTCTTTAAAATTTCGGTCAATAGAACCGTAAAATTGTAAAATAATGGCATAACTCAGAACTTCGATTCTTTTTTCTTTTTGCATTGTTTGACCAATTTAGGTCATTTCGAACATTTGATCATTCGTTCCATCATAATTGCATTATTTTGATTTTATTTTCCTCTGATTAAACAGCCATTATGGAATTGTTTTTCCGATAAGAATTTTTAAACGAATAAACATTCATTTCTTAACTTCCATGCGGCAATATCAAAACGTTTTTTTTTTTTCAACAAAAATAAGGGTATACAAGGCAGGGCTTCTAGTTCATAAATCACGTCTATTGATACAAGATCTAAAACCAGTTTTAAGGAAGCCATCATGATTCAGAAATACCAACCAAAAACCTTAGCAAATATAAGCCAAAAGTTAACCAATTTTTTATTCAGAATTACTTACCAATTCATTAACTCTTCCGCTCAACGCTTAAAACCTTTTTTTTTGTAAAACTTTTTTCCTTATTTTTTTTATAATCCTATCAAACTTACCTGTTATTAATCTAATTTACTTTTATCAGAACAAAGAGAAAACCTTTGAAAATATTGTATTTATAAATAAAACAATCAGAAATTTGTTACACTTACTTATTACACATTGATTTCAACTGATTTCAACTGTAAATTCTCATAGTTTTAAATCAAAAATATTTTTGCAATGAAATCAGGTCGAATGAAAATTGTTCAACGAATGTATTCAAGATAATGTTTCTTTGCTGATAAGAAATGCACGACTTTATGGATGTAAAAGCAATCTAAAAGTACATATCAGCGTCATGCATTTTCAAACCACCTACCACTTATATTGGTTTCTTTGATTCTATAGACTTCTTATTTGAAACTGAATAAATTATTAAATTGAAACGTAAATTTTGTATTTACTTACTTAACTTTTTGATTCATTAAGGGAGAATCTAATGAGCATATAAAATTTAACATGGTCTTTATTTTACTAGTACAAATCACTTAATTGTTGTTCTGAATTGCAAAAATTTTGCTTACTGAATAAATTAATTTTTGTCTTGATTAATTGCACACTATTTATACTATAACTTGGCTTACTGTTGGATTACTGGTTTACAAATTAAATAATTTAATTAAGAAAAAAGAAATTATAAATAAATCTGGCAATGCATTAATATTTGATGACAGCATTTACAGTTCAATGCAAGATACTACTGTATTAATCAATGGGAATGGTATATTTAAAGATGTTCTTTTGTTTTGATTGTTAAAATTTTAAAAATTTAACAAAGACACTCCCAGAGCCAATGTTTAACCAATATTAAAGATTAAACAACGTAATATATATATATATTTTTATTACTATTAAGTACTCTTTCATAAAATCGGAAAAAATCAGGAAATTATAATGATAGTATATTAAGCTTAAAGAAATAATTTTAGAATGGGACCAAAAATTTTTCATGATTAAGATTAATTATTTTTTCATTGATTTTATAGTGAAATATAGTTGTTTGTTATTTATAAAAAAAAACATTTTCGTCTCTTAAATCATATAATAATTTTATAGCGATATACATATAGCGATATATAGCGATCGACTTAGTAAATTCTAAGAAAAAAAATGTTTCCCCTTTTTCACCTACTATTTAATTTTTTTACAAAAAGTGCTTCAAACTGAGATCTGAAACTTTTAGGAACTATAGTACTGTAATAGTTCCAAAATACTTACAAAATATAATTAAAATATCTTTCCAGGACCGATACTCCATAGTTTTACGCCTAGGTCCTATAATTGAAAATATATGATTTTCTATCTCACAATTAGAAACAACATATTCATATTACTTTTTAAGTCAAAAGCTTATATTGTCAATGAACAAATAATATGAACAATAATTTGTTTTCTGAGCTTTTTTTCCTGAAAATGAAAATCCATATAATTTTCTATTACATTTATGCATTTCTTAAAAAAATACCATTTCAAGGTATACTATATTAATGATGTGAAGAATTTCCGAACTTATGCAAAAGCTTTGAAAATAATTCATTTAACATTCTGTTCTTTTTATTTTAAATAGATAAATATACAATTAATAAATTTTAGTACGCAATATTTTCAACTATGGAAGAAAAGGCAACCAACAGCTTATATTTTTTATTATGTTGTCCTGGTTTATTACATTTGTAATTGAAATTATATAGGAGCTTTTGAAATTAAAAGCAAACATTATATAAATATACAGTTTTTAATTTCTATAGTATCCTTTTCTGATGTTCTTGAATTTGGATTTGTGGGCATATACTTTTATTATTGGTTAATGATAATTAATTCTTAAAAAATGCATAACTTTTTTTTACTAGGTACTCACAATTATGAAACTTTTCTTTTATATATTGAGTGTATGCAACTTAAACAATTATGACTTTTCTCCTTAAAATATTTTACTTTAATATAATAATTTTTTTCAATAAAATTTTGTTTAGGTAGAAAAAAAAAGCTAAGGATTGTAGTAATGTTTTGCTATTAACAGTTTATAAATATTATTTTAATCCTTAGCGTTTGTATATTTACCAATTAACTTAGATACAAAATATTAATAGAAATTTGGTTATTGAAGAAAATATTTTGAATCTGTATAAATAAATAAATAACTTAAATAAATATATAAATACTTCAGTACTATTCATTTTTGGGTTTTGATTTCCAAATATTTGCACACATTATATGTAAATATTTTTAGAAATTCAGTTGTTAAAGCTCATGAACTTTAATCAAACGTTTGTTTTTATTATAAATTTTGAAGTTATAGTTTTTATGGGTATAATTGTAAAAGATTTTAAGATACTTTTAATCGATGAAGAAGGAAAAATTCTCTCATTTTTGAACTATCATGTTTTAAATGATCTACTTGCCATAATCGAATATAATAGTTTATTTTAAATTATATATACAACCAATTTTACAATCTTTATTTGATGAGCATTTGGGAAAGCACAAACTGGGAAAAGGATGATTGACTTAAATTTTAAGTGGAATACTTAACACTTGAAATCTCTTTCAATATTCAATTATTTTGTAAAAAACGCAAATACTCATTTTTGAGTCCATTGTGAGTAATATTGAAGTTCACACCATAAGTCTTAACTCTAAAATATCTGTATTTTCATGGTATCAAGAAAATCTTCCTACAATACTATTTTATTTTTTTTATTTTATTTTATTTAAAGTCACTGTTTAACATCTTGGTCATTAATGACTAAAATAATTTACATATTACAATTGGTAATACATGTTCAGTTCTAATAAATAATAGTTAACAATTCTAATAAATGATAATAATAAACAAATTCTATTAAATGATAATAATATAATAAATTCTAATAGTAAACTAGGCTTATAGGTATGTTTTTGTACTTTATATTGTATCAAATAATTTGATATTTTAAATTATGTTATTAAACTTTGATAATTCTCAGGCCCATCTATTAATAATGAAATGAATCAAGAAATCAAGTAATTGAAATATATTTGTACTAATTTTTTATAATACCTAATAAAGATAATAGTGAAATATTTTATTCTTAAATCGTTGTCGTTCTGGATGTCACACCTACCAATTTTCGTAAAAGAAAACCTGGAATTTTTTGAGGAAATCAAAGAAAAAAACAAACAAATAAACAGTTTTTATTGTTCCATTTTTAAAAAAATGATACAATCCAATTATGTGTGGGCCTTCTAAAATTAACGGTTATATTTCATACTGTGTCCAATATATGAGTGTGGGATGCCATGCTCTCTCATTATCTTCCTGCACTGCCATGGATACAATACCTGCAAAAAAGAAATGAAAATATTAATTACGTTATACGAGTACAGCCCGAGTTGGGCTGTTGCAGTTGTTCAAATGAAAATAAGTGTAAAATCGGCTAATACAATAGTGCATTGTTTCATAGAAAAAAAAAAGACTAATGCACTACAATGCATTGCATTGAAAATAATGGAGGCAGAATCGAAGAATAATTCCTTGAGTTGGCAACTCTCGATAGCGACTCAACAGCCTTCAAAGTCAATTTTATTGATGAAATAAAAAAATCTTATCTTGAAATTCGCTCCAGATTCAGAAACAAAGAAATGTACATGTGTCAGTTATTTATATTTATTGATATTTTCCTCTTTTGCTTGCCTATTCGTATTAGACAATGGAACATTTGTAAATTTGAAATTATTTTTTTTCTTTATGCCAATTTTTTGTTTTATTTACAAGGAATATTTTTGAACGAAAATTATCTGTATTTTGAGTTGAGTGGTGGATGGTTCTGGGATGGAAAATTGATGTTTATGTAAACAAAGTTATCTTTTTCAAATTAAACTTTTATAGGTTTTCGCCCACAATGAATTATAAAAGGAGAAATTTGGTATCGGTAGCTATTTGCCGTTTGTAACGTTAATTGAAAGCGTTACCTGACTTGCAATAAAAGGCATTATTGTTTTTCTTATCAGTGTAATGAAAAGTCAATGTACCTCCACATATAAGGTGTACTTCGTACAAAACTATTGGTGCAGTTCTCGTTGATTGTACAACTCATACACATTTATCATAAATATTGTGACTATATCAAATGTATATCAAAGAGCCTATAAATTGCATTGAGATTTGCGACCTGAGCCACAGTTAACGTGTGATTGCTGATTAGAAAACTTCTTTAAGAAAATTTTTTTTCTTCAACTTTTGTGATTTCTTTTGTGACAAAAATCTCGATTTTTTGATAAATTGGTAAGAGTTTTATATTTTTTTATTTTTATATTTTTATCGCTGCAATAATGCATAATGCAGTTCTGCAAACGACGTGACCACTTATACAAGCCACGTCATCTCATTGCATTAGCCAAATACTTTTCAGTCTCATATCTTTACAAGTTTTCAAGGCAATTCCAATCATTGTATCACAATGTCAAAAAATTAGCTAAAAGCTTCTTTTACTTGAAAAATATTTCGATTCCATGGGAATTTTTGGGAAACATTTACGGAATTTCGTCACGTTTTTGTTTAATATAAGTGACACGTACACCGAATTTCCGATGAATTTTAAATTTTCCTTATCGTTTTAAAGCAGTAATTGATTTGGTTTTAATGAGTCGCTTATTCCCAATCGCCTATTTCACCTTAATTACGATACTAATAGGTGCATTTTTATGGATAAGAAATGAATCGATTTTATAACTTTTTTAAGTGATCTCATTTGATTTTTTTTCGATTTTCACGACTTTATTTTTGTTTTAACTGTGATAGGAATCTCAGTGTTACGCGATTGCGAATAGATTATCGTTTTATGATTATAAAATTTGTGTTTGTAATCAAGGATTCGAGAGAAACGAAAAGAAGTTGATGAGAAACGAAAGTTTTCTCTTTGGAAAAGTAATTTCATTTTCATTTCGTCGTTCAATCCCGTTTGATGGATGCAAAGTAGAAAGTTTCAACGACAACGACCCGATTCAGGAGACGGTCTATTTTTTCTTTTCACCCCCTTAAATCCACCCAACTCCGTATTCGATTTAAATAATGATTTCATTAGAGATATAATCGAGATGATTTATTTTTCTTTCGTATAAAAATTGTGCAGAATTGGAGTTTCAGGTATTTTTTTTTCGAAACTAAGAAAATATTTAAGGGTTGTGGAAAACATACATCAAAAAAGTTGAATACTAAATTACCTTGTTTTTTTTCACCCTTCAAACATATGTTTATTTTATGTGAAATAGACTGAATTCAAATATAAATAAAATATGCTAACATGCCTCGTTTTTGCCACCCCTTTGAAGCCTCCAAAGATACCTCGCTCTCTTTCTAGCCATTATTTGGAAAATTCCCTGTCGCCATATTTTCGCCACACAAGTTTTCATTTTCTCGCAAGCATGCATTTTGTATATAAAGCGTTGCTGTATATTTTAGAAACGAAAACCGAGTGGAGGACATTTTAAAAAATTTATTCATTTCAGTGAGCTACATATGTTGTCGAGTTGAATTTGAAATATTATTATACCGAGTGTTTTAAATAAAATTGAAAATTAGTAATGAGGAATAATGCTAGATGGCACTGGTAAAACTAATTGATGAATTGAGCGGTATTTTTAAGGTAGTCGTAAAACCGGTCAGATGCCGCTGTGGCGAGGAAATGAAACGGGGCAAAATATTCGCTTTGCGTGTTATTTTTTGTCCCGTTTTACGATGAACACAAGGTATTTACTTTTTGATCGAATGATAGATGAAATGGAATTGATACATGAGTAATATCAGAAATCGTAACTTTGAAAAATTCGTGGAAAACCGGATGATAGATAGGGGTTGGGAAATTTGATGGAGTTGATGGATTTGAGGAAACTCATTCGCATTTTTTTCTTGGCTAAAATATTACTTTTTCCAACCGAACTCATTCTAGCATGAGAATCTTTAAATTATTAAAACAACTTTTTTTAAGATATTTTTAAGCAAATTTTTATGCAAATTTAATTCTATTGAAAATTTACAAAGCTCCAATGTATACGTAGGAATTATCAAACGATATTAATTGATTTTTTTTTAGTTCAATATTTAATTGAGTAATACAATTTTTTTATTAATAGTATTTGATAGATGATAAAATTCAGATCTCGGCTTTTATTTTTTTAAATAAGAAGACAATTCAGGTTATTTAAGATCTTTTTTTTTATATATTTTTTTTATTTTTCAATTAGCTACGTTTCGTTATTAATCGTAACTTCATTCATAAGGCTTCTTGATTCACAAAAAAAAAATTGTGAATCAAGAAGCCTGATGTAGTTACGATTAGTAACGAAACGTAGCTAATTGAATAATAAAAATATTAAATAAAAAAAAAATCTTAAATAATCTGAATTGTCTTCTTATTTAAAAAAATTAATAGTATTCTTATAGTCTGAAAGAAATTTCTTATATCAAATAAAAAAGTTAAAAAAAGATAATCATTTCAATTTTTCTGTAGGCTTATGCATTTTCCCATCCTATTGTTGAAATATCACGTTTTATATCACCTTCAAAGTTCAATGTTCAGGAAAAGTTATATAAAATCTCAAATATAAAAATGCATTATATTAATAGAGGTAAACACGAGTTATATTTGAAGTTAGAGCTATGCGCCATCTGTAAGCCCTCACAAATATAATAGCATTTTTTTATATTCAAACAGAAAATGATATTAACAGTTATTAAAAAGGATGCAGCATTACTCATTAAAAAATCGATAGTAGAACATCGATGTTGAAAATATCGATTTTTATAAACGATATATTGATGCTTGAAAAAATCGATGTATCGTTTGCATTCCTAGTTGAGGTAAAAACAAGATGCTTGAAAATATAGGCTAATTAATTTATTTCTCAAATTTTCAACTTCATAACTCTTGAAGATGAAACATTTAGGGATAATAAATTTTTGTAAGCACCAAAGTCAACGATAATTATTTGGGTACAAATTTTTCGTAGTGGAAAGTGTGATTAGTTGAATTGAAATTCGAGTCACTCATTAAATTAATCTCCTATTGTTTTCAACGTTTTCAATGAAAAGTTGTACTGCTCTTTAATCATATAATTATTTATAAGTTAGAATAGTCGCCAAAAATCAATAAAAAATGTCTAAAACTCCAGACATGCACCATTATTGGGCGTCGTGGCTCCGCTACTTTGTCACTTAAATGTTGAATTTTCGATGTACAATTTCTACCAAACTTATGTTTGGTTGATTATGCGTTTTTATGCGTTCAGACGAATCTGTCGTAAGACGTAAACGTGATGTTGAATTTCGGATGTCCGTCCATTGATCTGCTCAGTCGAATTTTCGATTAAGATGTCACGTTTGTGAATTGGTTGCCTCTTGTTAGATAAGTCGTAAAGGTGTACGAGAATATTGGATGGCTGATATGATAAGATGGAGGGATGTATTGTCAATATTTCTTTTTAACCGATTTTGCCTGAATATAAACAGCAAAAAATGTCCAAATTATGCAATGTAATAATTAAATAGAATCATTGTTCATTGTTCAAGTACTAGTCCTTCGCAAAATAATCCTAGCATCAATATTTTTCGTCTACAATTGGCAAAAGCTATATGGAAAATAGTTTGTATATTCTTTAGGTACTAACTAGTCAAAAAAAATTAAAGAAAATAATTTTCCCGAAAAAATATTTGTAAAAATTTTGAAGCTTTATGTCAAAACGACCTTGAAAAATTGCATACTTACGCTGTACATGCGCATTGTATAGTTTCAAGGTAGAGCAAAATGTAAAAAAATGTACATCTGAAGCCATTTTTACATATTGAAGAAAATTGAGTTGCAAATAAAATTTTTCAAATCAAATGCTACAAATAGTGAATAGAAATATCACAAAAATACTAGTCAAAACAATGTACAAGTTCTTCATTTATGTTTTCTTTAATACAGATGTGCTTAGTTGTACCCAGATGTGAGTAAAGGAGATATAGTCTCCTCCAAGAATAAATCTTGGATTCCTTATTAGCTGATATTTGCGACATTATCTACATCATATAAAAATATGTCTACAATATTGTAATATATAGATGATAAAATTCAGATCTCAACTTTTATTTTTTTAAATAAGAAGACAATTCAGGTTGTTTAAGGTCGGTTTTTTTTATTTAATATTTTTATTATTCAATTAGCTACGTTTCGTTACGTATCGTAACTTCATCAGGCTTCTTGATCCACAAAAATAAAAAAAAATCAATTTAAATTCAATAAATTCATTTTAAATTGAATTTAAATTGAAAATATTTTATTTTTGTGAATCAAGAAACCTGATGAAGTTACGATACGTAACGATACGTAGCTAATTGAATAATAAAAATATTAAATAAAAAAACCGATCTTAAACAACCTGAATTGTCTTCTTATTGTAGTACCTATATTGTCTAAAGAAAGAACATATTAAAACTGGAGCATAGATTATATTCTATGATTTCACATTTATCAAGTAGTTATTCTAACCAACAACTGGCATCAGAAAACGATTAAATATTCAATTTTGTGTACAATCTCACTATTTGACAAAAGGAGTAGGTCGTAAGCAACTAATGATGGCGAAATTGTTACCAAAACGTGGTACTATGTACAAATGACGATAACGATTTTTCTTCTAAATATTTTTAAGTATCCTCTATTCAGAATCTCAGCAACAATGGTCAATTTAAATGTTTTACGACTTAATTGGTGGATATTTTTTTTAATAACAAACATATTTTATCTTTCATACTACTTACTATCTTAAAGCCTTTAATTACTTCAACGTAATGCTATGCATCAATTTTAAATTATTTTTTTTTTGTCAAAATACAATTGTTTTGTTTTCCAAATAGTTAACTTTTTTATCTAGTTTATTCCTTCTTGTTAAAGATGCAGGATTCCAAATTGTATTTTTACTTATCTTATATGTCTCTCTCTTCTCAGAATGTGGCTCTTCTTATTAGCTTTTCTTGTTTTCTTCACAATGATAATTATTCCTTCCCCTATCTTATTAATTCCGTAGTTATAAGAAAAATATTTAATTATTTTGCTCTATTTTTAGTGATCTCCTTTTATTGCGTGATCTGTATATTGGTGCAATATATGCATTGTATCTAATATATCCCATGAAAGTATTATTCCATGATACTACCATGCTGTTGATTTTTTAACAAAATCTATCAAGTAAATGGTTGTATTTTATATTTGCAGTCTTTTTTTGGTGTCACTGTTATTCAGTAGGTTTAGTGTAAAGTTGTTTAAATGATTATTAGACTAATCCATAAAGGTGACTTTTCAACAAAATCTACCAAGTAAATTGGTTGTATTTCACATTTGTAGTTTATTTGTAGTTTATTTTTAGTCTTCTTTGGTTTTCCAGAAGGTAAAGTGTAAAGGTGTTTAGATTTTAATTTAATTTTTCCAGATATTTTTCGATGAACCTTTGTTCTCCTGCCTTACTGTTAGCTTTTCCGTGTTATGGTGTATTTTGCTGTTGCCAACTTACCAGAGACATTAATGATTTGTTGAATGGTTTTTGATCGGAACCTCGGGAATAAGATTGCCAACATTGAGACATTTGTGACCCAGAGAAAAAAAACTGATCTGAAGAATTAACTTTGCTAAATTAAAATTATTCATCCTGGAACTTATATTGAAAACCCAAAGCCCGGCGAAACATCGCCAAATCCGAAGTCTCTGGGTCAAAATACCTACGTCGGTAACTACCTGAACTGATTTCATAGAGTTAATTTTTATTTTCCAGTTTTCAGCCCCTTTTCTGATTTTTGTTGTATTAATCCAAGAATATTAATATTTTTAATCCTTAGTTTTTTTTTTCATTTCTATTGAATATTTTAATGTTTATTTTGGAGTCAAACAAAGAAATAAAACGATTAATTGCATTTTTACTTGCCTTTCATTGTATTAAATTAAAGTTGAAGTTAAATTAAAATTGAATAACCAATTTTAATGTAGATATGTTTTTAAGTATAATGTTAACTTTAATTGCTGTAACCGTTTTAAGCCAAACATTTTTGTTTATAAACAATTATAATTTTCATTCTATTTCTAGAAAATTTAACCATTGTTCTTAAACCACAAACTAGTCTGTTTTTTTCATTATAAAAGTGACTTTTAATTAGCTTTATCTTTTTCTGATAAGGCTTTATTAGTCAATGTTATATGTACACGAAACAAATTCAAAGCTTATCAGCAAATAATGCAAACATTCAAAACATCTCTTCATAATTCAATAATTACAAATCTTTACAATCGCTCATATAGTTTTCTCACATATTGATTACAAATGAAATTATTGACTATTGAATTTTGCAAACAAAAACAAATTAAATTAAGTGGTGTAAGTTTAATTAATTCCATATCGATAGCGATAAAAATAATTATCGTTTGGGATAAATCAATCAAAATAAACTAAGATAATGAAAAGAAAATTCAACGTTTTTTTCACACATTGTTTTTGATGGTTTGAGAAAGAACTTTCGTTAGATAGTTTAAAAAAAGCTAAACTGATTTTGTTAGAACAATGGATTAAACTTTAAGCCATTTGTGTAGGAAAGAAAAGAAAGAACAATGAGTGAAATACGAGAAGAAGCTTATAAATGTAAATATTTGTCAGGGAAAACCGAAAAGATTTAAGAAAATTTTGTCAATAGTATTCAAGTTTATTTACTTGACTTGTAAGTTTTATACATAATTCAAATCTTTAACGTTACAACGTAACATTTGTTGGGATAGAACATGCTTATCCGGTTTTTGTTGGAAAACCGGGACATTTTCACGAATGCGAACTTTCTTTGAAAATTATTATTTTCACTAAAATTAATGTTGCATAGTTCTTATCGCTTTTTCCACTTGAGAAAAAAAAAATAGTCACCAAAGCTCTCTAAAGCTCTTTTGCACACTTTGTCACCGTTTTATTTTTCTTTTATTTAAATTTTTGTGGTTCAAACGAACACAATTGAATACGAGTTTTCGGGAGTGAGGATGAAGATAAAAATGGGTGATTTTGAATTCGCCCTGTCTCTATCCTTCTCTCTCTTTACTCTTGGTTCGTTGTTTTTGAGATAAAATAATGAAAATAAAGAAAAGCGAATTAAAATCTAGAAAATAAACATTTGAACTGAATGACGTTATCATTCTAAAAGTTTTCAGTATAAGAACTTTGTAATATGTTTCTCTGTGCATTATTTACATTTATATACATTCGTTACTGCAGAGCTTTCTTCCAAAGTTAAATTAAACTGATTGAGCAATATTGCAAATTTATGTGATTTTCTCTTTGACGTTATCTTTTCTTAGTATTTTCTTTCGGTGAACTTAGGGAGAAGCACTTGGAATTGTCTTGAACTAATTTGGGGTTTGGTAATGGGGAATGGGGAGCAATTGTTAGCGCGCTTGTTTGATACAATTGGGAATTTGGTAGGATTTCTCACGATTGCGGAATTTATTTAATGCAGAAAAGGGAAATGGAACAAATGGGAATGGCATCAAGAAAACGAGACTGCAATAAGATAAATTATGAGATAATTTTTTTATCGACGACTTTAGAAATTCAACAAATGCAACATTGTCACACGATTTTGTCATATATCTTAATCAATGCTATATGTCTCATTATTTTACGTTTATAATTATAAACTTGGCTTTTAATTAAATAATTTTAACTGATATTTTTTTAATATTTTGTATAATCGAAATGCAACTTATTTCTCTTTTAAACTTTACTTTTATTAAATTTCTTAGTTGTTCATATTTCATTACATTTATTCGGTTCATTTAAATAAATATTGTTTCCAATGACTATGGAGTAATTACTATTTGAATGATTAACTGTTGGAAAAAATAATAAAAAACTTAAACTTCTTATTTGATTCATACAAAAAAATCTCAGTAAAGGGAATAAAGCAATAAATTGCACCATTATTTGTGTCAATCATTAAAAATTAATAACATTTTAGTAGTTTACTACGAATTAATAACATTTCACTTATTTGATTGGGTTCTACTTTAACTATAACTTGAGCCATTTTTCGTATTTTAGTCAAATGAAATAAATCAATTCAAAAAAATTATCAAAAGGCAAGTAATGGATTTATAAAGATTACTTACCAATAAGATTGCGAGATTTTAAGTTGTTCATTTGCTTTAAATGTTGAAGTTTTGAAAATTTTACACAGCAACTTCTAGAGCCTATGCTATATATACAATGTATAAACTCAGATTGAACAAGAACAATTGACATTGAGCACTGTTTTCTCTATTTGATATATACATAATTTTGATTGAAAAAATATACGATGAAAATCAAAAAGAGAAAATAGAAAATGGAAATTCATTTTAATATTATTAGTTTTACTTATTAAGACTATTTTCTGTAACTATTTAAGTAGTCATTACAGTAAAAATATTTCTATAACCCTATAGTAAGGACTAAAATAACTATAGAAAAAGTAATGTTATTATTTAATTTTTGTAAAATACAATTTTTCTTTGAAGCATTCTACTCAATAACTGTAACTTTTGTTTAATTTATTTAATGCGGTCCGTTTGGTCTATCAGTAGATAAAATAAGCAAAAGCTTCAGTACTTTTACAAACGATTGATTCAATGAAAAATTAGATGAAAATAATTTCTTTCTTCACTTGATTTTCATCGTTTAAAATAAAGATTTCAACTATGTTACAATATGGCCAATTCTTGCAACAAGCGACTCCAGATATTCCTATCAAACTCAAAATATAATCCTCAAAAATAACTTATTCATTTTTTCCACTAGTCTATAGTACGAAATTATATACATATCATGACGGAAGTTAGTAGTAGCACTGACGTTTTCATTCTCTCTTACTTCTCTCTTTTTACAGTCTATCTTTTTCTATGAAAAATACAAAATGGCAATCAGAGATCTAAGCAAAATTATACCACATATTTTTCTTCCTAAGTTACCGTTTTTTTTTCTAAACGTTTATCAGATAATTGAATAACTGAATTCAGTGATATAAATATATGGATACTTATAATTAGCAAAGAAAAATATTATATTTGCTTTGAGCTGACAATTGTTAATACCTTTAAGAAATTTTCATCCGTATTTTAGATAAATCTTTGAAATTTTAAAATTCTTGTTTTCTCAAAAATGCAAGATGTTTTAAGCCAAATTGCATTTAAATATTCAAAGTAAATTTGAATTAGTTAATGGGAACTTTTCAGCCCTTATATCTTATTGATTTCTGTAACTGTAAGAAATGTATGTAGGAATTTATTGACGAAAATTTTAAAACACTACTGCTCCAAAAAAAAAAAGGATTTTTAATATATTTTGCTTTAATTTTTAGTATTCATTTTTTTAAGGTAATTTATTAAAATTTATAAGGCCTACAATTGTTTATGTTTAATGGTGTGCATCTCTACCTCTTCCTGTACATACTTTATTCAAACCGAAAATGAAAACAAAATTTAATTCATGAAAATTAATTATAATTTTCGTGTATTTATAGTATTACTAAACGTAATTTAGATTTTTTACAATGATAAGTGCCATAGGTTGAATAAATGAAGGATAAATTTGAGTGGTGAAGATTCGAGGAAAAATGTAAATGATTTGGGAAAAAGTTTTGATGTCTTGTATTTTTATGAAGTATGAACATGTTTGAGGAAATAAATTTGTTGCATATTTTATTCATAAATTATAATTCATGTCGGACGGTTATTACGTATTTCATTTAGGTCGTTTGATTTTTTTATTATATTTTATTACGCATAAATGTGTCTTGTTCTACAATTACTGTCTGTGCCGATGAAAAAATTGCACCATTTTCGTACAACTTTGTGTCGATTGAATTATACTGCCAAAGTGCAAATATTTTTATTGGAATTTACAACGCAACCGTTCATACTTGAAATTCTTGACGACGTAGAAAATCAAGTAGAGATTACATCGCCAAGGTAATCGTTTCAAAGGGGTTGAGATCACGTGCACATTTGCTTAATAAACATACAAATCGTTCGTGCAAATTTATTAAAATGGAGGCGGTTTCCAAGCCTCTAACGCGCGATTATTTGAAACTTTCCGAAATAAATATTAAATTAAATTACTCTTCGACATACAAGCAAATGATTTTTTTTCTGAGGAAAACTTGATTTTTAAATTAATCCATAAATATATCAGTCGCTTCCATTAATGACAAAGTTAATTTGGATCAGGCATAAATTTGTTTTTTTGGGATTTGAGGGGTAGGCTTATATTTAAGCCAATGACCTTTGGGACCAATTTTTTTCAATTCGTTTCATAATTTACCTTTGCTTTCCATGTGTTTGTGGATAAACATTCAGAATATTGTCAATGTGTGAGAATTTGGTCGCTATAGCGACAACATCAAAAACCACGATTGTAAACCTAATGGCCGTTGGAAGAGAGAGACCAAATTCGGGATATGTTTTGATGAGGGCATTAAGAGTAAAAGATACTATTATTAGGCCTCCAGCATGTTAAATTCAATAACAATCTGACCTACAACTTTTAAAGTTATTATCTAACCAACTACAGATAGAAAACTATATTTTTCCATTTAACCACTAAGTAAACTTCTGCTAAGCTTTTTGATATTCTAAAAATTAAAATTCCTCTTGTTAATGATAAAAACTAATTTAAATTGATTTTGTAATTGTTGGTTCAAGTGTTATAAAAATTATATTTCTTCATGATATAATAGTTATAATCCATTGACAATACCGACATAGGTACTCAAAATAAGACCTTACTTTTCTTTAAAAAATAGTCCACCGAAAATTTCCTTAAATTTTCAGTTTAATGCTTATTATGTCACATTTTAAATTAAATGTAATTAAGTGTGATAATATAGATTCAAGATTAGTTTATTAAGGGTGAGATTTAAGGGTTTTAAAAGGGGTAAAACTTAAAAAATAATACACCTGCATCATATGAAAAATACGAAAGTAATATCAAAATATCACGAAACGATGAAATCTTTTATTTTCCTTGCTCCAACAAGAAAACCGGCTTTTCCTTGTTCCGAAACTTTTTCACATTCTTCTCTGCCAGAACTGTTGAAAACATAACGAAATGCTCTCTCTTTGTATTTGTTAAGCCGTTTTTTCGTAAATGCCTCAGCCGTTAAGAATACAGCTTTCCTTATCATACAAATATTTTTGGAGCTAGATGGAAAAAACAAGTTGGAAATATTTTAGTCGAATATATTGTGACGTTTATTCTTGTTTATTTATCGAAGAGAATTTCGTGCCAGATAGAGTGGAAAAGCGGTTTGGGGTTGCCGTTTATTTGGAAAGCGAGCGCGCATGTCTTGTCCCATTATGTCGATGTTTTCACGCATGCGCTGTGTCGAATGAAAAGCTGCGTGGCACTGATAATTATTACGTCGAAGATGGGATTGAATCGAAGTTTTTTTATCTTCTCAAACGATGGCGATATTTGTCATCAAATCAAACAATTTCGATGCCTACAAATGAAAAAAAAAATGCAATTTAATTTTCTTTTTTTTGTATAGGTTTTTCTTCAAGAAACCAAATAGTTCAAGCATAACTATTGGTAATTGATTTTGGAAGAAAAATTAATAAATTCAATGAATATTAATTAGCGTAAATTGATTTTCGATTACCGAAAAAATGAAATGAGAAATAGAATTTTAGTTTGTGCTCGATTTAACAATTGGTTACAGTTATTATGAAATGTATTAGAAATTTAATTGTATTAAGGTTTTTCATACATTTTTTTTTGGTTGTAATTTTAATTATTTACGTTTTCTTATCAAATTTTAATAGTTTTATTTTTAAAGCTGTGGAATTTTAAATTAATCTACTAAGCATATTTGAAATAAACTTTACCGTCGCCAAAAGTTATTTTAGTTTGGATTCATAGAAGTGTCGTTTAGTTACGTTGAAAATTTCGTATTTGTGATGTTCCACATTTCGGGTCGTAATTCTTTTCATTTGCCAAAAATTACCCTGGCAAAATTCGTGATCTTGAAACAACGTACGTCTCGATCCTAACGGATAATGCTAATTCGCAGAATTCGTCATAAACTATTCAACATAATTGCTGCAATAAACATAATTTATTGGCCAAATGATTCGGGAATCCGATTTCGTGATCACAATTCACACTGTTCAAGTCGAAAGTTTCCTATTACAGTATTTTTTCTCTTGCTTTTATTTTTAAACAGGAAAATTCGAGCTTATCAAAATAATTCGATTTATGCGAGGAATTTACTGGCGTGATAAGGGACTTGAAAGTTCATTTTTTCTTTGGCAAATAAATCCGAGTAAAAATAGAGATTATCTGCGATTTGCTACGGGGTATTTACGTATTTTGTTCAATTTTTGATTTAAGATTGAGATAAGTACGTGTTGTGGTAGATTGGAAAAGGATTTGATCGATTATGAGATAACTTTGAGTATATTTTACTTATTTTTTGGTGAGAAGTTTGGAATTTTATGTAAAAAAAATGTTTCAGATGGAAATGGCGATGGCAATGGCATCGACGTTGGCGACGGAAAGAATAGTTATGGTAGCGGCAAAAGCTGGAATACGATACAAATCTCCCATGGCGTAAGCCAACGAGGGCGTGTCCCACATTCAATAACGGGAGCATTTTCAAACTTCCCGCGTTAAAAATGGAACATTTCGCCTCGGGGACCAAATCTGTGTCAACGATAATTATTTCCCTTAAACCATCCTCTGGTAAGTTGATAAGTTTCATAAAAAAATTATCTCAACAAATTTGCAACATTTTCAACATCCCACGTACCAACCTCATGAATTAATTAAGTCCAAAAATTTCGCCAGTCCTCCATTTCGAATCAATTAAAAACTTCAAACAACCGCCCAACAAATTTGCAAGTTTTTAAGTCCTTGGGATTTATGTGACTTGATAAAACGAGGAATGAGATAACGAAGGAAGTTCCATCAAACCAAAACCAATATTTAAAAGCATTTCGGCAATCAAGTCGGAATTTCATTTCTCCGTTTTGGAGGAAATCAATACTTTCTAGTTTTAGAATAGGATTTCCTGGTTTCCCTACGGAATAAATTTAGGCTCACACTCCCATTTTAATCAAACACAAACTAACTCAATTAAACTAATAATTTCTGGAATTGAATTACCTTTAAAAATTCATCAATTCCACCCTTCTGTATTCGCAACGCAATCTTGATGTAAATTTGGTGGAATATCTTGAATTTTCGCGTTGAATTCACTATTTAATTAACTTTTTCGACGACAATTAGCGCAGATTTATTTGCCACTAAATACGAAATTTTTTTGCTCAAATAAAATATTTTGTCAGAAGATTGAAATCTTAATGTCAGATCTATATTTTGTGGTACAAATTTTCTTGATCTTTAATTTTGACATTAAAATCTTGTTCGTCTTAATTTGAACAAATTTTAATGTATTTCTTATTCTTAATAAAAAACATACTTAATTAAGGAAGTTTGTTAACTATTCGATGCATTAAACTAAATAAATCGATCTACTTAGATATATTTAAAGCTGATTTACGAATTGATAACTATGTGACTTTTAATTTCATTACTAAACTTTTAAAACCCTATATTTATAATTTTTATTAACTATTGGCGAATTTATAGATTGTAGGTATTTCATCTGTAGCATTGAATTTCAATTAATGTTTTCCTCTACTTTACTTAACTTGATATGTTCCTGTTTCCCAATTACTTTGCTATATTTGGTTTAGTCAATGTTGGACCTGTTTCACATTTATACATTTTTGTTCGATACTATCTCATGGTATCAAATCAGATATAGCTTTTTAAATGAGGATAGAAAGTCAATTTCTTCAATTATCATTTAAAAGAAGTTTATCTTATAACAAAATCGATAGTTTTCAAAGTAAATTAATTTTTAACTGTTTTACTATGTAAAATGTTTATATTTTTTCCAAAAAATAAAAAAAATAAAAACATATAGGTCAAATGTTAGAGCCCTAAGTTCAATATAAATATTAATTAAAACATTGATAAAATTATTATTTATCTTCTTTTGAAAAATAATAACAGAAAAAAATATTACAAGGAATATAAGAAAATATGTAAGAAACTTATGAAAAGTGAAATAATTTACTTTAGTGTAGTTGTACTTCCAAGAAGATTACTTAACGAACTTAGAAAAATTTTAATTCTAATATGATAATTTTCATAAAAGAGTTTCAGAGACAATCGAAGTACAAATTCAAGCCATACAAAAAATATTTTTTGAACATTAATGCAACCATAGACAAGAATGTGGAATGTTTGTATAATATCGGATGCAATGCGTCTTAAAAACTTTTTTTTAATATTAGTTTGTTTATAATTTTGTGACTTATTACACAGTAATTATAGAGAGAACTAATCCTATATGATAAGCCTGAATAAAGTTGCTTGGCAAATGAAATACGTATCAGAAACAATATGATATCAACGAAATAATATAATGTTATAACTACATTAGGAAAATTTTCTAAATTGAAGAAGTATAAATAAATGGGTATGACGCAAGTACAATAATTAAAGTGCAAGAGTTTCAATTATCTTACTGCATTATTGAGTTAATGGAGACTTCATATTTTCCTGGAAATAACTAAATTATTTTCAATAATTTTTGTACCTTCGAGACTTTGAAAGCACAAATTTTGATGGGAAAAACTCTCCAATTTTGGCTTTCATGTCGTTAACTATACACAAATTTGATTCTTGTTTTCTGGTTTATCCATAAAAGCATTTGATATTATAAGAAAAACTAAGATTTTAGCTATAGTTATATCTCAGTTTTTAGGCATCAAAAGTACTTCAAATTTCGAATGTCACTCCTAAAACATTTTTCTCATTTCAACCCAAATTTGATAAGATTTGGAAAAAAATTTTAAAGAGGCCTATAAATGGTTTTTGTTTATCTTCTAAATAGTAAACAAAATATTTTGTAATTGTAACAAGAAATTTATAATTTAAACCAAATATCAGTATGATCATAAGTTATATGCTTTTACCGAACTTAATTGTACATAAAACAATTTTCCTAAAACATTTCATATCAAAAAATGAATTTTACTTTTATAAACTATTATTATTATAAGTTTATTGGCTGTTTTTACCAGTTACTTTCCTAAACCTAGATATTTAATTTTAGGTACTTTTGAAACTTTATTTGATTTTTCGTCACTAACTATAACTTTGAATCTTGCAACATTAATAAAACTAAACTATTCCCTGAACACTTTTGCGTAAAAAATTTAAATACCCACTGGTCCTCTTACACAAAAATATTTATGACTCCAATCTTGCCAAAATAGGTCAAAACCTATTTCATAAGGTTTAAGATAATAACGTTTTATGCCAATGGACTACTTGTGTTTCCAATATATACCTACCTAAACAGTATTAGAAAAAAATCAGTGGTTCATTTTTTTTTCCAAAATTTCAAATTTAAATTTAATTGATGATTTTGTTTTTAGGTTTTATTGTTCACACGATACGGAATAATAATTTAAATACCCTTGGAAAATAATGGTTTTCAAGCTCGTGGCGTAAACCATGCGTGTAGGATACATTTTTTAGGTATTAATAGGAAATCGTAATTTTCTAGAAACATTTTTGTATTTTTGAATTGTTGCGAATCCAAAGCCCATAAGTTTTAGCTTAAAACTTATCTAAAATTTGAGATGTGGCGTAAATATTTTTATATTAGGTAGGTATCTTTGCAAATCCTGCATATTATATACCAACAAGAATTTATGTAAGCCTACTGGTGGCCGAGTGGCCAATTTGAACGCTACAAAATCTTTAGGTGTTGAATTCGATCTTCGTTTCGAACAAATCGATATTTCTCGAATACGGATTTTTATTAACCCCACAGTTGCTAAAAACCTTAGTAGATATATAGCGACGGTATATAACAATTTTAAAAAAAATGAGTTTTTGTGTTTTCTCGCATATGATGCCCAAATAGACAATTTTTGGTAATTTTTGTAAGAATTATTCGAATAATATGAAATAACAAAATGAAGGATACAATTTTATTTCAACTTCGGCATCAATTCTGTTTTATTGTAAATGATTATCTAGGATCGAAAATAACAATATACTTAATTAAAAATGTCTACAAGGACTACTGATAGTAATTTATAACCAAGAGTTATGAAATTTGCCTATGACATTCTAAATTTTAATAGTTTTTCAATTATATTTTTGGAATAAAGTATCATTTTGTTTTGTGAAATGAAAAACTTATTTAATTTTTTTGAGCTTGTATGTTAGAATAACAAGCTCCTAATGAAATGGGAATTCGAAAAGTACATCGATCGATACATTAACGGGGAAAATAGGATAAGGACTGCGTTTTCGTAATAATCATTCTGAATTTCTTTACAGTATTATGAATGAATATTAATATTTTTTTTTTTAACTTTTTAATTTATTTGGTAGGAATTGAACCCGTAGGGTCCCTAGCCTACATTAGTCTGACTTTACAAAATTAGAAAATATTTACATTCCTCTGACCATCGTCATGAGGGAACAATGGTGGCAAAAATCTTAACAACTAAAAATATTAATAATTGATCCATTTTATGTAAGGTTCAATTCCAGTGTAAATAACAACAATAATAATATCAAGTTCACGAGTAATTGGAATATATTTTTTTAAAAATATTTTTAAAAATATATTCCAATTACCCGTGAACTTGATATTATTATTGTTATTAATAATTGTAACTTTTAGAATATTTAAAACTTAAATTTACGAATAAACTACAAAAATTTTTAAATAAAAAATATTTTAAATAATGATACCTTATATTCCGATTTTAGGTTCATATAATGCTTAATACTAGGAAAAAAGTAACTGCCAATTTCTAAAACGATTGGTTCAAAAAAAGACGTTTTGATAAAAACGCATTTGAAAAAGTAGGTACCTGAAGGTACGTAGGTACCGCTCGGGGTCTTAAGGAGAGCTACTCACTTTAAAGGCTCATAACAATAGAACGATTCGGAATTTTCATTTAAAATTTTGGGAACATATTTTTCAATAATTTTATTAACAATTTATGAAATAAAAAAAATCGACTTTTGGAACCGTCTAACCCTATTTCCTCTCTTAAGAGTAACTGTAGGTACCTAATTATAGTCTTAATATTGATATGATATATACAAATGATTTATACATACACTGTTATAAAAAAAAACTTTCTTCTGAAAAAGGGACTGTAGAAATTGCAAATTAAAAGTAAAAATCATTCGTCACCTCTTTATTATCATTTACATTTACAACACTAATTTGATAATTGGAACATTAAAATAACAGCAACTTTGTATTATCTACTTTCGTGAATTTTTTTTTTAATTGATGTACACTATACTAAAATAAACATAATCAATTAAAGTGTGTTTCCTCATTAATAATATGCCTACCTATAAATTTAATAAATGACTTGGTCAATTAGAAAATAATTACAAATTAAATGCATATCTTATGCACTTAATGCATTTACATTAAAACTACACAGCTATATTTTATACCCAATTAAAATTTTGCATCTTTCATTTATGTTTTAATTAAAAATACGCTGATACTTTCAGTATAAAGTTTATAAAAAATAAAAATGAACAAAGTGTTTTTAAATTTAAATAAACGTTTGGATCATTTAGATTATTGATCCTATCTTAATTTACTTACAAAAATATTTCACAATAAATTATAGATATGCTAAATAATTTGAAAGTATTTTCGCCATATTTCGGTCTCGTTTTGATCATTGGCTAATCAAAGGCATTTAGCCTCATCTCGATTTGATAAAATTCTTCGAAAAAAAATCCACTGGAAACCACATTTTTTCCCGTCTGTTGCCTCCGTTTGTGCAAACAAATCAAAATGGAAAAATTTTAATTAAATTAAAGCATTTTAATTAAATTCGTACAATTTTTCTCCCAAGCAATCCTCGAAAGCAACTATCGCGCAAACCGATTTGCAATAATCGTGCAATTCCGTGACGTAAATATAATCATGTCATGTTAATTAAAACTAAAGACAAACAGAAAAGACTTTGTCTTGCAAATAAATAAGACAACTAAATGCGAAAAAGCCATTGCCATTATGGCGACTTTCCATCATTTCGTGCTATTTTTTTTTTAATTGAAACTTGCCCGACCCGGAATTAATGGCATTCATTTAGATTCCAATTTATTTATCTTATGCTTTTGGTTATTAGTATTATTATTTCTCATTAGTGGCAAAGCATTATTGTAAAATAAAATACATACTTTAATATTCATTAATTTTAAATTGAACGACACGCTTTATTATACAATCATACCTTGGCGATATATAATACATGAATATGATAGACGCCAGATTTGCAAAAAGAATTTTGACAAGCCTCATCAATTTTCGTAAATCATGGTTGGTGGCTTCTATGTTAAGTAAAATGTCAAAAAATCAACGAAAAAATTTATTTTTAATTGCACGTTTTTTTATATTTTTCTAATTTATATGTTTATTGTTTCATTTTTCATTATGCAATCCGATGAAAACTGATATTATCAGGGATATATTATATGAGTGAAATTGGGGGAATGGAACAGGTAAAAAGTTACTTTTGCATCCTTTTAATATGAAATATGTGATTAAGTTATGCATATCATTAAAAACTTAATAATAAATTTTCACAAATTGTTTCTTTTTTGGTGAAACAAAAGGAAGACCAAATTTATTCAAGATATTGTTGATGATTATATTTACCTACTAAATATTAATCTATCGTTTAAAATTCATTCATAATTTTACATCGTCCATCTTTAAAGAGATGGATTTAAAAAAAAAATCACTCATGGACAAATTTTACTGGATAGTAGACGTATACTTGTTAAAAAGCTCTTATCTATAGTTTAATTTCCCGAATAATTTTTTCAATCATATCAATAACTCCAATTTCCTTTTTTGTTACTTAAAATTCTCTTATAAATACCTATATCTCTTAAAAAAAAAATATTTTATAATAATTAGTTTAGTATTTTTATTTGTATATTTTTTTCTCTTGATATTAAATTTTTTTTATCAGAACATAAGTATTCTGAATGAATTCAACTTTTAAAAAAGAAACTTCGGTAACCCAAAATATATTCATTTTGAATTGAAATCATTTCGAAAAACAGAAATTAAGGAATATTTGTATTCAAATTGCATTTTGCTTGCATAAAGTTGGGTCAAATGGTGATCAATGTTATAAATTTGTCAAAAGAGGTTTTTTTACATAATTTTCTTTAGTTATAAATGATCCAAAAAGAAGTTAATTGAAAAGATTTTTTCTCATCAATTTTTTTGGGAGTCAGGCCACCCAACTTAAAGATGTAATATTAAATCCGATTTACATATGTATAATTACTTTTAGAATAATATCTGTACTAATAATCTTACAGCTACAATAAAATAAGTACTGTGTAATTTTTGCGATGTAAAGTGGAAATAGGTCCAAACTTTCGGTTTATCCGAAAAAGAAAATGCAGAATAATAAAACATAAAAACATTGGAAGAACATTGGTAAATATTTCATTTATTATTTTCTAGTTACAATTAATAAATTAATGAATAACATATATGTCGAATGACTCAATTTTTTTACCTGACTACCTGATTATCTGACGACGACAACCAAAAACTATTGAATCGCGTTGTATTTAATAAAGAAGTAATGAAATTGAGTCATACGATATATTTATTTATTTATTAATTTATTTGAAGAAATTTCTTTGAATACAATTTTTGAAGTGAAACTTCTTTAGCACCGTTGAGACTTGAAATTTCATGAAAAGAAAAAGCTTCAATAATTTTTTTTCAATATTTCACTTCTATCGCGCGTGAACTGCACCCATGTATCCTTTTTTATTGAAGCTCAAAATCTTTGCTAAAATTAAAGTGGAACCTATTAATCCTTCCTATTTCTATTCTATGAGTCAATTTGTAAAGATACACAAAAGACTTTTCTAAAAACAATTGAAATCAATATTTTTTCGTTGAATTGTTTTTAAACAATTTAATTTTTGCCATTAATACTGTTTTTTTATCTATTGAAAAAAATATTTTAAAGATTACGGTTATTCATCTAAATTAGTTTAATTGGTATTTTCAAATTGATTAAATTAGTATTATATCTTATCATACACTGGATATTATTGCGCTAGCCTAGAAAATTTCTTTTATTTTTAATTTTTAAATTGATAATGTGATAGAAAATCAAATTGAAAATTATAGTTGGTTAGGGAAGTCAATTTTTATAAAATCGTTGGTTAGTTTTTATTTATGTAAAAAAAACATTACGTAATATCCACTTATTAATATTTATTCCAACGAAACGTTACTATATATTATTTCAAAATATTAGAAAATTTTTATCCAAAAGTTGCATAGAATTGAATAATCTTATTTTTAAAAAATGTATAATTACAATTAACGAAAGTATCTAATGTTGCACAAAAAGTAATATTTCAATTAAATTTTTAAAAGCTAAATAGAATCATATGTTAAAGGAATATATTTAATGACAAAAAACTTTTAAGATTTCCATCACAATTAATATTTTGAAGAACTATAGTTTCAATCGAATGAAATTTTTTGAAATACCTTTTACAATAAAAGAAAAACCAGGTAAATTTTCATAAGATGAAAGCTATTAAAAATTAAGAAACTGTTTTTACTTAGGCAATTTTATTGTTTTTTTTTCTAATTTGACATCTTTATATATAATTTTTAACATAGAAACATAAAGTAGGTATTATAAATTTTCTAGCACCTTTTACTTTGTTTTTGTATTATTTTTTTCTATTTTTTTTTTTTTAATATCTCATCACCATAAACCTAAATTTGTTCCAATCAACCCAATATACAATCCTCAAATGTTTTACTAAAAATTAATTTGGTTAAAACTTTGAAATTAACAACTTTGACCCACTTATCATTCATACCAATTATCCTTAAAAAGCTCTCAAGTAATATAAAGCTAAACACTAAACTTAATAAGAAATGTCATACTTAAACATTCACAACCAAACATTCACCATGATTAAAAATTTCATATTTGAATTTAATCAAAATAGATTTGTAAAATCTAAATATCCCAAATTTGGAATTCTAGAATTAATTCTTTTGATTTCTGTGATATTTACACATAAAAACATATAATAGAAATACGTACAAGGTCGGGCACCAAATCTAATTAAAATGAAGATAAGCATGGTCACGATGGAAACGTTTACGTTTAAATCTGGAAACTGACATTTTCTGCGATTACAATACTTCCCTGTTTCGTATAAAAAATTTCTCACAAAATGTGTGATAAAAATCCATGTAATCAAATCCATTAAATTGAGTATGAGACCTAACTATTATTTCCATCACTAAAATTTTTTGAGCTTCAATAAACTCAACAAAAAATCAATATTTTCATCATTTCCCATTAGTTTATAATGAATTAATTATAACTGGTTTTTATTGGATGCTTAAAGAAATGCAGAGTTTCAGAAATAATAAAAATTTGATTCTTTTTTTATGAATTCAAATAATTTACCAATAATGTATAATTTTAGTTGAAGCCAATTGTTTTTCTTTACAAAAAAAGTATATAAAATAATAATTTTTTTTTAAAAGATAATTAAACAATAAAACTACGGAAAATCATAAATGTCATTCATGTTGGATAATTGTACACATGTGCCACTATTTATTTGGTTCTTGGATTCCTTAACTCCAAATATACTCAAATAATAATCATAATAAACCGTTTAATGCTCATTACGTTTTTTTTTTTCAAATTTCTTTGATTTATGTCTTCATTTGTTTATTTTTCTCAAACTGGTACTTCTTCTTGTAAATATTTTCATATTTTTTTTTTCATTTTTGATTGAAAATTATACAAAATCCATAATATGCAAATATGAAACATTTTAATAAATAAATGGCGAATTGAAAACCTGTTGTTTCTACAGCCTTGTACTAAACCCAAAGAAGGTGTGGTGTATTTATAATTTTAAAAATTTAATATTTACGCAAATATTATTATGTTAACTATTTAAAAAAAATAGACAGGAAAAATATAGTTATAGAAACAATTCACAATTTGAATAAAAGAATTGGCTTGATTTGCTATTTTTCAATTATCATCATCAAACCATTTTCAATAGTTTTTTATATTTTTTTTTTTGTTTTTCGTATGAAAATTTGGTAACCAAAATTTCATGATAATAGTTTCCCCCCTCCTCTCGACAAGCGTAATTTGGATTTGAAAATTTTTCATTCGCTGAAAATAAAGTCTTTTTAATTCGATATATAAGAGTTCATACTATACTGTCACTTTTTATTTTCTTATTGCTTTGCAACTATTACATACTGTAGTGCTTAGTAATGAACATTGCTCATAAAAAGATCGATATTTTTAAGGGTGAAACATTGAACTTTATGAACGATATATCGATTTTTTTCGATGGTTTTTACCACCATATAAACATATTCGTATAAAATATTTCTTAAATAATAATAAACGATAACGTAAAATTTTAAGTCATTGGATTGTAATCTAACTTTACCTGCTGTTAATTTATAATATAACGCGTTATATTATAAACTAAAGAAAGATCACAAATCTACGTTTGCAACTGAGAAGGGTACCTATTTTTGTCTGTAGTTGTAGATGAATGAGACGGAAAGCGGTGCTATGACAAAATATCGTTCATAAAACATCACTCATTAAGAATAATGTATTATCGATATTTTGGGTTTCAATCGATTTCATCGATGTTTAAACATCGATGTTTGAAAAAATCGATGTATCCTTTGAATCCTTAGTAATGCTTTCCAATTTACTAGTCTCCAGAGCTGATGATCCATAGGAAAAATTGATTGTAAAAAAATGGATATTTCAGATGTACTTTTATAATGTTTAATACAAAGTACAGTTGTACATAAATGTTAATTAATTTTAAAATTGTTTTTCTGTTTTTGTATTTATTAATTTGAATATACATTTTGAATAAATTAAACGGCAGATTTAGAAGTAAACTCGACTTCCGATAGGACAGTTTTGAATTATTTTTTTTTTTGGTTTATGAATTTTAATGGATTCTTTCTCCAAAAAACCAAATCCGCATATATTTTTCAACTTACGCCATAGTAAGAGGAATTTTTTTAAAATAATTTTGGTTGGTGCGTGCAAAAAGTCATCTTTCTTGATTCCATCTTGGCTATGAGGCGGCGACGGTTCTTCGACCGCCCATGAAGACATGAGGAAGTCAAAGACAAGAAGGCTTTCAAAAAATTTATAAATTTTTCGATTGTCGGTCACAAATTAACTAAATTATAAACATTTTCCTTTTTAAACATCCGATTAAAGCAATAAAATGTTGGTTTCGATTTTTATGCTTCGATTTTTTGCATTTCCTCAGTCCAACCAAACACGTGCTAATTTTTACGACCATAAGTTGGGTCATGTATTTGGTAATTTGATCTTTGCTTCATTTTCTTTTTTTTTTAATATCAGTTCAATTTCTTTTGAAAATCCAGTCATTTTAAAATGATTCAATATCCATGAAAGAGGTAGCTTTTAAGATTAGTCATATCCATTTTATGATAAATCTAGCATTGCTTGCAGAGAATTGAAATATCTTCAACATAAATAATACAGAAATATGTGGTTGACTTTGTTTAACATCTCCGTTATCAATCCAATGTTGAAGTATTTGTTGTGTCGTGTATGATTATTATGTAATGGTAAACAAGGTGGAATTTGGCCCTCAAGATATTGTTAGGGGGGTCAATAAACCAATAGGGGTCATTTACAGGCGGGCATCAGAGAAATCCACTCGGGAATTCAATTGGGAAATAACGAGGCATCAGGCGACATACAGATAACATATTTCATACTCGTACAACATACACCATAAGAAAGATTACTCCAGGTCTTTACTGTTATTTTCGAACGAAGGGAGGCTTTTTCCTCGACGAAATCTCATTATATTGGCCACAAATTTTGACAAAAATAACCAAAAAGATTATTTTCTATATCTTTATATCTTCTCTTCAATGTTATGCCTAACAAGTGTCTCAAAATTTAATAAGAAAAAAGTGTGTTTTTATAAAGATACTTGAATTACAGTTCAAATTTACAAAATGAAGTAATTCCACTAATTGGTAGTCTAGATAATCGGTGATTAACAAGAATTTTATTTCGGTTTATGTATGAGCTTTTCTATATATCATTTCATGGATATGACAAGATGTATGGTCAAAATAACCACCCAAATCTCAAAGAAAATTTTACCATAAAGGATAATAAACAGCAGCACTAATTCGCTACATAGTTATTGTACTCTACATAGTTATTGTTATTGTAATTGATTTTTTTTCCAAGTAAATAGGTTGCATCTTGAAATCTTAAATGCTTGTTTCTAAACGTCACAAAGCTATTTATATTTTTTTTTTCAAGAGATGAAAGGTACATTAGAAAAATTAAGAGAAAAAAGTATTTATTTTATTTTTGTCGCTTTAATTTATGATAATGTGACAACATGTAAAATGTAAGACAGAAAAATTCTAATCAAAATCAAAATAATCTCCAACAAAACTCGTAATCGTTCCGCCCCAAAGAACTTACTATATTTACGATATTGAGAGAAAATAAAGAAAAAATTATACGACTTTCATAATCTCTTCATTACACAGCCCGAATCTGAAAGCTCACATCAAGCTTTTATCAGAAAATAAACAATTTGAGCAAATTACGTCTTGCGCTACTTTCCAAAATCAAAAATAAAACAGCGAATTCGATCCAGAAAATTTATGAATATTTTTTCTTATCCTCCATATTGTGTTTCGCTATCTGCACCAACACGAACGAAAACAAGCAATAACTGATAAACTCCCTCAGGATATATTCCCGCCATTCGAGCCGTGTACATTGTATATATAAGGGGTTCAGACGAAAGGTGTAGATATAGTATGTTTTCTTGTATATTACGAAACCGGGAGCAGCTTTTCTCTTAACTCCCGGCTTGGTGGCTTCATTTCGACGATAAGTCCGAAGAAAAAAAAGCAATAACGAACACCTTACCCCGGATGAGTCGGGTACAGGTGTGTGTTATCGGCGGAACGGAGTTGGGGATTTGAATAACTTGAACAAATTCATTCTCGTTTTCTCGTTTTTCTTGCAATTTTCTTCTTTTCTCATTTTTCGGTTCATTCAGTTTTATCCTCGACAAGCCTCAAATTTATATGTTAAAGCTTCACTATAAAAAAGGGTAAATTGGGGATGAGCTTGATAAATATTTACGGTTTTTACATGATTTAATAAGAAATTAAATGTTGCCAAAATTATACGTTTTTGTTTTCTCAAGGTTTACACAATAAACAAAATTTAATGTTCTCAAAATATAAATACCTTTTCTTAGATCACCAATTATTAAAATTGAAAATAATAAATCGAATTCATCCCTGTTAAATTCGTAATTTATCATCTTTATACCCAAGAGAAATACTCAGCAATGTTTTGTATTAGACATGATCGTAAAAAAGCCAAAAATAAATGCTAATTTGGTAAAAATATTCAGAGGACTAGGATCAAATAATAATCAGTCAAAACTCTTTATTACATGCGCATGCAATAAATAGTTTTGACTGATTATTATTTGATCCTAGTCCTCTGAATATTTTTACCAATTTATCATCATCGAGGATCTGAAACTCTACAATAATAAATGCTAATTTGAAGATTTTGAAAAACCAGATATACAGTGAAAAGAAAAGAAACGAAATGAAAAGAAAATTTGGATTTGTTAGTATTTGAATCAATCGGTCAGTTTTATAATCAATATATAATTTATATGATTTCAGCACAGCAAATTATTTAACTAGACCTATAAATATTACTACTGATTTACTAACAATTTTGCATATCTCAGACTTTGTCTTCATATAAGTATCATTTTTTTTAAAGGATATATATTTTGTAGGTTTCTAACATTTTTTACGTTAGCCCAGTCTTTTACAGACCGTTTATATTACGGTACCATGAAAATTCTTCTATGCAAAATATGACTTATTTATTCTTAATATTGCTACGTTTTTAACTTATTTTTATTAGCGGGTTCTATGGATTTGTATTTTAGATCATACTACAGTAAAAAAATATTTTGTTATAATGTTTATTTATTCATTTAACACTACACTCTTATTTTTTATTTAATAAATCGACAATGAAAGTAATTATTGTCGAAATCGATTTTTTTTTTCACTTTTAACTACTGTTTTGTTATTTGTCGCTATTTAACTATTAACTGTTGATAGTCGACCACCTCATATACAAATTTGAGGATATTTTAGAAACTTCTAGAGAGTTCCAAATGCTTCTCCCTTATTTTAAAACTTATATAATATAGTTGATTATCATTTATCCCATTCCTTTTTCATTGATTTGATTTTTATATGTTCTAAGTTTGCAATAATATTATAACTATATAAATGAGGTAGATGTCCTGTCTCGTAGATATCCCGAATCAAAAATTTATTTTATATTATCACAAAAACATAGTATTAGCCTTTAAGTTTTCACTATTTGTCGAATAATTTAAATTATAGGTTTTTTTTAATTGCTATTTACCATCGCTTTATATCTACTAACGTCTTTAGTGACTTAAGGGTTAATAAAAATCTGTAATCGAGAAATATCGATATTTTTCTTTATACGAGGATCAAACCCAACATCAACCAGTTTGGAAGCGGTCACCGTAACCTCTCGACCACCAATAGGCTTCATTAGTCGTTATTGTTTATAAAATAAATTTACAAACAAGATGTATAGATTTATCAATGCATATATGAATTTGAAATGAGGAAAAACTATTAACTACCAAAGATTTACCCTGATATTTTACATGGGGTGCCACGAAAAATAGTGGTATATTAAAAGCGCTGGCAACCGAAAAAGTTAGGGTATCCCTGCAATAGTAATTTAGTCATGTCAAGAATATGAATTAATCGATGTCTTATAGGTATTCTCAAGGTTTCGATTTATCTAAGAACAAGAAATTTTACTTGATGACTGAAGTTTAAAGATCAAAATTAAATTCTTTAAATTTTATTATTTTAATACATATTTTTCTCATTCTTTGTCAAGGAAGAAAAACCTTAGTTAAGCAAGTTTAGTAGTCACCAACCAATAACTACGTCAATGAAAATCGCTTACTTTTTCAGTACTTAGATAAAAAAATTAAATCAAGGATATTTTTGCAATCATTACTGAATTGAATTACTATTGTAAAACCAGTGGTTTTTTGGCAAAAAAGACTAACAGAACAAAAATTTAACCATAATTTTAGTAAATGAAGAGCATTGTTGTTAAAAGTTATTTTTTCTCCCAAATTCTGTGTTTTTTTTTTTGAGATACCTTTAAAAAACTTCTTCTAAGTTTTCGTGAAATGGCTAAAATTCACTAATCCCAATAGACGCATTTGCACCCCAATGTTATCTTCTCAGTACAGGAGATATCTTAACGTAACAAAACACATTGAATGGGTAGCTCAAGAGAATTCCCATTCCTCGTACAGGAAGGATAGAACACCTAAGCCATATAAATGGTATTCATTCAAGTCAGCCATCACCCCATTGATCCGTCCAATCCACTTTCTACGTGTCTGAAATGAATTTTGGTCCAGTCCAACCACCCCAACGTACCTACATCGCCGAACTTCTCGAATAGACGCTGAAATATTCGTAGAGAAATTTCGTCTATTTTCGAGCCAATGTTTTTTTGCATATTATATGTGAGGCTTATTGGATGAATTTATGCATGTTTCGCGTTTGGGAAGAAATTGGAAGGAAAATGTGAGCATACATGTGTTCAAATGTCCTGTGTGGAAATGTTTTTTTATGAAATTTTATTAAAGTTTCCTCATCTACATATTCGAAACATTCATCTCGTCGTGTATATTTTCTCACACACATGTGACGCTTACTGAGAATTTGCGTGTGGTATTGACGATGGAAATTTACATACAGGATGTTTCGTTTTAAAAAATAAATGAGAATTAATGTTGGTAATTGGAGATAAATTTCGGTGGGTTTGATCAAAATAAACGAACAAGATGCAGTTCTGAATGATTATGGCGATTTCTTGCAAAATAATTTTCGCAAACAAGTTCTCCTCGATTTGACTTTACTTCCCTTACATTCAATAGAATTGCCAATATGATGTCCATTTATTTGCTTTGAAATATATTCTTTTAAAAAACTACTTCATGCATATTTATGAAAAAGATAACGAATAAAGAATCCTTCCAAGATCCTTCAAAAACACTGCTAGTCGCTACAAAAAAAAAATAATAATTGGCAATTACTATTTGCTTAAATCTGTAAACTCTTTTTATATCTATTTCATAATTTTTTCTTTAGAGAAGGAAAAATTGTTTTTAAGACCACTCCGGGACAAATCACCGGAAAGATATATAGTTCTAGTCTATTTTAGATTACCAATGATATAATTCTTCTCCCATAGTGATCAACTTCCTCTGGAACTATCCATGGAGTAATATTTAACCCTATTAGTCTTTAACATAAACATTATAAAATTAATTTGTTAACTATTAGAAAATTTGGGTTATAACTTAATCAAAAGTCAAAGAAATTAATACAGCGAAATCGACTTTCATGGTAAATTATGAAAATGTAGATTTAGAAGGATTATCAGCATAAGAGAAACTCATAAACTTTATATTAAATAAGAACTATGGTCTTACGAAATAATGATGAAAAGTGAAAACTTTTTAGAAGGTAATTATTTAAAGAAAATTGGAAAATAAAATTCACACTTAAGGAAAACAATTTTTTATCTTTATTCGTTTCAATACGTTTAAGAGTTGCAAAACCTACGGATAAGAAACCTATAGAATCGATTATTAGCATCAAGTATAAGATTTTTGATGAATAAAAATTTTAATTCTTATTCATTATGATGTTTTTAGAAATCTTCGGCTTAATAATGTATTCGTTATTATTATTAATACAGAAATTAAAAAGCAGTAACTTTCAATAAGAGTGCAAGATTTGAACTGCGCACCATGTTTGACAGCCATAATGTCCTATGATTATGACGTGATAAATCGACAGTTAACAAATTGGAGTTAATAAAAATGCAACAGTAGACCATGATCAGCAAAGGGAATTCACCAATTGGATCTTTAAGCAACCTGCTGGTTTTGCAAACAAAATCATTTTCAGTAATGAGGCTATTTTCATCTCGATGGCTTCGTGAATAGGCAAAATTGTTGCATTTGGGGCTTTGAAAATCAACAAATGATTCATCAGAAACCAATGCATAAACAACAGGTCACTGTATGCTGTGCATTATGGTCTGGAGGAACAATTGGACCGTTTTTCTTCGAAAACGAAGAAGGTAATGCAGTAACGGGGAATGGCGAACGTTATCGTGATATGATAACAGTTTCTTGTACCTCATTTGAAGCTATTGATATTGACGTCATGTGGTTTCAGCAAGACGGTGCCACACTCCATATCACCCGTGAAATATTGACGATTTTGCACGAGTTTGCTCCTGGTTGTGTTATTTTCCGATATGGTGACCAGAATTGGCCTCTACGCTCTTGCGATTTAACACCTTTAGATTTCTGGCTGTGGGATTATCTGAAGTTAGTTTTATGCCAAGAAGCCTGCAACCATTGAAGCATTGAAAGCCAAAATTAGACTCTGTATCAATGAAATAACACCACATGTATTCAATAACGTTATTGAAAATTTCGTCAAAAGGGTATGCAAATCTTAGCAAAGCCGTGGCGGCCATTTAAAAAAAAAATGTTTCATACATAATTCGTTTCATTCATAAATAAAACGGGTATAGAGATTTTTTGTATTATATTCTTTTCAAATTATGGGATTTGGAAATTTGGAAAAGCTACAACTTGTTTATTTTTTGAAACTTCTAACAAATCTTGAAAGAATTATTTTTAAAATGGTTTATGTAGAAAAGAAAAAGAGTAAATTTTAAAAAATCATCCTGTAGAGTTCCAAGGGATTGGAAAATAAATTGCAAAAAATAAAATACAGCAATATTTTTCCATATGCATATCTTGTTTGTGATGACAATTTTTTCTTTGTCGTTACATGAAAAACATGCAAACCATTTTCTCTCTACGATTTATTTCCAATTTTATTTGAAAATCGAAAAAAAATGAAATGGTTTCCCCATAAGCAAAATTCTCTCAACTTTATTCGAAACCATTCTATAGTTATAACACAATAAACCAACATTTTACCCCTTTTTTATATACTTCTTTCATTTTTTTGAATTCTCAAAAATAATTCCAAACTTTCTAAAAAAAAAAAGGTTTTGTAACGGGAATTTGTTATTGGTTTGTAGTTTTTGAAATAATTTATGGTTTTGGGTCTTTTTTTTAGAAATCTGAACTTTTGGAATATGATACGAGCGTTGTAAAGAAAGCTTCATGTGTTTGTTACGATTGGTGCAAAAACTTTTAGGAGGGTGCGTTTTTTTTCCCTTCGCTTTCTCTCCAAACATCCCCTAAATTATTACCTGTACGTCTCAGGGGTGTTGATCTTTACGTTTAGTAAACCTGACCACACGTAAACAGGGATAACTTTGGGAATATTCAGTTTTAGTTGACATGAAAGTTTTTTATTTCCTCATAAAATATTTACAGATTGAATTAAGGCAATTTTGATAAATTCCACAGCGAAATATGCACGATTATATTATGAAAAAAAACTTTGCTAATTAATTAAAAGCAAAAAAAAACAAAGGTTGTGCATTTTTATAATTTTCAAATGTAATTAAATTGTAGAATAACGCAATACATTGTTGCATTGTTTGAATGAGTACCAAGCGATTTTTTAATTAATTTTTCTTCCGGATACTTTTAAATGAATTAATTAATATGAAATGCTCATCTTTTTCTATATTCTGACGCAAATTAAATACTTACATTTTATTTTTTTTGATTCTTTTAATGATACATTGGCGTCAACTATCATACCTGCTGTATATTTTCCTTTACTTTGGGAAGATTTCAAGCTAGTTGCCAACAAATTATCAATTCCCATTATAATTCCCATTTTCTGATTTATTTTCAATTAAATTTTTCAATGATTTCGATCAATTTGTAAGACATTTGAATACTTTCAGCACAAGTGATTTGTTGATAACTTTTAGTCAATAAAAATCTTTTTTCATAATTATCCAATATAGTTTATTTTTAAATTACTAAGATTCCCGAACTATCGAATATATTCTCTCTTCCCCAATGAACCTATACTCAAAAAAACCCTTAAACAAATCACTGGTGCACAGCGAACGGAAAAATGAAATGCTAAAGTATTGTAATATGTTTAAATAGTTGATTTTGAATATGTATTTGATCAAAAGCATGTATAAAGTAAAATAAAGTAAAACAATGTAGTGTATTGATGGTTATATTTGCGCCATTTGTTTAATAGTTTTTATCGTATTTCCATAAGAATTTTTTATTTAAAAAAATATGGTATATTACCATATTAACTAGAAAATAATTCATCGAAATATTAAATATATGAAGTATGTAGCATTTTCAAAATTAGAATACTGGTCTTAAAGCCCTAAATAATTTAAATAAACCATATCCCAAAAAATTTTAAAAGCCGTTAATGAAAATTAAACTATTATTAAAATAATATTTCTTAGATTATTTTTCTTACAGATACTGCTAAGATAAAAATAGACAAGATAATTTAATTAAATTTATTAATTTAACTTAATAAAATAAAAGATTCATTAGAATACTGGTCGACGCTAGGTCAACTTTTACTTGTATTATAATAATGTAGGTTTTATATTTAACTCTTTGGAATTTTTAGTGTCAGATATGCATGAAATTATAACTAATTATAACTTATTTAGTATCGTTAAGCATAGAAATTTTTACGTCGATTGATATGATTACTTCAACGAAAAACGAATATGATTCGTTTTTTTGAATATTATATATTCACATTAATCAGTCTTGTTAGATTTTTAATCTTTTCCAAAAGCATGAGTTATGTAATTGAAACTTAAAGCGTTATAACTTAAACGATGAACATAATAAATATAAATCTACTCAAATACATAACTTATAACATATCTTATTTATGTATATATAAATAGAGTTACGGATATTGTATTAAACCAACAATATTAAATATGTATGCAGGTATTTATAAATGAGTTTTCGATCTTTTATTCCTTAAATGCCTTTGTTTTTTTTCGATTATTATGTTTTTACTTACCAAACATATAAGTACCACGAAACATGGTATTTTCTTTCGACAACAAAAAGCCAAAAACTAATAATTATTTTAATTGGTAATGCATTCCTCTATACCAAAATTGAATCATTTCCAACAACTTGAATACATCAAAGTGGTGTTATTTAAAAAAAATGATATCCAAAGATGTTCAATACTTATTTTTTGGAGGTTTTTGTTAATATATTTTAAGATACAATTATAATGTATAAATACTACTTAAGTACTAGATATACACAAATTTATACACTTGTACACAATTTTACCTAGTACGCTTATTCAATTGATATTTTATTGTAATTCAATTAAAATGTATATTTCATCCATCATCTAGCCACCACAAAATCAATAATTTCTATTTTTTTTACGCAAATTGGGTTTAACATAGGATTAATATTTATCAATTAATTAATATTAAATTGCATTCCCTATTTCAAGCATTTTAAAAATAATCTTCATCAGAAGGTAGTCCTTCCTAGTTTCAAAATTCACAATTTTTTTAGAAGGACTTGATTTGAATTGTTTGTCACTTTGGGCAATAAAATATTTATTAAATTAAACATATTATAAGTATATAAAATAATGTCTGGTTATATTTTTTTCAATTTTGGTGCTAGGAGTTTGATATTGTTGATATTAGGTTAGTGCAGAGGTCGGGGAACTTTTTTGCTTTGGGAGGAAAAATTTGAAAATTTTTATTTATTTGTTTTGGAAAAAGTGAGCTTATGTATATAATTTCTAAAATTAAAATCAATTTTAATTTATAAGATCGGTTCTTATTGTAAGATTTTACTTATATTTTTTTTGATTAATTACAATGCCAATAGGAGCCAATAGATTTAGGTATCTATACATCGATATATCGTTCATAAACATCGATGTTTTATCATCGATTAATACTTGTAAGATGATTATATTCAAAAAAATTACTGAGCAGAATTTATTGATTTTAAAGATCAAAATTTCTTTAAGATGATTATCTTTTAGACGATTATTATAAAATGTATTGAGGCAAATAGATTATGTATTGATTGTATAAAAAGAATTTCAAATTAGGATATATTGTGTTTAAGAATTATATAGTTTTATATATCCACTCAAAATCTGTTAATTTTTATGCTCCTCTTTATTAGTATACCACACAAATGGAATCGCGAGTGTTTACTTTAAAAAAAATAAATACATTTTTGAAAGATTTATCCCAGCATTAAACTTATATCGAATTTAAACTTTTTCTTTAATTTTTTAGAAGTTTGAGCCATTATTGTTGTTATTAAGTTATCAATTAGTCTTGAAAATTGCCAAGAAAACCTTATCACCATTGTATAATATCAGAAGTTTGTGTCAATGTAGCGATTTCAGGTTTAATCAAGATACAAAAAATATCTAAATTTTATCTTTCGTAAGTAAAAAATGTTTTAACTCAAGTTCAACTTTTATATGTCTAATAGATGTTTTTTATTTCTCAAAATTCTCTTTTATTTACTATGCAGTATTATTTTTCATTAGCAATGAGGCATTATTTTTTTACTATTAGTTTCCAAAATTATAATAATTTTAATCTTTTACATATATTTTTTCTAATCGCTAAAGTCTTTAGCGACATTAAAATTCAATTTATTGCTACTTTGTTATTAAAATGCTGCAGTTGTGGGAATCGAAATACTACCTACCTACTCCTACATAACGCTTTGATTTTGCTATTGCACCATTAAGTGAAATTTCCAAAATTCATTGTTTAAATTTTAGTTTTTGCAATAGCCAAAAAATGATTTGGTCATTAAAATTCTATAATTTCATAATTTAATTTGAATCATAAAAGTAGATATATATTTCCAAATTATTTTTTTTGAAAACAACGTCATATTTCATTTTTAAAATTAAATTTTAAAAATTTAAATTTTCATTTAAATTCGACGTATTTTATTTACGACAAACTCCAACTGAGAAAATACGACTAAGACTAAGATGAATAAAGTTTGATTGTTTCCATCATTTTATAAAAATAAGTTTCAAATAATGGATATTTATGAGCTTAACTCATGCAAAGAAAAAGCTCGTTTGGCGACGCGATCATCCAAAACAATTGCTATCGATTACGGCAGTGCCAATACGCGCTACTCTCAACGCCATCTATTTTTTGTCCTTCACAACAAACTCAAAAATTCAGTTGCCATGGCAATGTTGAGAAAAGATGCGAGACGAAATGGGCAATCCTGCAGAATTGAATTGGATGGAAGATTAGAGTCGAAGTGAACAAATGGAACAGCATCCAAGCGGTGAAAACAAGGCAATTTAAGCGTTGCTTGTTGTTCGAAAACAACCAGAAAACACCAGGGAATATTAATAGAAACGTTTTCGTGTCCAAACTCCACCAATTTACGTTTGTTTAATATTCATGATTGATTACATTATAATTTTATTCAAGTGGTTTTCAACTTCTGACGAAAATAACAAACGAGACGATTATCCCCACTGGTCTCCTATTGAAAAATATACACTTTAACTTTTTCCTCTCAAAAACCCGTCAAACTATGATCTTCAAAACTTCCATTTGCCTTTGATCTTACATTTGAATCAATAAACTGATTCATTTATGATCAAAGTTTTTCGATCAAAGCCTGAAAGGCGTAACATTACAAGTAGGTTGAAAATATTGATCCAAGTCCATCCCAAGTTTCAAACATCAATAGCCAAAGTGACCATTACTTCAGTTCATCTTTCTCTTGCAAAGCTTGTCACTTGAGCCATTTAAGTCACCAGCTGCATCATTTTTTCTTCCATTAAAACCGGTTTGAAATACCAGAAGATTGGCTTTGTTGAATGCTTTTTGGAAACAAGAAATGGCTTCGCCTAACAAACAGGTGACGTAACTGTTCATCGAAAAAAATACCTATGGAAATATAGAATTTCAAAAACCCGATCGAATTACTGGAATCATTCTTAAACCCTTAATTAACGAGTCTTGCAATTAATCAGAAGAATTTTTTAGACGGACGGTAAATTATAAGGTGGTTCAAGCTTAAACCGGTCGTGCATGTGTTCAAGTGAACTGAATATGGTGAAATAAGACTGGGGAACCTTGAGCGTGGTATTCTGGAGGGGAAACACGGGGAAGTATGGGTCGTAAAGTGTAAAATGCTAGAAGCGCTTATACTTTATGTGCCCCCTTGTAGCAAGAATTTGAACCCTTAGAATCGAGTTCACTATTCGACCGACTGCTGGCGCTAACAATAAAATCCTGGTAATTCGAAACGTTTCTTCCTCAGGCGTCTCGATGCCCTACCCACAAATAATATCAACATCCACAACAATATCATCCTTGAATTCAAATAAATTCACTTTCGTAAAAGACATAATGAGAGAATCGAATAATTGATTTCAATGAAAAAAGTTTTAAACTAATTTCAAGAAAATTGAATTATAATTGGATTTTTCCTCCCCAATAATTTGAAATTAATTGGAAAAGTGGCGCCATTTTTTCCTTTCCATTTCCCTTAATTGACTCAAAATTACGAAAACGTTTCAAATGGGGTTGATCAACCAGATATTGGCCGTCGAAAAAAATTGCTTCTTATGAAATTTAGATTGTATCAATTTCAGTGGCATCCATAATGGATTTTGATCCTGGACTGAACAAAAAAAGCTCGATTTTTGCTTAGATTCGCTAAAAGCGCAAGAGCTTTCGATGAAGAAAAACGAAACTGAGTTGCAGACGAAAAAAGAAATGATGCTCTGCTGGAAAATTCTCATTCAGTATTATTAGAAAAATATTTTTGTTTTGATCACCCTCATGCCATTCCAGGGCGCTGATCTCGTTATCTTCCCGTGTATTATTTCAACGTATATAAGGGTAAATAGGACAAGAGTAGTCAATTTGTTGTCGGGAAAATGATAGCATCATTTGTATGCTTATTTGTTTGCCAACCGAATGATATTTGAAGTTTTTAGTCAATATTTTACAGAATTGGAAAAATACTTTTTGAAATAGTTCAATATGATATTGAAGAAAAAATATACGATGGTATTTTTATCATCAAAAACCATAATTGAAAAAAATTTAAATTATATCGATTGAAAATTGGTATAAAAGAGAATATGCTTTTCCTCAAAAAATAATAAGTATTCTACGTGTACATACTAATTACACATAAAAATCTAAAGTTGTCTGTACCTAATTAAGTAATTACCCTTAATGTCACCAATTAAAAGATTTAATACGTTTTGTGCGTGTTTTTGTTCATTAAAAGTTAATTTTGGTGCCAATTTTAATTTACAAAAAGTAAAAACAGCATTTTGATTTTTTTTAATGTTAATAAGGAATATTTGTGTCATTTTCTCGACAGATGAGAAAAAACTTGTATTGTTATTTCATGATAATAGTAAACGTGGATAATTAAGCTTTTTTAAGTGTTGTATAAAAAAATATGCTTTATGACGTCTACGAGTTTATCCCTTCAAATTGCCGAATTGCAGCAAAATTCTTTCCGTGAGGAAGATGAATTTTTCCAAGTCTTGAATTTTAATTCTTCTTCTTGTTTTTCTATTTGGTGTTTGCAGTATTCTATTTAAATATTCGAAATGAACGCATTTCTTTTCAAAATCTTTATACTAACTTCTATTACTACTTTCATACTTAAAATTACCTTTTTTATTTCCTGACGGCTTATAATTTCGATCTGTACTTGATTTAACCCTTATGTTAATGACCGACTTTATCGACGTCTCTTAGCAACCGGGTACCCGGGTACCCACAAACCTTAATATTGAAAATTTTGTTTATTTTATTAAAAAAGAAATTTTCTAAACATTTTTTTCTTTAAATATGAATAGTTAGTGACAATTTAAAAAAAAAAAAAATCAGGGTGAAAGAGTAGTGAAAGAATTGGCGGCTCCGTACCGAGGTAGTGGTAGAAACATCTGCATGGATAACTTCTTTACTACTCTACCCGTTGCTAAACATTTGTTATCGTGGAATATTACCATTGTTGGCACGATAAAAAAAAATAAACCTTACATCCCTAGTGTTATGGCAGCAAATAAGACACGGGAGCAATATTCGACTGTTTTTGGATTCCACGAAAAGGTTACCATGTGTTCTTATGTTCCGAAAAAAAAAAAGCTGTCATTCTATTATCGACAATGCATTCAGATGCATCAGTTAGTGATGATACTAAGCGGAAACCAGAAATTATAAATTTTTATAATAAATATAAAGCTGGCGTCGATACAATGGACCAAATGGTTCGGAGGTATACAAGTCAACGACGATCTTCGAGATGGCCAATGGCAATGTTCTTCAACATGCTAGACATTTCTTCACTTGCATCATATATAATTTATTATGGAAATAATAAAATGATTGCCAAAAAAACGACGGAACGTCGTCAATTTATGCGAAAACTGAGTGAAGAACTGGCATTGCCAATGATTGAATCTCGCACAGCGAATCCACAAGTAATGCGCCACTTCTCAACAAAGATCGCCGTTGAAAGTATTTTAGGTCATGCAGTAGAGGAAACAGCCGAACCAAATCCTGGACCCGTGGTTCCGAAAGATAAAACAGGAAGAAAAAAAGTGACAGGATCTTGCCATATATGCAATGCTTTACCAATAAAAAGACGACGAAAGACTCGCAAGAGCTGTGACAATTGTCACCAGCCAGTATGTGATGAGCATTCAGTTAATATCACAAAATGTCTTAAATGTCATAATTAATGTCACTAATGATAAAAAAAACTGTAATATTTATTTATTTTTTAATAAAAATTAGTTGCATGCATTTATAAAAACTATTTTTAATTTATTTCCTATGCTTTCTACTGTGGGTACCCGGGTACCCGGTTGCTAATGGGGCGATGGCCAAAGTTTAAACTTATTTAAAAAAAAAAATTTTTTGAAAATAAATTAAATGCACTCACAACTAGCTTGCTTTTAAGTTAAAGATTGACGATCCGAGAGCACAAAAGGAAATATTTTTTTTTTTTTGAGTTATTCATACTAATACATCGCGTTGGGTACCCGGGTACCCGGTCATTAACATAAGGGTTAAAAATAATCATTTTCGAGATTTTGGTTTTAATTTCCTAATGCAAAAGTTTTTCTTCTAATGGATTTGATTTTTGCTGCATTAACAGAATACTTAAATTCACTAGATATTGTATAAATTAAAGTTGGAAATTTAAAATTATTGTAAAGGTAAATTTATTTAGTGTGGTATATTTATTGAATTTTGACCAGTTGGAAAATTCATAGAATAAGTTCAAACGTAAAAATAAACTATAAGGAAGACAACCAAGAAATAAACTTTCGCCAGAGATTAAATTATCTTTAAAGCTCTCGAATTTTTCGACAAGACGAGCTTTGCACTGATCCTTTCGTTTGATCCACGTAAATTTACTTTATAATAGCAAAGTTCGTATTCCAGTATGATTCTCCTTAAAATAATATCATACGTGCACGTCGTTGTTTATTGAGCAGCGGCTTCCCCATATCAAACGGGATACCGGGAATAACATTTACGTAGATATGTATTGTGTATATGCGATTCATCCATCCATTTTGCCGGGCATTTTGTCTTCGTTGCTCACGTGAAAATATTATATGGGAATTAAACTAATGCCATTTGAGACATGTGCACCACATAAGCCAGACAGAGGCAACTCTAGTATGGGGTGAACAAAAATATTTATAAAGAATTCACCTCACGTCAGGTTGAATGGCAACTGCAATTTAAAGAAACGAAATTGTACCGAAGCTCGATGAGAAAAGCAGCCACGTGGCAATGGAATATAGGAGACGAGGTGGCACGGAACGCAATTGGGTGCAGGATAAACGGGATAAATACAGGAATATGATGGGATGAGTTTTCTTATTGCATATTGGCGATAAGAGAAGAGGATGTGAAATGAAGGTGGCGACAGCCTGTGTACGAAAATTTTATTTTGTCAATTTCATAACAAGGAAAATAGTTAATGAAAAAAATTTAATAAAAAGAAAAACATACGACGAGTTCACTTAATACATCGTTTTTTTCCATCTGTTTATATCCAAATACAAATGAGCTTGAAAATTTATGATAATTTGTATAAAATAGCGAGTTTTTCATCCACACCTTGATGGCAACACAAAAAATATTTTCCAACAAAACAAAATGGCTATCACAATCTCTAGGGGAAACTTCAATATATTCAACTCTTCATAAAGGGTTTCCCACGAATTTTCCCATAAAATTATAAAAAAAGGATAGTGAAAATAGAGAAATATTGTTTCGGTTAAATTTTAAAACTCCAATATGGTCTCAGTGGGAGTTAAGCTAGACAAGGTATTTTTCCAACCACCAATTTTCCTACTTGGGTAGTTTTATTTCTAATTTAACGAAAATAAAAGTTGCCATTAAAATTAATTTGTAAGCCGGCTTTTCTTTATGTCTAAATTTTCTGATTCAAAAGAAGGAATAAAAATATATAAATATTCTTCACTACGAATAACTTGCAATACATAAAATGTATGTATTTAAATGTTGTTAAACAAAAAGCTGCTGATCGAATTCAAGACCTAATGGTTTTAAGAGTTTTAAAATTTGAGGTCTAGATTTAGAACTATAATTTTTTCAATTGATTTTCAATTTTTTCGATTTTTTTTTCATAGAGCAGTTCATTGTCATTGTTGTTAATTAGATAAAATGGAAAATGTTACCATTAATGTTTGAGACAGTTTTTATTAAGGGCGGTGCATATGCAGCTCTTTGTTGATTTCAATCCACAATGATCGAATTACATGCGCATGAAAAGTGCGTATTAGCAATTACAGTAACTTATAGCACTTTAAAAGCTCAGTCTATGACAATTCACTATTCTTAGTTAATATTTTTCTTAGGAGTACCAAATCAACGTTTTCTTATAATCACATGAAAATATCCAGCGATAGTTGATATAAATTTTTTTTTAAATCTTCAGAATTTTTTTTTTTGTGGACTGTTATGTAATTTGCACCAGTTCAGCAATGTGTCGCTATATCATAGTGGTGATAGCAGGCAATTGATCTTTAGCGAAATTTAAGTAGCTGGAGGAGTCGATCGTCATTCCTCTGTCTTTTTTATTTTTTTATTTGTTGATTGTTCTTAACCTTGTAGTCAAGCAACTGCTATTTCTTGGAGCTCTTAAGGGAGTGTCTGCTTCAGCCTTCTTTGATTTACAGTTTCCCCCAAGCCTAATTCTACTGCACTAGGACAATTTTTTAGGCCGTTAAGGAAATTCCTTGTGAGTTGGATTAGAAAGTCTCTTATGTATGGGACGTTAATTTCGTGATGAATTTGGTTGTTTTTCACATACCATGGAGCCTTAGTGATAATTCTCAAGACTCTATTTTGGAACACCTGTAGGTCATTGGGATTTTTCTTTGAGGATACAAGGCAGACTGCGCAAGAGTATGTGAAAAGTAGTCTAATGACTGATTTCTATATCATAATTGAACATTCCATACTTAGATGAGACCTTCTGTTGATAAGTGGGTATAGTTGGATAAGTCAAGTGTTGACTTCTCTGATTTTACTTGAAATGTGGCTTTGCCAGGTTAATTTCGAGTCCAGAAGTATGCCCAGATATTTAATTGAGGTTTTTTTTTCACTCCACGGAATTTCCATGTGATCCAGCACGATAGGCTCCAGTTGGTTGGAGAAACGTTTTAGGAAGAAAATTTTTGTGACACTTGTAGATGGATTTATAAGAATTTTCCATCTACTGATCTAGGAAGATAGATGGTTGATACACTGCTGAGTTTTCTGAATGGCCCTTTAAAGATCATTGTCCAGGTTGATGGTGGCAATGTCATCCGCGTACATTGAGGTTATACAGTGATCTAAGGACGGAAAGTCCGCAACATAGAGATTGAAAAGGATGGGACCCAATACTGATCCTTGAGGTACCCCCGAGTAGATAGGTTTTTTAATCTGATAACTGATCGTTCATTTTGATTTGGAATCAGCGGTTGCTCAAAAATGAAGAAATTATGTTATATAGATATCTACTCTGGGATATGGAAGTTCTGAAGCTTTGTGAGTAGTAGTAGCTTTCTGAAGCTTTTTGATATCAGGAAGCAAGAAAAAATAGACTAATTTGAAAAATCAGACTTTGATAAGTAAATCGTATTACAATTGAAACAGGGAGGAAATTTTAATTTTGCGGCCTCATAATAAATGAGTTCAAATCTATCAATAACCATCAAAATTGACGGATTTTCTTTTCGAAATTTTTATCGAAATTTATATAGGGATTTTAAATATTGAACGCATATGAATTTGGAAGAACAAAAGCGTTGTTTCAATTATACTTTATACGTGTCATACAAGAATAGATTAAAGTTTCGTAATAAAATTAGAAGACGTCGTTATTTGCATCTCAATTTTCGTCTTATTAAAGTTTCTGAAAGAATATGCAAATGAGTTCCATCAATTTTCCACATATGCACATAATTCCACATTAAATATTCATGCTCGTTCGGTCATTTTAAGATAAAACATACCACATTCGTCTTCCATATTCATAGCGAGCCAAGTAATTCGTATGCTATTTATCACCTAGTACGGATCTGGATAAATATATTGCACAAATTCAAGTGCAAACTTGCATTTATAATATCGTTTACGATAGCGTTTTCTCGTTGATTCCACTTGCCTCTGATGCATGTGTGGCTTGTTGACTCATTTTGGCGCTTGTGTAAAACGGGAACACGGAATACGAAACACGGGAGCGTTGCCAACCCAAAGGAGCATCTCATAAATCGAGAGCACTTCATCATCATTGTCATTACTATGATGAGAACGTGTGTGGTGCAACTGCATTGACGGCGAAATTTTATTTTGCGGCCACCAGGGAAATATCGTTGTGTAACTTTTAAAAAAAAAGCCACCGAACAAATTTTGTAGATTTTTTTTAAATGGAACAATCCAAAATGTAGTTAACATCCAACCCATTTACGTAATCACTTTGGGGTTCCCAGCTTAAATTAGGCTTGCAGATGAGGCTTGAAATGAAACTCTGGAATAGTTCTATATTCTTAATTAGTTTACTTCTAAAAAGCTCACTTTCAAGCTTTCTCTTTTACCTTTTGTTTAGAATTGAGTGGCTTGAAAGGCTTTACGTTTGACGAGATAACCGACCGTGTGAATGGGGAAGATAAATTGGGATTAGAATTGCATATTCATAGTCCGGACAAAATTGGCATTGACTATCCCAGCACAAAAGCTCCGCTAAAGCCCTATTGTTTAAAATAAGATAAGGCAAATGTTTTTTGTCTTTGTCGATTTTTTATGAATATGTTGTTGAGGTATTTTATTTAATCCAGTCCTGTAATCAGTTTCGAGAGAACGGGAAAAGTTAGTTTTGGCATCCGTTTCATTAAATGGGAAACATGAAAAAGACGAGATGAACGAGTAGAGATGAAAAGCTATTTTGGTGTTTTCATATTTCGCGGGGATTACAAACGTGAATGGATGGGGATGTGGATGATTATGGCGATGCCGCGTGACATTCTACTATTCTTCATGTCTGGAATAGAACGAGAATGTTCGGGAGACATTGTCAACATTTGGCGTTATTTTTCCATTTGTTGACGACTAAATTTTCCCGTTTTTCTCTATTATTCCCGTTTATTATCCCGAGCTAATTTGCTCTTTCCTCTGAAGACACATTGAATTCCGCCATTGCGGAAATGATGGAAATTTAAATACGCTTACGTCTGGGTGGCCCTTTTTCATTTGTTTCCCCAATATTTACATTTTAAGTGAGGGTGTTAAATTTATTTTCTTGTTTCAATTATAAATGCAACATGCATCGCAGTGCACGTGGCAGAATTAGAAATTTTCTAATAATTTTCCAAAAACTCATGGTTTTTTTTCCGAATAAAATATCTACGGGTTATTTCATAAACGGTCGATTTATTTTTGACTATTATTAAAATTTGGGCTTATAAACCAATTTGGGCAAGTAAAAACCAACGACAAGATGCGTGTACTCTGGTATAAAAGTAAGAAGTTATACTTCTTTGGTAAATTCATTAAAGCCATGTAAGCTTTCTAAAGTAATATTTATTTTTCCATACAAACTATTGCTTTAATTTGAACTTATTATTCAAGACTTGTCTTAACTATGTATTGTATTCAGGAATGCAAACGATTTATCGTTTCTTTTTAAACATCAATATATCGTTCATAATCCTTAAACATCGATGTTTTAACAACTTTGATGTTGAAACCATAATCATGGATGATACATCGTTTAACACATAAATAAATAGATAAATAGACATATAAATAGATACCTCTCTCTGTCATAAGCGTAGATTTGTAAATTTCGTCTGTTTATAATAAAACGCGTTAGATTATAAACTAATGGAAGGTTTGGTTAGATTGTAATCTAACGACTTCAGATTATAAACTGATGAAATTTTCATATTCACGGTAATTTTTTTTACTATTCAAGAAACATTTTATATAAATATATTAAAATGGTGCTAAAAACCATCAATTTTTTTTTATATCGTCCATAACATCTCGTCTTAACATCTATGTTTCACTTTTGAAAATATCGATGTTCTATGAGTAATGTTGCATCCCTTATTGTATGGTCGTAATATCGTCTTATTGTAAATTCATATCAATATTTAGATTTGAGGTCGAGTAACTGATCAAACCTCAGCAATCGGCGTACTAAGGTTTATAATCCTTTATTTCTTATTTCTTATTTCTCTATTTTTTTATAGCTCTGCTTTCCTCCAGAACATGGAAAATAGTTTCGTCCTTTATTTCACAGATTCTGTATATTGAATTATCCACACGTATCCCGACTGCATGCTGATGTCTCTTCAATACCCAGTAGCCGGATATTACGCCCATTCTGAATTATTTTCTTTTAAGATTAAGTATTTTAATAAGGATGGTTCTTCCGTCATCCTTTCATTGTAATTTCGCCCAGTGATGTTCGTCCTTATTGAATAGTACTTTTTGTACACCTAGACTTGGATGGTTTTTTCACTACTGATCTTGGAATACCAACCACCAGTTATGGATCTGGGAATGGTGTCCTGGATTAACGAATACGATCGTCTGCACTTTCGTTATCTTTTATAACTAATTTACCCACCATAAGTTAATATTGTTTCGGATGGTCACATTGCTAAAAATTTCCTTGTGTTTCCAGATCACTATGGAGTTGGCCTTTGTTTTTTCTAGCTTTTGTAACATAACTTAACTATCGGTTGATAAGTCGTGCTTTTTTATTGCACCTCTTAAAACATTCCCATGCGCAGGTTAGCACAGCATATATCTTTGATTAATGGTAGATAATGACTACGTTATTTGTAAGATTTCAAATGTTGATATCTCCTACTGTATTAACAGTAATATAAAACTAAACTTTTGAATAGAATACTAACGTGTATAATTTTTATTTGCATGAATTTAATACTACAGGTGCATTGGGTATCTTTACCTACTTGAAATTTTAGAGTGAGTTTTCATTCGAGCTTTCATACGAAATTTGGGAAGAAAAGTTTAAACTTTTATAATTTGTTATTTTTTCATTAGAAAATCATGGTTTTGGAAATTTAAAAGAGTATGCAGAGCATAACTACTCTGCATACAATTGTTAATGGGTTTACCCTCTTGGACCTTTCGCTAACCTACTTTCGAAAGTAGAAATAAGTCCATAAATACCTTAAATTAAATGGCAATCAACAATAAATACAGTACATTACTTCATATTATTTTCTTGTAAGCCGTAAAAAATATTTAACAAGAAATTTCATTTAGTCAATAGTTATGCATTATGCGCGCGCATAATGAAAATTCACCTACACCATATACTTATTTATTTACTTTTTTCTAAAGAAGTATAACTTCAAAGCAAACTCTACCCTTTTCTGACGTTACCAAAAAAATATTAACTTAAATGCTTACGTTTGAACTTACTTTCCTGGTTGTATGATTTTATGAATTATCCAAGTCACGCGTGAAATAAATTGTGAGTTGTCAAGAAAATGGGGTTTTGTCACGATTGGACATTGAACGAAAGAAAAACGATGCTTTTCAATAAAAAAATAATCATAAATATAACTGAGCACAATTCCTTCATATCACTTCAACTCTTTCAATTAATTCATAAAAATTATTGCACAAAAAATAAAACGAAATGATCATATAGGCTTCTATTTCTTTTATTTATATGAAAGGATCAAAAAGGATAATGGAGAATATATCTTATAGGGGTTGTAAATGGGCTATCTCACGTTATTTCTTCCTCTTTAGGGAATGTCCTCTTATAATAAATATATAATATTTTTTTAAATTGTCCACTAGAGCAACATTTTCATTAACTATCTATTTTTAAAAAGGTTTAACTTCTTTCTTTCTTTTACAGAAAAATGGAGGAGGAAAAATGACCAAAGTTTTTACGTTTTAATAATCCAATTTGCGTCAACTTAAGAGGTAAGGGAATGAATTTATACGAAAATTATATCTTTAAAAGGATATATTGATTATTTTTCTTTTAATTAAATTTAATAAACTTACCAATGATTTTCTTGGTATTTATTTATGTGTCTGATTTTCAAAGTGATTCTCGTACCAATTTGGGTTGTAATGGCGACGATGATGTATAAAAAGCATTACACTTCACATATTATGTTAGTTTCGGTTTTTTAGATTTTTTTTAATGGTTTAAATATTTGACTTATAGAATTAGTAAGCGTGAAAAAATTGTTCAAGACTTCCGAAACAGGACATTAATCACTTAAGGCCTTCGATTAATGGCCACATTAATAGAAGGTTAATGGCTCTACCGAGGTTTGGACCGAACTGATTTTTTGAAAAAATCGCAATTGGCCATGAACGGGTTGACAAATGGGGTTGTTTTGGGGGTGGGTGGTTTTTTCGAAAGTAAAAACGAAAGTTTCACCTGACGGAAAGGGTTGATTTATGGATTTGTTTGCAAAAGGTAAAATCATTTTTCAAAGGGTTGAAATCGGTTTATGACCAGGTAAATCCTTTTACTTTTTTCAATAAATCTTTAAAAGCTTAAAATTTAAGAACCTTAAATGTACTTAAGTTTAAAATAATTGGATTATAGGCTAAAATTTGGAAAAATCCATTATAATTTAAGGCAAACTCATATAAAAAATGGTTAATACGAGTAAAATTGTTTTATATATTTCATTTTATTTACTATTTTGCATTAAAAACCAATTATAAGCAAAAGTGAAACCATTAAGATGAAAAAAGCATTGTGATTGGATTAGGTAATCTACAAGAAGATCTTAGTAGTTATTTTTCACCCTTCAAATAACATAAATAAACGAGGGTGATTTACAACAACACTCATTTTATAATTTATAATGCAATATTTTTATAATTCTTCACTTTTATGTACCCTTTTATGCAAATCTTTTCTAATTATTTAAGCAATGTGAACGGAAGCGGAAAAATTTAATTTTTCTTAACGAAACATTCAATTTTATTTATATAAATAAGGGAATAAATTATAATAATTCATGTTAATTTAGTATATATTTTTTCTTGATTTTTGATATTTAATTTTATTCCTTTTGCCACCATTTGCCATGATTTTTTACTCAGAATATATAACGCACTAAATGTTACGCAGAATGTGAGAAAATGTCCATAAGTTTGAATTTTTATTTTATTTTTCTGATATAAACATTTGGTTTTATGGTAAAAGGGCTATAATTTGTTCAAATCAAATTATTGGCTTTAAATTTCTTAATTAAAGTATTAGGATATTGATGAGTTTGAGCTAAAAGCTGTGCAACTTTTCGATGAAACACAGTGGAACCTGTTTTAATGGGGATTCTGGATATGTGGAAAACCTTTGCTTTTGGTAATTGAAATAAGATCCTGGTTGATTTCTATTAATAAATGTCAAATTTTTTACTACTTTTCGGTATGTACCTCTACAATTAGGATAAGTATGACATTGATTAAAGTTAAGTAGGCCATTGATTATAGAAAAAGCTCATATATTGACAAGAACCTCGATAAATAAGCCAATGGACATTTTAAGCCTACCAATTTGGGAAACTGGGTAAATGAAAAGCTTCAATTATGAAAAAGGATTAAAAATTCTTGATCTCGCTAGATCGCAGTTAAACAGGATTCATTGTATGCTCTATTGTCTTAATTGGACAAAATTGTGCAATTATGCGATGGCGATTACCATTTAGCCCTACGCTTTTAAAGTTCTGTAATTTAATAAAATTTTCTGGATCAGTTAAAATCAAATGAAAAGTTTAACTTAAGAACGAATTTCAATAGATAAATTTTAAGGGCTGTTTCCAATTAACCCTATTACTGACTAAATCCTTTCAATGTTTTACAAAGGTTTTTTGAATTTTGTTCTTTTATTGAAGCCAAAACATTTTTTAAGAGCCATAAAACCAACGCAGGTCAATTATTCTCTTGAAAGTAAAAGTAAATGCTCATCCCTGATAAACTACCTTCTTTTTCAACCCTTTGCGGCCGACTTTAAAATTGTTAAAAAATCAGTCTTAAAAATACTTTTTAACTAGTGTCCAGTGCTATAGAGAAGTGAAAGTTAAATATAGTGTAAATGGTTTTGTGGCTCATAAGAAATTGTGAAAATCATGTAAGGTTTTATTGATTTGGGGTTGGAAATTTGCTCAAGACATCTTGACCTGTTGATTATTTGTAATTTTTTATTTATAGAACCATTTTTTTTGGTGTTGAAACATTTTAATTTTCATTTTCGTTTAGATGGCTCGTTAAGTCTCGGAAAAAATCATTGATGATTTTGTCTGCAATAAATAAATAAAAAAAGTCTTTAAAATAACAATGTTAAGGTCACTATCACGTCGTAAATACTTTTATAGCCAAATAGGGAAGTGTGTCAATATTACATAATTTTATTATGGCTTTTCCCTCTTTTTCCATCGTCTTGATCTTGTCTGTCGTGGTGTATGATGTATATAAATAAAATGGCCATACGTTGAATATTTTGACGTTTTTTTTTATGGCAAAAGGAAAACGCGCGAGGAATTAGGATAGATAAAGAGAAACAGATAAACATTTATATTCTTAATGTTTGATGTTATTGTAACAAGCGAGTATGAGTGGCTAGGTCAGTTTTCCATATTTCTCGACCGAATTTAATGTCCATAGTGTCGTTTTTCCTACGTTGGATCTCGCTATAAAATGCCGATTTGGTCCATACTGTCGGCAGTAGTACTACTGTGGCCCAGCCACCTTTTCTACACTGCTCGCCATTTTACAATCGTAAAATATAATTTTATCGCTGCCAATGACACTATAAAAGTTTTATTACCGCTCATCACCCGCACACAACAACCGGAGCGGTCAACACTATTACCATCATTATGAAGAGCGCATCTTTTTATTTAACATTCACAAATCGAGATAACATGCGGTTTTTTATTTCCATACAATCTAATTGTGCAGTAAACCTGCTCAAAACTCAGCGACTAGAAAAAAATCAACCCTCAATTGAAAACATTTGCATTTTTATATGTTTGAGTAATTCATAAATTTAAAGCTATCTGTCTCAGATTTAATGATAGAACGATTTCCAAACTAATATTAAGAGTTCTCTAGTAGACAGAAAATGTTTTAATTTAATGTTTTGATTCCTTTATATTTTGGTGTTATACTACCATTCGCAATTTTAAGAATACATGGCTTTATTCTACTCTCTTTTATTATCTATAGAGTTGCTATATTGCAATCAAAACTTTTTTATTCAATCAGGACTATTATCTCACACATAATGTTAATGTTTCCCTCCAATTCGACTTCTATTAGGGATATAACATTGCTCATAGAAAATCGATATTTTGAAAAGTGAATCATCAATGTTAAAAACATCGAAATTTATGAACGATATATCGATTTTTTTCGATGGTTTGTACCACCATTAAAATATGTTTAAATAATACAATTCCAAATTATTATAAACGATTCCGTAAAATTATAAACTCCATCAATTTAAAATCTTATATCGTTTAATTACAATCTAACCTAACCTAGCCTATCGTTTGTTTATATTCTCACTCGTTATATTATAATCTGAAGAAGTTCACAAATCTACATTTGTAGCTAAGATGACTAAGGTGACTAAATGATGCTATGATGAAATTTTGCTAATAAAAACATCCCTGTGAAGAACAATGTATCATCGAGGTTTTGAGTTTCAACATTGACGTAAAAACATCGATGTTTGAAAAAATCGATGTCTCGTTTGCATCCCTAACTACTATACCATTCTATTATAGGAAACTACAGCACAAGTGAAGGATTTGAATTTACTTATCTTATATAATGAGCCAATGTCTTTCAATCCTAGAAATATAAAAATCAAGGTACATAATTGAAAATAATATTATTCGAAAATATAAAATTGTGAAAAAATCAAAAATATAGTGTAAAATTTGATAAATATGTAAAATTTGTACCTATCTTAAATAGTAATGGCCAAAGTTTTCTATTCGTACATACCTATACTAAAAAGGTATGAAATACTCCTTTTGTTGAACATTATTGCGTCGATTAATAAACAAAAACTTTAATTTTTTGGTTATGACTATACAATTATGACTTTAAAAAGCAATTTTCTTTATAAGTAATTTTTGTCTTTATATTAATTGGTCTCATTGGGTTTCTTTTTGCTATTCAATAATTTTTTGTATTTGGTGTAAATCCCGGTCATTTTTTCAAGTCTATAAATCTAAAAATTTTGTTACTAAACTTCAAATTTTTAAGTTTCATACTACAACAGTCATTTGATAAGTTTTGGGATTTTCTTAGGTAAATTATAAAAGCTCACCAAAGACATTTAGAAAGTTGAGTAGGATAGGAATAGTTAGGTTTTCTTTTAGAAGATACAAATGTATTCGATTAATATTGGATATAAAACACAAATTTTCCTTCATAAATATTAACCAATTTTTTTAAAAAAAAACATGAAGTATTTTTTAAAATATATCAACAGTTGCATCAAAAATATATGTGACTTTAATAATGGTTCAAAATAATCATGGAAAGCATACTTACTTACTGTTTGTACTTTGATATAACTTTAAATAACGATTTATTTTTATGATGTTCTACTTAAGAAGTTTCTTATTCTTTTCTTTAGTCGTAAATGTAAGGACAACTGTTTTATAATTGTACTTTTGGAATGAAAAAATTAAAGTTTATTTCGTTTATATCTAGTTTGATATTGACTATAGTGAATTCTAGATACAAACTGTAATTTTTATCTCTCAAAGTTTCCAAATTTACCTTAAAAATCCGTTGAGACATTAAAATATATTCCGAATTAAATTTTTGTGCTGAAAAGCGTTAAGATATCTATTTTTAAAGTTACTATAATTTCCGCTGTCACCAGCATATACCTTATACGCAGAAGCCTGTATGTAAAATTGGAGTTATGAATTATACTATTATTCTAAATTAATAAGAAGTTATTAATAAGAAGTTATTAATTTTTGGCTTAAAATTATTTTACTTAAAAACAAATTTCAACACAGTTGATAGGTTTTTAAAATAAATTAACGCTTAGTTAAAGTAAGAGTAAAATTTCATCCGATTTGTCACAAACGAATCCCTTGGTATTGTATTTATAAAAGCCAAATATTTAGATAATACGGATATCCTGTTATTTAAGATGATGGTAATAACCAAAGCCCATAAATAACATTAACATTCATAGTTGTCGTATTCTATTGTAGAATTTTTATATTCAATACAAAAAAAAAGACAGAAATTTTATTTAACTGAGGGTTCAAGGAGAAATTGATCATCCACGGAAAAAAAATCGTTTTTCTAACTTGATTTGCTAAAAATTGATCAAAAACTTAAGCAGTAATTGAAAAATAATTTATTACATTTGCTGATTATAATTTAAAATTACAAGCTATCAAATTAACTGTTATAACTAATAAAGAAATTAAACGATTAGTTTTTATGTGACTCTTGATTTATTATCGCTAATTTAAATTTCATTATAATTAATCGAGGCCATTTTGTTAAAAAGGTAATATAGCGACGAAAAAGAAAGCTGTACAGGCTTATTTTGCGTGATTGCATAATACATTTGCATTATTTTGCATTAATATAGGTCAAATTGGGTCAGTTTTCGTTCATTCACAAAAAAACGGTTGGAAATCTTTTTTGCTTTCCCTTCGTTTTCTTGGGATAATATTTAATTTAAATGCAAATTAAAGTCATAAATTCATGCCATTTGTATGCTGGTTTTTGCATATTTTTAAGAAGGCCAAGTTCAAGTTTGGATGATAAAGTTTGCGAGGGTGAAGCGTGAGATGATCTCCGGAATGCGGAACATCGCCATTTGCATTTCGTTCTTCAAGATTTAACCAGGAAAATGTTCACTAAAAAGTGTAATAATAATGTCATTAATGTTTGTTTGCCATTTTTATTCTGCCTGTATTTCGATTGAAAGAATTTTTTGAATCTTCAATGACTTACTTTTATTTTTTGTTTGGGATGGTAAGAACAAAAATTGCCTTAATTTAATTTGGATTTTTCTTTTAATACACTTTATCACAATATTACCAAAAGTTACTGTTCTCATGATATAAATCATAATATAAACACCAAAAACGGCCTGAAAATTTGTAAAATTTTCTTTTAAAGTCACATAAGCATTGATAAAAAAATTATTCATCAAAGTAGATGTTAGATGTAAAATCATAAGTGCAGTTCACACATGATATAAGTGAAACTTTCAAAAAAGTAAGCTTCATTATAATGAGTCAAATGAAAATTTTTAGGAATAGGATAATTGTAGAGTATAGTTACAATATTGATACCAAGTTTAAAACATAAAGGTGTAGTATAGACTATAGAAAACTACTAATATTGAGTTTTTTACCTCGAAATTGATTTCGGAAATCTTATCTTTTTTTTTACTGTACAGGGCGCTATTCATTACAAACAAATCAGTGAAAATTTAAGTGGATTCACTGGAATCTACTGGAAATCGTGGAAACACTGTATAATATTTTCTACCTCATTTTCTTGAACATTAAATCCTATTCATTTATGTGTTGGTTTCTTTCTACTGTCGCTTTTCCGTTTCATCAAATTTCAAATTACGACGATGCTAAAGAAGTTTTCACTTCAAAAAGGGTACATTCAAGCTTAAAGACGTTATACATAATATTCTATTGCTTTTTAAAGCAATACTTTAACCATTTTATTTGTTCAACTATGATTCAACGTCTAAAAATATAGTAAGAAGACAATTCAGATTTTTTAAGATCGGTTTTTTTATTTTACATTTTTATTATTCAATTAGCTACGTTTCGTTACTTATCGTAACTTCACCAGGCTTTTTGATTCACAAAAATAAAATATTTTCAATTTAAATTCAATAAAAAAATTCTCTTCTTATTTAAAAAAATAAAAGTTGAGATCTGAATTTTATCATCTAAAAATATAGTTTTCAATGAAGTTAAAGAAAGGTATCTATAACATGTGTTGATTTTAAGTATTGATTGGTTTTAAAATTGTATTGATTAGATTGACTTTCTATTCAAATCGAAATCGAAAACGTTCACATTATAATCACATAACCGTTCCTACTTAACTACCCACCAGACCCAAACCCAAAATACCTTCTCCACATCTCGTAATTGTAAATTGCGAAATTCGATACAACACGAAAATTATCTGTTAAATGTTAAATATTACAAAACCAAGTCGGAGATATTTCAAAAAACTTGGCTATAATGAGGCGACGTATTAAGCAGCTTCTCTTGGTTGGCTAAAGATTATAATTTTATCTTACAAAAAAAAACTTGTCTGCCCGGTTTCTCGAACGCTGTTCAGACAAATAACACAATAAATTCCGTACGATAACCAATAAAAAGGCTTACAAATGATTATTATAATCATTTCATCTCGTAAACGTAGGCTTTAGGCTATCAATATGGTGCATGAAACCACACAATCATACATATATTTTCATGAGATTTTCAGTCTCAATAAAAAGAATTGTAATAATATATAATATTCTTCGTCGTTTTACAACGAAATTTATAACAACGTTAAAGCCTAAAGGCTAGTAGGCCGAAATGGAAAGGATAACAATTAATGCGCGCGCCTCTCATCAATACTGCATAGAAAATTGGTGCATCCCAACCCCAAAAAGGACAAAATCCGACTATTCTAAATACGCTTGCGTTGAAATTGTTTTTTGCTGACATATATTTTAGAAAGATATTATAACTGAGTATGTTTCATCTCTTCATTTAAGTTATAATTATTTTTTTTTTTTGGGAATAATGTATAAGATAGAAGTTCACATCTTACTAAAACATAGAATTCATTAAGAGGAAAATTAGTGTTGATAGGACTATTGTTGAAGGTTAGTTTAAAAGGATAACAAGTTTATGAGCAAATATATCTTACCTTCTAGATTCTTTGAACTATGTACACGCGTATATAATTAATATGGAAATGTGGAGAAGGCTTGAAAGTCTTAAAGATAAAAATTGTTTTTGTTGTTGTTAAAAAACAAATCTTTAAAAATATTTTAGAAAGAAAATTTTCTGGTCACAAAAAAGTTTAGACATGAAATTAAAATTTTTTAAAGCATTTGATATAACAGGGGAGCTGGAAAGTAATGTCGTTTTGTGCTATAAAATATAAAGCAAGTATAAATTTTAAATCAATGATATAGTATCCTCAATATCATGAATCTTTTGATTTGAAGTATTAAAATTTTGAAGACCAAATTAGTAAAAAATATGTTTTTACAATGGATATACCTATAAGATATATTGTGGTCTTATTTATATATTATAATTTACAAAAGTAAACTATAAACAGAAATTTGAACAAAGGTTCAAACAAATGAATTACTGATTTATTGCCCAGGTATGTGATTCGATTGCCAAGCAATCTTCCTCAGGAGTTATTAAGTAATATTGGATCGCTCCAATACAATAATTATTTTATATATAAATAAATTTTTGTATAACATAAATAAGACCACAATATATTTTATTGGTAAAACAGTATAAATTTTTTAAGTTAGTAACAAATCTAATTTGATTCCTAACTTGGAATGATTATGGCGATTTACAAAATATCACCTAACCATAAATTTTTTAATATTTACAAGGGGTTTTCTTATGTAGAGGAATCTTGTATTATCGAATTGTAGAATAACATTTTCTATATTCACATTTCTTGGGAATTCTTTGGTACTTGATAAATTACGAATATTTGACTACTCTTTGGTTGTTAGATATAGCTTTGGTACCACTCTCTTCCTTAATACGCCTTTGTTTAAAGTTTTTATAATTCTTGATTGGTACGAGTAGAAAAATTCAAAACTACAGGATTTAAACATAAAATAATCATTTGGAATTAATGCACTTCTAATGCACTTGATTATATATTAAATATTTTTTCGTTACAACTTTGTGTTAGTACCCTGTAAATTACAAAAAGCATTCAGTATTAAATTTGTAATCATCCGGGAATTTGTCTTGCCATAACTAATTTCAAAATAACAAATATATTTTAATTAATAACGAATTAACAAGTTACCCTTATAAAAAAATGTCTTAAGTACGACTTTGAAATAGTTTGGCCTCTTCATATTTTAAAAAATTTTAACTTCGATGTTAATTTGCTACTGTATATGTACAGAAAAGTAATATAATTTTGCAATAATTTAAAGTTGTTCTATTTAACAAATTTTACTAGTTAACATCGAATGAATGGAAAATTTTGTCGTCAAATTACATTTGCGAAGTTGGTGTTTTTTTTTTGTATTAATTTAATAGACTTGCCGTTATTGCATGTGAAATGTTGCAACGCGAAAATTTTCAATTTGAACTTTTTTAAAACTGCACGAGTTTGGCGCAAATAAGAACATAAGAAAAGCGAAGTTTTCACCATTTCTGCTATATTCTTGAAGAGATTTTCTCCGTTGGGTAGCTGTTACTAAAATTATAGGTATATTAGATTTTTTGAGACGAAACTTATTTCATATAAGTTTTGCGCGTCATATTTCTGTTATAAAATCCAAATGCAGCATTAAAACTTTTTCCATTTGTGCGGTAGACACGTGTGCAGGATTTAGAAGATTTACAAATGAGATTCCTTTCCGTCCCATTTCGAATGAACTTTTTTCCTCTCTCTAGTTGTAATCAAATTGTAAACAAGATGGAAAAAGTCTCGCCGGAATTGGAGAAAATTACAGTACCGAATACGGTAACATTCGCTGCTTGGAAAATTGCGAAAAATCGCGACATGTTTATACGACCAAACACAAAACATAAAGTAAGCAAAATTTTAAATTAAAAACTTGAGCCAATAATTTTCCGGCTGCCAGTGAATTGTTTTAAATTGAAATAGTTTCTTCGATAAAAAATATTTTCAATTACTCCATTTTCAATGATTTAATCCTCGTCTTTTCAAATTTAATACCTCTATTTCCCCGCATCAGCGCCGAACAACGAGGAAATATTTAAACGAGATCCATAGATAAATTAAAAGAATTTGATTTTATAGATTCTGTTCAGTGGAAAGATACGCGAGTTTCCGAATCCTTGAATACGATTTTATCATAAAAAATTCGTGTCTCTTCAAATAATAAGACAGAGTTTTAATGAAAAAGTTTTTACCGAGACAACGAATTCACCCCCTTCATCCTCTTGATAGCTCTCCAATATGTGTCCTCCTATTCATCCCATTTTCCACTCGAGCTTTCCACTCTATACGCGAAAGTTTTCTTCTAAATTTTCTCTCTAAAACTTAATATCGAATAATGAGGAAAATTTTCGCTAGCGTTTATTATGACTTCCGTTTGAACTCGATCGAGTTTTCTTGATCGGAAAATAAACATAAATAGGAAAATAGACTGGCTGAAGTACGCTACTGAGCAAAATAAAATGGTTGGTTTTTATGTGACATCTATATGCCTTGTATAAGTAAACTATTAGCGTCAATTTTTTATTTACCATCAATTATAACGTTAGAAACTATGAGCTAATTTGTTGGCAGTATAAATGACTTGATAAAGTATTTCCCAGTAACATTCTTTCCTGTTTAAATTTGGATGGCCGGTTTCTGATTTCCAAATTTTATTGTATCAAATTATAATTGATCTATTTGAAAATACGCCTCCTAATTTATAATGATAGTGAAAAAATTTGAAGATATAATTTTTTTTCAACTTTAGAATGACAATGTTAGATATGTTAGGATCAATTCATTTCAAATCGCCCAATTTAAATAAAAATTGCTACTCTACATTTTTTATTTTTCTGATTTTTTTAATTACGAGTTCTTTATAGGTATACAGAAATTCTTAATATAATTTCATAGATATCTTATAAATTACGATTAATAAGCAATAAATTACTAAAATGTAACCACTAATATCAACGTTGTTTTTGTCATTTTGTCATAAGCAACAGGTAAACAATATTAGACTCCAATTTGTATTTACTAAAGGCCAGAAGTAATAATTCATATCACAAGACTATGTGTTTTCAATAAATATTTTAAGGTTGCCTGATGAAGTCGGAATAACACTGACAAAACATCGCGACTTAAAATTAATAAAAGAAAGCATTGATGAATTTGGTCTACTATATCCTGAATTACTTTTTTATTATACAAATATTTAGACTTGAAAAAATGGAGATGAAATGTGAAAGAAAAATACAACAAGAACGTAATATGAAAGAATATAGTTATATTCGACTTAAAACCTTAAAAAACTAAAAACGTAAATGTTCAATTAACCAAAATCAAGCAGAAGACCTAAGAGCTCTTAATAGTTTTTGTAGTCAACAATTGTTATTTGCTTTTTAATTAAATTTTAACGAACTACTTTATATACCTACTTATGTTTTAAAAAACTCACTAAAACTAAAACTGTTTTTAGCCACCAGATATCGTGATCAAAGTGGTTAGTTCCCCATCGGGTTTTATATTATTTTGAATTGAAAAACCTGGCATATTTTTGGCCATTTTTGGAAAGCTCCAGAAAGAAGTGGAGTGAATTCTCAGGACTAAAGCTTATACTGCAGATTATTATAAAAGTATTCAACACAAAAATAAAATATTATTAATGATTCTTTAATCGTCCATAAAATTTCATTGTCTTAAAAAATAACAATTTTGAGATTTTTTCGATGATTTTGCCAAACTAGTTTGGCTAATTTTCCGCCATTTTCAAAATGGTAACAAAAAAAAAGTATTGCTTGTTATTTTTGCAAATAGGTTTTTAAACTGTCTACCTATTGGTGTACCGGAAAAGAATGTCGTTTTTAAACCAATAGTCATTAAATTGACATTTATCTGCTTATTTGTTATTTCTAAGTGGTACTAAAGATATTTTATGATTAAAGTAATTTCTCAACTTAGTAAAAATTACCAAATATTTTTTATTCTTAAATCTGTATTAAAATGGTGGGATCAAACACCCAGAAGCATTTAAATATTGTATGCTCATCGAGTTTGACAGGATAGCAACGCAAAGTAGTAACTAAAAACATTTTCATTGTTTATCTAAATGCATTAGAAGATCATTAATGCCAAATGAGTTCAAATTCGATAACTTTAATATCTCCAACGAATATCAACGAAATATGACAAAAAATTTAGCCAATAAAAATTTAAGGGGGGAAATGGTGTCAAATGTATGTCAGCAAGTCGAAAAGCTGTCAAATAGTCCTAATTAATCTTAATCGATTGGCCAAATTCCCAAAAGTGTCCAAAAACAGATAAAATTCTTTACTGCAACATGGTCATGGAAGACCGAAGACAGACCTCTACAGAAGAAAAGTCCTGGAAAAAAACTAATTAAATAAAGAGGAAGCGATATTGCCGTACCCCCTATAATCATTTAAAGTTATTTCATCGGATTTCTATTTATTTCAATCATTACCTCATTTACTAAGTGGTAAAATTTGAAAGCTTAAGTGATGTTCATAATGTATTTTTTTGATATTTTCCTTAATATTCAATTGATTTTTACTAATATAGCATTAAAAATTTGCACACTTGATGTCAAAACGTTGATACTATTGAAACTGATTATATTAATTATTTAAAATCATAGGTTGTAACCAAATTTTAGGTTTTAATTGTATATTGAAAAAACGACATTCTTTTCCCGCACAATTATTATAAGAAAATCGTAATTAAACAACCAGAAAAATAGAGGGAAAGAAAATAAAGGACGATTAGAAATGGATTGACCCATTAATAGTTTTTAAAACTATTTGTTTCGGCTTTTAACTCACTGTAAAATCATTCCAAAGGAATATTAAAATAATTACTAGATATTATAGATTGTGTAAAATAATAATTTTAATTTTATTTTTCGGGGCTTAAAGTTCCATAGCGGAGAGTTCAAAACCTTTTGCAATGCAATCTTTTTTGCAACGTACTGTATTACGTTGTTTATATTTTATACGAAATGAAAGCATCTTTCATTTTGGTTTATTTTCGAGTAAACTAGAACTGTCTGGAAATTGTGACAGAATGTTGCCGCTCTAGAGGAAAACGAGTTCTCATTTGCTGCCAAATTCGGCAAACGTGTGTGTATAAACTATTTCACATATGTTACTACATATAGAATATTTCGAGACCAAGGACCACCAACTACAGCCCACTATGTGCAGAAAAACAAGAAAGTTAACGTTGATAATAAGGAAAAATGCAAAACATTGAATGTTTAAAGTAAATTTACGGACATGTTGCCATTGCAATCCGGGATATTTAAAGTAAAATCAATTGACGTTTATAGGAAAGCTTACGAAATAAATGGGGTAGAGTTGTTTTCAGTGGATACAATGTTGCATGTGACTTCATTGAAATTACGATGCCACAGTGAAATATTTTCCAAAATTTATTGAACATTTCCATTATAAGATTTTTATCTATGTTTTTTTTCATACTGAAGGAAAAATCTTTTATAACATATTTTTATAATTTGAGTCTGAAAACATCTTTCCATTACCATTACGACTAGCTTGAGAATATTATTAAAATGTCATGTAAATCATTTTTTGCTTTTTGGCTAAGAGGTTTTTGTTACTTGAATAATATTTCGTTTTGTTTTGCGTGAAGATGGAGATTAAGATGAAACAAGTTTAAGATAATGCTGATGGCAATGGCAATGGCGTTGGGGTGATTTCACGGATGAATTTATGAACGCCGTTCGGTCCGCCCCTTTTTATGAAAGCTCATCGTAAGCTTTGATGTGCACAGGACCAAGTTCGGGCCCTTAAAACATGGCCTGAGGTTCCACCATCTATAGATGGTTATTAGGTTTGTACATAGTGCAAATGCATAATGTTCGTTAATAAGTAGTTTAGTGGGCACTTAACGTTGGCGGTTGCTCTTACTGTATACTTTGCTTTGATTATATTTTATGTCGTTTCGTCTCGAAAAAAAGAACTTTTACATAAAGAAATATATCTTTGCTTACTTCAACATATTTTTTTTATTTTACATTACTCCCGGATAATATTTCCTTTCCATTTAACTAATTGTAAAATATTGAAGCTTTCAAACCTGAAAAATCCCTCGAAAGCTTTTTTATTAAACTCTCATTTGCATTTGTATATTTTTTTCATTATTTTTGTACTAGCTGATCCCCACGACTTCGTCTGCGTAACGTATTTTATTTTTCTTATTTCCTTTACGAAAAATATAATCAGACTTAAAAACACTTCACACTCATGAAAAAGACACATTTAATAAACTGTTGCAAAGAATAAAATAGTTCTATGTAATAATCAATTAATTTTCAAAAAATATTTATAAATATCTAAAAAGAGTATGTTCAATTGCGTATACCTACGGTAGGTATACCTACCGTGAACCAAATAATCCATAAATCAATTAGCATCTATACGTAAACAAAAAATATCGTCAAGTTAAATAAATTCGGCCTTAATTATGACTAAAAAAAGTCGAAAGTTATCAAAATACTCGCGTCAAAATAACCCCATCTCACTGATTCGATTCCCGAATGAACCTTTTTCCAAAAACTATTACACTATTGCACTGTACAACACAACCGCGAAATTGAAATTTGTACATTTGCACGAAACCCAGTTCTTCCATAATCATGTACAACCATTATGTATCTATAAACTTATTATTAAAATATCTGAATTTCAACTATATAATTAAACCATATGGGATAGTCAAGAGTTCACCCCTTTGCAAGAAGATTTTAAATTTATTTTATCATTATGATGATTTGATTATTTATTAATTATCATTATGATGATTTCTGCCTGGAAAAAAACCTGAATCCGCCCTTGTCTGTTAGCGTAGGAATTTTCAGAAAAAAAAACTTATCACATGCCTACTTCCTATAAGGAATACACCGAATATTAAAATTTCATCAGTCAGAGGGGATTATCAATACAGAATTTTATGTACCTATTCACGGTTTTAAAAACGTATTTACTTTAAGCTTTATTACTATTATTATTATTATTATTATTATTATTATTATAATTATTACATTTTTTTCGTTAATATTTCCTTACTGAGCAACCCTAATGATCTATTTTTCAACAATTTTGTAAAAAAAAAATTTACTGTCAGATTAGTATCTATAAAAACATTTATATTTCAAAAAGGCAATTTTTTGTACTTTAAATTAAATTACTGTGCTTTTTATTAGTTCAACTAAAAATATTAATACAGATCATTTTTTAATTTTTAAATACTTTTCCAAAGATATATAACTCGCCTGTCTACAGTAAATTTTTTTTTATCCCTCAGTTTTTACGTAGGGGGTACATTCCCTTATTATTTTTAAGGAATAATAAGTAGTCTAACGTGTGTGGGCAATTGTGTTTTATCTTAATGTAAAGTTGGATTAAATTCGGTTGTTCCGTTCTTTAGTTAACTCACCAGCGCACGCGATGTAAGAGAGTTTTTTAGTAATTTTTTTACACATTATTGGAGTTTTAGTATGGATTCCTATTTTTTTTTGAAAATTTAATATAGCCTATGTTCACCGAAAATAGTGTAGCTTCTCAACAGTGAAAGAATTTTTCAAATCGGTCAAGTAGTTTCGGAGCCTATTCAAAGCAAACAAACATTCAAATCTTTCCTCTTTATAATAATAAATAGAAAATAGAAGTTTAACGAAGTTCAAATGAAATGGAAAACAGTAATTTAATTTTTCTTATATATTACTCTTTTGTGTAAGTAGAGCTTTATATGAAAGATATTTTGTTAATAAATAAAGCTCAAATTCGCTACATAGACTACATGTGATTCTAATAAACCTTCTAGTACAGTATTCCTTAACCTGCAGTGCTTACACTCCTCGGGGTGCGGGAGAAGCCTGTAACAATATAAATCATGAAAATTTTGATATTTAATTTCGTAAAAATATTTTTTTTTAAACTGAAAAAACCAAACATATTTCAATGATGTGTAAAAACCTTTTTTCAGATTCAAAGGGGTGCGCTTCACGTAAAAGGTTAAAAACACTGTTCTAGTACGAAAAATAATATAGACTAGTTTAACAAAACCAAATTAACACAAGAGTACAAAAAGAAAAACAACTATATACTTTATATCTCTTCGTCAATTTTTTCGTCTATGTTTATATAAGTTTCTAATATAGCAAGTATCTTCATAACTCAATGATACTTTTCACCCTCGTCAATTATTATTATTCTGTCATTTGAGCCCTTAATAATAATTCGATTAAACCCAATAGACAAACAAAGCATTGTTTTAGTTAGGGTGGAAATATTTATTCTCGTTAATGATACAATAAAGGTTCAAAACGAATCAACACGTCCTTAAACTTGCCTCATAATCTATCCAATTTATCAAATTATTCTCAAACCTACAACGCAACTACCCTTAATTTTTTCATCCCTAAATAAATTTACATAATATTTTCCACAATTTCTGTATTATATGTGACATGCAATTGAAACTCTAATTTTCATTATTTTCTCTTTTTATATCAAATTGAAGTGAGTGGATTGTTTGATAAGGGTTGAGCTCTCGATCGAATTCAATTTTATTTTGCTGACTGGTTTTCCCGTTTGCATTTGGTGATTTTATCAGATGATTGCAGTGGTGAGATTTTGGGTTTTTGTAGAAAAGAGCCTTGAAATTAATTCTTTAGTTCAAAAGTTATTTAGCTTGAAAAATAAATTACCAGGCACCTGCCTGGAACTGATGAGGTGGAATATGTAACCATTCATTTTGAGCTGATATCATTGTCTCACTTTATCATATTTGGTTTCGAAGAGTAGGAAGATTGAGAAATCTTTGTTTTCGCTTTAGTTATCTTTACCATGATTGGATAAAGTCAAAATGTCACCTCGGATAAGATAATATACATTGTGAAGCCTTGTGTATAGAATATTATATGTATTAGATGGGGTGGTAAATGTTGGACTATTGTATTGAGGGATGGCGAATACAATAGAGATAGTTTCAATGAGTAAGGGAGTCTCGAAATATATTCCTGACTTGATGAGAGAAGGTAAAAAGAAGGAAGTTCCACAGTTTAGGGGTTGGAGGCAAGGAAAAAAAATGAAATTGTGAAGGGTGAATTCGTTGAATGTTGATTCGAAAATATTTGTGTTAAGGGATCGATTGTTTGAAAAAAGAAGATTGGGAAAATAATAATAAACTTAATAGAATAATGGAATTGGATAAATATTTTCCCCGAAGTGATTGTCCAGATGAGAATTGGAAAACAATTGAATTATGATTCCAGAAAATTATCCCAACAAAAAGAAAAAAAATATTTTTATTTCACACAAAACGTGAACTTCTATAACTCGTAAATTCAGATAAATTTTTTCGAATATATTTTTATCACGTCATTTTCCTTCTTATATAGGATTGCGATTTTTTTCATATTCCAGATAGATGATATTCGAAATTCCCGCCATCAAATGATGTGTAACACCAACCGAAATGGGTTCACACAAATGGCATTACGAACCGAATCTAAAGCAAATCTAAAACTGTAAATGGGCAAACGAGAATTTTCTGGGAAAATATATAAAAAAAAAAACGGCATTTCCGAATTCCTTCTATTTCTCAAAAAGAAAATGGGAACAATTCAGGATAACATTTAGGGATATTGGGGGATTCGATTATGTATTTCAGATTTATATTGGGCGTTTATATTTTAAAATTTTTCCAATATTTGATTTTTTTATGGTCCATTCCGGAATAACAGGAATATGCTAGGAATTGTAGCAAAAAAAAATCAATAAGTCTACCAACCCTTCGGTTTGTTAAGGGTATAAATGTTTAAGCCGATTGTTTTCGGGGAAAAATGTGACAAGTGAATGTTGTGAAGATTTTCTTAAATAATTTAAACCCTTTGAACTGAGAAAAAACCATTACTTATTTATTACCAAAAATAGCTCCCTTTTGCTTTCTGAGTAAGGAGCTTTTGGTGACAACATGATCTTCGTTATATCGTAATCGGGAATTTTTATACTTATATCTCTTATATATTCATTTTTTGATTTATTGAATTACTATCTTCAAGCACATCCTTTATGCATAGGGATGACATTGATAAAAATAAATTTGTTCCGGTTCAGAAAGATAAGCAACGTTTAGACCGTTCTGTATCAATAATATATATGAATAGATTATGGAGACAGGACCGAATTATATTTTTTTTATTTTTTATAAAAGCCCATTTATAAAATTGATGCAAAAGATTGCCTGAAAAATAAAAATTGGATACCAAGATGCTTTATTAGATCAACAAAGACTAATTTATAAACCATTTGAATAGTTATCTATGAAGTTAAACTTAAGGAACTTATTCTAAATTAAAAATATGATACTTTGTAAGAAACAATAAGGAAAAGTGTTCAATAAAATGATAAGATAATTTAATTTTAGAAATGAAGTTTTTTGCAAATGTTACGTTAACGAAAATGTACGTTAAGAATGACGATTGGTAATAGTGACGCTTGAAGATATAGTTCTAAGCTTAATTTGAATTATGTACATAGACCGAACCCTTTATTGGAAAAAATAAATTATAATTTTTGAAATTCAAAGCATAGGAATATATTTATATATAGGTACACAATAATAACAAAACCATTAAAAAACCGCCGAGCCCGCGAGACTGACTCACCAAACCCCCGGAGTTCAATTGAACTCGTGGAGTACTCCTGATCTAGAGACTTAATTAAATTACTGTTTGGGAGGAAATTCTGTAGTGATATTTTTATGAACATATTTTATTTATTTGATCAAAAATTATGTTGTTAAATAGTATAGAAAATTTACACCTAAAATAAAGAAAACAGTACAAATTTATAAAAATATTACTTGAATCCGTTTACCCCAACATCGATGAATTCTATTGAGCTTTCAGCTCAAATTATTTCTTAGTTGCGAATTGCAAGGTTATTTTGTTGCTGTGCTATTAAAGTTGAAGCGTGTTAATAAGATTATAGATTAAGGGAGATTTTATCTAAAACAAGGAAGGGTTTAAATTGAATTTAATTCGTTCATCTCTCCAACGAAATTTTCGGCGTCGTAATTTTTCCTCGTCAGATACGCGAAATTATTTTGTTCTTTCGCTTTTAATGTTTGAATTAAATTTCTTCATTTCAAAAACCTGCAGAACAAATGTATATGAGATTAGGGGTAGAAACAGGATATAATGTAACTATATAAAAAGCGGAGACGCCCATGAATGAGGAGATAGCGCGAAAAATATACGATATCTTTAATTGAAACCAAATGTTCTTAGGCGAATTAGCGAAAAAGTGTGTAAAACCAAAAGACGGCTGCGCCATTAAAAATGTTAATTCTTCCTGTTTGAATGGAGATCGGAGCCTATCTGGCGTATCCCGGTAATTTGGTACAGGAATAATACATACATACAAATGTCCTTGTAATAAGTTTTAAATCCCTGGTAGGTATTCCTAGTTTTCCGGCGAACAAAAGACCAAAAGTTTCAATTGTAAAATACAAAAGTTACGAACTGTGAAATGGGAAACATAATTTAGTAGACGTTTTGTAACAATTTATTTTTATTTACAATTTGCTTAATTAATTTTTTCCTGTATCTTCTTTTAAGCCGTAATTATTTTCGTTTAATTAATTTTTTTTTCATTGCTTTATCGTCATGTAAATGTCTTGGAAAACAATTCTTTAATTGAAAATTCAGAAGCTCGAATAAAAGAGTGGAAAAAGTATACATGATGTGCAAATTGGAATAAATTTAACGAACGAAATTAAGTATTCAGTGAAGTGTATTCGCATAATTTTATAGCTCGATAAATTTTTCTTAATGACTCTTTGAGATCCTCATTTAAATTGAGGCGGGTTAATTGAATTTTTTTCAAAAAAAAATATCGATTCAAAGATTGTTCTTTTTCGAGGAATTTTTCAGAGTAAAATATTGAAATGTGTTGTGGAGATATGATGAACAAAATTTATCTTGGTCCATTAACGCCCATTTAGTGTTTAATCAAAGAAAGTGGCTAAAAGCCTTTAAGTACGCATTTAAATTTTTCCATATAAAACCGGGGAAAATACGAGAAAATACAATCGATTTTTTCTTCACAATTAACAGGTCACTGATCGGAAATATTTTCATAATTCATCCGAACAATTTAATGGTAATGAAGAGATAAATTTTTCAAAGATTTGATAATAAGATTCGGTGTCAAAAAATGAATATCGTGGTAATGAGTCGAAAATTAATGCTACTGCTCAAACAATCTTGTATAAAAATATACAAAATTTCATAAGCCGGATTTGTGAGCCGTAATCAAAACAGCCATTTTATCATACATAATAATAAATCCGTCCTCTTAAGCAATCTCCATTAATACACATAATATCAGACAAATAATTATTATTTATATTGTTGAGATTCAATTCGTGGGGGTTCCTTGAGGTCGACGAACGCTCTTTTTTTAATATAAAAAATTTTGAAACTCATTTACAATTTATTTCTTATTTTCTTTATAACTATTTCAAACTACATATTATAAAATGATACAAATTCAAGGAAATATATAACATATACATAAATAATTTTTCTACTTCATAAATAATTTCTATATCAAAATTTAACATTTAATATTTTAAATTACTAATTAAAAAAAACTTTAGCATGTCAGTAGTTTTCCACAGTAAAATACCAAATCTCTTGTTTATCTTTCATTTTTTGATATTATAACTTTACTTTGGAAACTATTTTTGGAGTTATCTGGGTGATATAATAACTCTTGGAACCCATTTTTCCATATTCAACTAAATCCTCTGATTAATTCATAGTGCGATTTTTTCGAATCTCTGTGGAAAATTTGTTCATTATCATAAAAGCTATATATTAAATTTATTGGCAACGATTTAGAACATTTTGTATTTGTAGCCAGGGATCTTTGAACTTTGTTCTTGGTTTTATTATTTAAACGACTTTAAGTTCAAATTTTTGTGGAATTCTTCATTGTTAACGTATCAAGATGATCCAAGTATATTTTAAGAATATTAGTCTAAAAATCTGTAGGTAATTTTTTCATCCAAAAAGAAGCATACAAAAATTGAAAATTATCAAGAAAAACAGAAAGTAAATCAAAAAAATGAAATAGAAAATGAGACGTTGCCAAACTTTGAAGCAATCAAAAGCAAGGATACACAAAATACGAATGATTGTTACAGAAACTAAAGCTTAGATTATCCCATGTAAAGTTTGGAGGTGGGTTTGAAATTTTCTTGAAAGTTCAATCACAGTAAATGTCTTGTAGAGTAAAGCTAAAATATTCAAGGGAATGACAGTTCCTTTTGTGCTAAAAGAAAATGCTGATAATTTTCCTTGCCATTTTTTTTAATTATTATTATTCTCCATGTGTAGTTATTTTACTCAAAAATATGTGGTATATATGCCTTTGAATGGGGAGGGAGGAATGCATGGAGAAATGCAGGGAGGTTTGTTGTAAGCCACTAGAGAAATTAAATATAAAAATTCTCCGAATACCGTTTTCTTTTTAAAATTTTAAAATTTCGTTGAAATATAAATTTTAATAATACTGGACTCAAACATTGAAACCAACTATTGATCACACATTAGACTAGGAATAATCAATCAATAGTTCCTTATTTTGATATAATTTTATTAATATCATTTTGGATATGAAGCGTATAGAAATTAATTAAAAGGAAACTTTTTCGACCAGTGGTTCTTAACTGGGATTCAATCCAATCGCACTCCAGGCGTGAGTCAGTCTCGTGGGTTTGTCCGAAATCAAGACACAACCTCGACTCATATGATTTTGTGTACTTATGACTAAATATTTACATATGTTTTGAATTTGAAAAAAAATATATTTTATGTTTCCAACTGAGAAGGGTTCGGTAAATGCGTATATGAAACTGATGGACGTTACAGTAAAAAACCACTGTTTTAGACAGAATCAGTATTCTGTTTTCTTTATATTTCATGTAATTATAATATTCATGGCGTTATAGTTATATTTACTTATGAAAATTCAGGTGTATCATGACTTAAAGAACCTCAACAAGGATAGACGATGCTGGAGGGAACAAATATGGAGGAAAAGTAAAAAAAAATGGCAATATTATATGAAGATTCTTCTTACGAATAATTTTTCTGCAAATTGAAATTGAAATCTTTTTACTCTTGACACTTAAATAATATTTTTTTCTTTTTATACTCTATTTTTTATGAACAATTAAGTTCAAAATAAATTGTGTAGTACATTTTTGTTATTTTATTTACCATATAGTGATTGAAATACTTGGATTTTATAATTAAAGGTTCCGTTAAAAAATGTATGCGGGAAAATAATTTATGTGCATTTTTGCTTGATTATAATTATCAGGGAGTTTTAATTTTAAGTATTCACAAATTCCTGAACTCAAATTTACAATGCAAATGTATAAGAAAAAGATTTTTTTCATTGATTATTATTATTGTTATTGTTGAAAGGGAATTTTTTCGCGTGCATTTTTTGATAAGTCATTAATTTTTGGTTATCACACGCAAGTTTGCCAGAGGAAAGTTGAAATGAAAGACATTGAAAAATGTTTATTTTCCTGTTCTAAAAGTTTTTTTTTTATTACGTAGTCGGTTACATAAATGAGCGTAGTTTGTGTCTCGAATCCTCCCTTGTCCTTTTCTTAAGACGTTCATTTCGACTTGTACAAACAAGAAGTGACATAAAACACACAAGTTTAAGAAGAAAACTTGACTTTATTACATACATTTTAACTCTTTTTACAATCCACAATAAAATCACACATACATAGAGAAAAAAAGAAAAATTCACCCCTTAAATCTTGGAAGATGACGTGTTTATGGCCGAAACAGCACTTCCTATATGTGTGTACGATTTAAACGTGTTGTTAACCCTTTAGAAAATATTTTCACTTTCTGTATAAAAAGAATTCGTTGCTCGAAAATTTACGACCATAAATAGGTCAATAAGCCATAAAGTTGGACAAAAAGAGCATAAATTGTCAAATTTCGGAAATCAAATTTTCAAGAGGTTCATTTGAATTTCCGAGAAATGCACTTGTGTGAAGGACCAACGTAAACTCCATGTGGACATATGAGGTATCAATGGAACTTCGATGTGGAATTGGAAATATTTCTGCGGTTAGCACTCTCGACGATTATGGGTTTTTTGACCTTTTCTCCGACTAAAATCATATCATAGAGCCAAAACGCCGTAAATCATCGCAAGACAAACGAAAAAATTGTTCTTGAGATTAGGAATTTGTCGAGATATCACGACGAAGTCGTGTTCGAAAATTTTTAAAAGAATTTCAGACAATGTTTTCATTGTCTATTTTTGAATACAAATTATGAGTGGGCGTTTGTTTTTTCTCGTACATTAGATAGTTTGCGTTGTGGATTTAGACGGATTTCCAACACTAATTGGATTGTAAGACGTGATGAGATGAAATTTAATTTAAGAATTTTGCATTGGAGTCAAAGACGAGATGTTCATTTTGAAAATTTTTAATTTACGATGTGGAATTTTAAAATAAGAATTTCGTAATTGAAAAATATCAATTTAGTATCTATTTAAATAGAGAACGCAATTTGTTTTTCAAGAGAAAGCAATTGAAACCGGTTCAATAATAATTACACTCAATTTGGTTGATTGAAAGTCTATCTTCCGTCTTCTTACATAAGTTTAATTAATGTAGAAGGTTTGCACCATTTACGTTTTGAGGCTTTATTTTTATTTAAATTTTGAAGAAAAAGATAGAGATAATTGAAATTCTTATTCTCAATAAATGCAATAAAATTTTAGACCACTAATTTTTTTAACATCGAAATAGGGGCAAAGGAAGGCATGATATTTCTTAATGAGATATAACGACGAATTGAATATAACAACATTATTATAATATACATATTTGCCTTTCATTTTGGCGATTTGGAATGAAATTATAGAAAAAAATTAAAACTAATTAAATCGAGAAAAAGGTATTAATTTTCTGTATTCCCCCGAATAAAGTGGCGGAATGAGGATTGTCAAATTTTTGCATCTAAAATTCTCAAATCAATATCTATGTCTATATTTTGTAATTAGCATATAGAGTTAATATTCATGTGAAAGAAAATAGGAATAAACTTATTTCTTTTAGACCGTTTTTTTTTTTCATAATTAAACTGACATTTTAAATCGGAAGAATGAATAGAGTTATGGGGAGACAATGATCATTACTAAAATAGATTAAATTATAATTATTACAATTCAGACTATAATTAATTTAAAATAAATCAAAATATTAAAATTATAAATTTAGGAAATCATCGGGTTGATTTTGTAGATTTTTTTCGCACACTTTAACTAGGGTTGCCTCCAGTACTTGATTATAACGTATTGTACGTTATTTAGGGTAATTGTACTTGATATTTTATAAAGAAAATAAATTACGCGATAATACTTTATTTCGTACCATATGCTTTATCTGAAATTCATTTTATTTATGATATAAAAAAAGTTTAGTTGTAAGAACTTTTGTGGGAAATTAAACAGTGATAATTACTTATTAAAAGTTGCTAAACGTAATGCAAAATATGTTTTTAAGTTAAATGGCGAAGTAAAATAAATTGTACTTTATTTTGACACAATATGCTTTTTTTCTGCCTTTAATAACCAAAATTTGTACAAAAAAAAAATGGCAACCCTAATTGTATCTCTCTTTTCCTTATAAAAGAAACATGAAAAATTTTAAATAGGATTTAATCAGATTACTATGGCGAGTTGGCCCCCAAATGGGAACCTATATCGAAACTTTTGTTGAAATAACGGCTGGATGTAGAAACACACTTTATCCACATTTCACGACCAAATTTCCTTTTGACCTTGGGATTTGGGCAAAAATGTCCGTCCGTATGACTTTAACTACTAAAAAGAATACTGAATTGGTAAAAATATTCAGAGGACTAGGATCAAATAATAATCAGTCAAAACTATTTATTACATGCTATTACATCCTAGTCCTCTGAATATTTTTACCAATTTATCATCATCGAGGATCTGAAACTACAAGAATACTGAATATTATCGTAATTATTGAAAAAACAATAATAAAACGACCATTTTTAAAAATTTTCTTTCTTACCAATATTATAGTCTATGACTTTAGGAAATTCTCAAAAATTGGGATAGATTTTGTAGCTTAATCCAAGAATTTTCAATATGCAACGTTTCCTCTGATACTTGCTAACTTCACTTCAAATGCATCTCCCGCTAGTAAACGAAACAGTAGTAACTTAAAAAATGATTGGTTACAGTTGTAAAACTTTTTCGAATTGCTGCTAAATTTCCTTTATAAATTTACAGAAATTTCAAAGATAAATTAGAAAATTCCAGGTCATTTTCACAATAATTTATTGTGTTTTTTTTTAAATATCAATACATAACAATAGGAAATACCGAATTCAAAATTCCTGTGTCAAATACTTTCAGGACAAACCATCTCTATAAACCTCAGCATTTTATGAATATTATTTTATCTTTAGCATTTTTTACCTCTCGCACGATACGCATCTGTCGCTGTAAAAGCATATATAACTGCACATTTATTCAAATCTATAAATACTTGCAAAAATTAACAAGTTTCAAAAGAAGAAATTAACACCAATAAAATCATTCACTTTATGAGTATGTATAAAGTATTAAAAAAACACGTTAACAAACACAAGACCTGAATAATTTATGGGTTTTCTATTTAAAATTCTCTCGATACTTTGGACACTAAAAAAAATCAACTTACAACTAAATAAATAGAAGTGTAATATAATTGTGTAGTTATATAATCGTTTAGTGCAATGTATTGTATCATTTAATGATAGCAGTTGGTTACGATTTAAATGACTAAAGCTCTCGTTTTCGTTTGTGAAATACGTTAAGTTTTATTAACTTGATTTTTTTCTAGGGTGGAATATTATAATTAAATATTCAAGATCATAAAACGATTAATATCTAAGTATCATAAAATCAGTAATTAAAGATTTCACTTTCATTATCAATGAGAGAACTATTCTATATATATAGTAGATATATGTTAAATGCAAAGTCTTGGGATCATAGTTTTCTTGTATGTTATCATTTCTGGGAAAACACAAACATACATTTAAGATTTAATAGGGTTGTATTAGATATATTTCTTGCTGTAATGGATATGAAGATGATAATAATAATTGGTGTCATTCTATAGGCTTTTGATGTTGTATTAAATGTTTTATGAGTTGTTTGCTTTGTCTATGGTTCTATGTTTATTACTGACATCATTGTTTAAACGAAAAATCAATTTTCGATTGACTAAAAATTGTCTTAATCGATTTAAAACAAGAATGAAATGTAAATTTTTTTTGGGGAAATTATATACTTATGAATTATTCAAAAGAATTGTGACAAGGTAATACACTTAAGTTGTTCTATGAATAATTGATTTATCAAAACTGTGATTGTTTGAGAATATTTGTTGGAGATTTCTATAAATAATTCATCGTAATTTTAACACGTAATTTTCTTAGGATGTTCATAAAAAAAATTCAAACAATTCCTTTGGCTTCCTGAATTTTTAAATGCATGCGTGTTTCGTCATTCGTAAGCCCATTTAGTCTGAATGGTTCGTAAATAGTTTGAGAACAGAACGCGGGGACATTAGGGTTATTTATTTAAACAAATACACATATACGTATGAAGAGAAGATAAACGATCACATCAAAGATATTCGGAATGATGTGAAAATGACGCAAAGCACGAAACTTGTTAATTTTTCGATGTGACGAAAGATACGATTTAACTTTTCATATTTTTCACGAGAAAATCGAGTTTTGCTGAGACGATTTCATGGCACAAAGTTCGGGGATGAATGGTTGGGAGTTGGGAGCGGTTTTGGTTGTGTCCTTCAAAATGTAATGAAATTTGATCCCGGGAACGTGGCCGTTGCAAAGTGTATGAGATCAAAAGATTATGGATCGTGTCTCGGTTTATGGATTGTAAAATCTTGACGAAGTCTTAACGCGAAATTTGCAAAACGAAGTTTTGCATCGGAATACAACGAAATTTCCTTAATAAATTTTGGTTTCATTTTAAGAATCAATTATAGAATTTAAACAAGTAAGATGTGATTTCAAGGCGATGGCTTACTTGCTTATATCCCCAATTTCTTTGGCGATAATACCCCACAGGTAGTCCCAAAAGGTCACCATTAAGGCAGAAGCCGGTTTTTGCTTCAGAAACCCTGCACACTACTCCGATTTTGCCACCACTCAAGAAAAAAAGACAAATAAGAAAGAAGATTTAATATTTATGTTTTGCAAACCACATTTTCAAAAATTCCAAGGGCGGATCCAACCACTGTAGCAAACATACGAAGTAAATTATTTTTTGAACCAGTCTTCCATTACGCTTTAATAATGACTGAACCATTTATTTAAACTGGTCCATTTTTAGTAGTTTTAAGAAAATTTAATGTTTGCATTTTGGGAAACTAAAATTTATAGGCTTAATTGCTTAATTTTTAAATGTGATGAATGTTTAATTTGATTTTAGGCTGTTTTCTATAACTTTTTGTGTATGAATTCACACAATTTTCATAGTTTGGTAGTGAATTATAAATGTTTATGGGAATAAAATAAATTGTGGTCTTATTTATGTGGTATAATTTACAAATTTAAACTTCAAATATTTTGAACAAAATTTCAAGAAAATGTACTTTTGTCGTATTGCCCAGATGCATACTTCGATTGCCAAGCAATTCCTCAGTGGTCATTAAGTGGTAACTAATCACATTGCAATTACGGGTGATCCAATACTACTTGATAACCACAGAAGAAAATCGCTTAGTGATCGAATTACGTATCTGGGTTATTCGCTAATTATACAATTGTTTGAATTTTCGTTTAAATTTATCGTTAGATAGTTTACTTTGGTAAATTATATCACATAAATCAGACCACAATATATTTTATATAAACAGTATAACTGTTCAAAGCCTGCGAAAAATTCTAATTTGAATTTATAGTTGTATTAATATATAGTCTTATAGTTGACTAAGACTTTATTTCTGTATTTTCTTTAAAATTTCCCCGTTATATACAAGGAACTTAAATGTTCTATACCTTAATTTTTTTCTGTGACAAAATTTTGACGATTTATTAAAATTAACAGCTAATATTTTTGGGATTTACTTTGAATTTTTACAAAAGCTGAATAAAAATACTGTCATTCTGTTCCTTTCTATTCTCTGTTGCCATTTTTTTCTATTACATTCCAATTTTAAAATTACATTCGTTCATCTTCATAATTGATAGATATCTAAAATTAAATTTTACTTTTCCTTCTTACACTATGACCAAGGTTGATTTGACTTGCACCATTTTTATAATCAATTATTACGCTATTATATTTAATAGGTTAAATTGAACAAAATGTAAATATTTTTTTAAGATGTTAAAAAGCAAGAAATGAGTTTAAAAGTTTACACTAAATTTAGCACAAATTATATTTTTAAATGATATAACGTCACTTTTAAAATAAATGGTCCATGGATTAAAAATTTCATTAGATTTTTATAAAAAAAAAATAGTGTTTTTATTCACCGATGCGATGATGATTTTAATACCTAACAAGATGTGTTCCTCAACTCATTTCTCTAAATGAATTTCGAAAGTCTTAAATATCATTTAAATTCATTTAAAAATTAACATATTTTTTGAATGAATATTTTCGATGTACCTAATAAAATCATTCATGCACATAAATTAAATATCATACTTAGCAACGATGGGAAAAAATATAAATATAAATTTATTTGAAACTAATGAACTTAATGAACAATCAATAGAAAAAAGTTTTTCATACATTTATGCTTTTCAATTTTACTAACATGAAAACTTTTTCGCAGAAACACCACAATTTTCCTTAACTTACTAAACATTTTCTTAATTAGCTTAAGTTGTGATGGCTTTGTCTGATAACAGCGATGTTTAATCGAAAATTTTAATTAATGATTAATTAGCTTAGCTTTCGGCCATTTCTTCCGTTTCTATTTTTGTTCATTCATTTTTCCTTTATCTGATATGAGATTTCAACTTTAGATTGGACTTCTTTTCTTATGCTAATTTATTTTATTTTCTAATTACAAGGCTTGAATATGTACGACGCATGTATTAAATTGCAATTATTTTTACCTACTATCTTTTTCGTTGATAAATGAATTCAATTTCAGTAATTAATCGTGGTGGATTAAATTTCAGGATGTATATAAATATTTATTGATTTTTTCAAATTCAAAATGGGCACAGTAAATTCAATTTTTAATGATGAATTAAAGTTAATTTCATTAATTTTGATCAATTGAAGTAACTGCAAATTTTAATTGATACTTTTTTTATAGTAGATATACAAAGTAGATTTACAAAGTTTACTAGGTATACAAATAATTTTTAATTTTACAATATCTAAGAATACTATTCTCCCGAAGAAAATTAACATCCGAAACTCAACTACCTTTTTTAATTTTGATAGTTTAATAGCTTTTATTTGATAGTTATCATTGAAATTTCATATGCCATTATCTTAATTTTAAAATTAGAAAAAGCTTTTAGATCATAATTATCAGATCATCTATACTAAGAGCGTTTTTAAAAGTGTACCTTACTTTAAACTTGTTTAAATTTAAATCAATATTTTACAAGATATCTCATTTGCTACAATAATTGTACTTTAAATTCATTTTTTGATGCAATTCTTTAGGTTTACTTGTTGAATTCTTTCAACTATTATCAACTTAAGGTACTTAAGACTATATTTGGTCCATTGTAAATAAATAATCTTTTACAAATCTACAATTTTTAAACTGCTTGTTCAATTGATTTCATGGTAAAGTTAGTGACTAAATAACGAAATCAATATAGATGATAAATCTAAATTGCTGTATTTGTCTTTAGTTTGCACTGTTCCGAAAATGGAGCTTTTACTCATAAGAGTTTTAGTTTGATTTTCCACACACAAAAAACGGGGTAAATGAGAAAAATTGAGCTTTCTTAACAATAATTGAGAAAATTCCTTGATTCCTATGTTTTTCTAAGAAAACAGGGTAAAGAAAACTTAATAAATTGTACTGGCAATGAAAAATCTCAAATTAAAGTCAGTAAAATATTATTTGAAGATTTTGATTCCGCTATGGAATAAAGTTTGCTGCCATCTTCATGTTATATACCTAAATGTTTTTGGTACAGCTTAAATACACCTTATTTAATTAGATCATTATTTCATATTGCTAACATTTAAGAACAATACAACACAATGTTGCAGTTATTGTCACCAGATGGTTACAACAGACAACAATTTCCACTAATTTTCAAACAATTATTATATCAATCATATTTGCCAGATACAACAAATAAAAATAATTTGATTAAACAATCTAGTTAATGTTTACCAGCTATTTTCTTCCATTATGATAGCAATAGCACTTCTGCCGTCGCATCGCCTTGAAAAGTCGCCTATGTAATTTATTCGTATGGGTGGGTGGGTTATATTTATTATTACTTATTTAAAAAATACTTTCAGTAAATCACAATAATTTTAATTAAATTTAATGTGTAGGTATAATAATTTCAAATCTAAATATTTCTACCCACAAAAATATTGTCCTTAATATTTTTCTCGCGACAACAAACATAATAGATGTTGAGCTTTAAATTTCCTTTTCTCTTGATCATAGATATTTACTATCTTAAATTTATATAAAAATAATATGATAGAATTGATATAAAAACATTTCTTATTCCTCACTTTAAATTTTTGAACTTCATCTTAGAGATCCATTTTTGTATAAAATAATGTTATATATTTAGCAAAAATTGTTTCTTCTGATACCTTCTAATTCCTACTTAATAACGTAGGCATCTTTAAAAGTTTTCTTTAACATTTTATTACCTTCATTTTATATTGATACTTTTGGGATCTTAATAATGGAAAGGTTATTGTGAAATACAAATAATTAGATTCACATTACCTCAGATTTAGTGAAAACCCTTATAGTAAGAAGAGGGAAATTAAATCAATATGGAAAGTGAATTTCATTTGGTAGCAATACTATGATTTTTGTCCGTCGAACGACCGACATTTTACACAAATATAACTGTTATATAATGGCCAATAAAAACACCATAAAACATGGAAATAAAACTTTCTTGGCCTAGGTCAGGGGATTTTTAACTTACAATAATAATCATAATATAACCCTACTTTTCCTCCGTTGGTTGCATTGAGAAATGCGCAAAGCAATCACCGTCACCATAAAAAATTTTATGACCGTTTAAATACACACTCACACGTCTTTTTCCAACACAACGAAAAAAAATGTAAATTTTCTTTGATTTTAACGAGCTTTTTCCGCAATGATTTCTGTGCTTATTAATTGAGCTTTACGAATTGTCGATTTGTCAATTTGTCGGTTTATCAGCCACTAAGTTAAGGAACAGATTGTATTTAAGTGGTTCATAAACGGTTACTTTTACGTCGGTCGTAAAGTTTTAACAGTCAATGAAAGGTCGCGTGTCTGTCTACGTATGTGTGTTTATACATTTGTTTGATAAATTCATGATGAGAGCTTTCGAAGAAAGCTCATTCCGCTGTCAATCATTATCGAATGCATAAAAATGCACATAAACATATTTTTGGAAAACAAAATCGTTTAAGTCAACTGATTCGAGCTTTTGATGCTTTATTTCCATAGTTTTCCGGCTGTAATTTTTTTTTATATATTTATAAGATATTCAACCCCATGATGTTTCATAAAATATAAAAAAAAAACAAGCGTTGAGAAGAAAACATGTCCGATACTTCCATATTTCATAAAATATTACATAAAATTTATTGGAGTTAAACATAGACCTAACGTGTAATAAAAATTGAGTATTTACGACTTTATAAGCTCAAAAAAATTTAGGCCTTATTCGAAATCTTGTTGTATATATTTTTCTTAAAATATATCTTTATATTTTTTTATGTAACATGAGTAAAGCGGATGTAAAAATTTTTGGCAACTCAATTATTTAAAATCAAGCTTTTTGGCTTGCAAGCAATTCTGACGTCATGATGTCAGGCGCCTCCTGTTTTGTGATGGCCGCCGAACAAGTTCTCCCACCACTGTTCATGTGATTGGCACGAAGAAAATCACATTCCCCTCAAGTTTCAAACATAAATTACACTAACTAGCACTGAGGCATGATGGCCGCTGCTGAGTTGCACCAATCAGAAATGAGCTTTCAATGGCTGCCGTAAAAGTCTTGACACGCACCATCAGTGCTAGCAGCTGGAAAACAACGTGAGGGACCTACCAAGCTTAAGTTCGACGCTAGTCTCATAGATGGCGATACACTCAAAGCTCGACTATCGCTTTTCTAGCATGTAATTATAAAAAAAAAGGTTATGTTCACATAGTAAAATATTTTCATTTCTCTTAAAGATTACTAAAATACATTTGTATCGACCTTTTTATTTGGTATTTAAATTTGATTTCTATGCTAATTTATTAGACGAATGTCAATGTTTTTTTTCTTTGAAACAAAAAAATGTTTCATGTTTTCTTAAGAAGACATTTAAATTAATGTGAATTTATAAAAATGGATGGGTCTAATTGGCTATAAATGATGCAATTTATTTATATTGTATTGAACAGGTGATATTTTTATTAGGAAAATACGTACAAGTTGATTTTTTTTCTTTCACAAAATATTTATTTTTAGCAGTTCTCGTTTCATTTACAATTAAAACAGTTAGCAGAAATTATATAAATGTAATTTAAATAAAATTAATTATTGCATGAATATAAATAATAAATAATGAATATTGTTAATTAAATTTATACAAAGTTAATTAGTGTGAAGGTCAAAAAAATTTAAAATAAGGAATTGAAAAAATTTGGTCATAAAAAGCAAACCAATTGAAGTCAACATGATTTATTATTAGATTGGAAATAAATATAAACAACATTATATGAAACACGCGTTTAGATTTATGGGACTTTATCATTATGTTCAATTGATTTATGGAAGGTTAGCAATGACTTCAAACCCAAAAAAAAAAAAATGGAAAACAAGACAACAGATAGCTGAGATTTATTTTCTTGTATATCCGAATATTTTAAAATTTGAATATTAATTGAATTACTTTGACTAATTTCAAATTATTTAACAACCGCATCAGTGAATTGATTACAAAATTTATAAAATTTCGTTAAAGCTACTTTATATAATGCGATTGTATTTCGAAGTTGAGTGATGAATCCTTAATATTTCGATTGAATTATTTGATTTCCTAAGTTAGTTGGGGAATAAATCTGCCAGAAAAGCAGAGGAAAAAATCTGGATTGTATTTGTAATGGATTTAGGCCAAAACTTAAGTAGTGTTCTATAAATAAATGTGGCTTTTATGTTAGGAAAGGTTTGATTAAATGTAATGAACTCAATTTATTTCAACTTAAAATAGAATATGTAACAAAGAATAGTTTTATACATTGTAGGGTGATTTTACATCAGAAAAGTAAATTTATATTCTGCAATTTATAGAAGTTTGATACTAAATTGACTTATATCTATGATCTTTTTTACTTTCCAAAGTAAAATTTGAGATGAGTTTGTTTTATTAGCATTTTTATATCTTACAGGTAATTTGTAATAAAAGATTTTGTTTAGATCTAAAATAGCAAAGATATTAGTTTTTAATTGGATGCTAATACAAAAAATTCACTTTAAAGGTTTTCAACTCCAAGACTTTTACTTTCAAATTCTTTCATGAAATTTTATATCTTTCTAAAATTATATGTTAATCCTTTTTTGAAGTACTGAGTTTTTTGATGGATTAAACTTTACAACTTTTGCAGGAAAAATGTTACTTTTTTATACAATCTTATACTTATGTATTAATTAATGTTATAAATGCACAAAATATAAACATAATCTGAAAATAAATTGAATTTTATCGATGGCCATTACAGATTGATAAAAATCAACCAATTAAACATTGTGTCAATTTTTCAAAACATAAAATTATAATAAGTTATCATAGAAAAATCAAATTTAGTTTCGATTTTTATTTTAAAAACTCTATATTCTATTATTTGTTAGAACTCTTAAAAGCTTTAAAAACACATTTAATACACCAAAATTTATAAGTTTAACTTTATTAACAGATTGACTTGCAAATCTTGACGAAATTTCTTATTTGTCCTATTAAAAAAATCCTGCAGAAACAGAAATTGTAAAAAAAGTTTTAATTTTCTACAATGAATTACTACTTTGATATAATCACTGAAATTATAGTCTATATAAATTGAAGATACTCGGATGTTGATTCTGAGCTTTGAAATTGTCTTTGATGAAAAAAAAGGAGATATTAAGGAAGCATTAAAGTTATTGTAGATTCTCAAAATGGATTTCTTTCTAGCAAATATGAACAAAAAATTATGAAAATCTATTCATTAAAGAAAAGTATCAGAGGAAAATAAAAGAATTAGGTATATTGTTTTTGTATTTGAGGGAAAACTTAGTTTTAATCTTTGGATTCAATGTAAAACTAAAAAGATAGCGATCTAAAAGTGCAATAATTTGGAAATGCTAGTACTTTTTACCTCTTTACCAATAGCTGAAATGATTTTCAAATTTTGAATACGGCTTTTTTATTCATTTTTTTTAATCGATAAAGAACATAATTAATGTGAGGAAAAGCCAATATTTGGTCATGAACAACTCATATTTTGGAAAAAAAAAAGTTTTAATTTAAACAAATGAGAGTCCGAAAGCGATAAGTGTTCTTAGAGGTCTTCTGTGATGTCACAGTACATGTATTGACACCAAGATATAAACAATTATAAAGCAGTTACCATAGAATCAGTAAAAATTTACACAATTTTTTGCTATGGAAAACATTTTTACACCCAAAAAATGACTATACATTTTTCCTTAGAAATAGATATTGCGTAGATTGTTTAATGGTTTAAATCATCAACATAATGTTTAAAAGATTTAAACATCTTTTCCTCTTATGTTAAAGTACATTTGATATAGGAAAAAGTCCATGGGATTTTGAAGTTTCGTATAGTGACGTTATTTTAATGCCGGACTAATAGGATCTCCTTGTAGACATATTGAATTTGACAATTTTTTGTGCAATTTTAAACGAATTCATCACTTTTTTCATAAATTTTATCAACTTAAGTTTAAAATTATCAACTACATTATGTTTTGATATTATTTTAAAACATTTACAATTGTTTCTAGATTATATGCATTAGGTCTCTTAACATCGCCAATTTTTTCCTTTAAAAAGCATTGAAAATCCTCAATTCAAATAATTTAAATTTCCTATGTCTTAATTGCTTCTAAAACATTCTTTTTTTATTAGTTGAATTTTTATTATAATTATATATACATTAGTGTGAGAGCTTACTGTCAAAAGAGTAGCTTTTGCTTCTGACTTTTTTTTGAAATCTAGCACTTCATAAAATTTAAAGCTTTTATTCATAAAGTTTTTTCTTAATAATGTAATTTTACGCTTAAAAAAAGAAAGAAAGAGCAAAGAAGTATAACAAAGGAAATTGTAATAAAATTGATCGGAAACTATGCCACTCTTCATTTCAAAACTCTCTGTTTCTTTCTTTTTTAATGTTCATTGCTCATTACATTTCTTTCTACAGAGAGCAAAATGGGCGCTAAAGTTAAAAAAAGGCTTTATTTGGCATAAGCACTGAAACTATGTGGTGATAACTTTTAAAAAGGAAACAGTAAAATCTGTCAAATTATCAAATTTCTTGTGATTTTAAGATGAGCTTTTATTAATTATAATCTTCAATTTTTCTTAAGGTACTTTGGCCGTTTCTCAAAGTAACTTGTGTACTTTTGCGACTTTTGTCGTTAGTGCTCTCCATTCGCTACGATTCCGAATTTTATTTATGGTCCCCGTAAAATGAAGCTCCAGTGGCCTTTTGAGCCTGTTCAGCCTATTGAGTTGATGAGCGCCCTTTGGGTCTTCATTCCTCTACGTTTTCCGAGACTATCCCAGTTGTTGTCATCTCTTCATACAATGTGTCCAAAAATTTTTAGAATGCTCGCCAGGAAGATGGATTTAGGTACATGTATAGTAACAAAAATTAATTTTTGGCTAAAGGCTTTCTGTAGACTGATGAATTTGGCAAACAAAAAAACCCTTGTAGATAGATTAAAGTCCAAACTAACGGTTTCAAAAAGTGTCGTTTTGAACATGTGTTTTGGTTTAACGATGGAATATTCTGAAATCAGAAAAAAAATTATAGTTACCTTTAATTTTTTACAAATAAATAATTAAAATGATTTAATCTGTAATAGCAATGCAAAGTAAAATTAAATCTGAGTTTTAAGTACAATTTTTTTTTGTTTGGTTGAATTGAGCATTGATTTTTTGTGGAAGACATATGTTTTATATTTCCCACACATGTTCTTTATGTTGATATTACACTTCAATTGGAAAGCAACTTTAAAATGCATCGTTGCATCACTAAATTGTTCCTTGTCTTCCTCACCGGCTGGTCGTCTCCATTTTATTGGAAAAGCTTTTTAATTTTTTCCTAAAACAGATAATTAAAATTCCGAAAGCCCTCTTCCACCAGTCTCAATTCTTTGAATTACCTTCAAATGTAATTTTTACGAATTCTAATGATTGTCTTTAGATTAAATTGAATAAGTATGGTCTGGCGTGTAAAACGCCTATTTTAATTAATAATTTTTCCTTCTTTCAAAAACATGTATAATCGGAAGCCATAAGTCAATTTAATCACATAAGCTGCTGTCGAAAATGTGCGTTTATGCAATACCAATTTTTAAATGAATTTAAATTGAGGGATTTAGAATTTTAAATAACATTGAGCTTGATGAATTGGTCGTAAAATAACTACTTGAAAACCAATCGAATTTTTTTTTAGAAATTCGTCAGTCGATTATTAATGAAAGACCACCTCACAAGCTTTGATTAATTTGGTGGAGTGAAAAATTCAAGTCCAGAAGTTTTGATTTTTTTTTCATCCATGGTGGCAAGTTAGGTACCTACGTGATAGTTGAAAGACAAGACTCAGCAAAACATGACCATAGCCAATCATTGTTCATGTATTTTTTTCTATAAATATTCTTTTCGAAGCACGTAATTTTTGAAATTAATGTGTCATGTCTCAGATTAACAGACGCTAAATAATACATTCATCCATCATTGCTTAGAAATTAGAAAAATTAAAGAAAAAAAAAGAAACGTAAAAGGTCTATTTTAGGCTCATTAAGTCGGCATCAAGTTTCCAAATCCGAGTAGGTATTCGATTTGTTTTAACACCTCCTCAAAAAAAAATATTAGATATCACGCACGAAAATCCAAAATAAATAATTCATTAATTTTTTAATTATTTTCCTCATCATCAACATCATTCGTATGCAAATTTATCAAGCTGAACCACGTTTGAACCTGAAACAATTAACGCTCCGAACAGAAACGAGGAAGGTGGGGTAATATGAGCCATCGAAAAAATATCTTCGAGTCTGGTGGCAATGCTTTTCTAATTGCCCAACCCAAACCAGTTGGGTGTAAAATTGAAATTTTCAAAATAGGAATTCAGTATTTCTTTTTTTCTCTTACATATATAAAAAAAACATCAGATAAGATATTCTTATATTTGACACTTGATTTCTTTTATGAACAAATGCAAGTTATATCAATTTTATTAAATTGCAAGTTCATGTTTATTTTTTCTTAAACGATATAAATTACTGCCTTTTGATTAGATATTGTAATTTATTGGTAGGGTTTAAGATCGTCAAATAAATATCACCGAATTAATTTTTTTTTTTCAATTAAACGCCAATTTGAAGTTGAGCAAAAGTCATATATCTATGGTTTTTAAACAATATTATAAATCTTTAAATTAGTTTTAAAGTTTTAGAATCATTTTATCAAATCGGTCAATAATTCATCATCAGATCTCTTGATTAAGAATTACTGAATTATAAAATCAAAAATTAACAGTTTTTGAATACTTTATTTAATAATTATTCTATTTTAATTTTGTTAGAGATTATATCTTAAAACAATTTTTATAATAGTGCTAATTTATGATGTGCAAATAATAGCGGTTATAAAAAACAATAAAAGAGATTAACCGAGTTAAATAGGGGAAATTGTTTTAATAATTATGAAGGAGTGATTCAATATCTTATTTGGAATTATATTTTATTCAAAGTAGAAAAATAATTTGATTTTTATTTTTGAACAAAATTTTTAAAATAGGTGAGACATTTTGAGAAGAAAAACTAGAAAAAAAAAGCTTTTCCACAGTAAAAGCTGCGTAAACTATTATTATATATGAATCCAATATACATAGCCCCATAAACGTAATAATTGTAGCAATATGCCAACCGTACTATGTAAATATTAAAAATATATGACTAAGGAAATTAATAAAAAAGTTAATCAGTTTTTCTTTCATTTTTCAATGAATATTTCAATTAAAAATTAACCTTTGTATCTTAGCTTATGATTTTTTTTCTTTTTAATAATTTCATGAAAATCTGTTGATTTTGGGAAAAAACTTAAGCCCTATATTTTAATCAAGCATTTCTTATGGTTTTAGCACTTAAAACCTCTAATATTGAAACAATAAAATACCTTTTAGGATCTATAAAAACGATATCTGTAGAGAAATATCTTCAATTTAATGTGTTTACGATCTCATGTTTCTTTTAGTGCTCCAAACTTTGGACCCCATTATTTACAAGGTATTAAATTCTGCAAATTAATTTGAATCTTAATGTGTAATAGATCTAAACGAGGAAAGGGTTATTTCTCCAAAAATTGTATAATGAGGAAAAGCTTGCAATGAAGAAAATTTTTTGGGGATGAAATTTACAAAATAAAATTATTGATCCTGTTTTTTTCATGCTGATTTATAGTTTATTTTGAAGGGTTGTTAGGATTTCTGTACTTTTAACGAATTTCATATGAAAGCTTATGTACTTTCAATTAAGCTGTGTAAATATTGCTAATATTCTCTACTTTTATCTTAATTTTTTGATTAATTCCAAAATTAAATTTAAAAAAATTTAAGTTTTTTTTTTATTATTTTTAGTCATTCTTTAACAGTAAAGGTCATAATTGACTCTAAAATATAATATTATACAACAATAAAATAATAGTCTGTTACATTAATATGATACAATAATATTCAGGAGGTTTGGTTTGATAGTAGCTGGGTACTATGTCTATAGATATGATTGTTTATATCAGAGGTTCCTAACCTTTTTCAGTCGCGGACCTCCAAGGAAATCAAGCATAATGCCAAGGACCCCTGAGTGAAAAAAGGTGCAATTTTTGGACAGTATTATATTTTAGTATTCCTTCATTAAATTAAAAAACAAAAAACAAACTTTTTCAAATGGGACTGCGGACCCCCAAACATAGGCTCGCGGACCCCCAGGGGTCCGCGGACTACAGGTTAGGAAACAATGGTCTATATGATTGGCAATATTAGGTAATGCTACGGTTTATACAAAAATGACTTTCATATATTTTTTAAAATTCGATAATAAACAATTGACTTAAGGACCCTTTAATCGACTAATTTAACGTCAATTTTGGTTGTGTAATTATAGGAACTCATCGAATTCCCCGAATTTAAAATTTAGGGAACAAAAAAAATGGAATTTAAAACTAAATACTTATCTTTTATACAACGGATATTACTGATTACAAATAGTGCTTTTTCTCTAAATACTTCCTTCTACTCATTTTCTCTTTTAATTTATATTTGTTTTTATATTAACCTATTTTTCGAAGTTGATCATATAAGAATTAAGTTTGTCCACCCCTGTTATAGTCTATCTTATTATACGTTCACTTAAGTGTCGCTATTTTGATTTGGTTAAATCTTTTTTAAGAATCTACTCAATTATTTTGATCAAACTTGGTACCAAATTTTATCATTTTACTTAGAATTAAATAGTAAATTTTATATAGTACGTATTGTAGAGATCTAAATAAAGAAAGTTAGTCCTGGAGTGGAATGTTATTATGTAATTTCTAGTAGGTATAATTTTTTTCCGTGTATTTTTTACCGAAATATCCATTAAATAAATATTTTCTTCATAGATAAGTAACTAATTTTGTTGATTTTATATTATTTATTATTCGATGAACTCCATAAAAATTTAAAATCCTTGGATTTTTGTTTTTTTTTTTCATTTCTTATTACAATATTTATCAATAACTATTATAGTAATATTTTTATGAGAAAGGAAATACTCAATGAAAAATAGTTTTGAACTGAATGCCAAAAAAATGTTATCAAAGAAGTTGAGCTCCCAATTAGAGATTGGAAAATCTTTTATGTTATGTGTGTCGTTTCGCTTCGCAAATACTACTTATATGAGTGAAATAGGGAATAAAATCCATCAAGAAAATCAAAAAGTGAAAAATCCATAACCATTACCCGTTATCCCCATCGGAATTTTTTTAATTAAACTTTCCATGAAAATATTTTTTATTCGTCTAAAACTTTCCGAAATCTTTCCTAAATGAAACTTTTTATCCAATAAATATATAAATAAAGTTTTTCCATTATCCCGTTTATGCTCGTCTTCATTTTCGGAGAATGCCAGAAACGGGTATGATGGTGAAATAAAGATTCGCTCCTCCAAACTTCTTGTTCTTTTATATAATGTTGTTAGTTTTCCACCATCACCAACTTTGTGTACACTTTCGTCGTCGTCTATTTCCACAGTTTTCTCAGGGGCTCGCTCGTGTTCTCCCTTAGTACATTAATTAAGCGACTTGTAAGTAAACAAGTTTTAGTTGAGTTAAATACTAAGGGTATCTAAAAAGTTTTTATTCATGTTTTATTTAGGTTGAACTCTAAAAAAAAATATTTTCGTGAGGCGCAGAAAAATCTTGCAACATTGATTGGATTTTCGATAATTTCGGGATTATCCTATCAAATTGGAAAATTTAAATCTGATTTTTATCTAAATTGGACGACTTTTTACTTATATAAGGAAATAGGAAGGATATGCTCAGGTTTTATCATGTTTTTTTTATTCCTTTGGGAGGGATTGGAATTATTGAGGGATGTGCACATTTTTTCGTTCGAGCTTTTGTATATTTGAAAAGTTCATTTGTATTCGGAAGAAGTGAACATATATGTCTTGTATATTTTTTTTGTACAAGTAGGCAAGTAAATAAACACTCTCATTTCTGGTAGAACGGGATGTTTTAGGTGGTCGAATACGTAAAGGGGTGTTAGAGCTTATCACGGGAATACAGTGTGCGAAGAACGGGAAAAGGGGGAATTACATGTATACATATGGTGGCTGAGCTCGGCTTGTATAGAATTTTCTCGGAAAAACGAAACGACAGCTGATCCCTGAGGACAATGGTATTAAAAATGAAAATACAATTTACATATTAAAGGCAAATATAAAAAACGAGGAAATTTAAGACTAAACATTTTTTTTTAAATAACTGAAATGTTTGTTTTGAATTCCAAAGGATTTTTTTTCGGGAAAATCATACAAAATACCTCAAATTTGGAAGTTAATTTCAACAAAGCAGTTTTTTTTCCAACATAAAATCATAAAATTCTTTATTACTTGTTATAAATCATAAAAAAGCAATTTTGGATTTATTTTATGATCATAAAAATGGGGACATATCGTTAAAAAAATTATACTACGAATGGAGAATGTATTGAGTTTATATACAAGTCCGAGTAGGATGGGAACTATTCGAAAATTTAAGTGCGTGTGAAATAGAAAATTAAAGGACACGTGGCACTGAGCGGGGGAGGAATTTTTACGACATTTTACCAACTTTATTCAGTTGTTTTTTTTTTTTCGGAAAAAAATTAAACCGTTTCAAATTGTTGTGGAGAACCGCACCCATTTTCTCGATTCGATCGAATTTCGTCTTCTCCTCTTTCCGACCGCATCCCTTCTGAATGCACCCCCTCATATTGGATGCTGCGGAATGCCATTCGATGCAACCCCAAATGTTCTCGGACCTGAAAAGACACGTTCTGTATGTTAGAGCCGTTCAATATCACACGTATTTTTCGTTATCGAAAAACGCTGGAAAGATAATAAGAAGAAAAAAAGATGGTTTTAAAATTGACTTCCGATGTTAAAGTATCATATGATGTCAGCATATTTTAAAGCTATCATTCGATAAAAAGCTATATTCTTAGAAAAAAGCTTTCGTTAGTTTGTTAACTTAAAAATATAATAATCACACAAAACGTTATTTAATTTCTGATAATACGTAACTTAAAATTTAATTGAATGTTCAGAAATTATTTACAGCAATTTATAACGAAAAAAATCGGAACTAACCAGAACTACTTTGAATAATAATTAATATTTTCACACTTATATTTTCCAACAGTTTATGTCTATTTTATATAAATGTGCCATACTTTATTTTAATGAGCGAATTTGGGGTAATTTGTAGAGAATTATAGAAAATTTTATTCAATACTCAAACCTACCAATTGTACGACTAATACATAGACTTAATTAAAAATATTGACTATAAAACAATACACAAAGAAGTGATGTTTCCAGTCTATAGATTTACCTCAGTGTAAAATAGGACCCAATGACAAAATTTTGAAAACAATAATCCCAATTTATACTTCTTACAACCAAGGAAAAAATGGAGGTTTTCAATTCGATAGGTACTTACCAACATATATTCTATTATTTTTATATATAACTAAGACCAGCCAAATTTTGCCTAGATTTTCTGGATAGGATAGGTTCTATTAAAAATAAAAAACACAAATCATCTTCTATGGCAAAAACAATAAGGGATGATTTACAATCTGTAACGTAAATAGGAATAAAACTCAATATTTCAGCTGTGAAAGTACGTTGATTTTCATATTTCGGTTTTTTATTGAATAACGGAAACATTGAGGTTTATTTTATTTAAATTAAAACATTTTAATTGTCTTCTAATGGTAGGAAAATAGGGATGGAGTTTGAAGTAAAGTATAATACATTATTTGAGCCGTTAAAGTTCGTCGATTCGAAAATATTTTGCACAAAAATATTAAGGGTAGATAGTAAGAATTTACCAACGCTATGAAACTATTTTTTTTTTATTTTTCTGCTCCTCAATAATTGATGAAAACCGTTTGTAAGAATAAAAGAATTTTGTCATTATCTACTTTTGAATAGGGATACAAACGAAACATCTATTTTTTTTAAATCAGTGTATAATATAACGCGTGAGAATATAAACTAAAGGTAGGTTAGGTTTGGTAGGATTTTTATCTAAAGACGTTAGATTATATATTGATGGAGCTTATAACTTTTCGGTATCGTCTATTAATATTTAAGAAAAAAATCGAAAAAAAAACGATACGTTGTTTATAAACTTCAATATCTTTTACAATGATATTTCATTTTTAAAAATTTCGATATTTTAATGAATATTGTTGTATTTTTAAATTTTACTAATAAAAATGTATTTGAACTTTCACAAAATTCCCGTGAAGCAATAGAAAATTTAGTTTGGAACTTGAACCAAGAAAACTTTCTTAAATCGAGAAAAATAACAAAATGCAATAGTAAGCTATCCGGTTCAATTTTCCGAAAAACTAAAAAGTTTTTTGGAACTCAATATTTGAAGATATATACTTGATAAACTTTAACAGACTATAGCCCAAAAATTGCTGAGAAATTTGGTCTAAAATTTACAATTAAAACGGTAGTCAAAATTATATTGGTCAGGAAATTGGGAAAAATTTGTTGGGATTTTTAGTTATAAATATATCGATTAATACACCCAAACTTCAAATTTTTTCAAAGTAACTCAATAGTTAAAACAATGCATTTAAGTGTATAAAATATATTTCTTATCTCATAAGTTGTACTCTTTTTGTATGAAACAACCTATGGTTTAGACTTTAGAGAAGTGTTCTTATCCTTGTTGGAGGTACTGAATCTTATCAGTTTTATTTCAGTGCTATCAACGAACCCTTTTTAGATGTAAAAATAAAATAAATTTTCTTCAAATATATTTTTACTTAGGTTATATGAGTTGGGGATGTGTTTTTACCATCACCGAACCTCAAAGACTGACTCAATGAACTCTTGGGGCTCAATAAACGCCGGTTAAGAACCACTGGCTTAGAATGCTTGAGATGATAGCAAAAAAAATATTTTTTTACCCCAATGATACAGTTTATTTCTCTGATGCCTCATTTTTTAAACAGATATTTGATTAGGATTTAATTTTAACGTTTTTTTTTTGGAAAGTTCTGGTTTTCATTAGTGTGATTGGTACAATTTCATAAGTTATTTAAAAAAATTGAAATTCAACATTGTCAACCAATTTTCAGTCGTGTTAAATTCTGCATTAAAATTTAAAAATTTCCGATAACACAATATTAGAAGTCTCGAGAAAAAAAATCCGATAATAATCTCATATTATTTTTTTCTCTTGTTTATAACATGAAAATAAATATGTCATTATAGAAGTTAAGTAATAAATTTTCGATGGTCGTTATTATCGCCATCGATATGCTGATAAACCAGCATCCGAAAACTCGCACCAAATTTCTCCACCAATCGATTGGTTCACATCCTTTTCGATTCTTTGTTCCATGTTCTTTAAATCTCGTTAACCTGATGGTGTCTCACCCATTTTGAATTTATTTTTAACACGTCACAAACGACATATTTTACGACTAGGACCACCTATTTTTCTATCAGCCTAACTGCCAATACGTGAAAATAATTTCCAAAAAGCCCAAATCAATAAATATCTGGCTATTAAAATAGAATTATTGAGCGTTAGAACAATTAGTATTGTCATTTTCGAAATGAATTTTATGTGACATGACTAAAAATAAATCTAAAATGGCCATAAGATATCAAATACTCATTAGGTAGTATAAGGGAAGAGTTAGCAAATATTGGCCAAATTTTTTGGAATTTAATATTCTATTGAGATGATTTGACTATTGAATTGGTAAGATTTCGATCTTAATCGGCGCTAATAATCAATTATATTCAAATATGAACTCTCAAATGTCTTGATCGTAGAGCCCAGAAATTTTTCTTCCATAATACCTAAACGCCATTCGTGGCAAGTTCGTTTCTTCAGCCGTACCAACTGTACGGTCATTGGACCACCTTTTAATACAACATAGAACGTTATCTTTTCTCGTAAATTGTCGGTTTTATCTTTCTTCTATATGAACGCCTAAGAATTTTTTCTTTGTAATCATCACTCTATCTTCTTTCAGCTGCCTTTCGAATATTTAACGCTCCTCATTTCTGTGGGGAGGATTAGTGGTGTATGGCGCCCCTAAACAACCTCTTTCCAATGTTTTTCGTACCATTCCAGAGGTTTCACCAGATTTTTATCAAAATTTATTGTACACGTCGTCTTATATCTGTCTACCTCGCTATTCTCATTTGAACGTACTGAACAGATTTATCGAGAAATTTATTTCAGACTGTTATTTATGGACATGAACTTTATTTTTTATTATATGCTTATTTACTGGTATAAAATTTAAGAAGAAACAAAAAACTAATGAGGAACTAATTAATTTGCAATTTGTAGCTAATATACTTGTGATAATAATAATTAAAACGTTTTTGTTTGGCAATTCGTTAGTGTATAAAGTTTAGTATCATTAGTACTTAGGAAACACCTCTATCTAAATACGTAAAAAACATTTTGTCGTTAGTTCTGCACCATAATTCTCGCGCAGATTAGTCCGATAAGTTGTCGTTTGAATAAATCTAAAATAAGATTAACTCGGGTCATAAATATCTCATTTTAATCCAAAAATATGTGCAAGTTGAAAAAACACATCTTTGTTTTACATAATTTATTGCAAAAAGCTTTAAATATATTTTTAAACGAGAAATACCTAGTTTTTCTACTACTTTTAAGAAGAGTACTTGGATTTACTTGAAAATTGATTATTAAAACTCAATGCTAATATTAATTTTATTTCATGACAAAATTCAATGATAATATATTCTGCTTTACAATTGTTGTGGTTCAATATTCAGAATGCTATTTTCAATATGCCTGTATTCAATATATGCTTAAGTTGGTGTATATAAAATGTCGGATTTTTAAGACTTTATACATTTCTTTAAAAGCTGTTTATTTAATCAAATTGTGCTTCATTTGTTCCTTTACACTATTTCTAACAAGATATTATTGCAAAGAAGCTTATTTTAAAGAAATTCTGATAATAAAATTTTCCGGAATCTCTTAATTTCCATACTGTTAGCCTGTCAAACTTTTCAAATTGTTTAAAAAAGTTTATAAGTAAAACGAAATCTAAGTAGCAAAAAATGATCGATATATTATGAGTCTAAATTGTTATATTAATTTTTCAATATTTAAAGTATTCACAAAAGTTTTTACAGTTTATGCAATACGAAAATAAAGGCATTCGGAAAAAATTTATATCAAAAATTATAGAATTAAAAACCAAATTTTTTTCAAGTTAGGCATTATGTATTAAATTTTCATTGAGAAAAGTGTATAAGAGCAAAAAAACTACATTTAAATTAAATAAACAATTTTTGAAAAATAATATATACTTCATATATATAGTCTACTAAAAATGCGACTTTTATTATACACCAACCAATATATTGCTTGTTGAATAAGTTTCTGTTGTTTTTTTTCTCAAATTAAAAGAAAAATTACAAAACCCGCAATATGGGAAAATATCCCAAAGAAAAAAAAATAATTAAGTTGTACAAAATAGAATTTAGAACTACTTCATAATTCATGTAGAACTGCACATTAAGAAGCAAAGTGTAGTGTTTTAGCGTAAGTGTAATGGAACCACAGGGGACTTTGTTATGAAAGAATTATAACCATAGGCTGTTATCGATTAATAAAATGCTTTTTCTTACGGAAATAGCAAACAAAAACTGATTATTGAAATACGATATTTTTATATTAAGCAATATAAATGCTAAGTAAAAAGTATTACAGGGATTCAAACTTACATATTTTCAACTTACCAAATTTCCTCTAATACTTTTCTACGAATAATTCGATGCATTAAAACTATCAACTTCTTGAATAAGAAGATTGCTTCGCAATTAAAATACGTTTCTGGGCAATATCTACGCCCAAAATACATTTTTTTGAGCTTTTGTTCAAATTTATGATTATAGTATACATTTGTTAATTATTGTATATTACATATTTAAGACCACAATATATTTCATATATAGTATTAAACATCAAGTTTTTCTTTTGTTTTTAGTTTTGACTTAAAGTTAAGTCGGCAGCTAATAGAAAGTCAATTCATTACCAGGACTACTAGCAGGTAAATTTTGAAATGAATTTTCATATTTGTACTATTAAGACTCTACATAACTAATTAGAATATAACAGAACCTATGAGCCTTTAGAAGAAAGAGAGATAATTATAAAATTTAAAAAAAAAATTGGTTATATAGTTTAAAGTTATAGAAAATTAAACTTTATCAAGTAATTTGACTAGTTCCTACAATTATTTTCATTAATTTCAGTCGACTTCAGCTTTCTATAACTCCTTCAATTTAAATGAGAAGCATTTTGTATCAAATTTGAGCTTTTTTGAGCTTTTAGGTTTGGTTTCATCAGATTTAGTTGATAATTATTTTCTTAAGTTACAAATTGGCAATTTTTTTCTTACGTCAGTTAATTCACGTGAAATGTACATACGTCACACGTTATGAAGAAATCGAAATAAAAAACAATCTGTCCTTCACTTTCTAAGTGTTATGAATATAATTTACAATTACATTTAATTTCATTCATTTAGAAAACGTGAAAATATAATACTTGGCAGTTATGAAACATCAAGAAATGTTCAATATTTTGCAGAACAATTTAATTTAGAGACTTTACTTTTTCGAAGTTAATTTTGAAAAACTATTTTATATTCTGTTATTGTACGACCTATACACATTTAGCATGTGGCGGAATAGCACAAGTCCCAGCTAATTAATTCATACTTGTAGTTGGGGATTCAAAATCTATCGTATAAATTGGTTGTATTCCATTTTTGTAGTCTTCCTTAGGTCTCAAGATTATCCAATAGATTCATTGCTAGATATTGTTTGGATGTTTATCCAGTCTTTCTCGGTATTTTTCGATGAGCTTTAGTATCTCCTGCTTTACCGATAATGTTTCCATACCCTCATTAATTTGCTGTTGTTAACATAGCAAGAGGCATTGATGATTTGTCTTAGTGTTTTGGGTTGGAACCTCTGGAGTACTTCTACGTTGATAATGGAAGTAGTTCCTCATTGCTAAAATTCCCTTTTTCCCTGCTGGCTTTTGCCAGATTTTAAAGCTCCCTAGTTTATCTTCATATAATAAGTAACATTTTTACTTTGCTTCTATTAACTCATTTTGTTGTTAGTTTGTAAGGTACGCACCTTATAATCTCATTTTTCACCTACTTTCCAGCACTTTATCGTGCTGAATTTTGGCAAACTTCGCAAAATTACAGCTTAAGTTGCACCTCTTGCTTTGATGGACAACAAAATAGCTTACAACTTTCATTATTTGGCTATTTTCGCTTTAATATCGATGGTGCAATCGGTACGAAGATTCAGTTCAAAAATTATTTTTTACCTTTTTAGTGTATTTTATCAATAGAAGCGAGGTTTTTAAAATCTTTTTCTAAATATTTTTATTATCTATTTAATAGTTATTGCAAATATAAAATCTATCTATCCATGAATGCAAATATTGTCTTATTTCCTCTTCCCCAAGCTTTCAAGTCCATTGAAAGAAAGAAACTATGGAATAAATCGGAAATAAGAACTTTTTTCCTTGTTGACTTCTGCGCCTATCGTAATACACTCAGGATATACTTATATTTTTATTATTTGGTATAGCAAAGAAAAATGTTGACTTCTTTAAATAATAAATTAACAAGTATCAAACTACAAACAAAAATGTATAGTTTGTTAGTTTCCTATAACAATTCCTAAAGAATGTGTTCCTTTCTTAAAATTATTGAATACATCTTAATAGTTAGCAATTTTTTTTTGTATCTCCGGCAAAGAATATCAATTTTTCTTCAGTATCTATAAGTGGTGTTAAGAAACTTGGTTCAAATCACAAGATGGCCATAAAATTCAAATTTTGATTTGGGACAATGGCAATGAATTAAACAGTGAAAACAATGAAAATAATTTTGTTATTTTCATTGTTAACAATATTAAAAATAGAACAAATAAAAAATTATTAATCATTATTGAGCCGATTGTCGACCTGTAAAGTTATTGTACCAAGTTTCTCAAAAGTAAAGTTATTGTACCAAGTTTGTCAAAAATAAAGTTATTGTACCAAATTTGCCACAAAGAATCACTAAAGTGATCGAAACACTCAGGTGAGATTAATTTTTTGCTTGAGAAAATAAAGAAGTGGTGTCTTTACGGAATTATAGTCAATTTGGAACTCATTTAAAAGTAGTGAAAAATTCGAAATTCCGTATTAATTTAATGTAATATTATTGGTCAGTATATATAAAATGAGGAAAGTTTTAGTGGAAATATAATTTTGCATATCTTGTTTCAAAAGCTACCATTCTGCATTCCTTAAAAACTATGTTCCATTATGATCCAATACAATTTTTTTTCACAAGATTATTTTCCATGGAAAACTATCCTAACGAAATTATGATCTTAAAAATCAATAAACTAGGCATTTATTTTGTTCAGAATGTCTTCATTTTCCTATTGTTTAGCCTAAAAAAAATTGTTTCTATTGTTGAAAAAGTAAGTCAGTTGAAGATAAATTTAGTGACTTAGTTAAATGTTGCAAAATTTTAATGTATTTTTGATTTTTTTTCAATATTTAAGACAGTTTTTTGTACAAAACTGTATGAAAATTAAGACATTCTGAAAAATTGTTTATCATTTTCAATTTTTAATATTAGAGATAGAATTTAGTTAAATTCGGCATTTATGCATTGGAAATAGTTCTTAAGAATCCGTAATTTATTTGCATCAATCTAACAATAATTCAATTAATGTTAAATTGTAATTTTCGAGAAGTATACCATATTTTCGCTAATAACACAGAAGACTGATACGAAAAATTCAAATAACCATTCTATAGGCAACTGATACGAAATAAAAATGTCAAAAAATAATAAAAATACAAAAAAATCGGCAACATAAATAAAAACACGTCGTAAATGCCTAATCGTCGTCGTAAAATTAAAGTATGGTAATAATATGAAAGCCACATAGCCCGAAACATTCAATATAAACGGAATGGAAGTGATTCAAAAATCTGGAATGCAAAAACGTTAAGTTCTTTTTTTTCTTTCAAATTTAAATTTGTGAGTTTATTGCAATATCAAAGGCCATATCGCAGATAAAACCGCTAAAAATTTGCACCGGCCAAAGGTAAAACTATTTATAAATGATTAATTTTATAAGGATATGAATTATATTGAAGTGCAAGTATTTATTTTTTTGGTTGATTTTTTTTTCGTAATGTGTTATGTTATGACTTTGAACGATGTACTAAAAAGCCATTTATTTTCTTTTATCGAAATCTTAATGCCGACATTATGTTTTATCTAAATGCCACACGATAACAGTCCAAACGAGCATGGATCCAAATGGGCCGACGAATGGGTATTCGCTTATAGACCCAGCCAAAACATTCAGCTCTTCTAATATTTTCCTATGACGAAGAATCTTTGAAATGATAAAAAAAATTACTAACGGATGAACAAAGATGCCAAGCGTAAAATAAACGGCCATTAACCATTACGAAAATTGTTCATTTAACTTTCATATTAGCTTTGTTAAGTATTCATTTAAGTGTAATATTATGTCATTGAATACTCTTAGATCGATTATCATTTTGTTCCAAAAATAAGGATCAAAAATCCTTTCAAACTTAAAAGTGTCGAGTTCCTCAATAAGGCGGGACTTCCACATGGCGTTTAAGAAAACTTTCGAAATGTAGTGTTTTTTTTTCTTCTGAATCGAAGAATCTGTCATCTATCTTGTTCTCATTCGATTGAATTTATTTTTTTTCTATTTCCCAATTTAGAGGATTCGATACCATGTCACTTAAATCACCATAATTGGTTATCATTGTGTCCCCCTTTTATACATTTTCTTATCATCATTTTAAATTTATAATTCGCTGTCACTTCATTATCGTATTCTAATATTATGTTAATTCTAATGACGCAATGAAATCTAAAAAAAAATCAAAATAACAAGCCATCGAAAAATAATTGAAAAATTAAATAAAAAAAATAAACAAATAAAATATTTAAACAAACAGGCTGTAAACTTCATACAATGTATAAAACCTAAATATAATTGGGATTATTGTGCAATTTATTGCCATGTTATTATCCCGATCAGATTAAATCTCTTGCAAATTCTCCATATTTATAAAACCAGCTAAATTTCTTCTTTTTCCACCATAAATAATTGCTTAATTCACCAATTCTGTCATTACCATATTTTCATATTATCATATTAATACCACGTGTAAAAGCTCCCACCGGGCCCTTTACAATATCCTCAAAAATTTCTTATTTTACCGCATTGATTATTTTAATTGATCAAAATCGATTTATACACATCTGTCCATTAATTGGAATTAATTGATTTTTTTCCAATTTGACTAAATTAACATTATCTAAATATCTAAATTCGAAATGGCCGATTTTATTTTTTGTCTTTGAAACGGAGAAAATTTTCCATTAAAATCGAAAAATGTAAACGGTACAGTTCTTAAGTTATCGTTTCAATTAGGAATTATCAATTTTTAATGGATACTATACAAAAACACAAAAATAAGTGGTTCATACTTTCAAAATGGATTCTTTAAATTGGAATGAATATATTCTTTTATACTTCCACTTGAACTAAACTTTTAATCTGTAACTTAATCATCCATTAAGGCTTATCATTTTTTTTAAATACAATTTTGCAAAAAATTATAAAGTTTTATTTATTTTTGACTATAGACATTAAAAAAGATTCATATCTTATTGATGTCTTTATTATATATTTTTTTAAGTAAATTGAAAAGTTTAATAAGTATTGTTCTATTTTCAATTGGTTTCAACTTAATTTAAGGAAAATGTTTGATTTTAAGTATATAACTTATAGAAGGAATACACAAATTATCTTAATAATTACTATGTCTATATTTTTCCGATCCTTTTCATAGGACACAAAATTAATATCATTCGACTTAATGTCTATATAGACTAATGTCATTAGACAGGTGACTCATCAAATAGCAGTTCCGGAACGATCCAATTCTACTTAATGACCACTACGGAAGTTTACTTGGCAATCGAAAAACGTATCAGGGTAATACATCAAAAATATATTAGATCGCGCTTTTATTTAAATTTATGTTTATTGTTTACTTTTGTAAATTATATTTCATAAAAAGATCACAATATATTTTATATATTGTATATATAAGTGTTCAAAGTCAGCGAAAAAATTTAACTTAAGTCAAGTGTTATAAGTAGACATCGGATTATATACACTTTCAAAATTTCAAAATATGTAAATATGCACTAAAATGGGTGAAATATGCATAAAGTATGCACAATCAAAAACCATTTATTATTAGAATTTACGTTTACTTTCATATTATATTTATCTTAATATATATATATAATTCTTCTGTACTTATGTACACTACTAAACTTCTCCTTAACCACCAGACCTATTCTCCAGAAATTTTCTTTGCGTATTTGAGTGAGAACTTGGATGGCTTAGATCCACAATTGGACCATATAGTATTATAGTATAGTATTATAGTATATAGTGTTATATACATAAAAACAGTGAAAAGCTGAAAATGAACTTTCGTTGTCTACTTACGTTCCGGACAGAATTTGAAATTCTTGTGGAATTTTCGGAGATCTCTTCAGAAGTGCCGTTGGTAAATGCATCAATTTTCCTTCAAATTATTTATCAAATTAAATTCAAATTATTTTATTTATTCCTTCAAAACCGGGGTTTCTATACAAAACTGCATTTAATTTCCCACGAACCTATTGCAATAGTTAACTCGAAAGGGCGTTAGTCTGTTTTATCATTTTTTCGAACATTTTCATGGACTTGCATAGAGGAATGTTTCCAATTTCTCAATTACATCGAGTATAATGCTGAAATGTATTGCATTAAGAGCAATATTTTTGGTTGTTTGAAATATCCTCAAATACCCGTTGGCTTGAATTGATTGCAATGGTATCTGATGTTTCAAATTTTCCAACTACTTTTTTTATGGCTTCGAAATATTTAGAATAAAACAATAAAGCTTTCCACCAAGTATTCCGCCATGTTAAAATTGATTCTGGGGGTAGTGTTACGTTTCGTAGTTGCTCTTTATTTGTTTGTAGCCGCCATAGTGATTTTAAAAGCACTTTTTTTTGTAGAAGAAACCAATTTATTGACTATTCCGAACTCCTTTCTGATCTTTTCCACAATTTGATTTAATCCGTAGGCTAGCCAAGTGATGTGAAGCAATATTGGGTACAATACTTTCAGAACTTGACGTAAGGGGGACGTGTCGACGGCATAACACAACTCGCCAAACACGAATACTTACCGAAATAAGCTTTTACAATGTAAAAGTACTAAAATATACAATAAAATGCTGTTGCAAATGCAAACAACGCATAAAATCCGATGTCTAGTTATAACCATTCTTTTAGATGAAAAAATTCAACTTAATAAACTTAATATACTCATTTACTGTTTATGGTAATTTGGGAAAAAGTGAACTGGAAAAATTGTCCTTTTAGAAAATAACCACAAACAAAAACAGAAAACTAATGAAATTTATTCCTCGTGTTAATTTGTCCAGGATAATTTTTTACTGTAATTATATCCTCGAAAACTTGACTCAAAATTATCGATTAATATAAAGTTATCATCGATGTCTTCATTAACTTCAAATTTAAAAAAAAAAGTGTTAAAATGCAATTACAAGTCAATATTACCCAATTATCTCTCATCATTAAAGTCATTTTTTTATTTATTTTTTTACGATCTACAAAACCCCAAATCACACATAGATTAAGTGACAATCCATAACTTCTAGCTTTAGTTCCGAAAGTACTTAAAATACAAAATACTTAAACACTAAAAAGAATGATAAATTAAACCCTAAATTGTTGTAAAACAAATGTTGTCTAATGAAATTTTCTTCCATTATTGGCTGTAAAAAATATGTTTACCATCTCTTCAAAATTTCAAATTAATAAAGACAGCATTGTTTCATTTTATTTCCAAATCGTATAATATTGAAGTGATTTATTTATTTAAACTTGTGGTTTTAAAATAAACATTTTAAATGGGATTGCTGATAGATTTAGTTAACTTCAAAGTGGAATATGTAATGATTAATTGTGTTTCATATTTCACTGTTGGTTTTCAAGTTCAAAACAAAGCCAATATAATATCTTAATTTTTGTGTTGCAAAAAAATGTATTGTTTCACGTTAAGTACAATGAACTTATTACATTCGCCATTCCACCAAAAGGTTTTTTTCCTCATGAATTAACACCTTATACCCTGAAAGTCTTTCACATATGGTCTGATTTATGGTCATGTCATGGATTTTATGTCGCCTTATGTGTGACACATACAACAAACATGGTTTGGTATTAAAAAAAAAGAGTAGACGAAAATCTAGAAGTTGACATTTTTACCACAATAACATCCATATAATATTTGACTTAATGTTCAACATTGAAAGAAAAAATCCCAAAACCTATAGAGTACATTGGTGGAGTTAATTTTAGACGTTCTTAAATGAAACTTTCTGCTGTAGCTTTTTGGGAAATTATCGGCAGGGAAAAAATTCTCTAAGGTCTAATGACGGTTAATTGGAAAACCCAAATGCAATTTATGATGAATAATAGAAGAGGCTAGAAACGAGCAGTGAGAAATTGGAGAAAATTGAAGCAATGGAAAAAGAACAGAATTGACTCGACTTTCATTTTCCTGGGAAATAGAAGCAGTGCTTCTAAAAAGTTTTATGCTTAGAGAAAATTTTATTACTCGAATATACTACGATATTATTTTTTCTGTTTAGATTTTCGAATAAACTATAGTCACGCTAATCTGTAGTTTTTTTTAAACAATGATTAAATTGTTGGAAAATCTGCTATGAAATTTCTTCAATGGAAGAGAAGAGATTTCTTGATAAATCTAATGTAATGTTAAGTGTTAACGAATGGAATAAATAGCTTTTAATACATTACGTACGACGCCAATGACACTAACGATCCCACAACAGTTAATTAAACAATTTTTCGTAAGACGAAAATCGAGAGGATTTGAAGGGATTATAAACCACAGACGCAAAGGATAATAACGAAGACAAAAAAAATCATCACGAATACCAATTCTTTTGGATTTTTCTCTTTAAATTTTCCTTTGTCCAAGAAAACGATTTCCGTCAATCACGCGGAAAATGTAATATTCGAGATAATATCCCTGGATGAGGCAATTGTCTACCAATAACACCTGCGACATTTATATATACGACATGCCATGAATAACTGGAAAAAAGAGATATTTATCTAAACCGTTGCAATTTTCGTGTGAAAGCTTGGATATTTCGGGTGTAGTCGTATTGTTCATCCCCTTAATCCAATATTTGGCAAATGATGCCATTTTCCTGTGTTTATATTACATGACGTGTTTCAGTATGGTTGTTTCGCGTTTATTTTATTTAAGTTAAATCAAAAATGCAATTGCATGCGACGAATGCAGCGCAAAAAAATGTAATTTACGCAATGGGGAGATGGCAAATGTCAAACGTACGATTTGTATGCAAGCAAAATTGGTTGCTGATGGAATTTATTCATGGAAAATTGGGGATGGAGTCGAGCTGAATTTTATTTGGCAAGTTATTGTTTGATGATTGGATAGAAATATGAAAGAAAATAAATTGTTTCAAGGTAAATTTGCACCTTGTTCGTTTTATGAATATTACAGCTCGTTTGTGAAAATGATTCGTTTAAAAAAGCGTCGAATCGAATTTCGCTGGAATTCTAAAAGGAAAGGTCTCCGTTTCATTTCACATGAAATATATTTAAATAAGATATTTTGTAGCAGACGCTCGTCGTCGACAAAATAAAATATTCTCGAAGGTGTTCGAAGCATTTTGAGCCGACCGCAGTTGACATTTTCGCCGCGCCGGAATAAATAGGAACGCCGGTGGGATAAATGGGCTTTACCATATATGGATTACACGCCGACGATGAGAACGTTTCCCTTTTTATCCCGTACAATAAAGTGTGTAAAAAATGTTTGCGAAACTCCTTCAGGATTCGACGAGTAGAACAGAGAGATCCCATTGAACGCATAAATAGTCGCTATGTGTGTGTGTAATGGCGATACTCTGACGACTTTTGGGGTGAGAACACATTTTTCATCCCTTGCCAATACCGTTCTCGATTTCTTGCACAAATGCAATCGTCGACATTTTTGAAGCTTCTTCCGAAAAAATGCAAAAAAAAATTAAAGCTGATGGAGCCTAAAATAATGTTTTCAACCCCCTCAGAAATAATAGACAAATAAAATTGGCGAAAATTGCATTTCCAATTCTTTTTCATCTTGCTAAAAGTTCTGCAATGTTAAGCCTTAACTCAAACCAAAAACGTTTGTACAAGTCATACTTAAAACATCTTAGCCTCAATTTAAATAAATTTTGTTAAAAGGAAACATAAATATCGTTAGCTTTTAAAGGTCAATTTTTCTTTAGTAATAAATTACAAAATGCAATAACAAAAAATCTTCCCAAAAATTTACGAAAATCAGAGTTAACTTTTAGTATTTTTTGAACTATTTTTGACCATTTTTATACCCTAATATTTATAGAGGATGGATTTGGCTGAGATATAAATTTGGAAGTTAATTTTGGTGCAGTTTAATTTGAGAATGTGAAGGATATATCAGGATGTGGTATACCAAATAAATTAGCACTTTACTTCTTTTATTTCAACTGCAACGTTTTGTTGGTGTTATTCCAACTTCATCATGAAACCTGATGAAGTTGAAATAACACCAACGAAACGTTGCAATTGAAATAAATGAAGTAAAATACTGCTAATTTATTTGGTGTACCACATTCTGATATATCCTTCACGTTTAATTTGAGTTTATAAGATCGTAAATTTGATTGCAACCACCAGCAACTATTTTATTTCTCTGTTAATGACAGCATTGAAAATTCTTAAGGTCGTCGTTTACAAAATTTGATGATCATTTCAGTGGATAATTATCTTAAACAAGATCTAAGATTGAATAAAAATGTGATTTTTAAAGATTTATATTCCATACAATAATTGTAACACTGGTTTTTTGATCTGAAGATTATAGGTTTTCCCTACTTACTCTATGGTTTCTTTAACTAAAGAAAGAAACATTTTACTGTATTACATGCTTATTATATTTTTAAAACTTTTTTACGAAAAGTATCCCATTGAAAACATTAGAGAAAAAGCACCTTTGGTAATTATTTTTTCCTATAATAATTTTTGGTTTGGGAATTTTTGTAGGAAAAGGGGAATAAAAACAATGAATAAAAATGCCATTTATGCGTCCCTTGTTTCGTTGTTGGTTCGATAAATTTTGATTATATTCTTTGTTTTGCAAAAAAAGTTTTAAAACACTGTTTTCAAGGAAGGGGATGCAACTAAGTTTGATAAAAGTAAACTTTGAAGATATCTGTACCTAATATCTTACGGTTGCGTGAATTTTGAAATTTTTAAATGGTTAAAACTTCTATAACTCAAAGTATATTTAGGGTAAGTTAAAAATTTCTTTTTTATTGAAAAAAAATCATGTTAAATGGGGTAAGTAGTAATTTAATATCTGGGAATCTTAACCATTTTCTATAAATAGAGCAAAAGTTCTATGATTTTTATATCTTGAATTATTTTTGATATTAAAAACTCTAATTCAACAAAGAAACTGAATTGTTTATCAATTTCAATTTGGTATTAGTCATTCGTTTGGAAATACCTTTTGTTAGGTAAATAATATAAGAAAATGCAAAGAACTGAAGATAATTCGGATTTTACGAACAAGTGATAAAGGAAAAACCGTTTTTGAATTCTCGGCTTAAGACCTTGAATTTCAATTTCTTGAATTGAAATTTCTTGATAAATAAATAAATAAATTGACGATTTCTTGAGAAGTTTGCTCGGTTTTTATTTATTTTCTTTAGTTTTTAATATATTACAAGTTACAAGTAGACCACTATAAACAATAAGAACATGGTAAGGCGATTTTTTATAAATAACAAAGTCGATATTTTATGTTTTGAGCGCCTGAAGAAGCAATAAACTATTGCGAAACGTCGCGTTGAACAAAAGGTATTAAATTATTTGCCCGCTCCAACAACTATCCTTTGAACAGATAGTAAATTAAATTTCAATAAAACTTCAGTAATATGCGGTAATTATTACTAGTTTACATATGATATAAATACTACCATTAAAAAGTGAACCCTGTTGCAATATAAACTAATTATGTAATTAATATATTGATTAAATGGATTCATAAAATATACCAACAATGTCAACATGATTTCAAATGATCAATAATCGATTTTGAAACACCAAATATTTAATTTTGTTAATATATCCTTAATCGATTGATGTTTTTTGTCGATTAGAAACGAAATTTTTTTCAACATTTTCTCTTCGCCATTTTTAAAATTCTTTGTTCTTCTTGTAAACATTTTTTTTCTATAGAATCTGATCCCCAAAAGCCTTCGGCTCCTAATCCTAAGTATTTTTGCAGCAAAAATTACATTTCACAAACAAAGCTTTATGAAACTTCTAAACTTAATCGTCAAATTCATTATGATGTACTTACAAAAATGCACTTTACTAACGAAGTAATGGAGGATATGAAATAAAATTTGAAACAAAAAATATTGACAATCCAACCAATAAGAAAAAAATTAATTTAGATGTATATGCTTAAAGCAAAATGGAATGTTCTCTTTTAATTAGATCGCAGATGTGTCACTGGAATATAAGCTTTTTGAGGTGTGAATAATTTTTTCAGTATGGAAAATGACAATAGTTACTATATTTCAAAGTAAACGGAAAATCAAAAAAATATATTTTCGACGTATTATTATATCTTTCTGGCCAATTTAAGGGCTTAAAGTAGTAATAAATAAATTATTTATCGTATATATTAACGCCTGTATATCTAATAATATATAGGTATCATTTGCAATACAAAAACGTGTAAGAGAATATAAACTCAAGTTAGATATCCGGGTACTTAGGTAATAACTACTATAAAGAATTTCGGGCAGTATTATAAGGGTTAAGGTAGAAACTTAAATGTTAATGTAACAATTAAGAAACTAAACGAAAAAACTTTGGTATAAACTTTTAAACTAAATAATATATGAGTAATTTGAACAATTGTGAGATCTCTTTTAGGACTAATTAAGATATTAATTCGTGTTCACGCCACGCAAATTTCTTGTTCATATAGCAAAAACCGCGTATTTCTAATGGAAGCAAACAAATGTAAAAAGTGAATTTTATAATTGAACTAAAACATGAACGAGAAATGTAGATTTCTAGTATTTTGACATTCGAGAAATAATTATTTCCGGCCAAGCATTCTCCGACACATTACGTTGTAAAATGGAGATGATCTAACGTGTGACTTCCCATAGTAGATTCATCGATAAAATTGTCCAATTATTTTCGATTAAAGACGAAAAAGAATTGAGAGGAATGGGTCGAATCGGTTTTTTTTTTATTCCATTCACAACTTTTTTATGGACATTACGCCACTTAACCAATACAAGGTTAATATTCTGATTACACACATAAAATAGGATATTTTATTTTCCCATTTTGAATAGAAGTAGTAGGCAGTTGTATCGATTACATTTAGCTGAAACCTTTTTATTTCTATCGATATTTTAATATTGAATTTTTTGTTGTTTGTTGTTCGATATTTTTCCTGCTATGTATCTAGTTGGTTCATGTTTATTTATTCATTTGCTCGGGATTAAAGTACGTGCTTAAAACGTGAACAAATTTGTTACAAATATTTTTTTTCCTTTTGAATTCTGAAACCTTTTTGTAGTTGGATTTGTATTGGCTACATAAGTTACATTGGCCGAGCGCCAATCATCCAATGTTAAAACCCAAACATCGGATTTTGGATAGTTCAAAACGAAAGTCTAGAAAAATAAATTATGCTTGAAATTGGTGAGGTTTTTGTTTTGAAATTTATGTGAATTTTGAATGAGAACGGGCCTGTTTTCGGCCCACTCGAGAGGGTGTTCCATGAATGAAGTTTCACGTAAAACTTTAGTCGGATTTCGATTTTAAATTAACTGAAAAGCAGAAAAACGGGTTCGTGGCGTGTAACTGTCTCGTAACTTAAACTATTTTAGTGGGAGCAGCTTAATGGAAAAATGGTGGATTAGACTCAATTATTTTAATTGCTAGTTTGATTTTAAAAATTGCATCACACAATAAATTTCTATGGCATTCGTTTCGCTTTTTGACAAATATTATGTGGAGAGTGCTGGAAAATTTATTGAGTATCTATCACAATATATTACATATGCAGAACTTTCGTTCGTTTTATGTAAAAGATTTCTTAAATTGTATGCCTAGCACATCAATAGTTCAGGTTTAGTTGCATTTCAGAAAGATTCCAATTCTTTTGAATATAAATGATGAAAAAAAAATTTGTAAATTCAAGTAAAATTTCTATATATAATTTTAGGGTACCACTTTTTTCAGACTAGAAGTTGACAATATGTTAAGGTGCGATTTCATGCTAACGCTTGACGCTGATTTCCAATGTCAAATTTAAGCAGGTGGTATGATTTCGACCAATGTACCATCAGGATTAAAAGCAGCAATTAAACTATTTCTTTTTGCTTTAACACTGATGTCATTTATTTGATGCTGAAAATATGAAATCGGACTCGATTACCTACAATCGATATAAAGAAGCAATTTAAGAACATATAAGACACTATAACTACTTATATTCTCTTTTTTAAGTATTAAACTGTGTCTTAAATTGTGTTAAAAAGAATTATATTTGTACCTGAAAAAGTGGGGAAACCGATAAAAACGAATTGTCCAAAAATAAAAAAAAATCGTTAAGGACAATATAAATAATTAAAAATTAACTATGTAAAAGAACTATCAAAATGGCTACTATAACTATGTATTGTTACCCCGAAAAACTTAAGGGATAATATTGACCGATAATTTGGCTTTCGATTTGGGTTATTTGTTTTACAATAATTTATTTCACCAGTGTGGCTTGTCGCTACAATCAAAAGCTCTAACTTAAAGCTTATTTTCATTTTGATGGTGTTTCAATCGAAATTGTTCCACGTGACCAAATTTGACGCTAGAAATCAGCGTCAAGCGTCAGCTAAAAATATCATCTTAATGAACCAAATCCAATTACTAATTGTTCTTGTTTGGTAAAAATATGACATAAGTATATACATGTATATTAACAAGGGTTGAAAAATGGTGGTTTCCAGGCCACGTGCGACTAAAACTTCAATTTGATGGTATAGGGAGAAAAATGTTAATAAGTTTAGGGTTTTTTATTGTGGATAATAACCCACTTCATATTATGATACTAAGCACATATGAAAGGTAAAGAAACTAAGAAAAGTATTTTTTCGCTGAGAAAAATTTTGATCTAACTTTATGACTTAATTTTTTATATTTTTCCATAGAATTTAGCTCATTTTGAAAATTTGCCTTTACGGTACCAGAGAAAATCAGTGTTTTCAATGTTGGATTCACATTTCATTAAGTACCAAGTGGAATTATTATTTCATTCATATACTTTAGGTACATTTTTTCAACTTTAATTAAAGCAAAATAATTTCTTTTACGGATGTACATTATTGTGTACTACAATTTAGGATTGAGTTTCTTTAGCACAATTGGAAAACACAGTAGGGGTTCCGTTTACTGAGTTTCCATTGGACAAAAGGAATTGTTGCCTGGTCTTCTCGGCTCTAGAATAGTGTTTCTTAACCTTTTTAGTGGGCCGCACCCCTTAGAATCTGAAAATAGGTCTTCATACCCCATTGAAAAATATTATTGGTTTTTACTAACAAAAAACAATATTTTTTGCGAACTTCATAATCAAAAATTTCCTAATTTATATTAGTGGAGGCTTTTCCCGCACCCCCAAGGGTGCAGGCACCCCTGGTTAAGAAATACTGCTATAGAAGATGCATTTAACTATACACAATACTAATTTAAATTCTTTAATCCTCCAACCGTTTTTTTATTCATCTTTTTTTTCTACTAATGTGTTTAATTTTTAAATTTCCAGTAGATAGGTATATGAAATTTATACATCGAATTAATATTGGTAGGATTAAATCTTTCAATACATTTATATTTCAAGATTGAAAGAAGCAATAATTTCAAAAGGTTGAAAATTAAAGAATATAATTCTTTATATTACATCAAAGTTTCCAGCTATTGTGAGAAATAAAACTTAAATTTGTAGGCATATTACTTTCCCTTATAAGCGAAGTATAGGTATTATGCACAAAACATATATTGACTCCATTTGCCTTATATACAGAATGGAATTGCTAACTTTTTCTATTGATGTAAACGTATCCTAATGTTTGAAAAATCTCAATGTAGTTTTACTAAAAGGATTTTCTTCAATGCTTATCTTAACCGTTCATTATTCCAATTATCCCAACATCACCATTTGCAAATTTCCACTTGAGCTGTAACGAAGCAGAACTAAACGCATATTATATACCTACAAAGAATTTAAAACGTATTTGGATATTGTAATTTATGAAAATAACTATAACTTTTATAGTGTCATTCATTTACAATTTGAACAATTTTAAGATAAAACGAAACGAAAGCAAAAAACTACATTATCGCTTTTTGGAAAATTTAAACATATATAATTGCCAATAAATTTCAAATTTTAATTTCCTCATTAAAATTATTTAAGAAAATATGAAGTTATTAAATTTAAATTTATGTGCCTTTTTTTCAAATGTGTGGTGTTGTAAGCCTAATGTTTTAAATGATGGATCTTATTAAAATATCGATTTTTTAAAATTTGAAAGGAAATTCAATCATTATGCATTTATTAAAAGCTCAAGAGAAATAATTTATTTGCTAATATTTTATTCATTAAATAAAATAAAATCGCTTTGTTATTAAGTTTCAAATATATATTTTATAAAATGAAAGGTTTTTATAAGCCGACGGGTAACCATCTTCTCCTCTCACGAAAACCATCGATAGAAATGAAGCGAATGAGGAAAGTTTAAATAACTTTGTTGTATTTACTTTAAAATTATTCTTGATTTTAAAATAAAATTTTTCTTCAGCCTACAAAGGTATTTTCCGTATCATAAATTAAAATTAAAATTTTATTCCAACACCAACGAAAACGTTTTCATCTAATTAATTTATTACCTAAAAAGAACGAAACTTTTCTGATCCAAATCCATTTTACGATCGTTGTTTTTTTTTAAATTTTAATAATTTAATTTTTCAGCCATGAATTTTCCACTGTCTAAATATGGCCAACACGCTAATGAAGGGATGAAACTTTTTTCCCTGTAAATGAGAAAATAAATAAATACAAAATGTAACCAAGCGTGTAATATGAAAATTAGTACACGTATCCCTAAGAGTGAGATCGTAGGGGATGATTTTGTATCAGTTAGGGATGCTGTGGGGATGAATCATTTATTCCGGAACGTGCGTATGTTTGTTTATAATTGGTTAAAGCACTCGGGGATGTTAAAACTGAGCGCCTCGTTATAGCTAATTACAAATTTAGTTATAAAATTTACGTGTAGATAGTAGGAGTATTTATTTTAAATAGAACGTTTTATCCTCCCCCAGATGCTTTTTTTGAAACGTTTCAATTTCATCCTCGCCAATTATACCCCGTATAAAATATCGTGGAAATTTGATAATTTTTGTCGAAATTTTCCCATTTTGTGAGTTAAAACTGTTTTTAGAGAAAAAATATGGAAATTAGAAGTAACTTTATGTCTTCCATATTACTAGTAATAACAATAATTGAACATTTAGAGTTTAGGGTTGGAGTTGAGCGAGGGGCTGGGAATTTCTGTGAAGGGGATGAATCGGTTCGTTTCTCTTCGAATGTTTCAAGATCAATAAATGTGTAAGGTCCCTGTTCCCGGCTCGGCCTGTTTATTCCATAGTTATCATCCCTTGGTTAAATGTTTGTAGTTCGCAGCAAAATGGAGGTTTCATGACGTCATTTTCATGACGCAATGTCTTATATAATGATTTGTTTGTTGTATTTCATGCGAAATGTATTTGCACCCCTATTATTTTGATGTATGTGAAAGTAGTTTTCACAGCCCTTAATCTAAGGGTTTGTGGTCTAGGTCAGGTACAATTACTATATACGAGTACTATTGAAACAAGTTTATATTAGCAAAATATGTTGATTTAAAAATTGGGATGAATTTTTTTTTAGTCGACTCCAAAGAGGTGAAAGTTATTAATTCGTCTTGGGTATATATCATTTTTTTATAAGTTCAGCGATTTTTTTTAACAAGTCAACCGATTTTGATGATGTTTTTATAAGAAAAACAATACTCTAAGAGTAATTCCTTATAAGTATGATCAATTTCTGATGATAAAATAAAAGAATTTAGCGATTCTCGTGAATAAATAAACGTTAAAATTAGTTTTTATACTACTCATTATCTGGAAAAGTCTAATTTTCTACTATATTCATATCTTTATTTGCAAATAAATTGGTCATAATGAAAATGTGGCAATAAAAGAAAAAAATAGAAGATATCAGAACTAATTAAACAACAAAATCGTGAATTAAAGCCAAGTTGAGGATGAAACTTTGCCCGATAGTGCTTGGCATAAAAGTTATTTGTATCTACCAAATAATAATATTTATTCATATATCAAGAGATATATTTTGTTGCAGATAGTGGAGTTATAGTTTTGTTGCTTACTACCTACCCTACAACCTCCGTAATTGACTTATGCATTAAAACCATAAAGCTTGAAAGCTTGGAAAGCACAATTATTATCTAGAATTGTACTTTATGTCTTGATAATTAAAATAAATTTAACGAAGATTATACAATATTGAAATATTAAAACTTTTTTGAAAAATATGGCTTATACCCATCATTATAACTATTGAGAATTGATCAGTAGACGAGGCTTAAAAACATGGCTACGTATTGTGTGCAACCAAAGAATTGCTGATAAACTTATAATTATAAGTTAATATGATAATAATTGTTTTATTATTTTAATTTATAATTATTTTCTTTAAAAATGTAATTAATGTAGAAAAATTTCATACGCTTAATATTAACTTCAAATGTGGTAAAGTAATGGAAATACAATCAGAAATATGATTAGTTTTACAGCGTTTTATTTATAATTTTGTCATATAAAAGAACCTTAGAAAATAAAAGGATCAGTTTCGAAAGTAGGAAACTTTTTTAGCCTTTCCGAATAAATTTTTGGTATAAGCTTGGATCAGGAACGTCGAGATTTTCAGAACTGAAGAAAACTATTCCGAATGGGTACGTATTGTTCACTCGAATGCAATTTGTACGTAAACTTTGACATGCCAGAAATGAAGAAGCGACGGTTATTTTCAAATATGTATTTATATTGTATTATGTAAAATCTGTAAAATTAAATTTTCTAAATAAAGTTTACTTTGGCTCAAGTCCATTTCAGCACACATGTCAAAATTTACGTACAAATTGCATTCGAGTGAACAATACGTACAGGAATAATATCGAAACCATTCGAAAACAGTTCTCAAACTTCGACGTTCCTGATCCAAACTTATACCAAATTTTTGACGCAAACAAAATTGCTACCGTACTTGAATATAGCGATAAAACTTATTTCTATTTTTTCAAGGGGTTTACTACTGTAACCATTTATAGCATAGTTAACTTTAGTTACTTTTTAAACAAGAACTTAATTTAATAACTTCCATTTCAATTAAATGAAGTGCATTTGATTTTTAGTTTAATTATAGTTAACTGTTTGATATAATTGTTTATAAAAGAGCACACAAAAACTAGTATTTTTTTTGACCACTAGATGACGTGACCAATTTACCAATTTTTTGAAGTTGGTGTTACGTAAACGTAAAAATCAGCATAACTTAAAAATCTTTTAACCGATTTGATTTTTATAAAGTTGCCAACCTTAAAACTATCAACAAACTTAAAATCAATTTTTAAATAGGGAGTAGAATAATTGTCCACTACTTATTCCCAAATTTAAACTTAGTAGATATTTGTGTAATTAATTAAGTTATTTTATAAATATTTTAGAGCATTTTTCGATGCTAGTTCCATTTTCTTTGCCTTTCTATTTTAAGGGATGGAAAGAAAAGTATTAATATAAGAATTGCCTTATGAAAAAAAAGTTTCTGGAATACATAGAAGTAATGTTGGAAATAAAAAAGATTTCGGACAATTTTCCTCGTATTGATGGCCAATTTTGGGAGTTTGTCATTTCTTAACATGAATCGTTCAATCATTTCCAAGTTTATTTCCGTATTTGCGAGGATTTTGTTATCGTTATATTTTATCTAAATTCCCTTGAATTTTATGCGTTAAACGCAATATGATGAGGAAGCCAAAGAATTATTTTCTAAATGAAAATGTTTTGCTCATGTGTTTTACTATAAATTCACTTTGATGTTCACAAGTGCTTTGTTGCATTTGTATGCATACATTTATGTGGCGTGGAATTTTCTCATTGTCACACATTTGTGACCTATCCCAACAATACGAATGCGAAATATTGACGAATTAAGTCTCGTGTCCATTGCATTAAACGGAGCGTTGACAATATGTTAAAAATATCGCACGACTATTTGAATTATTTACTAATGAAAATGGGGTCAGATTTTAAGTTCATCGCTCCTATTTATAATGAAATTATTATCAGATTTTCACGCGAAAAAATATAATTAGAAATGGAATTGGTTCTCGAAAATCACATAAAATTAATTAATCTACGCAAAATATACTTTTCAGAAAAAATAAAACTAATTTTCTTCTTTTTTTTTCCAGAAAAAATGTGGATTATTGCAACAAATTTATCGTGATGTTAAAGGTTAGCTATAAAAATTTTTATTTACATATTAAGCTTAATTATTGATTGCTTATTTTCTAATGAAATTCAATTTTCTAAACGGAAATTTTCGTTTTAACTGCCATCGAATTTTCTATGTAGGTACATCAACTTCAAATGTGTTTTCTTACGTTTGAAATTTCAGTCTTGGGAAAGATTCTTTTCGTTTTATGTAAATATTGATTTGCCTAACTATAATTTTATACATATTTATGTAAGAATTTACTATCTGTTAACTTTTTCACTTGTTTACTGGTACATATTTTTACGCTTAAAATAATAATTTCTTATCTGTTCTTTTTCCGTAACTAACCAATTAACGCATTATTTGTATAAATTAGTGATGCAATCACTAGGACTTAAATATAATATTATCACCGTAAATAGTTTATTTCTCATAAATTGAATTATTTTTTTAAAAAAGTGATGAAATAATTGTATGAGAGAAATTTAAATTTTTTTCAAAGGAATAAGAGACTATTATTATCAACCACTATTTGAATTTAATTGGGAGAAGATATACTTTTTTTGTTAATATCTACTTTAAAGAAAAAATTATAATTTTTTCCGCCGTTGGACTAAAATTATATAATTTGAATTATTTATTACAAAAAAAAAAAACATATTTCATCAGATAACAGAATCTAGATTCTAGCCATGTCTTAAATATGTGAAAAAGTAAAATTTGAGGAAAATGCTGGTTTTTGCTTTCCATATATAAAAAGACACGAATCAAAAACTACGACAAAGAATCAATTGAGCTTTGTCACATAAAAGCTGTAGTATATTACCTTTCAAAGCATTCAATAATTATATGGCTTAGTTATGAAATTGGATGCAAAAAATACAATTAAATCCTTTTCTGTCGAGAAAAAACGAAATTATTTTGCGAATAACCCAACAGAAAAATTACTTTGGTTAGTTATTTGCTCAAATTTTGTGTGCATTTGTTTGAATTATTTCCCATAAAATAATTTTGTGTATTACTAATAGGTACCTACAGTAAAAGCTAGTGTTGCTCAACCTCCTTTGTGCTATGCTATGCTTTTCTAAAAATTTAAATCTTTTTTTTTCATACAAATAATTTGTAGAAGTTTCTGAAAGTCTCTATACATTCTTAAATACAACTTAAATTCTGTATGTTTTTTTTCGTAATTTCCTATTAAACTAAGAAATATCTTCCGTGTAAAGCTTAGATTTAAAATTCGGTAACAAAGATTTACCAGAAGTTTTCAAAGTTACCAAATTAGGTGACACCCTTTAAAAAATATAAAAGATTGTTTCATTTTAAATTCTATGATAAAAAAGTGAATTAAAGCATGTGTGCAGTATTATATATTTTAATTTTATTAGTTTAAGTAATATTTTCCTCATTATTATATGGAAAAATATAATTTCATAACATTTAATGAATGATTTTAAAATATTAATGAAAAACGAAACGTTAAACATAAAGAATCTAACCTCATAGTCTTTAAACTTATTTGTAATAAATTTCTTTGCTATTTGTTGTTCACCTATCCAGTATAATATTTCTTCCTTTTTGGTTTGGTTATTATTTGATCGATAATATAATTTGCCGAAAGAAAAAACCCATTTGTTATTTTTTTTTTTGAGTAATATTAAAATAAGTTGTTTATGGTAAGAATTTATTCAACGTTTGACGATAAAATTTAAACGAAGCATTGTTGTTAAAAATATTGCTACACTTGAAAAAATATTCAGAAATATGGTTGGAGCTTTTTATAATACAAAATTATTTTTAAGAGGCATAAGTATAACAACACAACTGTGATGTTTACTATAAAATACGGTTAAGGTATTGTAATACTAATGTTCCTTATAACAATAAATGTTGATTTTCTCATCGTATTTTTCAACAAACTAAAATTTTAGAAATTTAAATGCAAAAAATACAAATTTTCTCAATTTTTCCCTCAAATATTAGAGGATAATAAATTTTCAGTAAAAAAATTAATATCAGCTATAGCCTAACATATTTTTTGGGAAACTTTTTTATATGAACAGTTCTTTCGAATTCTAGAGTATGCTATTTAAAAATTAAATTAAGTTCTAGAATTTATCCTGATTGAAAATTGAAAAAAATATTAAATTTATTTTATAGAAAATTAAGTGTTTGAAATTATTCACTTTATTTACTATTCAATTTCCTCAGCCTCTTGTAAATTTATTTATTAAATGAAAAATTAGTATTTGTTCATAGTATTTTAGTTAAATTTCACTTTTAAGTATTATGAGCTTTTAGCGACTCTTATTGATTGAATAAAAATTACGAATTTTTATTGAATTCCAATTCAAATTTATATTTTACTTTATATTTCTAATTTTTGAATTTTAATTTAAACTCTATAGTCCATTATTCCCAAGATATTGTCATTTATCTTCCAGATAACATTTTATCTCGAGAAAACATGCGTATTTTTACATAAAAGTAGTGACATGTTTTGGATAAATATTTCAAGTTTATCCAACAGATAATTTTTTGTCTAATAAACAACTATATTTAGAGTATCATCTATTGATCCATAAGTGAAAATTCCGACCCGAAGGCAAATATTTAGATTGTAAGTTTTTCTCAGGTCAATGGTCAAGCAGAATACTGTATTAAGCCTAATTTTTAATGGCAAAAACGTCATTACAACAGCCATTATATCAATTTCTATCCAAATCCTCATTAATTTTGGGAACCCAGTCGAATCTAATTAATTGTTAAGATAATTTTTTTTCCTGGAAATGACCAAATGAGCCTATTAGTAATTTTTATGAGTTTGTGAGCCCAAAGTTTAAATTTTAAAGAAGAGAACTAGGAGTTTCTTGATAATTTTTTTAGAGTTTTAAATAATTTTTGGTTAATATATTTGAGCTTGTAAATATACGCTTAATTTTCCCAAAGTGCAATGGTACTGATCAATAGGAAAAGTTCAGCCATCTTTATTTAATAAAATGATTCCAAAACTTGTTGAAATATTAATGATGATTTCTATTATGTTGTCGGTCGGTTTTAGTAGATTTTTTTTTTAATTTTCTTAGGATGTAAATTATTGTTTAGATCACGATTTTGACGTTAACGATTACAAAACCAATAAATTTTGTATCACTTGGTTTTTGTTATTAAACTTGACTTGAATATATTTAAATGGATCAATATTTCGATTAGGTTTTTTTTTTTGAAAAATTTATTATAAGGTTTGGAAGAGAAAATTTCATAATTTTCCTTGAGTCAAATCTCATCCCTCGGGGCGAGTTTCCAAGTCAAAAAGGAAAAAAAAACGTAAGATATAGTCGGGAACGTTGAAAGCTATCTATTTGTGCGATGAAATTTTTGTATCAGTGGTGTGAGATAGAACGAAACCGGTCGGCAAGAGCAATATGGCTGCGACGCCTATATACCTATCCCATGCTATCCAGTGGAATACGTCCAGAACGAGTGGCGCTAGCGTCGCGGTCACCCCTCACTATCCCCACCAACGGGAATATCTTCATTTCCAGCCGTGCATATTCGGTTCACGCCATTTGTATTTACGGTGGTATGGGTCGTATTGAAGAACAAGCGAAATAGAAGCAGAGATGCTGAACGCGTACCTCGTTACCATGGCGACGAGGATGAATTCTGAGAGAAACCGGTATTTCAGTGGTACGGGGAAATTTTGAAAGCGATTCGACCAATCGTTGGTTCTCTTGACAGTAATTTATTTGGTAAGTTTGAGCCCCTCTACGACCGGGAACTGCTTCTTCGTGCCATGGGGTTCCTCCTCGGTATTGACCGTGTATTCGAAGCTCGTTGATTCTGGCCCCCGGAATCCCCTTTCGTACCAAACACTGCCAGTATCGAATACAGGACCGGCAACGGAATCAAGTTTTAAGCCGAGATTTCAGGCGGAATTTAATATTGATGCTTTACTCGCACGATTTTTCCAAACTTACACATTTTGAACTTCCGAATTTTCCTCATCAATAAAAATACCAAATTGATAAATAGTAAAGCTCTATTCAAAACTAAGATTTATTCTAGTAATTTTTAATTCCATTTTTCTACAAAAATCATTCCTGACTTTGAGAATCAATAAATTATCTTCTAGACAGTATTAGTTTTCAACAATTAACTCAACAAATAACTTCTCTATTTTAAAATAGCAGAAAATTACAGAAAACAGGAAAAATCCGGAAAAGCTTCTTTAATTTTCTGTCAGTAAAAGAGAATTAAATACTTTTTCCGACAATAGCAATGTTTCTAATACAAAGGCAAATAGGAATTGAAGGCTTTGCTGCAAAAGGGAGATAGCTCCAATTTTCCAAAAAACAAAAAAAAAATCTACCAAAATTTTTTTAAAATTAATAAATTCAAATAAACCATTGATAACATAAATTAACCACTGTCCACATTAGGTAAAAAGATCTACTGAATTAAGTTAAGAACACGTTTTTCAATTACTTAACTCTTAATTTAAGAATTTTAAAGGTTTTTGCACTTTCTCAAAAAATTGTAATTTTGGAACTACCTCCTTTTTGCAGCAAACTCTTCAACAATTGAACAATACCAATAGTTAAAGCTCTTATTTTATTATAACATTTTTATCCTAAAAGTTTTTACAACGGGAAAATTTTATAATAATTTGACTTTATATTGTTGCTTAAATACTGTTTAAATTTATACTTCAATTCTTCACAATCAACAATGATTATTTTCAATATTACAGTGTCAGAAACAATCACCAATTACCTTGTAACTAGTTTACAATTGGGGAAGTATTGTTGTAAATGTTCTGCTTGACTTCATTCCTGACAATACTCACAAAATAATTCAATTAAGGAATTTTGTATTCACTAACATCCGTGTACTTGTACTGACCTTCAACTTCAATTGCTGGCTATAAATTTCAGAAATTTTTAATCCAAACTACACCCTATTATTGCTATAAGGTAAACATACTTTATGGTGTAATATTTGTACGAGTTGAAAAAAAGTTTAAAATTCATGAGAAAATGCAAGAATTAAACATGTGGCAATAAAACATTAAAATTTACTCACTAAACACTTAATCATACAGCCATGGAATGTTTCCAAGAATAGATTTTGAATTCGCCAGGTTTGAAAGAACCAGAGTTTACAATGTATGAACATATGAACAAATAAGCCTAGTTTTCCCTGCGTTTTCAATAGATTTTAAAATATTAGGGAGTTCAGTATTCACTAACATCCGTTTACTTTTACTGACCTTTAATTTCAATTGCTGGCTATATAATTTTGGAAATTTGTAAGGTCTTATGTAATTTTTAGTCCAATCTACACCCTATTATTGATATCTATAAGGAAAACATACTTTATGGTTTAATATTTGTACGAGTTGAAAAAGCTTAAAACTCATAAGAAAACACAATAATTAAACATGGAGTAATTAAACATGAAAATTTAATACTTAACCAACAAGCTATTTAATGTTTTCAAGTATAGATTTTGAATTCGCCAGGTTTGAAAGATCCTGAGTCTGCAATATATGAATAGATGAATAAATAAACCTAGTTTTTCCTACCTTTTCAAAAGGCATTAAAATATTAGGGGTGGCTAAACTGAAATGCGGTATATTTTGGGTAGAAATAAAAAAAAAACTAGTTTCAAATAATAATAATTTATTGTTACTTACTTTTACATATAAGTTGACAACATATGCATTAGAATTGTTGTATCCCACTTCCAATGTTAGCACAGTGGAATTTTTTTTCTTCAACTTAAAACTTATAACTAACAGAAATACTAAAACACCTTTAGTTGGAAATATTAGATACTTCTTGGATCAAAGAAAAAATTGTTTTTTCCTGAATAGAAATTTGATTTTTGTTCTACGTTTTGTTATTAATTAACCTTTAGAAAATTTCTTTTGAAATCATAAATTATATTTAAAATTTCATCAAGAGCTTTTCTTTATTTCTCATTTTACCGTACACTTACTGTTTTCAGAATTGGATTATCTATTGGTAAAGTAACTACTTAAAAATAAAACGTGCGACAAAAATTAAATTTTAATTCTGGAATATTATTATTATTGATTAAAACTTTCCTCTAAATTGACTATCACTTAAGATTGATTTTTACTGAGTTTTTAGTTTTGAACTTTCCGATATCTTTCACTAATTCTAATTAAATTAACCCCAAATTTTTAAAACTTTTATTTCACATAATTTAATCACTCACTTCTTTGACTTTATTTATATTTATTAACTCAATTTTTGATTCTACTTAAACATCCAAACCTTAGCTAGCCCAAACACCTACTAAAGGCAAACTATTTTTCTCAGCAACTTTCCAAAAAAAAAAGGGTTGAAAAAAAATTAGAAAGTCGATCAAACTCAACTCTTTAAATCACACAATCTCAACCCTTTCGACTTGCAACTTTCTATTTTATTATATTCCATTATCCTGCCATTTTTTAACCCATTCTATTTCAAGAATTAGTTGAAACTTTCCCTACACAGGTTTCAACCCTTTGACTCGCATCCTTTACCTTATTTGCGTTCAGGACATATATTGTAAATATTTCTAGTGCATCCTAAGCTTTCATTATCTCTCTTTTTCTCATTCAATATATAGGTCTTGTTCAGCTATTGCTTCAGCATTTTTATTACGGCCATATAAAAACGATAAGTGGTTGTGTGTGAATTGGTCGTAAACTAAACACTTACTATACACCTTACAGATGTAAACATACAGAAGTCAGAACAAGGGATATTAAATTTTTTTTGCCTTAAACCAAAACAACGATATTTAAATTCATTGAAAATAGATTTTTATGAAAATTTTATTACAGTAATACTCAATAGGTTTGTTATATGCTACAAGAACTCTACATGCTCTCGGATAAAAAATATCTACTTATATATTTCTAGCAAAGAGAAATTTAAGAACTAATTTTGGCCTTGTTAAATATAAAATAAGGCAACATTTATTTTGTATAAAAGAAATTTATGAGATAATCCAAGTTTTTATGCCCTTCCTTCGTTTTACGACTTCAAAATTTCAAAGATCAACTTAACACAAGTTTCAATATCACGAAAGCTTTTCCGCAAACTTTCTTAATTTTCTATTGAGTCTTTTTACTTTATCTGTCTTTTTTATTTTTTTTTATTTTCCATGTACATAACTTACTATTTTCCTAAAACAATTTTGAGCTTTAATAAAGCTTTTCTGACACATTGAAGTTTTAAAGATTCTGTTTCGCTCATTAACGATTTAATTTAGCTTTTATTTAGTGTTTCGTATATAATTTCTATTTATTATTATTTTTTTTCATTTATAATTTCAGATTTCAATCTTAATTAATTAAAGCGAATATTTAATATTTAAAATATGAACGAACGGTCGATGTCTTCAATTTATTTTCTATTCGACCTCAATGAATAAACAAAGATATACAACAAGTTTAATTAAGTGTAATTAATATTTATTTATATTTAATTAGTTGACATTGTAAATACTTTGGTATTAATGTGAAAAAAAGAGAAATGACAAATTTTACATATATTTTTTTTCTTATGCAATGTATAAGGAAGAATGATCCTGGTTTCCGTAGTGTATTGGAGAATCCATCGATGAATGTAGAGCTTCCTGTCACGTATACCGAAGGTATACCGGAAAAAAATACGCTCAGGATACATTCAGTATACGTACAGGCGGTTCTACTTAACACAAATCAATGGTTCGATTCTGCAGGATGTCGAAGATTGGACGTCGAATTGCTCGGTAAGAATATCTGAAAAATGAAGAAGAAAGAAAATATTAATAAAAAAAAATGCTTTGAAAATTCCTATCACGAACTTCCTGTTTCACAATCAAGTCCTGATTCCCAAAGGATATTGGAAAGAGTATTTATGTTAAATATTTCCATTTTTTTTTGCTTTAGTTCTTTAAGCTCGTAGTTCCTACCAGCCTCTCGAGACTCCTCGCCTATTTTGATATTCCAAATATTTCGCTCCCCATGTATAAGCCACTAAACTCACCCTTGAAAAAAATTTGATCACCTTGTATAGTCGCTGGTGGATAATATTATCAATGACACCCTTGGCAACCATAGCAGTTGCCATGGTAACGACCAGATGAGAGCGTGCATGTACCATAAATGTGTGAAATACAGTTTACGAATACTTACGTGCGACCAAAAAAAAACATTGCAAGGGGTGTGGGTGAAATAGTTTTTCTCTTTAACTGAGAAAGTGGTTTTAGCATGTCGGATTAAAGCTGAGCTTTTTAAGGGTTTGTGTCGATGCTGCCAAAGGTGGAAACGGCACCCTCTGTTATTGGTCTCGTGGGACTATCGAAAAGGTGAAAATAAGTGTTAATAAAAATTATTATTGAGTAGAAAAGAATTGGTAAACGGATTACTTACGCAAATGTTTTGATTTTTTGTATTGTTGGAACTGGTTGGTTTGAAAGCGAATATTGGTGTCCACGTTGAAGAATAACAACAATAATATTGACAAGTAGTAGAAGTAGTAGAAGAACAACGCGGCCGCTCGAACATACACAATGTGTGTAGGTGGTTCAGAGATTTTTGGTTCGTTTTCGAGTCGTAGAAATGGAAAAGAGGTGGAAACCGGGTCCCCAATCCACCGTGGACATCACATACCGCCGTTAGACAGTCGTCAATGTCATGATCCATCGGAAGGTGTCACAATCCACGACAAGTTGTCATCATACTCACAACGATCGTAGATCGTTTCGTTGGAAAATCAAAGCGTGGATCACACCGATGACAGATTGCAACCCCGAAAGTGTGCAGGTTTGAGCCTTGGTTAATACCAAACCAACCCCTCCTGATTGTTAACTTGCTGGTTTTTTAGCTGTTGGCACTTCGACGCTCGACGTCCGTCTGAATGTTGTGGCGTCGTGACGCGCCCCCACGTCATAGTCGACGCTCGCACCGCGTCGAATCTAAAAGGGGCGGTTTTGCCACCATATCTGTGGGCAGGATTTCGTACCATTTTATTACAGATAGATATAGATATACATATAACACATTTATAAAGCGCAACTATACAGTGAAACTTACAGGGGATGATGCTTTTACTTTAGCATTTTAACCACCGACAGTGGAGGGAAATGAAAATGAAAAATAATAGAGGGTAGTGGTGGGTTTACTGTATGGGAATCATTCGCACCAACGACATAGCCTTCAACCCCCTTGGTGTTATACTGGATGCTCTTTGAGGCCTACCCGAGCTCGATCGATACCCGGCTAATTGCATTTCTGCGGTTGTTTCTTTTCATAATTAACAAATTTCACGGTAAGAATAAACCACGAAAATGTTTCAAAACTCTCCAAAATAAAATAATCACCCGAAAATCACACTTGAATGTTTATGTAACATTGCGGTTCACGTCTTTGATAAGTTTGAATTATTAATACAAGTGACACAAACCTTGACCCTAATATCGCCTAAACAAAACTTACTTTCCAAAGTTTCATTGGGAACGTTTTGGAATATTTCGCAATTTGTTGATCACTTTCAAATTGTTACAATGTCAAACTTTAATTGAATATAAGCCGAAAATAATGGTTTTCGAATATTGGATGGGAAAAACATTTCAATAATGTTCAAACAATACTTTTACTTTGTGTGTAATTTTAGATTTATTTGACGGTTGTAACATTAATTTCAAATTGATTTTCAATTAACTACTTGGTAAACTAAGATTAATTACCAAATATTTTCCTTGTAAAAATTAACATTTTTAATGATAAACAAAATTATTAACGAAATCTAACAAACAACTAATTTGTGCGATCTTCAACAAAGATTTATTAATTATTCAACAAAAAAGGTAAGTATTTTTTAGCCCTTCTTCGGTAAAAAATAGGAACTATTTTTAATCCCATATTATACGGTAGATACATGAAAACTATAATAAAACGAAGATTTCAATAAACTTTAATAAGCTATCCAACAAAAGTTTCGTTAAAAGTATATTTCAATTATGATGCTTTAGGGTCCAAATTGGGTAAGATTGAAAGTTTTTGGAACAAAACCGGAAAAATTTGAATTCAATGGTACATTAAGGAAAAGTCTTAGTTTTAAAGAACAAAAATTATGCAGTTGATTTATCCTAGGTCTATGATTATGACCAAATTACTGGAAATTTCTTGATTTACTACAAATCCTTGCACTACTTCTATAGGCTATTCGAAAAAAATGGTATAAAATCATAATATGAAAAATGCTACCCCACTTCATAATTTAAAATCAAAAATTATAATTAAATTAGAACCTATGTTTTTCTTGCAGAATTTCAAATGATATGTATTCCTTCGTTATAGGTACTTATAAGCATTTTTAGAGACAAATAGAAAAAATAAATTTCCTGCATTGCAATTTCAATATTTCTTATGATGGTTTCTTTGTCTTTCACATGTGTGCAGTAAATTATTTTTTTTCAAATTTTTCTTTTAAAACACATTTTTTTACGGTGAAAGGCAAACAAAACATTATTATAAACTAAAAAGTATTCTTCATTGAAATGAACTTGAAATTGAAAGTATTCAATATAATTTAAGCAAGTACTCACTGTAATGTATTAAAAAGTAAATTAAACATGAATATATTTGGCATTCTGATTTTAAGAAGGTTTTCGCTTTTTTCAATTTTTAAGGACCAATGAATTTTCTGGGCTGGGATGATACCCTTAACTTGGTAGTAATAACACTGGATCAAAGACAGAAAATTATTTACTTCTCCCGGAAAATTGTAAGGTTTCGAAGAGAGAAAGCATGACTTATATTTCGTTAAGTGAATGGTAAAGGCTTTTTCCCAGCAAAGCTATCTAAAAATGTTGCGATATTCTACTGCATTAATTGCATACATTATCGCATATATCAATTTTGGACTGTAAGTTAAACTAAATATTTTTCTTACATTAAGCTATTTGTAACCATTTAATTATTTTAGGCATTTCCCAAAAATTGGTAAGCTCACCAGTAGGATTCAGCAAACTTTGCTGGCAAAAGTAATTTGGATTAAATATGTATTTTATTAGGCGCTTTAAAAAAAGCTAGAAAATTTTTATGGGAATTGTAAAGTTAAAGTATTGTAAAGTAATTATAAAGTTCTATAGCAATAGGAGAAAAACATAAATGAAGTCGACAATGTTGTACTGTCGACCCAGACACTAAATATTTATTTAAGATGTTAAATCATTTTTTGTGTTTTTTTTATTTAAAAAATTGTTAAGTATTTTTAGCGAACATCTTTTGAGCTTCCTGAGTAACAAGAAAATTGATTTATCAGAAATATCTAAAGACTCCTCACTTTAACATACCAATTGTATGAAAGTTTTCTCATGGAACGCACCTTAAAAATTAGCATAAAAATGAAACAAATTAATTTAAAATTTTATTCTTGTCAAGTGTGAATTTTTTCTAATTGAATCCACTTTCTCACAGTCCTAGCACTTTTCGTATTGCTTGCCATTAAAGATTAGAAAATCTCCAGTTTGCTGGTTCCAACTATACAGTCCAATCAAAGAAAAAAAATCGATTTGATATTGAAATTAGACCTAACCAAAGAATATTTTCCAAATAAATTATTAAAGTCAGGTTTTATATGATAAAATATTCATGTTTTGTAAATCATAAATTTGGTTTTTTCGTGGTTGAAGCCATTGGTCGTATTCTGGATAGGTTTTGTGGAGATACGAAATGCCGAGTGGGTTAAAAGCCTGCTCATAAACAATATGTGTGACGTGAAAAAGGTCCTTCTGGCCTCGAAATATTGAAAAGATTTTTACTATACGTGATATTTATTTCTAAAGACGTCTTAAGCCCCCCCGGTTGTATATTATGTGAACGTACATACCTGAGAATGTTATCATCCAACTGCACTCCCAAGTTCAGTACTACAGTCCTTCAACTTCACATTCCAATACAATCACCGTCTCTCGAAAATCTTGAAAAATATGACTAAATTATGCAGCCTCTTCTGTATGCATCCCATTCCGATTTAACATGGACCGAAGGCGGAGTTTTGAAGAAACTAAAAGAGGCGGTAGCATAAATGATTAATGATAATTACTTTAAAAAAGATGAAACTAGAAAGTTTGGTTTAGGTTGAAGAGAAATAAAAGCTTATTGGAGTTTTCTTTCACGATTTTTTTCCGCAAAAAAAAAACAACTGTTGTAGAGAGCTTTTGCACAATGGAATGTGTGAGAGTTCACTATGAGCTTTAGTCAATGGGTGTTCGATTATTGATTGAACTCGATAGAATTTGCATTATCGAATCGAACTAAAACAAGGGAAAATATAAAATGAATTTTGATAAACTCCTTGTTTTCAAATGAAAAGTTTACTTAGGAAAACCTGAGAATTAGTTGAGAATTATCCAAATTAAAATAATTTGTATTTTATCTCATATTTTCGAAATTTACTTTCATTTCAAATGATTAATTAATAATTATACAGTAATTATTATTTTATTAAAGTATTACAGTTTTAAATTGAAAGTGTTATTGTAAGAAAGACTTAAGTATTTATTTAAAGTATACAAATTTGTAGCAAACAACATTGTATGAAGCCCAAGTACTAAGCCGACGGCAAAAAATCAGTTACATAAATTTATTTTTATCATTTGTTTAGAATTTATGCAAAATAAATTTGTTTTTTTGTGTCATTTTCAAATTAGTAAAAGCAAATTGTTTTCTTAAATAATCGCCTGTATGAAATGTAAAGTGCGCAATTGTTATTGCGCATATTAGAGCTTTTAGCGTCTCCGTAGCCTACTCGCAATAGTGTAACGTTAAACACAAACCAAATGTTAAAATATTTCCAAGAATTTTGTAGGAAAATTAAGAAATTTTATTACAGTAACAAGTAGAAAAAATTAAGCTTTCCTGATTGAAATATTTCGTTTTCCTCTCACAAAATCAAAAAAAGAAAATACCTAAAGCTAATAAAAGGCAAAGAATTCAAATATTTCATATTTCTCACGCTATTTCATATATTTCAGTGCTATGAAAATTTATTATTCAATTTCTTGGCGAAAAAATTTAATTTCGCTAAAATATATCAAACTAATGTGACACAAAAAGCGCTATAATTAACGATATATTGGTCATATATTGATAGGCAAGTGACCCAAGAAATAAAACTCACATTTATGTCTATCGCATGTAATTTATTTTACAATTTCGACGAGGATTGAAGTATAAACCTTGAATAAAATTGAGTTTGTGATTAAAAAATAATATCTAAGGAAATCAATATGAAACGAATTAATTTGGAACAAAAGCTTAAAGATATTATTGCGAAAATGAAGAAAAACGTTATGTTTGAACAATTAATTTGTAGCGTCGGAAGGTTGTTGGAGATTTCGGGAGCTTT